>ONZH01020908.1:0-709564 GCA_900303285.1 Rhinella marina | reverse complement strand
CGCAAGCGCTTGTCCACGAGTCGGTGGTCAAGTGGACCTTTGCGCTGACTGCGTACCTCAGGGCCCGCCTGATGTTACGCGACACGTGCTGGTGCAGGGCGGGGACGGCACTCCGGGAAAAGTAGTGGCGGCTGGGGACGGAATAGCGAGGTGCGGCAGCCGCCATCAGGTCGCGGAAGGCCTGCGTCTCCACAAGCCTAAACGGCAACATCTCCAGGGCCAGCAGTTTGGAGATGTGGCAGTTTAAGGCTTGGGCTTGGGGGTGACTCGAGGCGTACTTCCGCCTGCGGTCGAACGCCTGCGAGATGGACAGTTGTTGGGACGAGGAGTGTGAAGGTGCAGGCGAAGAGGCGGGGGAAGGCGGGGGAGGGGAGGCTGAAGGAGAAGGCCCCAAAGTAGCCGAGGCAGAGGCAGATGTGGAGGTGTCCTGGCTGGAGGTCTGGACCGCAGTGGCAGCACACAACAAAGGGGAAGAGGCAGTGGCAGCAAGACCGGGCGCAGGTTGTATTGCGTTTGCTCTGAACTCAGTCCTCTGCCTGTGGCCATCCTCTTGTGCCTGTGGCCATCCTCTGCCTGTGGACATCCCTCTGCCTGTGGACATGCCTCTGCCTGTGGACATCCCTCTGCCTGTGGACATCCCTCTGCCTGTGGACATCCCTCTGCCTCTTGCTGCCTTTTTCGGTGCTGCGCAGACCACCACCTCTCCACTGCTTTCCCCGCTGGACATCACCCCTGGCCAAGTGGGGTCGGTCATTTCGTCATCCACCACCTCCTCTTCCTCACTCTGCTCCTCCTCCTGCCCACTGGACATTCCAACAGCCTCCCTTGATGGCAACTGCGTCTCATCATCATCATCGCTCATGATAACAGATGCTGGTTCAGGGTCCACATCAGCAGGAGATGGCGAAAACTCAAGTGTTTGGGCATCACTACAAACAAATTCCTCTGCTAGCTCCTGGGATTCTTCCGGCACACATCTGAAAAAGGACCCGAAAAGAGCTCCTGGGAGGGGTCAATGGTGGGATGACTCTGTTGGCCAGGGTGTGGAGGAAGGAGGGTCAGAGTGAGACTGTGTGGATGACTGGCTGGTGGACAACTGTGTGGAAGCGCTATCGGCTATCCATTGCACCACCTGTTCAACCTGCTCAGGCCTCAACAGCGCGGTGTAACCCGCCCCCTGCTTAACTGTCCCATAAAGGCAGGGATTCTGGATGAGCGGGATCCTGGCTGACCCTCACCAGCACGCATTGTATCCCCACTGGCTTCAACAAGGCCCCCAACAGCATTTCCGCGCCCCCGTCCTCGTCCACGTCCACGTCCTATTCCGCTAGCCCCCCTCCGCATTTTATTTTTTTTTTGTTGCAAATACAATATTTGGGTATATAATTAGGTATGTGAAATAATTTAGCAAGAGAACGCACAGTACAGTGGCCAATTAAAAGGCCTAGATATTGTATATTTCAAGGTACACAGCCGTGTACTAACTGAACAGACGGTGGGTATTTACACCAGGTATGTGAAGATAATTTAGCAAGAGAACGCACAGTACAGTTGGCCAATTAAAAGGCCTAGATATTGTATATTTCAAGGTACACAGCCGTGTACTAACTGAACAGACGGTGGGTATTTACACCAGGTATGTGAAATAATTTAGCAAGAGAACGCACAGTACAGTTGGCCAATTAAAGGCCTAGATATTGTATATTTCAAGGTACACAGCCGTGTACTAACTGAACAGACGGTGGGTATTTACACCAGGTATGTGAAGATAATTTAGCAAGAGAACGCACAGTACAGTTGGCCAATTAAAAGGCCTAGATATTGTTATATTTCAAGGTACACAGCCGTGTACTAACTGAACAGACGGTGGGTATTTACACCAGGTATGTGAAATAATTTAGCAAGAGAACGCACAGTACAGTTGGCCAATTAAAAGGCCTAGATATTGTATATTTCAAGGTACACAGCCGTGTACTAACTGAACAGACGGTGGGTATTTACACCAGGTATGTGAAATAATTTAGCAAGAGAACGCACAGTACAGTTGGCCAATTAAAAAGGCCTAGATATTGTATATTTCAAGGTACACAGCCGTGTACTAACTGAACAGACGGTGGGTATTTACACCAGGTATGTGAAATAATTTAGCAAGAGAACGCACAGTACAGTGGCCAATTAAAAGGCCTAGATATTGTATATTTCAAGGTACACAGCCGTGTACTAACTGAACAGACGGTGGGTATTTACACCAGGTATGTGAAATAATTTAGCAAGAGAACGCACAGTACAGTGGCCAATTAAAAGGCCTAGATATTGTATATTTCAAGGTACACAGCCGTGTACTAACTGAACAGACGGTGGGTATTTACACCAGGTATGTGAAATAATTTAGCAAGAGAACGCACAGTACAGTTGGCCAATTAAAAGGCCTAGATATTGTATATTTCAAGGTACACAGCCGTGTACTAACTGAACAGACGGTGGGTATTTACACCAGGTATGTGAAATAATTTTAGCAAGAGAACGCACAGTACAGTTGGCCAATTAAAAGGCCTAGATATTGTATATTTCAAGGTACACAGCCGTGTACTAACTGAACAGACGGTGGGTATTTACACCAGGTATGTGAAATAATTTAGCAAGAGAACGCACAGTACAGTGGCCAATTAAAAGGCCTAGATATTGTATATTTCAAGGTACACAGCCGTGTACTAACAGAACAGACGGTGGGTATTTACACCAGGTATGTGAGATAATTTAACAAGAGAACGCACAGTACAGTGGCGCTATTAAAATGCCTAGATATTGTATATTTCAAAGTACACAGCCGTGTAGTAACTGAACAGACGGTGGGGTATTTACACCAGGTATGTGAGATAATTTTAACAAGAGAACGCACAGTACAGTGGCCTATTAAAATGCCTAGATATTGTATATTTCAAAGTACACAGCCGTGTAGTAACAGAACAGACGGTGGGTATTTACACCAGGTATGTGAGATAATTTAACAAGAGAACGCACAGTACAGTTGGCCTATTAAAATGCCTAGATATTGTATATTTCAAAGTACACAGCGTGTAGTAACTGACAGACGGTGGGTATTTACACCAGGTATGTGAGATAATTTAACAAGAGAACGCACAGTACAGTGGCCTATTAAAATGCCTAGATATTTGTGTATTTTCAAAGTACACAGCCGTGTAGTAACTGAACAGACGGTGGGTATTTACACCAGGTATGTGAAATAATTTAGCAAAGAGAACGCACAGTACAGTGGCCAATTAAAAGGCCTAGATATTGTATATTTCAAGGTACACAGCCGTGTACTAACTGAACAGACGGTGGGTATTTACACCAGGTATGTGAAGATAATTTAGCAAGAGAACGCACAGTACAGTGGCCAATTAAAAGGCCTAGATATTGTATATTTCAAAAGTACACAGCCGTGTACTAACTGAACAGACGGGTGGTATTTACACCAGGTATGTGAAATAATTTAGCAAGAGAACGCACAGTACAGTGGCCAATTAAAAGGCCTAGATATTGTATATTTCAAGGTACACAGCCGTGTACTAACTGAACAGACGGTGGGTATTTACACCAGGTATGTGAAGATAATTTAGCAAGAGAACGCACAGTACAGTGGCCAATTAAAAGGCCTAGATATTGTATATTTCAAGGTACACAGCCGTGTACTAACTGAACAGACGGTGGGTATTTACACCAGGTATGTGAGGATAATTAACAAGAGAACGCACAGTACAGTGGCCTATTAAATGGCCTAGATATTGTATATTTCAAAGTACACAGCCGTGTAGTAACTGAACAGACGGTGGGTATTTACACCAGGTATGTGAGATAATTTAACAAGAGAACGCACAGTACAGTGGCCTATTAAAGGCCTAGATATTGTATATTTCAAAGTAACACAGCCGTGTAGTACTGAACAGACGGTGGGTATTTACACCAGGTATGTGAGATAATTTAACAGAGAACGCACAGTACAGTGGCCTATTAAAATGCCTAGATATTGTATATTTCAAAGTACACAGCCGTGTAGTAACTGAACAGACGGTGGGTATTTACACCAGGTATGTGAGATAATTTAACAAGAAAACGCACAGTACAGTGGCCTATTAAAATGGCCTAGATATTGTATATTCAAAGTACACAGCCGTGTAAGTAACTGAACAGACGGTGGGTATTTACACCAGGTATGTGAGATAATTTAACAAGAAAACGCACAGTACAGTGGCCTATTAAATGGCCTAGATATTGTATATTTCAAAGTACACAGCCGCTGTAGTAACTGAACAGACGGTGGGTATTTACACCAGGTATGTGAGATAATTTAACAAGAGAACGCACAGTACAGTGGCCTATTAAAATGCCTAGATATTGTATATTTCAAAGTACACAGCCGTGTAGTAACAGAACAGACGGTGGGTATTTACACCAGGTATGTGAGATAATTTAACAAGAGAACGCACAGTACAGTGGCCTATTAAATGCCTAGATATTGTATATTTCAAAGTACACAGCCGTGTAGTAACTGAACAGACGGTGGGTATTTACACCAGGTATGTGAGATAATTTTAACAAGAGAACGCACAGTACAGTGGCCTATTAAATGGCCTAGATATTGTATATTTCAAAGTACACAGCCGTGTAGTAACTGAACAGACGGTGGGTATTACACCAGGTATGTGAAATTAATTTTAGCAAGAGAACGCACAGTACAGTTGGCCAATTAAAAGGCCTAGATATTGTATATTTCAAGGTACACAGCCGTGTACTAACTGAACAGACGGTGGGTATTTACACCAGGTATGTGAAATAATTTAGCAAGAGAACGCACAGTACAGTTGGCCAATTAAAAGGCCTAGATATTGTATATTTCAAGGTACACAGCCGTGTACTAACTGAACAGACGGTGGGTATTTACACCAGGTATGTGAAATTAATTTGCAAGAGAACGCACAGTACAGTTGGCCAATTAAAAGGCCTAGATATTGTATATTTCAAGGTACACAGCCGTGTACTAACTGAACAGACGGTGGGTATTTACACCAGGTATGTGAGATAATTTTAGCAAGAGAACGCACAGTACAGTTGGCCAATTAAAAGGCCTATATATTGTATATTTCAAGGTACACAGCCGTGTACTAACTGAACAGACGGTGTGGGTATTTACACCAGGTATGTGACGATAATTTTTAACAAGGAGGAACGCACAAGTACAGTGGCCTATTAAATGCCTAGGATATTGTATGTATTCAAATTACACAAGCCGTTGTAGTAACGAACAGACGGTGAGGTATTATACACCAGGTATGTGAGATAATTTAGGCAGAGCAGAACGGCACAGTACAGTGGGCCCTATTAAAACTGCCTAGATATTGTATATTTCAAAGTACACAGCCGTGTAGTAACAGAACAGACGGTGGGTATTTACACCAGGTATGTGAGATAATTTAACAAGAGAACGCACAGTACAGTGGCCTATTAAAAGCCTAGATATTGTATATTTCAAGTACAAAGCGTGTAGTAACTGAACAGACGGTGGGTATTTACACCAGGTATGTGAGATAATTTAGCAAGAGAACGCACAGTACAGTGGCCAATTAAATGGCCTAGATATTGTATATTTCAAGGTACACAGCCGTGTACTAACTGAACAGACGGTGGGTATTTACACCTGGTATACAAAAGGGTATTGCAGGCACACAGAACCCAGAACACTAGAGCCAAATAAACTGTATTTAAAAAAATAAAATAAAATTCACAGCCGTATACTGCCAGATCAGATGGTGCATATACACACTAGTTATATAACAGGGTTGTTCAGCCTAAAAGAACGCTGAACAGTAGTGCCAAATATAGTTTGGTATGTAGCAGAGCACCTAATACACCACTAATGCCTCTCTCTGTCCCTACTCCAGCAGCTATCCCTGAATACAGCAGCCGTTCTCTGTAAAGTCTATATTGTAGTAAAGCTATCACTGAAGTCCACTGTAGTAGCCCTGATAAGGGCTTTTAATCACGCTCCTGCCTGTCCAACAGCTAAAACCTATCTGTCCCTTCTCCAGCCTCTGTCCCTGACTAAGTTCACGCAGCATATGCGTACGAGCAGGAAGAGCTGAGTTTTTAATATTCGAGGTCACATGGTTTTTCCAGCCAATCCATGTAGACGCTGTTTTCGCGCTGCCAGCGTGCTCAGCGTGCCTGTCATACCCCCCCTGCATGTTGATTGGTGGAAAAAGAGCGCCAGGGAAGGTGGGAGGGGAAACGAATTCTAAGTGCGCCATCGCCGTTATACTCGATTGAAATCGAGTATGCCGAATATCGTAGTATTCGATCGAATACCGGCTCGATCGAACACTACTCGCTCATCTCTACTTACAATCTATGAGGAGTTAGGGGTGACACAAAAGGTAAGAAGTTCCTGATTCATACAATGGTTCAGCCAACTTAACAATAGGGAAGTAGGCTGCATGAGGCAGTCGCCAGCCAATATCTGTAATGCTTCTAAGTGCAAGGGGTGTGGATATTTGGTGATGGATCAGGTTTAGAAGAATAACGCTGAATGTGGTTGTGGGGGGACGGTGAATGGAGGAGAGTTAGACCAGAGTATGCAATAGGTTACCCTAAAAAGATGTGTTTTTAAGATGCTCCTTAAACTGTGGCTATTATGAATTAACTTAATTGCTTGGGATAGAGCATTCCAGAGAAGTGGTGCAGCTCAAGAAAAATCTTGGAGTTTTTCGGTGAGGGCCAGCAGATAAAGATAGATTTGTTGTGACTAGAGATGAACAAATCGAATCCCACGAAGTGGAATTCGATCTGAATTTCAGGATAAATTCGATTCGCCTAGAAGCCGAATTTCCTTGTTTTATCCTGAAATAGTGTAAAAAACAAAAAAATCCATACTGCGATAGCGCCGCCCCCGTCATTGTACCCCTCAGACGCCGCGTTCATACTGAGTGTAAAAACAGTGTAAAATAAACATTAAAAAATGCATTAAATCAAACTTACCTCCTCCATTTGCTCACGACGGGCCGCCAGCCGCCATCTTGATTGAAGATCCCGGGTGAAATCCCACGCGTAGTGACGTATAACGTCACCACGCTGGCCGGCGTGATGACGTAATCTCGCGCCGCGTGAGATTTCGCTCCAGATCTTCAAGCAAGATGGCGGCGGCTGGCCCGTCGCGAGCAAATGGAGGAGGTAAGTTTGATTTAATGTATTTTTTAATGTTTATTTTATACTGTTTTTACACTCAGACCCCACGATCATGTATGAACGCGGCATCTGAGGGGTACAATGACGGGGGCAGCACTATCGCTGCTTCCTGTCATTGCACCCATTACTTACAAAAAATGCGCTTTGTGGCAAAGTAATTCGTCACAAAGCGAATTTGTTTGTAAAATTCGTCAAATCAGCGAATCGAATTTTCAAGAAATTTGCTCATCCCTAGTTGGGACCTTTGGTCATGCAAACACCCCACTCTAACCAAGCCCACTTTCAGAAAAGTCTTGATACAAGAATATCATGTCACAATGATATCTAAAAAGTGGCAAAAATGTTTTTTTTTACCTTTTTATGCCACAAATCAGGTGAATGGAAATGATAAATCTCTCCCAACGTTCGAAATAACTAATTTATTGAAAAGGACATATATTCATACCCTTTTCACAGGATTTAGTTGAAGCACCTTTGTCAGTGATTACAGCCTCCAGTCTTCTTGAATATGATGCCACAAGGTTTGCACAACTGAATTTGGGGATTTTCTCCCATTCTTCTCTGCAGATCCTTTCAGGTTCTGTCAGATTGGATGAGTACCATCAATTCACAGGTCTCTCCAGAGATGTTCGTTTGGGGTCAAGACAGGGCTCTGGCTGATCCACTCAAAACATTCACAGTGTTGGCCCTAAGCCACTCCTGTGTTGTCTTGGGTGTGTGCTTAGTCTTGTAGGAAGGTTAACATCTCTGTACTTTGCTCCATTCATCTTTCCCTCAAACCTGAACTGTCCCAGCCACTGAAAAACACCCTCACAGCATGATGCTGCCACCACCATGCTTCACTGTAGGGATGGTATTGGTCAGATGATGAGCAGTGCCTGGTTTCCTCCAGACATGACTCTTAGAAGTGAAGGGGTCAAAGGGTTCCAACTTGGTTTCATCAGACCAGAGTGTCTTGTTTCTCACAATCTGTGAGTCCTTTAGGTGCTTCTTTGCAAACTCCAGGCGGGCTTTCACGTGTCTTTTACTTTCACTCATATCTTCTCCTCTTCTCCCCTCTCCTGAGCGCTTCCCCAAACAGCTCATCAGTTGGGGTGCCAGATATTTTTAATAAACAGTACAATTTAAGTAATCTGGAAATATTTGTCAGGAAATGAAGAACAAATCCATTTGTTACAAGACAGCGTCAGTATAAAATAAGATTGTTTACTTATGCAAAAGTTCAGCGCACTAAAAATAAACTCATTCTGCCATATCTTAAAATATTCTTCACAATCTAAAAGGAGGTTTATCAAAGAAAAGAAAAGTGTAAGACCCTTAGATTCGTTCTGCAAGAATGCATAGCTTCTCAATTTTCATCTAAGCTTGGCATGGATTTTTGAGAAGATAAGAGCTTTTATTATGGCATTCACCACAGTCTACTGTTCCAGGCTACTGAAGCTGTTAATGATTTAAAAAGAAAAGATTGCTTAATTATTCGTCAGTTGGTAAAATTTGTAATTGCCAGTGGGAGACATTAGCCTGCTTCTTTGCTACTCCCTGTTGGGACTGGGATGGCCACCACATTGAGATTTGGTGTATAGAAAATGAATGTTCTCCTTAACATCTGCAGCAGCCACTAGGGGGAGCTTACTGCTTGATTTCTGAGTTCAGTGTGTAAGCTGTATGCAGTAAGATTGTAAGCTCCCCCTAGTGGGGGCAGACAAAAATGTGTTATTTCACTTAATAACTATGCGGTGCATGTTGGGGAACTGTGAAGGAAGCTGGAAATTTAAATAGAACCTGTCATGTTGAACATGATATCTGAGCTACAGGCAGCATGATATGAGCTGAGGAGCTGAGTATATATATAAATATATATATATATATATATATATATATATATATATATATATATACAGTACAGACCAAAGGTTTGGACACACCTTCTCATTCAAAGAGTTTTCTGTATTTTCATGACTATGAAAATTGTAGATTCACACTGAAGGCATCAAAACTATGAATTAACACATGTGGAATCATATACTTGACAAAAAAGTGTGAAACAACTGAAAATATGTCTTATATTCTAGGTTCTTCAAAGTAGCCACCTTTTGCTTTGATTACTGCTTTGCACACTCTTGGCATTCTCTTGATGAGCTTCAAGAGGTAGTCACCTGAAATGTTATTCCAACAATCTTGAAGGAGTTCCCAGAGATGCTTAGCACTTGTTGGCCCTTTTGCATTCACTCTGCGGTCCAGCTTACCCCAAACCATCTCGATGGGGTTCAGGTCTGGTGACTGTGGAGGCCAGGTCATCTGGTGTAGCACCCCATCACTCTCCTTCTTGGTCAAATAGCCCTTACACAGCCTGGAGGTGTGTTTGGGATCATTGTCCTGTTGATAAATAAATGATGGTCCAACTAAATGCAAACTGGATGGAATGCCGCTGCAAGATGCTGTGGTAGCCATGCTGGTTCAGTATGCCTTCAATTTTGAATAAATCCCCAACAGTGTCACCAGCAAAGCACCCCCACACCATCACACCGTCTCCTCCATGCTTCACGTGGGAACCAGGCATGTAGAGTCCATCCGTTCACCTTTTCTGCGTCGCAGAAAGACACGGTAGTTGGAACCAAAGATCTCAAATTTGGCCTCATCAGACCAAAGCACAGATTTCCACTGGTCTAATGTCCATTCCTTGTGTTCTTTAGCCCAAACAAGTCTCTTCTGCTTGTTGCCTGTCCTTAGCAGTGGTTTCCTAGCAGCTATTTTACCATGAAGGCCTGCTGCACACAGTCTCCTCTTAACAGTTGTTGTAGAGATGTGTCTGCTGCTAGAACTCTGTGTGGCATTGACCTGGTCTCTAATCTGAGCTACTGTTAACCTGCGATTTCTGAGGCTGGTGACTCGGATGAACTTATCCTCCACAGCAGAGGTGACTCTTGGTCTTCCTTTCCTGGGGCGGTCCTCATCTGAGCCAGTTTTTTTGTAGCGCTTGATGGTTTTGCGACTGCACTTGGGGACACTCAAAGTTTTCTCAATTTTTTGGACTGACTGACCTTCATTTCTTAAAGTAATGATGGCCACTCGTTTTTTCTTTACTTAGCTGCTTTTTTCTTGCCATAATACAAATTCTAACAGTCTATTCAGTAGGACTATCAGCTGTGTATCCACCTGACTTCTGCCCAACACAACTCATGGTCCCAACCCCATTTATAAGGCAAGAAATCCCACTTATTAAACCTGACAGGGCACACCTGTGAAGCGAAAACCATTTGAGGTGACTACCTCTTGAAGCTCATCAAGAGAATGCCAAGAGTGTACAAAGCAGTAATCAAAGCAAAAGGTGGCTACTTTGAAGAACCTAGAATATAAGACATATTTTCCGTTGTTTCACACTTTTTTGTTAAGTATATAATTCCAAATGTGTTAATTCATAGTTTTGATGCCTTCAGTGTGAATCTACAATTTTCATAGTCATGAAAATACAGAAAACTCTTTGAATGAGAAGGTGTGTCCAAACTTTTGGTCTGTACTGTATATATATATATATATATATATATATATATATATAGTTTTATAGGAAAAGATTCTGTAAAACTGGTAATTTACTCAATTATAGCCATGACAAGAAGATGAAGAGGCCATCCTTTCAGTAATTAACAGCCTTTCCTCTATGAGGAAGAGGTCCTATCAGTGACAGCCTTCTCTCTATGAGGAGGCGGTCCTATCAGTGATTGACAGTCTTCCTTCTATGAGGAGGTGATCCAATCAGTGATTGACAGCCTTCCCTCTATGAGCAGGTGGTCCTATCAGTGATTGACAACTTTCCCCCTATGAGGAGGTGGTTTTAGCAGTGATTGACAGGCTTCCTTCTATGTGCAGTCGGTCCTATCAGTGACTCCCTCTATGAGGAAGCAGTCCTATCAGTGATTGACAGCCTTCCCTCTATGAGGAGGATGTCCTATCAGTGATTGACAGCCTTCCCTCTATGAGGAGGAGGTCCTATCAGTGATTGACAACCTTCTCCCTATGAGGAGGTGGTCCTAACAGTGATTGACAACCTTCTCCCTATGAGGAGGTGGTCCTAACAGTGATTGACAGCCTTCCATCTATGAGGAGGCAGTCCTATCAGTGAATGACAGCTTTTCCTCTATGAGGAGGAGGTCCTATCAGTGATTAAAAGACTTCCATCTATGAAGAGGCGGTCCTATCGGTGATTGACAGCCTGCCCTCCATGAGGAGGTGGGTGGTCGTATCAGTGATTGACAGCCTTCAGTGCATCAAGGGGTGTGGCCAGAACTGAATTGCTGAGGTGCATGAAGGGGCTAGGTCCCACCCCTTGGTGCACTGAAGCTCTAATATGTATCTAATATGCAAAAAATAAGAGTCTTTTTTTCTTGGGAACACCGCAACCGATTTTCAGAAGAAAGGTATCATTAATCAGCAGCGTCAACCCTACCAGGCAGTATGCCTGGTTTATTAGGATTGAGGCTGCTAACAAGTGCTCTTTAACCCCTGTAAGGGGATATCTACATGGCATGGGTCTGCTGTGAATTTTTTACACTCAATGTGAACATACCCTTAAAGGGGTTTTCCCATTTGCATTGGCATCCTTTGAAGAATTAATTACCTTTATTGCTCCTATCTTCTGTTCTCAGCTGTGGTCACATAATCATGTTTATGCAGGTTTTTCTTATTTCCTCTGATGTTATGTCCATTAATGGGACAAGTATAGGGGAGTGTCTATGTAATTAGCTGGATGGGAGGAACTATAAACTAGCTGGGCGTTGTTAGGGTGCATTGTTCCACGTGCATAAATACAGGAAGAGCGGGCTACAGCTTTATTTTACTTGAACTACTTAACCCATTCTTGACCACTACTGTAGATATATGATGGAAGTCAGGAGTCTAAACTTGACAACTGCTTAGGAGCTGAGTAGGCTCCATAGCCACCGGTTTGCCATCAGGCAAAGTCTGTAATCAGAGATAATGCAATGATGACAATGATCTGCGGATGCTGTGGTCAATTGTGACCTCAGCATCAGAGTGTTGAAACCCCGGGAGCCCTGTGCTCCCAGAGCCCAAACTACTCCCCAATGCAGAGATTGAGGAAGCCATTTGGTTGCTGTGGCAGCATTGGGTCCTCTGAAGGGATCTGAGGTCTACCATAGAAATGAAAATAATGAATCCCCTCTAGGTCACAATGGTTCATTGCAGTCTATGGGAGAAGCAATCAGATGAGAACGTCCCCTAGGGCCGCCAATCAGCTGTTTAAAGAGACTGAAACGATCCTGTTAGTACCTCCTCGAAGCTTAAGGCCCTTTTACACGAGCCGATTATCGTTCAAATAATCGTTCAAACGTTCGGATTTGCACGATTATTGATGTGTATAAACACGGGTAACGATTTAACGACGAACGAGATTTCGTTCGCTTCTCGTTGATCGCATCTTTTGTCCTGCCAATAAATTAATCGTTCATCGTTCGAAAATCTTCCAGTTTAAACGAAAATCGTTTAGTCGTTGGCAGATGGTAATGGTAATGCTTATGGCAAGGAGCAAGGAACGATCGTAATAACGATTATAAAACGACCGAAAGTACGAAGATTGTGAACGACTTCTCTTTCAGTGTAAACGGTATTTACATTGCATCGTTCGATCGTTCATCTATGATCGCTAATACGACCGAAAGTACGAAGATTGTGAACGACTTCTCTTTCAGTGTAAACGGTATTTACATTGCATCGTTCGATCGTTCATCTATGATCGCTAATACGATCTTATACGGAAAAATCTTTCCGTGTAAAAGGACCTTTACCTTGCTCTGAGCTGTCCATATGATAGTGGTTGTGCTTGGTATGGCATCTCAGCCCTATTCCTTGAATGGAACAGAGCTGTGCCTAGGCCATGTTGCTGATGAATTTGACGTTACTGGCCTTGGAGGAGGCCATGGCATATAGATAGCACTGGAACCAACATTCCCAAAAAGTGATGTTCACAGCTTATCTACACAATGTCCTCTGCACAGATTCCTAAGCATGGTCACAGCACTCTTAAAGAAGTCAATAGATCTTTTTCTGACTGTCATGTCTTATAACAAATTTCTATATTATTGTTAAAATCGCCCCACCCCCATGATCATATATAGAACATAGATTTAAAAAAAAAAAATCTGCAATCAGAAAATTAAAAAAAAATACTGATTAGAAAAAAAGGTTATGTTTCAATATTCAATATCTGGGTTTAATCAGTAGTTAATACAGAGGTGATACGTTTCCCCTAAATTCTGTTGGCTAATCTGTAACCTATGGGCGAGTATATAAAGCTGGACAGGTAGAGGAATTTTCATATCTGGCTGGAATTTTGAATGTTTTATAATTCAACAAGTTAAAGTCTGATAATTACTTAAAACTCTTCTTTTTGTTGCTTTTATTGACTGATTTAACTTGATTGACTCTCACTCCGCTCCTCATTATCTCCAATTGTACTGTCATTTGCTGTAAATGGATTGGCAGGGCTTAATTTAATAAACTAATTTGAGACATTGTGAAATGTAAAGGTCCAAGGACTCGGCGATGGGTGTTTTTATTGATTTGTTGTGTCTTAGTCGATGAATTTCGAAGTTGTCACTTTTCAGGCTTATTTTAGTGACTTCTGAGTTTAACTACAGATTGCATTTCAAAAAAATGAAATGACTGCATTGAATGTTGTAAAATATCTGAAAATGAAGAGGCGATTCCTGTATGTAGTAGAATTTCCTTACCGCTTTGACTGTGGATATTAAATTTATTTACTTTGCTAAAACATTTTTGACCATAAACGGAGATTACTCATGGACTAATTTCCCTAATCATTAAAAAAATCAATGATATAATTTATTTTAATTTCTTTTCCTCAATCAAAAGATTGTACAGTATCGTATATAGGAAAAATCAAATTTCAAGGGTCTATATTAGATTAGAAAAGATTGTCTTCGTCATTCTCCAAAATAGGACCCCTCATATTTAGACTATCTCAGGTGTTGTAGCCTATCCTAGTTCAAGTGTTGCTTAGCTGCAGTACCAGTCACAGCCCACAAACAAAAGTGGCGCTCTTTCTAGAAACGCTTATTTTATTTCCAGGAGTGAAGACATATTAGTCAACTATAAAGCATTAGAGTTGAAAGTCTGGTTCCTTAAAGGGGTTGTCCTATGATTAATATAAAAAATGATAATCAGACTTCATATAGTTCATGGAAATCTCTTTCAGACAAAGCTAGAACCAGCCCTGTACCTCATATGGATCCAGAAATCTCCCCATTCATTGCTCCAATTGTTCTGGTACATTTATTTCAAGCTGGCAGCTAACAGAAGCTTTCTGTAACAGAAAGCTGCCGCCAACAAACCCCAACCCCACCTAGGTCAAAGGCAGCCAAACTACAAACAACCTCTGTCACCGTGACCCGAACTGAAACAGATCCACCCCTTTCACCCTCCCTCCGGAGGACAAGCATGCACACCAAAAAACAGCAGGCGAAACATGCAGACACCCTCTCACCGAAGGTAAAGACATAACAGGGAAAAGGGAAAACACGCAAAGTGGCCTAATATGTCATACTGTCACGCTACGGTGTGGGAGGGGAAACTCCACACCGAGCATACACCGAAACACTAGTGAGTTGAAGACCGGATCAGCAGGTAAGAAGCCAGTGGCACGGAATACCACTGAACCAAGTGCACCGGAAATAACAGGAACAAGTATCAGCAGCCCACACACCGAAGACTGGAACCCAGGCACATGTACTGGAACCCGAACACCTAACAGGACTCAGTACACACAACACACCCAGGAACCAGCTCACCAGCAACAACTCACAGTTTCGCTGTTCCCCCTCCGGGGAACCCTGGAGCCCTCTCACCGAAGGCACATACATACAGGGAATGTCTGGACTCCATGTCAGAAGACACATGGCAGTCACAGACCAAACACCCACCCGGAACATAAACCACACACCACATGACCGGGATAAGGGAAGGGGATGAGAAGACCTTGGGAAGACCTTGATGACATATTAGGTGGCCACAAGGACTGGGCAGATGGAATCCCAGGAAAGGTGCATAGCTCCAGCACCAACGGAGGCTGGAGCACAACTAACCCACAAGGCTAGCAACATCAGAATAAAAGCACCTAGTGACCACACCCAGGTCAATATGTTAACCCTATGAGAACCAGACAGGGAAGGAGGGAAGTATACAATAAGAAGGGAACATACCAGCAACCAAAACTACACGTTGCCCCTGGCAACTAGCAAACACGGAATACTACCGCAACCAGAATGCCAGGACACAAACATGAGCAACATGGAAGCCATGTCACGGAGAACAACCGAGATCGTGACATCACCAATTTACACATTGCCCCTGGCAACCAGCATGCAACCACATCCAGTATGCCAGGGCACAAACATGAGCAACCAGAAATGTGTCACGATAACCACACGGAACGTGACATCTATGCTTTACTACTGCAGCGCATCTTATAAAGGGAATACTAGTGAGCGCTTCCATAATGGAAGCGCTCGCTAGTATGCAGTAGGAGGGGGAGTGAAGCGCTGGTAGCGCTGTATTGTACTTACGCCTCCTCCTGCTCGCTCCTCTCAGGGCTTGCGCTTCTGTGTCCTGACTGCCTGCAGCGCCAGGATGTACAGAGCGCATTCTGACCTGACCTGCAGGAGGTCAGGTGACTTCAGCACGGGCCCTGAGAAGAGGAGAGAGCGGAGAGACAGCCAGGACTGGGAGAGGGGCAGCACAGGAGAGGTAAGTTTATTTATTTGTTTTATAGTCTGATCTGAGGTCTGAAATGGGGGCCTAAAGGGGGAGTCAGAAGGGGGGGAGTCTGATATGGGGGCCTAAGGGGGTATGATATGGGGGCCTAAAGGGGGTATGATATGGGGGCCTAAAGGGGGGTATGATATGGGGGCCTAAAGGGGGGGTCTGATATGGGGGCTTAGAAGGGGGTCTGATATGGGGGCCACAAGGGGGTCTAATATGGGGGCCATAAATGGGGTCTGATATGGGGGCCAGAAGGGGGGGTCTGATATGGGGCCAGAAGGGGGTCTGATATGGGGACCAGAAGGGGGTCTAATTAGGGGCCAGAAGAGTCTGTAGGGGGTCTGTTTGGGGATCTGATTAGGGGTCTAAGAGTCTAAAGGGGGGTCTAGAGATGTTTTAATGGTTGTCTGGAGGTCTAATGGGGGTCTGATTGGGGGTCTGGAGGTCTAATGGGGGTCAGATATGGGGGTTTGTAGGTCTAACAGGCGTCTTATATGGGAGTCTGGAGATGGGGGGGTCTGATATGGGGAAAGGTAAGGGGGTATTGTTTTTCTGTGTGGTACCAGTATTTTCAGGGGGACTGTTTCTGCAGTATAGTATTGGGGGGGGCAGGATGGGTGTTGAGAAGGTGAGAGGATGATGGAAAAGTAGGAAAGTAAGATGTCTGTTTGTTAAACTCTGCAGAGACGAGGCGCTGCTGAAAGAAGTCACCATGGCGGTCTGGTCTGACAGGAGAAGAAGAGGAAACAGAACGTCTACATCAGAGAAGAGAAGTCACTGGATGTAAGAGGTACATATGTGTAAATATATGTACATATGTGGCAGTGTATTCTTCTGTATGCTCTGTAGCGCTGTATGAAATGTTTTCCAAGTATGTCTTTAAAGAGGTTGTCCTTTTTTTTTTCTTGTACGAGCGCTGCCTTCTCTGCTTTGTTTACTGCTTATCACTGCAAATGCTACAGTGAGCAAGTGAACAGAGCAGAGAAAGCAGCTCTCATGAGCGCTGCCCTCTCTTCAAACAGCTGATCGTCGGGGGTGCCGGAAGACCCTGGCCGATCTGATATTGATGACCTATCCTGAGGATAGGTCTTCAGTAGTAAAAAGAGGACAACCCCTTTAACAGTAGGACTGGAGGGAAGGGGTTAGGTTGAGAATTGGGCATGGGGGGTGTCTCAGTATTTGCCTCGGGCAGCAGAAAAGCAAGGTGGCACCAGCGCTGAGTGGCGGGGGGGGGGGGAGCAGGGCCCAGGCTGAACTGTTGCACCAGGGCCCATGAGCTTTTAGCTACGCCTCTGAGAGGGACAGTAGATGCTTGTTAGCAGGTGTCCACCTTGACTTGTAGACTTCTCTCTGACATGCCTACCGGGCTGTATTAAAGGGGTTACCCCATGACAAATGTAAAAAATGAGAATCAGACATGATATAATACATGACAATCTCTTTCTAACAAAGCTAGAACCAGCCCTGTACCTCACATGGATCCAGAGATCTCCACATTCATTGCTCTGCTAGATTTATATCAAGCTGGCAGCTCAAGTGGGGTGTCTTTACTGCTGAAGCTAAGGGGGCGTGCCCATGCGCTCCCTATCACAGCTCAGGGGGTGTGTCCATGCTCTTCCTATCACAGCTCAGGAGGCAGTTGAAGGATGAAACTGAGCATCTCAGTGAGCCAGACAGAGAAATAAGAAGAAAAAAAACCAGCAGGTGGCGCTATACAAATACATTTTATTGAATAACTCAGTGACTATGCTAAATTTTTAATGACATGCAATTACAAAAGTATTCAGATCCAGGTGCTGGTTTGAAAACTGTAGAATATTTTTTTTGTGACAACTCCTTTAAAAGGGATTGTTGAGATAAGAGCGCCCCCTTTAACATCAGCAATCTCAAAATATAGAACATTTTTTTCTCCATGCGTATAAACCTGCACGATAAAATGTCTGGAAATGCTGCGCCTTGCAATATTTCTGGTTAATATTCCCTGACCTTTACATTTGCCATTTTTTTTGCATGTCTGTATACGGCGGAGTATTTCGCCTTTTATCTGCATGAAAGGCCATTCGGATCTTGAGTGTATTCCCAACAAATCTCTCCTATGTTTTCTTGCTGACTCATAATTAAACACCAGGGCTAGTGATTTCCTCTGAACCGGAGTATAAATTACACAAAAGCTTGCAGGAGGCAACATATTTCATAGGCCCAGTGTTGGGATTTCATTGAAAATGCTGACACATAATCATAACAATGATAGATAAGTGATTTTATGATGTTAGCTGTGTTTTAATGTGTTGGATACTAAACGCCTTTGCAGAAATTGATAGAGAGTGAGGGAGGCTATAATCTACTCTGCATAATCTTTTGATTTATTCCCCAAGATTCGGCTTTGAGAAATAGCCTTACCGCTAATGCAGAAGAAAAACCCTGGAGAAATTAATCAATAGGGTATAAATTGTCAAGAGCAACTTTACTTTAGTGTAGGGTGGGCCAAAGTGTTGTGGGATTTAAAGGGAACCTGTCACTGACATAGGTGCTTTAGATTACGGTATCATGGGGGTGCTGGGAAAGTTATGAGAGTGTCTATGACAGTGTTATCTGGGGCACTTGAAAGTGAACTTAAAGGGCTTGTCCAGGGTGTAGAAAGTGGTCAAAAAGTGGGATAAAAAAATCCCATCTAGCCGATGCGGCTCCTATTCTGACTCTTACCAGGTCTCTGTTTGTCTCCACTTCCTGGTCCAATCATGACACACAGGAAATGCCTGCTCAGCCAATCACCGGTGTCCCTGTCTCAGCCAGAGATTGTCTTCTCCAGGTATTTCTTGTGTGTCAAGACAGGATCGGTAAACATCAAACGGCAGTAACCCTTCTTGTATTTAAAAGTTATGACAGTGTCTAAGACAGTGTTATCGGGGCACTTTAAGGGGGAACTTAAAGGGGTTGTCCAGGGTGGGGAAATTCTTAAGAGTTTGTTGAGTAAATAAATATGGGGGGAGTTAAATGGAGTTTTTAGATGTAGCTGTCATGGTTCGCGGCGATGAGCTTGTCACGGTTGTTTATAGAAAACCCACCACAACAAACTCCTTGCTGCACTATGACAGCTTTCACCCACACAGTGTAAAAAAATCTGTCCCTTATGGACAATTCATACGTTTGAGGAGGATCAACAATACTGAAGAGGGTTTCTGGTCCCAAGCATTTGATTTAAAATGCAGGCTGCTTAGGAAAGGTTATCCATCTAGAATGTTAGATGAGTCTATGAAGAAAGCATCTACCTTCTCCCAAAGAGATTTGTTGAGAGGAAGCAATAGAAAAAATAGGAGCGTGAAAAGAACAGGAGATAACTGTTTTACCTTTTCGTTCAAGTATAGCCCGATGGATTGTATACGCAGGGACCCTTAGTGTTGCATTGAGGAGGTGCCATACTATAAAAGACAAAATTGTAAGGAGCAAGTTTATAGAGAAAAGAACTAAAACCTGGTTAGAAGAAAGAATGCCAATAGGTAATTATAGATGTGGAAATTGTGCTTATTGTAAATTTAACTCTCAATGTAAATATTTGAATTTTGAGGGTGTACAGAACAAAGTGAAGGATTTCATAACATGCAAAACCAAATATGTTGTTTACCTGATATTGTGCCAATGTGGCCGTTTTTATGTAGGGAAAACTATCCGGTGTTTATGTGAAAGCATTAGGGAACATATTAGTTCTGTATCCTCAAAGAAAGGTTGTCCACGTCATGTCAATAATGACCATTCTGGAGACGTGAGATGTTTAAGCTTTTCAGGAATAGAAGTGGTCAAAATGTCAGAAAAATCAGAAAAAGGAGGAGACAGACATCAAGCCCTATTGCAGCAGGAAGCCAAGTGGATAATGCGGACTGAAGCTATGGGTGCTTTAGGTCTGAATGACCGTAATGATTTAAGTGTTTTTATAGGGAATTAAGCATATATTTGTTTGATAATATGTGAATATGTGAATATGTGTGAATAATTGCTGTTACAAAGTGTGTTTTAGTTGCGTGGTTGATTGCCATGGCAACATTTGTTACTATATGAGGAGGGAGAGACGCAAGAGCGGCATGAGGTAGAGGTTTGAGAAAGCGCAGGAGTAGTGTTGAGCGAGCACCTCTGTGCACCTCTGCCCAAGTACTAGGGGTTGCTCGAGTGCTCGGCCGAGCACCCGAGCATAATGTTAGTCAATGGGACTAAACCAGGCACGGTGGTTAATAGAAACCTTTGCGTACACATTTGCGTACGAATTTGTATACGGATTTGCGTACGGATTTGCGTGCAGATGTGCGTACGGATTGCGTATGAAGTGCGTATGGATTTGCGTACGAATTGCGTACGGATTTGCGTGCGGATTGCGTATGAATTGCGTACGGATTAGTGTACGAATTGAAAAAGGTCTGAATCGCGACTTCTCTTCCTTTACTCCTTGCACTCATAAAAGTATGGTAATTAACAGAATTTGTACGCTTTAGCGCACAATGCGTACGCATTAGTGAACAAAATGCGTACGAATCAGCGAACGAAAAGTGCGTACGAATTAGCGTACAAATTGCGTACGAAAATGCGTACGAATTAGCGTACAAATTGCGTACGAAAATGTGTACAAATTATCGTACAAAATGCGTACGAATTAGCATACAAATTGCGTACGAATGAGCGAACGAAAATGCGTACGAATTAGTGTACAAATTGCATACGAATTGCGTACGAATTAGCGAACGAAAAGGCGTACGAATTAGCGTACGAATTAGCGTATTAATTGGAATACAAAATGCGTACGAATTTGCGTACGAATTATCTTACAAAATGCGTGCGAATTAGCGTACAAATTGCGTACGAATTAGCGTATGAATTGCGTATGAATTAGCGTACAAAATGCGTACGACTTTGCGTACTCATTTGCGTACAAATTAGCGTACAGAATGCGTACGAATTTATATACGCATTTGCATACAAATTAGCGTACAAATTGCGTGCGAATTTGCGTACGAATTGCGTAGGATTTGCGTTCGAATTGAGTACGAATTGCGTACGAATAGCGTATGAATTGTGTACACATTTGCGTACGAATTTGTATACGGATTTGCGTATGAAGTGCGTATGGATTTGCGTACGAATTGCGTACGGATTTGCGTGCGGATTGAGTATGAATTGCGTACGGATTAGTGTACGAATTGCGTACGGATTTGCGTACGGATTTGCGTGCGGATTGCGTATGAATTGCGTACGGATTAGTGTACGAATTGCGTACGGATTTGCGTACGGATTTGCGTGCGGATTGTGTATGAATTGCGTACGGATTTGCGTATGGATTTGCGTATGGAATTGCGTACAAACTGCGTACAGATTTGCGTACGGATTTGCATACTAATTTGCGTGCGACGCGTTAGGAATTGCGTACAAAATGCGTACAAATTAGCGTACGAGTTGCGTACGAATTGCGTACAAAATGCGTACGAATTAGCGTACAAAATGCGTGCCTTCATTTTTTGGGGGCCCATTTTGGAGACAGGTGAGGGTCTCAGAGTTGGGACCCGCATTTATCTGAGGCTACTTTCACACTAGTGTTTTTTGCGGATCTGTCATGGATCTGCAAAAACGCTTCCGTTACAATATTACAGCCGCATGCTTCCTTCACGAACGGATCCGGTTGTATTATGTCTTATATAGCCATGGCGGATTTGGCATGAACTCCATTGAAAGCCAATAGGGGACGGATCCATTTTCTATTGTGTCAGATCCGTCTTGCTCCGCACCACATCGAGGATAGAAAAATGCTGCTTGCAGCGTTATTCTGTCCGTGATGGGAGTGCAACCAAATGGAATGGAATGCATTTTGGTGCATTCCGTTTCGTTCACTTCAGTTTTGTCCCCATTGACGATGAATGGGGACAAAACTGAAGCCTTTTCCACCGCTATTGAGATCCTATGATGGATCACAATAGCAAAATTGAAAACGCTATTTTGAAAGTAACCTGACTTGGAGGGCATATCCTAGCAATATCATTTGAAAGCTTGGAATGCCAACTTTCCAAGAAGGTCAGAACCATTTTTCTATCTGCTACCAATCCAAAGATATGAGCAGCTAAAGCAGCTCTTCAGTCTGGTTTGATTTGGGCTCTTGCAGCAGCAGAGCTGGGCACTTGGGAGCAGCTGGGACCTGTTTTCCTGCAGAATAAGGCTACATTCACACGTCCGTTTAAAACATCCGCAATCTATCCGCATCCGTTCCGGTTTTTGCGGATATTTTGCGGATCCATTCATTTCAATGGGTCCTGATAATCTGCGGACATTGCAACGTATGTTGTCCGCATCCATTAATCTGTTCCGTTCCGTTTTGCGGATCCACAAACAGAAATCCTCCTGTCCTACTTTTCCTCCTGTTTTGCGGTCCGTAGCCCAATACAAGTTTATGTGACGTCCGTAAATGCGGAAGACATGCGGAAAGCCATCCGCATGTCATCCGTATTTGCGGATTCCGTTCCAGGAGGGGTGAAAAAAAAAGATGTTATTCATCCTTCCGTTTTTTGCGGAAAGACGGAACGGATGTCCTGGAAAAACGGAGTTTTTTGCGGAACAACGGATCCGCAAAAAACTGACCATTTTCCAGGATGTGCACACATACGGACGTGTGAATGTAGCCTAAAAGTGCTTTACCTGGACATATAATACAGACACTCAGTGCACTCAGGTATGTCTGGGATGTGACATGTAATACAGACACACAGTGCACACAGGTATGTCTGGGATGTGACATGTAATACAGACACACAGTGCACACAGGTATGTCTGGGATGTGACATGTAATACAGACACACAGTGCACACAGGTATATCTGGGATGTGACATGTAATACAGACACACAGTGCACACAGGTATGTCTGGGATGTGACATGTAATACACACACACAGTGCACACAGGTATGTCTGGGATGTGACATGTAATACACACACACAGTGCACACAGGTATGTCTGGGATGTGACATGTAATACAGACACACAGTGCACACAGGTATGTCTGGGATGTTTCTGCAATCTTCTGTGGGGCAGTGCTCTTAGTTATATTGGTGAAAAACAGGTGAAAGACTCCCTTTAAAAAAATTATTTTGGCTAATAAATATTTTTACTTATATAAAAGACCAGAAAGTACGTATACGTGCCTGCCTCTAGGACTGAAAATTGGCGGTAAAGTTTCTTTAATTTTCTTTTAGGTTTCCTGATGCAATTAATTTTGATGCAATCCTGATGTTTGGAAGACAGAATTAGAGGTGATTCATAAAGGAGAGAAAGTATAAAGGACAGATACAACTTCTCCCCTTTTTTGAATTCACTCCTGGTTTTGGCTTCCAAAAACTGCATGCAGAAACCTGACCGTGTAGTCATACCCTTACGCTCACAGGGGTCTCCACACCTCCACTTTGTACCTGAGCACAACAGATGAATTAGCTACAATATATAGAAGGCAGAACAGAAGACATTTTAAATAGAGATGAGCGAGCACTAAAATGCTCGGGTGCTCGTTATTCGAGTCGAATTTTTCCCGATGCTCGGGTGCTCGTTTCGAATAACGAACCCCATTGAAGTCAATGGGAGACTCAAGCATTTTTTGCAGGGGACCAAGGCTCTGCCTAGGGAAGGCTGGGTGAAAACCTGGAAACCTCAGAAAATGATGGAAACACCACGGAAATGGACATGAAACAGCAGGGGCAGCATGCATGGATGCCTCTGAGGCTGCCTAATCCCATCATTACCCCAAATTCTCGGGCAACAGCCTGGTGGTGACCCTCAAGGCAATTGTGCTCACCCAGACCATAAAAATTTTTTTTTTGTCTGTGGTTGACGAAATTAAAAAATGGTTTAAGAGTGTCTGTAGTTGACGCTCCTGAAAAATGGTTTGGAGAGAGGGCCTGTACGTGGCCCTCCGGAAACATTGTCTTAAAAGAGTGCCAGTTGGCCCTCTAAAAAATTCCCTTTTGGGTCAGCGTTTGGCAATGAAGAGAAGGAGGAGGAGGAGGAGTAGGAGGAGTAGAGGAGAGGAATCGGATACATAAGGAATCTTATTCTTTACCTGCTTTCCCCCGGAGGAGATTTGAATTCCGGTGAAATCCAGGCTTTGTTCATTTTAATAAGCGTCAGCCTGTCAGCGCTGTCAGTTGACAGGCGTGTACGCTTATCTGTGATGACGCCACCAGCTGCACTGAATACCCGCTCTGACAGCACGCTAGCGGCAGGGCAGGCCAGCACCTCCAAGGTGTACAGCGCCAGTTCAGGCCACGTGTCCAGCTTTGAAACCCAGTAGTTGTATGGAGCAGAGTAATCACGCAGGACGTTGGTATGGTCAGCTAGGTACTCCCTCACCATCTTTCTGTAAAGCTCCCCCCTACTCTGCCTAGACTGGGGACAGGTGACAGTGTCTTGCTGGGGTGATATAAAACTGGCAAAGGCCTTGGAGAACGTTCCCCTGCCAGTGCTGGACAAGCTGCCTGCTCGCCTTCTCTCCCCCGCTACTTGGCCCACAGAACCATGCCCTCTGCCGCTAGCGGCGTCAGCTGGGAAGGATTGTTTCAGCTTGTGCACCAGGGCCTGTTGATATTGATTCACTCTCATACTCCTTTCCTCTACAGGGATGAGAGTGGAAAGGTTCTGCTTGTACCGTGGGTCCAGGAGAGTGAACACCCAGTAATCGGTGTTGCTTCTAACGCGAGGGTCACGGGATAGGCAGCCTAACATGAAGTCTGCCATGTGTGCCAGAGTCCCAACACGCAAGAATTCCCTCTCCTCACTGGCCTGACTCTCCATTTCCTCCTCCTCCTCCTCTTCAGCCCATACACGATCAAGAGTTAAGAAGGACTGAGCATTGGTACCCTCTTCTGTCTCGCCAACATTCTCCTCCTCCTCATCCTCATCCCCCTCCTCCAATACGCGCTGAGAAACAGACCGGAGGGTGCTCTGGCTATCAAGCGACGTATCTTCCTCCACCTCCTGAACGCTGCGCTGGGACACATTCGTGGAGGTTGTGGAGGATCGTGGAGGTGAAGGGGTGGTTGTAGGGCAGGAGGCGCACGTACTGGGGTCCTGGGCGGGGGGTTGACTCGCCGAGCCAGCATGTGACACAGGGGAAAGGGCAGTGGTGTGACCCGCAGGATGTGAACGGCCTTGGTTCCACTGAGTCGGGTGTTTAGCACTCATATGCCTGCGCATGCTGGTAGTGGTTAGGCTGGTAGTGGTGGCTCCCCTGCTGATCCTGGTGTGGCACAGGTTGCACACCACAGTCCGTCGGTCATCCTCACTTTCTTTAAAAAACCTCCAGACTTGCGAACATCTAGGCCTCGGCACGGGAGCTTCACTCCGTGAAACAGTTGCTGATCTACCTGCTCTGGCCCTGCTTCTCCCTCTGGCCACCCCACTGCCTCTTCCAACCTGTTCTGGTGCTGCACTTGTCTCCCCCTCAGAAGCACTGTCTTGAGTTGGATTACCAACCCAGCTCGGGTCAGTCACCTCATCATCCACCAGCTCTTCCTCCGATTCCTCACTCTGCTCCCCCCTCGGACTTACTGCCCTGACAACAACGTCACAGTCTGACAACCGTGTCTCATCATCATCATCATTATCATCCGACACCTCTTGACGCACTACTTGCACTAAGTCCACACTCTCATCACCCACAGACTGCGAAAGTTCTAAATTTTGGGCATCGGGACAGAGCAACTGCTCAGGTTGCTCTTGTGCAGTGGTTTGTGTCTCTGGGTAGGGTCCTGAAAAGAGTTCCTGTGAGTATGCCGGATCTGAATCCATATTTTCCATGGGGGGGGCAGGCTGGGGGGAAGGAGGTTGAGCTGGAGGAGCCAGAGGTCTACTCCCTTGGCTAGCGTGGGTGGACTGCGTGGAAGACTGGGTGGTGGATAAATTACTGGACGCATTGTCCGCTATCCACGTCATCACCTGTTCGCACTGTTGTGGTTTCAATAGTGGTGTACCACGTGACCCAGTAAGTTGCGAGATGAAGCTAGGGAGCAAAACTCTGCGGCGTTCCACTGCTCCCTCATCAGCATGTACAGTGTCAACCTGCCCAGGACCACGGCCTCTGCCCCCTACACTACTTGAACGCCCACACCCACGCCCTCGTCCTTGACCCTTAGCCCTTGGGTTCAACATTTTGTATATTCACCAAACTGTCGAGTTAATATCTGAGGCCAAAACCGTATTCAGTAGACAGTAGAATTACTATCTGAGGCAAAAAAATGTAGTCTTTAGACTCCAGCTATTGCACCGCAAACCACTAAATTTTGCACTGGACTGTAGTTTATATAACTGAGAATAAAAACGTATTCTCTAGACTGCGGCTAGTGTATCGCACACCTCACAATTGTTCACTGGACTGTAGTTTATGTAATTGAGTGAAAAAAACTATTCTCTAGACTGCGGCTAGTGTATCGCACACCTCACAATTGTTCACTGGACTGTAGTTTATATAATTGAGTGAAAAAAATTATTCTCTAGACTGCGGTTAGTGTATCGCACACTTCACAATTGTTCACTGGACTGTAGTTTATATAATTGAGTGAAAAAAATGTATTCTCTAGACTGCGGCTAGTGTATCGCACACCTCACAATTGTTCACTGGACTGTAGTTTATATAATTGAGTGAAAAAAAATTATTCTCTCGCACACCTCACAATTGTTCACTGGACTGTAGTTTATATAATTGAGTGAAAAAAATTATTCTCTAGACTGCGGCTAGTGTATCGCACACCTCACAATTGTTCACTGGACTGTAGTTTATATAATTGAGTGAAAAAAAATTATTCTCTAGACTGCGGCTAGTGTATCGCACACCTCACAATTGTTCACTGGACTGTAGTTTATATAATTGAGTGAAAAAAACGTATTCTCTAGACTGCGGCTAGTGTATCGCACACCTCACAATTGTTCACTGGACTGTAGTTTATATAATTGAGTGAAAAAAACGTATTCTCTAGACTGCGGCTAGTGTATCGCACACCTCACAATTGTTCACTGGACTGTAGTTTATATAATTGAGTGAAAAAAACGTATTCTCTAGCCTGTGGCTAGTGTATCGCACACCTCACAATTGTTCACTGGACTGTAGTTTATATAACTGAGTGACAGAACGTATTCCCTAGACTGCACTACAGATCCCAGCAAGCCAAGGTACAGCAGCAGCAAAAATGAGTACTGAGAGGACTTTGGGCAATTATATTGGGGTGTGGACCATGTGCTGTCCCCTTTCTGCCACCAGTGCACAGTGTGCAGCCAAGATGGCGGTAGCTGCACTACAAGTCCCAGCCAGCAGCCGAGAGGAGGACAAAAAAAATGTCGTTGTAGCCCTTACAAGGAGCGTTGGGTTCTTTGTGGATGATTCCTGCCTAACCAACAACTAAATTTAGGCCCTAACACTCTCCCTGACAGACAGCAGCTCTATCCCTAATCTCATGCAGACGGCGTATGACGCAAGCAGCGCGGGACCAGATTCTTATATTCCCAGGTCATCTGATCTGGCCAGCCAACCCCTGCTATCGACTTGTAGGGGCCCCACGTGATGCTAGGAGGTACCAAAGACTCTCCTGCATGTTGATTGGCTGAAAAAAGGCAGCTAACATGCAGGAAGAGGAAGTTGCCATTTCCTCGAGGATTGCGATATGCTCGTCCGAGTAGCGAGCATATGCGAATATCCTAATGCTCGAACGAGCACCAAGCTCGGACGAGCATGTTCACTCATCTCTAATTTTAAACAACACGTTCTATTTACAACCCACTGGAGGACACAATTGTATCCCTGAAGAGTGTAGAGGAAATTGCTTCCATGTAATATCAAATCTGAAAGGTTTACATGTATTTTCCTGATTGCTACATTACAGAACAGAAACACAGGGCAGCTTCTGCTGTGGCTGTCTAGATTCCTTCAGCAGGTAGAAGACTTGAATGCTAATAGAGATCTAATATCAAAATGAAAAGCACATGTATCATTCAGATGTAGCAGAGCTCACTCTATTAGTTAAAGGGGTTATGCCATGATTGATGTAAAAATGAAACTCAGACATCATATAGTACATGACCATCTCTAACTAAGCTATAACCAGCCCTGTACCTCACAGGGATCCAGAGATCTCCCTATTCATTGTCTCAATTGTTCTGATAGATTTATTTCAGACTGGTTGCTCAGGGAATGTGTCCTTACTCAGGGTGATGTCCTTTCTATTGTAGCTCTCTCCCTATCTCGGGGGAGAGGTGTCCTTTCTGCTATAACTATGCCATAGCTTCTAACAGATTATATGGTTGGTGGCAGTTGAAGATTTAAACTGAGCATGTGCGACCACCTTAGTGAGGTAGAAAGAAATTAGGAGAAGAACAAACGGCTATACAGATACATTTTATTGAATAGCTCACTGGCTATGCCAAATTTTTAATTACATGCAAATACAAAAGTATTCAGATCCAGGTGCAAGAATATTTTTCATGGCACAATCACTTTAACTTTGTTTTCTTCACCATGATAACCAGGGACAGCCATAGACCACCAGTGGACAAGAACAGTATATGGGGTATCCAACAGCTCGTCATTGACCATCCCCTTATGTCTCTAATAATCCACCCATAATTTTGACCTGTTGTTATGAATGTAGGTAGGGACAGAGAAGGACAGTGAGCCCTAAGGCTAGAACCCAGCCAGCTTTTCCTACCTATTTGCAGTACAAGCCCTAGATTGCTAGACCGCAACTGTTTGGTGGTCCCTACACTATTCAAGTGCAGAGGCGGACTAACAAAGACAGACAAAAACAATTCCAGAGTTGTACAAAAATGGGTCAGAACCAGACGGACTAGGCAGTACCAAATGAGAGACAGTGGTTCAAAGATAAGCTGAGATCAAAACCACAAGCACAGGAGGAAGAACCTGGAGCACAGCTAGTGAGTCCAAAGACTATCACTAACAGTGGTGTATGGCCAGGAAGGGATTTAAATAGAGCTTCGAGTCCTAGGATCAGAACCTGATAGGTCCGTGACTGATCGCTCCATTAGTCAGACACACTAGACACAATAATAGAGCAGCTGAGCAATCAGCCCACTGCTGATCTACCCCGGCACATGCTCACTGCAGGGAGAAGCAGAGTATTGCATCCTGTTACTAAGGATGCTGTTGAGGGGTGAGGCTCAGCTGCGCATCTCTCCCAGCAGGGCTGTTCCAAGGCTGCGGATGGCGCCACAGGAGCCAGGACAGGTAAAGGCTTGTTCACATCATCGTTATGCTTTCCATTATTGCTTTCTGTTTTAACATGGTTATAACAGAAAATAACGGAATCCATAAGATGGAAATCAAAACGGAAGCCTTTAAGAGGCATTCCGTTTTGATCCGTCATAATACAAGTCTATGGGCCGCATAACGGATCTGGTTTCCGTTATGCAGGATGGAAAACAAAGTGCTGTCGACACCTGAGGAAATCTACTGTAGTTCGCCGTCTGTTGGAGGTGACATTCAACTAAGCACAGCTGTATGAGACACTGGAGTCATTGTACTCTGTGTGAAATTCTTTGAAAACCTCATAAAATTATATTTGGGTGACATAAGACTTCTCTGAACCCATGAATGTGTGTAAGAAGGTTAGAGGCTGATGTGATTCTCAGGGCATGAAGTCGAATCCCACAGCAAATGAGATGTGTGAGCGAGCAAAGGTTGTTAATTATTCTGTGATTGTTCCCATGGCTGGGTGTAAAGGAATATCTTATCAGGTTATTTTGATAATCACATTGTGCCACCGTTAAATAAAAAGGAGGTTACTTTTTGTAATTTACTTTCTGTTACAAAACCACTCCAGGTGAGAGAAATTCTGTTTATTTCTTTATATTGGTGCCCTCTAGTATTTAATTTGTATAGTAATGTGCACGTCCACCTACTAAGGTGGTCACACATGCTCAGCTCCATCCTTTAACTGCCACCAACCATATCTACTTTTAGAAGCTGTGACAGTTACATGAAGACAGCTACAACAAAAAAAAAAGACACACCCCCTGAGCTGTGATAGGGAGAAAGCTGCAGTAAGAAAGAACACACACTTGAGCTGTAATAGGGAGAGAGCTGCAGTAGAAAGAACACACACTTAAGCCGTGATAGGGAGAGAGCTGCAGTATAAAGGACACACCTCTGAGCTGTGATAGGGAGAAAGCTGCAGCAGGAAAGACATTCACCCTGAGCTGTGATAGGGAGAGAGCTGCAGTAGAAAGGACACACACTTGAGCTGTGATAGGGAGAACGCAGCTGAAGGAGTAAAGACATGTCTCTGAGAACTTCAGGGTCAAGGATACATTCCCTGAGCTGTTATTAGGGATAGAGCTGCAACAGAAAGGACACAACCTCTGAGCTGCCAGCCTGAAATAAATCTAGCAATTCATTTGGAGCAATGAATAGGGAGATCTCTCGGTCCATGTGAGGTACAGGGCTGGTTCTAGCTTTATTAGAGATTGTCATGTACTATACTGATTTTCATTTTTTTTTACATTAATCAGGGCATAACCCTTTCATACTTGTAGAAATTATTAATAAATATTACTCTAATTCTTATTTATTCATTTGCAGGTTTAAATTTTTGTTTTTGATGCAACACGGTTTATCATGTTTATAGGCACAAATCTTTTGGTGGTTAATGGGTTGTATGAACATTTTCATTTGAGGCTCTATACATTCCTCTGAAAGGTTCCATTCCAAATAAGGGATGTGTCAGACACTAAGTTTGATAGTATGTTGATATTTTATATCTTAACATAATTATTATTTTTGCTTCCATACCCATTTAACTAATATAGTAGTCAATGCAATACCGTGTCAGGCTGCATGAGCTTCGAAAGGGTGTTAGAAATATGATGGCTTTGAAGGCAAGTTTCATTTGAACCTGAAGGAGAGACGCCCACTTTGCAGGTTCTCCTTCTGTGAAACTGAAAAGCTTTTCTGGCAATTATTGATTTTGCTCCCTGTTGAAATTTCTTTCAACCCCTTCCTTTTCATTTCTCAGGAGACAGATGCAGTTTCCCTATGATTTATTTTATGGGAAGTAATGGACATATACATGGAACTCCTAACAAAATAGAATTCTATAATTTGTGACTATAACAAACTATCTAAATCTTATGGTATCCAGGATATGTTGGTACTAGTGTTGAGCGAGCACCTCTGTGTAAAGTGCCGCCATATAATGTGACATTACAACTAGTGTTGAGCGAGCACCTCGGGTGCTCTGGCCGATCACTAGGGGTTGCTCGAGTGCTCGGCCGAGCACCCGAGCATAATGTTAGTCAATGGGACTAAACCAGGCACCCCCCGCTCGGAAGAGGGGAGGGTGTCTGGTTAATAGAAAAAGGTCAGAATCGCGACTTCTCCTCATTTACTCCTTTCACTCGTAAAAGTATGCTAATTAATTGAATTTGTATGCATTAGCGCACAATGCGTAAGCATTAGCGTACAAATTCATACACATTAGCATACAAATCAACATTACAGTGCGGGGAAGAGACTCGAGCATTGCGCTCGAGTACACTCGGTGCTCGGCCGAACACCGAGTGGACCCGAGCGTAGGCATGCTCGGCCAAACAGCAAGTTCGGCCAAGAATGCTCGCTTAACACTAGTTGGTACTAAAAAGACCCCTGAACACTAAAATCCTCTCAACCAACATTTCCATTTGAAGCACATTCCACCACGCAATAGTGGCTCAATATCTGGGTTAAAATTGTGTTGCCCAAGTGCTAGGTCAGCTACCTATTGACCTACACACAGAACTATTCCATTTCACCAGGGTCATCCTCTCAAGTTATGAGGTAGTGACTTACATAAAGTGGTGAAAGCTTCAAAAATGGGGCCATCTTTTGATTGCACTACATGACATGACAAACCACTGTCACAAACTAGTGGGTGTGAACCCACTGTGACACGTGACTAATCTCCTCTAAGGGCGTTGTCTAAGTGAACCCCTTGTTCTTCACAGTACCCCTGATGGTGGGGATAGGCTTTCCCAAGGGGAACACCAGGTCGCTACCTCTTGAGGAGGAGTGGCACATGAAGCAGCTGATCCAGATGGACCAGGAGGTACCTGAGCAAGGTACCAGAGGTACAGTCGTAGTCTGCATGCCGTCATAACCAGGAGCAACAGTGTAGGACCAAAGAATGAGACAGACACAAAGTCAAACAGGCAATGGGTCAGGGGAGACGGCTCAAATACAGGTCAGGCAATCCTGATCAGCAACAGGAGAGATGAGACAGGACAGATAAGACAACAAACAGGAAGCAAAATCCAAGCACGGGTCAGGAATGCAGGAACACAGGCACAAACAGCAGCAACCTTTGCAGGACACAAGGACCTTTGGAGCTCAGGCACCTAGGAAGAGGGCTGGACCACTTGTATAGGTGCAGGATGGCTGGGATCAAAGGAAGTGACAAGTGCCGGCCCTTAACCAGGTGCTAGAGGGAACAGGCTTGAAGGTATGCCGTGTTCAGGGCTGAAAGGAAACCATGGAACGGATTCCAGAAAGGATGGTGCCTGTAAAGACAAAGCCCAGGCCCGTGGCAGTGAATGGGAAGACACCAGCAGATCACGGCACCTGCTCCGTCATGCAGTCGCTCGCGGACAATGACGGAGGACAGTGCTCGCCCAAACATGGAGCCCTGGACCACAGTGATCAGTAGAGGAACATTAGCGGTCAGCAACCACCATTACAAACCCCATTCAGGTACAGGAGTTCTTAGTGCTGTTTACCCCCTCAACTTCTTTCACAAGTAGGAGAAGAAGACAGCAGTTCACATTGACTGTTTCCTCCTCACCTGTTGGTCCGAGTTGGGAATCTTCTTCTCATGGTCCTCTTGGGCTACCTCTATAATACAACCCTTTATTTTTGGGTTAGTTTCTGGATACTTTTATGACATAAAGGGGGTGATTACTAGCTATTACATGGAGAAATGATCTATTCTTTACAATTTTCCCAACTGCATCCCAGGCAAAGACCACTTTAGCTTCTTTTAATAAAGTGAAGGCAACTGAAGGCTTGATATAGTTGAGCTCATCCCCACAGAGCGCTGACTGAATTACATTACACAATCCCATTCCTATAAGCCTTCTTTTTGCAGTAAATTATTTCTGTATTGCTACGAGTCTAATGGTCCATGAAACCAGGTCTTTCATCCACCGGGCATATATAGAAGCTGACTTGTTTTAGAAGTAAACAGTTATGCAAACCCTACAATCTTTGCAACTTCTCAGCCTCTTCTACAATATTAAAGGAACATTGCCTTGTGATAGTTGTCAAAGTATAAACTGATGGAATTTTCCCGGGAAAAAATAATGATATCTTTACAGCCTTTCCAGACATCGCCAATTATCACATATACTGTACCATATCAATGGCGGCATGAGTAAAGACCTTAACACAACCAAAGTCAAATATGGTTAGTAGGATACAGAGGTCGGGCAACCTATTTTCAAAAGCAATTAACAAACGGAAAAGTGGCCCTATCTATAATACTTAACTTTTAATTGTTCAATTAAAAAATAGCCCAACAAAATAATTAATAGACAGAAATCTCAGCAGGGAGTGCCAGTGAACCAGTGCGCAGTTTAAGAGAAGGAACGGTCTTACTGCTTTGTAGATTATCAGTAACAGGAGGTCTCCTAACGTTGAGCCAGGAGTTTTGCCCTGAAATACCCCTACTTGGCCTGAGCCATCCCTCAAATCTGACTAGGGCTCCCTGCTGTACGCTAAGCAGAATGGTTTCCCGGCTCTGTGGAATGGAGAAAGAGGAAACGCTGCCGGAAAGTCCCAGATAATGATTCAAAAATGTTTCAACGCGTTTCATTGGCTATATTCCAACTCATCAGGGGCCTAAGGGTTAGGATATAATGGTCTCCTAAGCCTAACTGTCCTGTGCCGGCCTAGTGATACTGAGTGCCGGTGCAGACATGAGCAGGAGCGCGTGTGGCAGTCCCTGATGAGTTGAAGACCTCAGAATGTCATACATAAATTTTTAGGCCATCTGGAGCATTTTTGATTCGGGTAATATCGAATCAAACCTGAATTGAAATCTCTTGTCACAATTTTTTAAGAAAACTTCCCAAATCCCAAATGCCAATCAGTGAAGACAACAGCTGTAAACATAAAGTGTGAACATATCGTGTTTAGTTTGCCCACTTCTCTATGTAACGTAGGATACTGCAATCATTGCTTACATTATGAGGTGTTCCAATTACTGTATGTGAGTACATGATTAATAAACATGCTCATTCTTTAGCGGTAGAGCATGGAGATAATTAGAGTGGATACTGTACGAACCATCATCATCTAAAAACTAGTGATATGAGAATAAGTTTCATTCTACCACAGGGGAGTTATATCCAGATGATACAATTATAGGCAGGCATAGACAATGTGCCAAATCAGTTCATGAGGCTCACGCTAACACAATAGTCTGCTGGCCTCCCTCAACGTCAAAATCCGGTTTGGCATTGCCACAGCCAATCAGTGGCTGTGGCGGAAACGGGATTCCCTTGCATCATGTGACCAGTATCAAACCAGATGTTGACATTGAGGGAACCCAGAGGAACATCTCAGGAACCTCTCAGAAGAAGAAGCGGGGAGCGGATTCAGGAAGCAGGTAGGTAATCTTTCCTATACAGACCAATGGGTAGGGGGGTCGCCAAACCTCCCTCCGCTTAAAATGTGGATACTACACAAACCATCATAATCTAAAAACTAGTGATATGAGAATAGGTCTCATTTCAACAGAGGGGAGTTATATCCAGATGATACAATCATAGGCAGACACAAACAATGTATTGCAGGGGCCCTGTGCCAAATTAGTGCATGGGGCCCCCAATAACACAATAGCATTAAGGAGGTTGTGTAAGAATCATGGGGGGTTTACTTACCTGCTTCCAGGCGCCACATCCCTGCTCCTTCTCCTCCAGGCCTGCAATGCTCTGCTGGCCTTCCCTGATGTCAAAATCAGGAGACTGCATCATGTGACCAGTATCAAACCAGATGTTGACATTGAGGGAACCCAGAGGAATATCTCAGGACCCTCTCAGTGTTAAAATATGCCTGCATATTTTCCTCAGGGCCCTTTCTTCCTCAGAGAGGATCCTGGAGACAATTTTAAACACAATGACCAATGGAATGGCCAACGAGGTTGAACAATATAACAAGATTTGGTTTTTGTGCATTACATGGATATGGTGGAGAAGACACTTAAAGGGGTTCTCCGGGAATTAAGAAAATGAAAATACTTAAATATTACTTTATAATAAATATATTTCCAAATATCTTTCATTATTTATTATGGCTCATTTTGTCGGGGGGAGCAATCATCAGGGGAAACAAAATGGCCACCGTCCTATTAGTACACACAAAACCTGTCCTAATCACACAGGAGGACAAGTTACTTCACAACACTGAGGTAAAAAGCTGCCTAATCGTCCGCTCTGCTTGTCAGGGATTATTATCCTGAATACAGATGATAAGAACTTTAGCTGAATCTTTGGGGAATTTAGTTTAGAAGAGACATGAAGTACAGAGAGGACGGACAGGACAGACTGTGGTAATGGAGACTGCATACAAGTTGCTCATTATCCCCACCCTCCTCTCTGTACTTCATGTCTCCTCATCATTTACATTCCCACAGAGCAGAGAGGAGGATGAGGCAGCTCTTTACCTCAGTTTTGGGAAGTAACTTGTCCTCCTGTGTGATTAGGACAGGTTTTGTGTGTACTTATAGGACAGCGACCATTTTGTTTCGCCTAATGATAGCTCCCCAAACAAAACGAGCCATTATAACTAATGAAAGGTATTTGGGAATATATTTATCATGAAGTAATATTTAAGTATTTTGATTTTCTTAATTCCCGGAGAACCCCTTTAAGGAAAGATTATGACAAAACAATGAAGGCTTAATATGGGAATGAGGATGAATAAATATGTACACATGTACCGTATGGCATGACTTGAGAGAGCACACCATACACACATTGATGTGTATGCTAATTGCATTGTAAACTAGGCAGAGCAAAGTAATGGAAAATTCAATTTCTGTAAGCCTCAAGTAGATGCTGAGTGGTTCAATCTCTGTAATGCAGTGGGAGAAAGGTCATGACTTTCAGAGCCCGGCAGATGTACATCTCCTTGCTTTACAACACGCTAATAAAAGGAAGGAGCCATTTGATTGATAATTAAAAAGTAACAAAACATCTTAATTATAGAAGGTGTGACTTGTTTATTAAACACATTTATGCTTCCGATTTCAAATCTGCACCGCAGGTCACGTTAGGGTGTGAGGATTTTGTTGTGGAAATTTTTGTCAGTGTGTGGATGACATTTGTTCAGATCTCATTCACTTTGATTCTACTGTAGACTCTGTGGATTCCACATGCAATCCGACTGTGTAAAATCAGATGTATATACGCCATTAGTTGGTTACATGCGGTGTATATGCAGAGCATAGTCACAGGCACCAGTTGACTCCATGGATGGCAAAGGAGTGTCTGGCATATGTTCATAAGGGAACACCATGCTTTTATAGTGTAACTGTCTTTTTTTTTTTTATTTGCCAGTTCATTAGACCTAGGCATGTATACCTGAGTTAGTCTGTCAATGATTGTCAAAAGATCTGTAATTACCTTATAATAACAGCTTTCATTAATGTCCCCTGTCCCTTTCCACTTGTCCCTTAAAAGACTGTTGCTATGGCTCATCTAAGAAGATAGGAAGACAGAGGGGCGGTCCTTCACACTGCATGCCTGCATTAGGCTTCAGAGTGAGGAGGCGTGTCTCTCAGTAATCCAATCTGATTGGCTGTCAGGAAACTGCTGGCTACAGTGAGGGAAGTGAGAGAAAGCAGTTCTGGCCTCAGAGAACTGGTAGAGGAGCCATCTTGAGAAGATCCTCATATTTTAGATGTTAAAACAGCCGTAACTAAGGGAAAAAGTCAAGTAAAACAGTGGTATGTGAAGAAACTAAAGATTGATTTATGCATAATGCTCCACCAGCAGTTACATATGCTAAAATTGATTTTTTTTTGTGAAAACATGATAGTTACACTTTAAGTAAAGAGGTTGACATATGCAATTGTATACTTTTTTTTTATTTTTGGCCCCTACAGAAGACTATAGATGGACAAATAAGTCTTTTGTTCCTCCATTAATTCTTTTCTTAGTGGTTTTAAAGGGAATCAGCAGTCAGCAGTTTTAACCATGCTAAACTGCTGACCGCACTAGGTAGATGCTAAAGGAAGTAGTACAAACATCTATTTTGTGGAGCTTTTCTCATCAGCAGTAGTGAGAATAGGAAGTTTTATTCTTCCAAACTCTGCACTCTCAAGTGTCCAGGAGAAGTGGCTTCACTGTGAAGTGTTCTCTTCTCTCTGTCTGCTCTGAGTGACAGCTGTAACATCCAACCAGGAGGCCAGAGCAGAAGGAAGGGGCTATAAGGCAGTTCAATGTAGAGGCCACTTCTCAGTGAGGTTCCACCCTGGGTATTCGCAGGAACAGAATCTGGCAGAATAAAACTTCATATTGTAGCTACTTCTGATGAGAAAAGCTCCAAACAAATTGCGTTTGCACTGCTCTCCCCAGCCTCTACCTAGTGGTGCTGTCAGCATTTATAATGATCAAAACTGCTGACAGACTCCCTTTAACATTTTTAGTGTTCAGATTTGAGCTCCAGACCCATCATCTGTTCATGGATCTCTTCACAAAGATGTAATTCAAAACCCCTAAATTGTGGGCATTAAGGCCCTTTCAGGTTTGGTCGTAAAGGGGTTAATTATTTATAATTGCCTAGATGGGATGTTATTTCTATATTTCTGGTCAATTCTAATGGTCTAATGCACAAATGACTCTATTATAAAAGGGAATACTAAACCTGTCTCTGGCACACTAATAAAAATAGTGCAATCAATTATACTGTTAATTAAGGATGATATATCATCATACATTATGATACAATGCCCATAAACTAGGGCTTCACAATGGCAGCTTTAAAATGAAGATGGGAATACTGTATTTTTGTATTCTACAAGCGGCTATATCGAAGGCCCTGAGAGATCAATAAACACTGTATCACTTACTCTTCTGTTTCAGGAGAACATAGGACAGTGTCTAAGACTGTAATTGTAGCTTGGATTGTCTTGTACTCTGAGCGGAATCCAAAGGCAAATTAACCCACCAAACTTCGGAGACTATGAAAAGGCAAAAAGAATGAATACATAAACTAATACCCCACATAGGATCATAGAATGACATACATAAAAAAGTCTGGTTTTACCAAGCTTTTGTTCGGTATATAGGGAAGCGACAAGTAACTGTGAGGCTCAGAGGAGAAGCTTAGAATACCACTCGACCATGGTCACTAGAGATGTGCAAATTGATTTGCCGATTTTTGTGAATTTGCTGGTCCACAGAATGGATTGAGAAAATATGCATTATTAGTATTCTCATAATATGAGAAATGCAAAATGCAAGTATGACGATTACAGATGACCGAATTGGGTTCAAATCGGCTAAACTGGTCATCGAATTTGATGTGAGTCGATTCTACCCTAATCCAATTGGCCTGAAAAATGTTTTCAGGAAAATAAGTCTTCTAGGACTTCCTTCTTTCTCTCTATTTCTCTGCCTTCCTCCAAAATTTGCCTGAATCCCCAAAAATTCAGTTTCAGATCCACCTCAAATTTTTACAAAATTCAGGTCAAATCTTAATAGTTTAGAATCTATTCACTCATCTCTACTGGCGATCTATTTGCCAATGCATTTGAATGCATTTTTTAGTACATTTTTTTTCTTTCTCTCCTTTTCCTTCTCTATCTCTCTCTCCCCCCTTTCAAAATTCAATCAAATCACCAAAAATTTGGATTAGGATCCACCTCAAATTTTTACAAAATTCAGGTCAAATCCAATTATTTTAGAACGGATCTACTCATCTCTACTGGTGATACAATTTGCCAGTGCATTTGAGTGGACAATAAATCAATCCAGTTGGTAAAATGCTAAATGTCTGCTCACCTCTACTGATGTCCCATCTTTTCTTAATTGAAATTTCAGATGACAATAATTACTATTTCTATTATGACACAAGATTACAGAGGATCAAATCTCTAATGTGCCAATTTTCCAGATTTTCCAGTTTTGCATATTCAATACAACATATGCATATTGACAGAAACAGTCTGTATAATGGTCTCTGAATGGAGACCCCTTTTGTGAAGTAAAAAAAAATGCTCATTCTTAGACAAAAGGTATCAAACATTCGGTCAAGGAGAGACAATTTTTCTCCTGAAACACATCGCTTTAAAATTTGCAAATTGATCTAATTGGAGAAACAACAGTACAGGCAAATCTACTGATTTTCAACACCTCCAATAATTTTCCTCTATGATTTGAACACCTCCATGGTCAAGTTTAATAGACACATTCTAAACATCTCAAACAAAAATCCAGCAATAAACCAAAAATAACGCGTTCTCAATATGTCATAACTTTTATTTTATTATTTTGGATGGATTCTCTCTAATAGAATATGCTGAAATATCTTATGTGCAGGGGTGTAACTACCATTGCGGCAGGCCATGCGACTGCTATGGGGCCCAGGGCAGTCTTAGTTGGGATTATCTCCTCTTCTACTGGAAGTGAAAACTTGGACTCCACCCTCTAAAGGAACAACTTTTAGCAAATGAGGCAGTGGAAAAATGGCCCAAGGGTCATTGAAAAGGGTTTAGGCAGAAACCCTTCTGTCCTGTGTGGGGGGCCCGGTTTGATCTTTGCTATGGGGACCTTACTTCTCTATGTACACCACTCTTTATGTGCTATGGAAACCACAGAGACCACCCTATATCTAACCACATTTGAGGAGTAAGTAAAAGTAAAAAATAGGGCAAGAATATTGTCAACAGTCAAGCAGTCAACACAACAAATCAAGTCATTGCATAAATTTCTGACCTGAACTAGATGATATCATATGACCATCCAGTTGACCAAAGACTCTGACATAATAATAGGATTCAACTGCAAAAGGTCTCATGAGGTCAAGCAGCTGACCACCTCATCTGAGGCTGGAGGATAGATAGCTTGGTCTTGGTTACATAATAACTAGTGTTGAGCGAAACGGACTTCGTTCCGATTTTCAGGGAAAATTCGATTCACCACAAAGCTTTTTTTTCCCTGAAATGGGGTGACAAGCCTGCCTCCGCCATCTTGATTGAAGATCCCGTGTGAAATCTTGTGCGCAGTGACTTATGATGTCACCACGCCGGCCGATGTGATCTTCGCGACCAAATGGATGAGGTTAGTATGATGTTATTTTTTTTATTATAGACTTAAGGCTACTTTCACACTAGTGTTTCTATTTTCTGGTATTGAGATCCGTCATAGGATCTCAACACCGGAAAAAAATGCTTCCGTTTTGTCCCTATTCATAGTCAACGGGGGACAAAATGTAACTGAACAGAACGGAGTGCTTCAAAATGCATTCTGTTCCGTTTGGTTCCATTCCCATACCAAGGAGCAAACTGCAGCAAGCTGCGGTTTTCTTTCCGTCATGGGATGTGGATATGATGGATCTAACACAATCTGACACAATAGAAAACTGATCTGTCCCACATTGACTTTCAATGGAGTTCATGACGGATCCGTCTTGGCTATGTTAAAGATAATACAATCGGATTCGTTCCGGATGCAGCCTGTTGTATTATCATAACGGAAGCGTTTTTGCTGATCCCTGCCGGATCCAGCTAAAAAGCAGATGTAGCAAAGTAGCTTAAGATGCCACGATTAGCTGCATCTGAGGGGTACAATGACGGGGAATGGTGCAATTGCTGTTCCCTGTGATTTGCCCACTGAAATCCGAATCAAATTTTCAAGAACTTTGCTCAACACTAATGATAACATATACAGGGTGGGGCATTTATATGGATACACCTAAATAAAATGGGAATGGTTGGTGATATTAACTTCCTGTTTGTGGCACGTTAGTATATGGGAGGGAGGGGGAACTTTTCAAGATGGGTGGTGACCATGGTGGCCATTTTGAAGTCGGCCATTTTGGATCCAAATTTAGTTTTTTCAATGGGAAGAGGGTCATGTGACACATCAAACTTATTGAGAATTTCACAAGAAATAAAAAGGTGTGCTTGGTTTTAACGTAACTTTATTCTTTCATGAGTTATTTACAAGTTTCTGACCACTTATAAAATGTGTTCCATGTTCCATGTGGCCATTTCATTCATCCCAGCTGAGACTTTCTTACCTATTATTCTCCAACTTCATGACTTTACATTAATTTCATGAGATACATAGTACAATAGGCTTCAGGCGTGTGTGTTGTATATGTCAATGCAACCTATAATGCAATGAAATGCCTTAAAATATCAAAAATAAACAAAACAACATATCCAGATTGAAAGCTATGTAAGCCCATGTTCATTTACATAATTACCGTAATACAGACCCTGTAAAGGACCCCTTCTAATGGCACCTTGTGTTCTGAAGCAAAGATCCCAGAGTTGATTGATTTTACATTGATCCCAGATTGTTTGTTTTGTATAGGTTTGATTGGATCGAGGGCAGTAGATAGGATCAGTGAGTTTTAAAGGTTTCTTCAAGGCCGTCCTTGAATATATAGAACTGAATCACTACCGCTGACAATTAGGACATATGAAGGAAAGAAATTCATGGACTACTGTAGACCAGCATTACTTTTTCCTATTTCTACTATTCTAGAAGCATATCAAGATTTGTGGGGGAGATTTATCATGAGGGGGAAATTTTGAAGTCAACTTTACTTGATACTGCATTGCCATAATTTGGCCCAAAGTAGATGGGACTGTTTTCACCTTCTATATATTGTAGAGGAGGGATTAGATAATTTCAGATTATTGTAGTCAGTTAGTGATGCGAGTCATGCAAACATGTAGAGTTGACATCTTCTCAGGGTGGTTTCAAATGGCTTCAATATGGCTGCAGTTTAGAGTTTATACTTCTATGATCATCTAAGTTCGGTTCAGTAGAACCAAAGGAAGTCCAGGTAATGTGGCTATACTAAGGAATGTAAAATATAGTCACATCACAGCTGGCTAAAAGCACCATAAGAATATGTTTTGCATTATATTAAAAATGCTGTCCAGGTTGTCACCAGCCAGAAGGACCTGTGTAAAAAACCATACTTATTTGGTTCATGCCACGTCTGTCTTTAATCGACTTCTGGTCCCTGACTGTCTTCTTCCCGCATGCTTGGGGCGTGGCCTGCTCCAGCCAATGACTTGCATCACAAGTGAGGTTTCCCCAAGCAGCATGTTACTGCTGGGTCATGCGCCGCTTAGGAACACATCACTGTTGAGGCCAGGCACTGATTGCAACAGCCCATATGACCCCATCCATGTAAAAAGTTGACAGATGGGGATCAGAAGTCCAATGAAGAAAGCCACAGAGCTTGAACATAGTTGCAGGAACCTGGTGAACATGGATTTTTCCACATGTCCTACTGGCTGGAAGCAAATTTAAAGTGTAACTGTTTACTTTTAATACAGTGTAGGGACTAGGATGTTAAACTTTTTATAATATACTTTATTAGGAAAATATGTTTCTTTGTACTAGAAAACATTGTGTATAGAGTCTTATTAGTAAAGCTGTAACTGAGTGTTGCTAAGAAAAGTCTGTCTTCAGCATTCTACTGAGCGATGAAGATGCCTGTGTCTCACATAATACCATAGCAGAAATTATTGTGAGACCTGGACCTTCCCAGGGACCTGAACCAAGTGAGCTTAAGCTACATAAGTACGGGTAGGGATGTAGCTATAGGGGAAACAGAGGAAGCGGCTGCTTTGAGGCCCAAACTCAGAAGGGCCCATCAGAAGGAGGACAAAAATATTTTATTATCAAGGACCCCTCAACATTATTATAAAATGACATTATTTGCAGAGACACTGTAGGAAATGGATGTAGCGGCTGCCGGGCCTGGTCTGAGAGCGTGATCTTGACTAGCTATAGGAGTGGGGGTTCCATGGATTGAGGGGTTTGCGACGTTGTCTGGGGGACCCTGTTCAAAAATTTGCTGTGAGGCCCAGTCATTTCTAGTTACGCCACTGAGTACAGGAGTTGTGCCCTTTTTTGTACAGCAAATCCAGGTGAGTGTGCAATCCTCACCTTATCCTCTCTACACCTCGCTGGTCCACCCATTGCACTTCTCTTTTGTTTTACTCTGGGTGTAACATACAGAGGCTTTCAGCCTGCTCTGACTATGTACATGTGCAATAACTATCACTGCGCATCATCCTTTAATCTGACTTGTTCCCACAGAAGTCTTCAGCGCTCAGTAGAACTGAAGACTGAAGACAGATTCTCCTTAGCAATTCTCAGTTAGAGCTTTTCCAAGAAGACTCTTTACAATCTGTTTTCTAGCACAAAAACACATATTTACCCACTAAGTATATATACAAAATGTTTAACATCTCTGTCCCTAGGCCATATTTAAAAAAAAAACCCTAAAAAAATCGTTACAATTGAAAAAAAAACAAAAAACAGTCAACCCCTTTAATCATTTATAACATCCTGTGGTGGTTTTAGTAGAACTATGTGAAATCCAGGTATTGTGGCCTTAATATAATTGCTTAAAGTGGCAATTAAATTTTTATAGTGTTCCTTTAAACGTTTTTGGTGTTAGATTTGCATATTGTTCATCAGATAGGCTACTTTCACACTAGCATTTCTATGCTTCCGTTTTGTCCCCATTCATTGTCAATGGGGACAAAACGTAACTGAACAGAACGGAGTGCTTGAAATACATTCCGTTCTGTTTGGTTGCGTTCTCATACCAGAGAGCAAACTGCAGCATGTTGTACTTTTCTTTCTGCCCTGGGATGCGGAGCAAAACGGATCCGTCATGATCCCCCAATGCAAGTCAATGGGGACGGATCCGTTTTCTCTGACACAATCTGACACAATAGAAAATGGATCTGTCCCCCATTGACTTTCAATAGAGTTCATGATGGATCTGTCTTGGCTATGTTAAAGATAATACAACTGGATCATAACGGATGTAGATGGTTGTATTATCAGAGTTATCAGTTTTTGCTGAACCCTGCCGGATCCAACCAAAATGCTAGTCCTAACTCGGATTGATCCACAAGGTAGCAGAACCTTCTTTCTTTAGGCTAATTATCAGGACTTGTCCAATATTTCATTGTAGAAAACTAGACAGAAAATGAGACTTGACAAAAGGGAACAGCAATTAGAAATTTGCCCAATAGAGTACAGAAAAATCAATGCATCATCTAATCTAGTAATGATCTCCCTGGATTGCGAGCTCTTGTGGTCATGAATGATTTAAGAAAGTATCAATCAGTATTAGGTTACAGCTGATAGGCTACAGGATTTATATGGAAACACAATTACAGGTACCGTAGTTTAGTGCCCTTTTATTCGAGAAGACCTTTTCAAAAATAACTGATTTTATTGACAAAAACAGAAGTCAAGGAATTCTTGAAGGTCAATCAAATAAGATGAGAACGGCGTGTTTGGGTTCAAGGAAAGCCAGAAAACAGTCAACCTGAACATATTTAGTCTAAGTCTACTGAATGGTGGAAGTTCTCAAAACAAGTTTTAGATGGGGTGCTCTGCAGGAGCAAGGGAAATGGAGACCCAGGGTAGAAATGAAAATGGAATCTTCTCCCGAAACAGGTTCAAACCACTCCGGTCCCAGATAAGGAAGGACAATACTTTCCTGTATGACCCATGGCTTCCTCTCTTTGCTCACAATGTGATACCTGTTGTGAGAGAGCATCCCTGGGGTACAATGCCCAGAAAGTGCCACGCAGTACCATTTGAATAGCTTCATATATTGCCCATATAGTGTCACACAATACTTACATTATACAGTGGTCCCTCAAGATACAATATTAATTGGTTCCAGGACGACCATTGTATGTTGAAACCATTGTAAGTTGAGTAATTGATTCCAAAGCCCGAAAATGTCATCCAAGATAAGAGAAAATGAAGATGTTAGGCTACTTTCACACTAGCGTTAGCACGGATCCGGCACCTAAAGGGTGCCAACGGATCCGTGCTAACGCTATACATGTGTGGAGCCGGAGCAGCGCTCCGGCCCCACACATGACACACATTAAAACAAGACACAGACATACATACAAACAAACATACAGACATACATACAGACATACATACATACTCACATACTCCCGGGACGCCGGCAGAACGTCTTCACGCGCCTCCTGCGCGCAGTGATGACGATTCCCCACAGCGCCCTCTGCTGGGCGCAGTGGGGAAATGTCATCGCAGCGCGCAGGAGGCGCGTGAAGACGTTCTGCCGGCGTCCCGGGAGTATGTGAGTATGTATGTATGTCTGTATGTTTGTATGTATGTCTGTATGTTTGTTTGTATGTATGTCTGTGTGTATGTATGCCGGATCCGGATTGACCCCCCTTTGGAAATCAATGGAGGACAGATCCGGATTACTGGTGTGTCCACACCAAACGGATCCGTCCCCATTGACTTGCATTGGGGGTCATTCCGGATCCGTCTTGGTGCGGATGCCTGGACCGGAGAGCAAACCGCAGCATGCTGCGGTTTGTCCTCCGGTCTGAAGACGGAACGGAATGCTTTCAGGAGCATTCCGTTGTCTTCAGTTCAGTTTTGTCCCCATTGACAATGAATGGGGACAAAACTGAAGCGTTTTTTTCCGGTATTGAGCCCCTATAACGGAACTCAATACCGGAATTTAAAAACGCTAGTGTGAAAGTAGCCTAAGAAGAATAAGCAGATAACTAAGACAGATAAAACAAGTCATTACATGTAACAGTAACTAATACAGCTATTTTACCAGAGAAGTGGCCTTGATTGGTTCTATCTGAGTCTGAGACATTGTATGTTAAGTCTAGTTTCAACTTACGATGGGTCAGAAAAGACCATTGTATGTTGGAAATATTGTATCCTGAGGCCGTTGTATCTTGAGGGATCACTGTATTAATAGATCCATTAACTGCCTAACAGATCAGGGACAAGTTATAAAAAAGTGATTAAAAAAAAGAAAAAGAGATTTGAGCAATTTGCCAAATAATTGGTGACTAGGGATGAGTGAATTGAATCCCACGAAGTGGAATTCGATCCAAATTTCAGGATAAATTCGATTTGCCGCAAAGCCAAATTTCCTGGTGCTTCTTGTTAGCGATTCAATTTAACCTGAAATAGTGTAAAAATAAAAAAATCATACTTGCCTCCTCCATTTGCACACAATGGGCCGCCAGCCGCCATCTTGATTAAAGATCTTGGAAATCCCGCACATGGTGACATATGACGTCACCACGCCGGCCGGTAATCTGGTGCCGTGCAAGATTTTGCACCAGATCTTCAAGCAAGATGGCGGTAGCCGGCCCGTCACGAGCAAATGGAGGAGGCAAGTATGATTTCATTTTTTTTTTATGTTAATTTTACACTGTTTTTACACTCAGATGCCACGATCATGTATGAAGCGGCATCTGAGGGGTACAATGATGGTGAGCGGTGCTATCACGGCTCCCTGTCATTGCACCTGCTATTTACAAAAAATGCACTTCGTGGCAAAGTAATTCATCACAAAGCAAAATTTTTTGTCAAATTATGCAAATCAGCCGAATTGAACTTTTCAAAAATTTGCTCATCTCTATTGGTGGCACATGAAGAATCGTGTTGTAAACATGTACTGTACCTTCAGCCATTCTAAAATTTGAAAAGTGTTGATAGACCCAAATATGTATGTATGACCAGTTTCATTTGTTCTGACGTGTTCTTTCTAACTGATCTGGACTCCCACACGGAACATTTTTGGTCCCAATCAGGCACCTAAACTAAATGCCATAATATGGTGTCACCATGAAAAGATATAGAACATACTGATGTAGTTCTTCGTGATCAGTCATACCAATATGGGAAATAATATACAGTCAAGCATTTACATTAATTGTGCTCATTTATATGGAGAACTTATTGTTGGTCACATCTTAATTCATTTATATTCATATGAATGCATTTTACACACAGCAAGTATGAGGTTAAATTCTTACATGATGTAAATCAACCAATTATGCGAATTAGAAGATAATGTAATCTATTATCTATCTACCCATCTAATATCTATCTATCTATCTATCTATCTGGTATCTATCTATCTATCTATCTATCTATCTATCTATCTAATATCTATCTATCTATCTATCTATCTATCTATCTATCTATCTATCTATCTAGTATTTATCTATCTATCTAATATCTATCTATCTATCTATCTATCTAATTATCTATCTATCTATCTATCTATCCAGTGGCGTAACTACAACTAACTGGGCCCCACAGCAAATTTTTGAATGGGGCCCCCCCAGAAACTTCCTCGCAACCCCGAACTCACATGCAACCCTCACTCTTGTGGCTAGTCAAGACTGAGCTCTCTCAGACAAGGCCTGACAGCCGCTCCATTTGCTTTCTATAGTGTCACTGTATATAATGTCATTGTATAATACTGTTGAGGGGGGCCTGACAATAAAATCTTTTAGTCTCCCTCCTGAGGGAGCCCCTTGTGGGTCTGGGCCCCAAAGCAGCTGCTTCCCCTGCTTCCCCTATTGCTACACCCCTGTATCTATCTATCTATCTATCTATCTATCTATCTATCTATCTAGGAAGTACTGAGTATTGCAGCTGGAAGTAACATTAATCTAGAAATAAATTACCAGTTGAATGTGACCTTTCCTGCTGGATTGTATTTATTTGCTTTAAATGTTTCCACATCTACTTCCCATCAGTCATTGTACTTTTATTATGTCAGAATCCAGACAGGAAATTCTTCACTTTCCGGAAACACAGGCTGAACCTTTTCAAAAAAAGATTTCAGTTCGAAATGAAGCTGAACGTCACCAAGCAAAAATCCTAAGTAGAAATTTTGTTTCAACTGTTTTATGTTTGTGAATCTTTATCTTGGAGTCGCTTCGTATGATGAAAATATATATTTCCCAAATGCAGGGTAATTTTTATAAAAAGTGGGAGACATCTGAAAACTACCTGCAGGCGCAGAAATGTTCAACTTCAATAAGTTCCAACCACTTTATATTATTCAGCAAATTAGCTTTAGGTCCAGAAAAACCTTTATGGAGTATATATCAGTTTCTCTGATGTGTCTGTTTTAGAAAATACTTGCCTTTCAATAAAATACTGAAACGTAGAACTATGCTTTGTGCTATTCCTCCATTATTCCTCCTGAAAGTGTATAAATACATTGACAACTGGGCATTAGTATTCCTCTTCTCAGTGTGGCGTGCCCCTGCACATAATCAGTCCTAGCAGCATCACTCTATTGAAAAGAATGAATGTTAACACCCAGTTACAACCCAATATATACATTTCTAGAAAGAATAATAGAGGAACAACATATCACATAACACATCACAGCACTTGTTATATGCTCCCAGTTCTGAACTATTAGTGGCATTTTGGATCAAAATTTTATCTAAATCACTATGTCTGTCATTCACAATTGCCTATGGTAAGTGACTATGTTTAGGATAGTCTAGCTCAGGGGTAGGGAACCTCCGGCTCTCCAGCTGTTGTGAAACTACAACTCCCAGCAAGCATACTCGCTCTGCTCTTCTAAGAACTCTCATAGAAATGAATGAAGCATGCTGGGAATTGTAGTTTCACAACAGCTGGAGAGCCGGAGGTTCCCTACCCCTGATCTAGCTCGAGACAGGGGATGGAGGAGATAAGAGCCCCATGTGACTCTTTTAATCTTTGAAGATTAGATTTTGCACATAAGATGTACCTTTGTACTACGAAACAGGATTTAAAGGGGTTGTCCCATGAAAAATATTCAACAGTTTTCAAATCAGCACCTGGATCTGAATTCTTTTGTAATTGCATATAATTAAAAATTGAGCATAGCCACTGAGTTATTCAATAAAATGTATCTGTATAGCGCCACCTGCTGTTTGTTTGTTTTTCTCATTTCTTTGTCCCGCTCACTGAGATGGCCACACATGCTCAGATTCATCCTTCAGCTGCCTCCTGAGCTGTGATAGGGAGAGCTGAGACACGCCCCCTGAGCTGTGATAGGGAGCGCTGATACACACGCCCCCTAATCTGCAGAAGAAAAGACACTCCTCTTGAGCTGTCAGCTTGATATAAATCTAGCAGAGCAATGAATGAGGAGATCTCTGGATCCATGTGAGGTACAGGGCTGGTTCTAGCTCTATTAGAAAGGTATTGTCATGGACTATATGATGTCTGATTTTCATTATTTACATTTGTCATGGGATAACCCCTTTAAACGTCTTCTTAGCAAAGTTCTAACTAAGCATTGCAAAGTAGAATCTGTCTCCAGTCTTCTACTGAGTGCTGAAGATGCCTGTGTTTAACTAGTCAAATAAGCTCGTCCATGGGCAGTGATAATAAGGGCACATGTTCATATTCAGGGACTGGGGTAGTGACAAGAGGCAGGCTGGGACCCTCGGTAGGTTACACATAGGAATCTTCAGCGCCCAGTAGAGCTCTGAAGACTGAAGACAGACTCTTCTTAGGAACACTCAGTTAGGGCTTTGCTAAGAAGAAATGTTGAGTCATATTTTCTAGTATAAAGAAACATCTTATCCTAATAAAGTATATCATAAAAAAATGCATAACATCCCTGTCCCTACACTATATTAATATAAACTGAAACAACAGTTATACTTTAATGGTTAATCACATGAAGGACCACATTTGAAGTAGCTGGGCCCTGATAGGTCTTATGTTTGCACATCACTGGAGCCCAAGCTTTGACTTTCAGGTGGCCATGAATTACCTTCAGGAGGTGGGTAGCAGCTGCTACTCTGGACCCCTTTTTAGTGCACATTACTCTGGATTGTTGACTACAGTACAATTAGGCCATGGATCCACCATGGAATCTGGTGAATTCATCTTCAAGGGTTATTCCCGGGAATTCATCTTAAAGAGAGTCTGTCACCTGATCTGAGCATTTTAGACCGCTCAAATCAGGTTATAGACTGCTTTGCCCACATTCCAAAAGTACCTTTATTAGTGTTGTCCCATGCCGAGATCTTCCAAAAAAGACTTTTTAAACTTATGCTAATGAGGTCCTCCAAGTGCCATGGGGCGGCGTTACTGCAGCAAGAGCCCAGGCGCCTCAGCGATGTGCCCAGAAAAACACGCCTCTGGCCCGCCCTCGTATCCTATTAGATCCTACTCTGCCTCCCAGATCTCGTGCCTGTGCTGCACCAGAGGACTGCAATGAAGCAAGAGTGCCCCTGGGCACTTGCCGGACCTCGTTATTGGTGTTGGACGAGCATGCTCGCCCGAACACTATATTCGCTCGAGCATGGCTATGCTTGGCACATCACGTTGTTCGGTGTGTTCGAGCGACATGCTTGAGTCCCCTCCCCGCACGTTTCTAGGGTGGTGCAGGGTGGTACTGGCATCCACTGTAATGCCGTAGCCATGTTCGGTACTGGCATTACAGTGATTGGCTGGCCGGGAACTCGTCATCGGGTGCTATATAGCACCCGGTGACATGTGACCTGGCTCAGTCTTAAAAAAAAAAGCTTGACAAAGGCTACACAGACCGAAACGTAGCATCCGGAATAAAGTTCTTCACGAATGGACGTGCTGTCTCCCTCAACCTTTTTGTTTGCTTAACCGCTGGCTCAGTCTTAGTCAGGGAGAGCTGCTGCAAAGAGGGACAGATAGTGTAGGGATAGAAATTTGTTAGGTAGGGTTAGTTTTTCTGGCTGCAATATATATATTTTTGGGGGGCAAAAATTGTGCAAAATTGCCTGACCTTAACATCACCGGTGCATCATCTGCTGTATAACGTTTGTGTGACCTAAATACCTGACATCCAGTGTATTTTTTCTGCCGCTAATCAAGGCCACATTACCTGTGCAGCGTGTGCTGTATTACGTTTGTGTATCCTAAATAACTGACATCCAGTTTAATTTTTTCTGCCACTAATCAAGGCGACATTACCTGCGCAGCGTCTGCTGTATAACATTTGTGCATACTAAATACCTGACATTTGGTGTAATTTTTTCTGCCGCTAATCAAGGCGACATTACCTGCGCTGCGTGTGCTGTATAACGTTTGAACTTCCTAAATACCTGTGACATTCAGTGTATTTTTTTTTGCCGCTAATCAAGGCGACATTCCCTGCGCTACGTCTGCTGTATAACTTTTGAACATCCTAAATACCTGTGACATTCAGTTTAATTTTTGCTGCAGTTAGTGACGGCGATATTATCTGCGCTACGTCTGCTGTATAACGTTTGAACATCCTAAATACCTGTGACAGTCAGTGTAATTTCCTAACAATTTTTCCTCTAAAATCGATTTTATCTTTGGTTTTTGGCGTATTATTGTCATTCTGTAAAAGTGGCGTAATACACAAGCAAAATCGTTCCCAGCAGCGACTTGAGAGTCCAAGATACATCCAGACATCCTCCCCAAGCTGTTCCCAAACCATTTCAGTGGTGTTTCTGTCATTTTCTGACCTTTTCCTATGAACCAGACACCCTCCCCTCTTCAGAGCAATGGGTGCCTGGTTTAGTGCTCTGGTTCTCCTTTTGACTTCCATTGTGCTACCCGAGCACCCGAGCACTTTGGTGCTCGATCAACACTATTCGTTATCATAAGTTTAAAAAGTCTTTTTTGCAAGATCTCGACAAGGGACAGCACTAATAAAGTTACTTTTGGAACATGGGCGGTCTAAAATGCTCAGATCAGGTGACAGACTCCCTTTAACTCGAAACGGGGTTGGAGTGGAGTAAAATAACCTTTAGTCATTGATGTTTGGCCAGTTCCTTCTTGGGTTCATCACACCACAAGCAACTTGATCTGCCCACTTAGCCAATCATTATCCACAGCGGTGACCTGCCTTAGCCATTGATTGGCTGAACGGACAGTCTAAGCCAGTGATGGTGAACCTTTTACAGACTGAGTGCCCAAACTGCAACCCAAAACCCACTTATTTTTTGCAAAGTGTCAACACAGCAATTTACCCTGAATACTACATTCCAATATAGTATATCTTCCATGTACTTTATCATTTAGCTATAATATCCTGCCTACATTCAGTGCACTGCTCGAGCCGTTCATAGTGCGCACTATGCTGATGAATGGCAGGAAAAGTCTAAGGCATATTGGTACACCATAGACTTTTTCCAGGGTGCGGGTGCCCACAGAGAGGGCTCTGAGTGCCGCCTCTGGCACCTGTGCCATAGGTTCGCCACAACTGGTCTAAGCCATTGTTGGTGTGTTGAGCCCAAGATCTCTTGGGGCCAGAGCAGTGGCCATCAGCCATGGCAAAGGATCAGCAAGGTGAATAAGGATTGCTTGTTATTTTACACCATTCTGACCCTGTATTCAGTAAGCTTTACACCCCCCAGAATACCCCTTTATCTTACCTCAAGTACTGTATCTTATAACTAAGGTGATTGCCAACTATTGCCGCTATATTTGCCCAGGGGTTCAGCCTTTTCTTCGGTCTTTTCCCAGTTTGTACACTATATACAGATAATAGTCATTGGCTCCATTCATTTTTTCTCCCTTTTTTTCATTTTTATATGTTTTTCATGGTTAATTGTGAATAAAACATTGAAGAAGTAATGAATGTCTTCTGCAAATCTATCCGCATTTCCATCTAAATTAGCTCTGGACTTTAAAAAGCATTTCAAACCCAAGGTAATTTTTTAACATTTTGCCTCCTTAAAATACATTTCAGGGTATGGCCTTTCTTCTCCATGAACTTGTTTCTTATTATATTAAAACTTCGCTTAGTAACATGAAAAGCTTGCTTATTGAGTTTTTCTTCAGGCTCGGTTTTTAACTACTGAATTGGTCTGAAAGGTTCTGAGCAGAATCCAGCTAGCAGGTCACAGCACGTTCACTTTGTTCCTCCGTTGAGTTTTGTCTACGGCTGCCTTTCTTTTTTGTCATTTTAGATTTTTCAGTCATTGAAAGAAGAAATGTTGAGAAATGAAATTGTTTCATATTGAGCATATGCTATAATTGTATTCTTTTCATACTAGTGCAGACCAAGAATGTTTGAAGTAGACATCTTCAAATTTTCTTCAATTGCATATACAGTGACCAGGCCACAGGGCCTTGTGTGTGAGTGTCTGGATGGGTCCCTGGTCCATTGTGCAGTGATGGGGAGGGCACACTCCGGTTTTGGGGCTCTCCTGTCTGATGGCGCTAGAGGTGCCCTTGGTGGTGGTTTTTAAGGGGCAACGATGTGACACCAACACTTTCCCTGCTCCTTTCCTAGTGCGGGTCCAGAGATGGGACCCACACCTACACCAAGAAAGGAGCAGGGAAAGGTGGTGGAGGGTGCACTGGGCATGCGCAGCTGCCCTTCATTCATTTCTATGGGGCTGCCGAAAATAGCCAAGCACTGGCTCCCATTGACTTGTGTGGGGAGAGCTCTTGGCGGTGGCCGGAACCCATGAAACCTGGAGTCCTCTAGCCACCACTCTCCCCGCTCCATTCTCGGGTAGGTGCGGGTCCCACCTATCAGACAATGGGGGCATATCCTAGTGATATGCCCCCATTGTCTATGATGGGACAACCCCTTTAAGACCTTGTTCAGAACAGAATTTCAAACCCTTTTAGATGTAAACAACAAAATTGTGGACATTCACTTTAAGCAACGTTATATAATCTTACCATTTTAACATTCCAAAAAACCTCTACTTGTTTGAACTCATTTTTTAAGATGACTTGACTTGTGACATTAGCCATGGTCTGTGTATCTTATGCAAGAGACGATGATTGCAGTGTGTCTCGCTTTCAAAGGATTTTATTCTTGCTTTATTAAGTTTGTAGTCGAGAACACTAGAAACACAGATGTGATCACGCCTAATCAGTAATGGAATAGCTTCAGACAATTGAACATTTATTAATGCTTTCCCCAGTGGCATCAGACCCAGCCAAATAAATGGATTCAGCAGTACATTTTCTACTCCGGTTGTGGCGGACAGGAAGAATAACAGGTTTCCAATCCTCTTCTCACAGTTTCTTTGCCAGGACGAATGTGAAGTCCAAGAAATCCTGCTGGAAGAAGCTGAAATATGTCTTTATATTCTCATTTTTAGGTCAACAAAAGGCAATAACATAAAGGCATTGCTGGTAAACAGGTACGGTGGCGGGAGACAGATTTGGCCGGGAGATGAGTACTATAAATGTTGGCCGGCAAATGTGAAATTAAACATAATTGATTGGTTCTTGGTGCTAATGAGGTAATACATTTGTTCTACCTGGCTAATGAATTGTGTTCTAAGAGGATTTCAAAGTGCAATAAAAAGAGCAATAGCCTTTAAGAAGTTGAGCAACTTTGTAAATGCTGATCCTGAGTTACAGATTGCATTATATTCCAGAGCTGCATTTACAATTCCGCAGGCTTCAGAGCTGAACTTGACCAGCCTGCTAGTATGATGTCTACAATTTGCATTCTGAGAAGTGCATTAGTACGCCAGACGTACTGGTGTAGGAAAACATAGCCGCCCCCTTGCGTTTTAGAAGCTCTGCTAAGGCATCCTTTTATAGCTGGACGGAGAAAATTGGGGTGCGTTATTTTGTCTGGTTAGTGAAGACATTGGTTGTAATAAAACTGACCCCTTTGGAAAATATGAGATCATGTTTGTTTTATCTACAGCTATTTACAGAGATTGTGACTAGAATGCAATGCGACTGACAACAAGTACAACAGGCTGGGGTTGGAATTTTAAATAGGGCACAAAGCTGGACAACCCCACTGAAGGAGTTTTACAGGATTTTTATTATTGATAGCCTCAATATGAGATCGGCAGGGGTCTGACTCCAGACACCCCCACCTCTGTATCAAGTGGCCCTGATGCTCTATGAGTGCTTAGGCCTCTTCCTAGGCCTGTGATGGCTAACCTCCAGCACTCCAGCTGTGGTAAAACTACAACTCCCAAGTTGTACACCTACTTGGCTGTTCTCAGAACTCCATAGAAATAAATGGAGCATGCTGGGAGTCGTACTTTTATCACTGGAGTGCTGGAGGTTAGCCATAACTGTCCTAGGCAATGTGATGATATGTCCATCAGTCACGTGGCCTAGGGGCAGCTCAATCCCATTCAAGTGAATGAGGCTGAGCAGCAATACCAAGCACAGCCACTATACAATGGACAGCGCTGTGCATGGTAGGCTGTGATAAAGCCATGGCACTCACCAGAGCTCCGGTGCACTCCAGTGCTTTCTCAAACTGATAGGCAGGGGTGCAGGGAGTCAGATAACCACCAATCGCATATTGATAAGGAGTACACCATAAAAAATCCCATAAAAGTAATTGAACGTCTGATAGGACTGGCATTAGTGAGCACTGTAGTATAGAGACACTAATATGTGAAACTAGTCTATACATACTCTCATCATCCATGAATAGAACTCAAGAAACGCACTGCTGCAAGTATCTATACAGCTTCAGTTTTAAAGTAGAAGTGGCTTAGTTGCCCACAGCAACTAATCAGATTCCTCCTTTCATTTTCCAATGGAGCTGGCAAAAATGAAAGGTGGAATCTGATTGGTTGCTATAGGCAACTAAGCCACTTCTACTTTACACCAGTTTGATAAATGACCCCAATAGCGCCAATTAAAGTATAACCCTTTGTTTTGTCTTCAAAGACAATGGGGACGATTAATCTTCCGGCAGCTCTTCACAAAGGGTAAAAAAAAGAAATGCATTTTTTTCTTATTATTTTTTTTTTCTGGAAATGCAGCCTTGAGAAGACAGGTGGAAAAGGTCAGGACAAAATATTTTACTGTTTATGTCTTTTTATTACTAAAAACATGGGTTTGAGTTTTCACCTCCGTTCAATTTGTTCCGTTGCCATAAAATGATTCGTCTTGTGAATTATTCTTCGCTTTTCCCATAAGGATCCCTAAGAAGGTGTGTGTTTAAGCTAATCTATTTCACTGTCATTTACTATAATCTTTTTGCTAGACACTTTCATGACTCATCCGTAGCTTTTTCACCATCCCATTCCCAAGTGTTGGGTGTTTTAGCAGATCTCAGCGTAGGCTGCTCTCTGAACATTACAATGATATTTCTTCTATAGGCTCATCCAGTCGAGATGAATTGATGTGTGAATAGTCACGACGAGGAGGACACCTCTGTGCAGGGTGGTGATAGAAGCCGATCGCACCTATCTATGAATAGAAACCATACGGTTTATTTAGTTTTATTCAATTTTTAAATGTGTGAAAATGAGTATCAAACATAGGTAAATTTGATGTAAGCACTTTATACTACTGTATGCTTGCTAGGGTTGAGAAAATCGGAGTGTCTGAACTGGATTTCCATCCAAATTTCAGGGAAAATTAGATTAGCTGAGAAGCTGAATCTCCTTGTGCTTTGTGGTAACGAATCAATTTTCCCTGAAATGGCTTACGAAAATACAAAATGGCTTAAAAAATACAAACCCACCTCAACCGTTTGAGGCCGCCGTGACCATTTTGACTGAAGATCCCACGTGAAATCTCGTGATGGTGAAGTATTACGTCACCAAGCTGGCTAGCGTGGCAAGATTTTGCATGGGATCTTCAATCAAGATGGCTGCAGCGGCCTGTTCGGGCTGAAACGGATGAGGTGGGTATTTTTTTTTAAGCTTTGAAAGGCCTCAATTTTTACATCAGTGATGATCTGAGGGGTCCAGTCATGGGGGCTGTGCAATTGCCGTTCCACATCATTGTGCCCGTTACTTACTCAGAAATGCTCTTCGTGGCGAAGTAATTTGTCACAGCGCGAATTTCTTTGTGAAATTCGGGGAAGCAGCCAAATCGAAGTTTTCATAACTTCAATCATCTCTACTCGTTACAAATCTTTCGTCTTGGTATACGGCATTGCTCTGAAGGACAGAAGAAGCCTTCTGTGTGGAGATTTCATGCTTGCCCATTAAAGGTATTAAATGGAATGTCTCATCTTTTCTAAATAAAATTCAAGGGCTTTTGGGGGGGCATCATTGTATTAAAACCCGGGTCAAAGTGATAAAGGGGGAGATTTATCAAAACTGGTGTAAAGTAGAAATGGCTTAGTCACCCATAGCAACCAAACAGATTCCACCTTTCATTTTTCATAGCTCCATTGGAAAATGAGAGGTGGAATCTGATTGGTTGCTATGGGCAACTAAGCCAGTTCTATTTTACACTAGTTTGGTAAATATCCCCCATAGTCATTGATCACCTTACCAATCCTCTGCCACTGCTGTTTCACTGGTGCTCTAGTCCCTGCTCCTGTCCACTTGCTAGTTTCTCAATCAACACATGGGAATTGACTTGGTCTGCTCGTTTACCTAATCACTGACCGAAGTGGTGAACCACCTAAGACAGTGGTCGGCTGAGCAGGCGGTACATGCCATTTCCTGCATGTCCAACCGAAATCAAGAAGTAGAGAAGCATAGGGATCAGAGCAGTGGGGAATCGGTAAGTTGCACAGGTGTAGCTATAGTGAAAGTAGGGGAAGAGGCTGCTACAGGGCCTGAACTCAAAAGAAGTGCATCTAGGAAGTGGACTAAAAGACAGTATATTTTTGTCCACTTTCTTTACTTTTCATGGACAACCCATTTGAATAGACACTGTGCAGCGCTTAAAGAGGTATTCATTGTTTGGAGGTGTTTTGTCAGACCCCTATCCACGCCAAACCTGCAAAAGGAAGCATACTTAAATGAATGCCACTGCTGGATCCCAGCTCCTTCACTCCCCCTGCCTTGCTCAACATCCACTTTGATGCTTTTGCATCCAGAGACTGGCCTAAAGTGGTACTGCAGGGAAATTGAGCATTCACTGTCTACAATCAAAAGACAGCAGCATTCGTAGTACCAGTAGGAGGGCACTTTATAATCAGTTTATGAACCCGTCTAAAAATTAAGGATTGGTCAAAAAGTGGAGAAACTCTAACTTAAGGTCCTTTTACACGGGCCGATTATCGGCCGAAAAATCGTTCCTAGGAACGCTAGTGCCGATAATCGGCCCGTGTAAAAGTGGCCCTAATCAGCCGACGAACGAGCAAAACGCTCGTTCGTCGGCTGATTGGATCTTTTGTAGAAACCAAAAGATCCAATCTGTCGGGCGCACATCGCCCTGTGTAAACAGGCGATGTGCGCCTGACAGTATGGAGCTTCCCGGCCGCACGAGCGATACAGCGATCACTCGTGCGGCCGAGCGCTCGATTCGTCGGGCCGTGTAAAGGCTCCCTGCCCGAGCGCCGATATCGCTGATCGGCGCTCGGGCAGGGAGAAGAATCGGCCCGTCTAAAAGGGCCTTTAAAGAAGAGTTTTCAATGCAGTATACTTTTGGACTGATAAGGACCCAAACAATAGTTGGAATAAAGAAACATGCTCCTGATTTATTTCCAGGTAGGATCTCTAATCCAAAGATGGTCTAGATCAGGGATGCCCAGCCTGCGGCCCTCTAGCTGTTGCAAAACTACAAGTCACAGCATTCCTGGGCAGCCTACGGCTATTAGGACATGCTGGGAGTTGTAGTTTTGCAACAGCTAGAGGGCCACAGGTTGAGCATCCCTGGTGTAGATGGTCTACAGATGGACTCCTGAAATCTGGATTTTATAAAATCAAAACTTGGGTTCAGAGGATGGCAACTAAAGTAATAACTGGAATGGGTGGACTACAGTACCCAGAAAGATTATCAAAATTAGGGTTATTCACTTTAGAAAAAAGACGACTGAGGGGAGATCTAAAAACTATGTATAAATATATCAGAGGTCAGTACAGAGATCTCTCCCATCATCTATTTATCCCCAGGACTGTGACTGTGACGAGGGGACATCCTCTGCGTCTGGAGGAAAGAAGGTTTGTGCACAAACATAGAAGGGGAGTCTTTACGGTAAGAGCAGTGAGACTATGGAACTCTCTGCCTGAGGAGGTGGTGATGGTAAGTTCACTATAAGAGATCAGGAGAGGCCTGGATGTATTTCTGGAGTGTAATAATATTACAGGTTATAGTTACTAGAGAGGGGTCGTTGATCCAGGAAGTTATTCTGATTGCCTGATTGGAGTCGGGAAGGAATTTTTTCCCCTAAAGTGAGGAATATTGGCTTCTACCTCACAGGGTTTTTTTTCCTTCCTCTGGATCAACTTGTAGGAAAACAGGCCGAACTGGATGGACAGATGTCTTTTTTTGGCCTTATAAACTATGTTACTATGATTTGTGAGAATTTTTGCAAAGGAGAACACCAGAAAGTCATTCACAGTTTTCAGGGAGATTACAGCACTATCAATAAGGGTAGGATCGAATGAGACGCCGACCTGAATTGAATTTCCAGAAATGTCCTCATTACTAATAAACACTTACGTAGAGGTTACACTAAACATTAAAGGGGTTGTCCGAGTTATTTTTTTGTTCTTTATATGTTTCTAACTTGTCAGGTATAACAACTTTCCCATATACTTTGTGTTTCTAAAGCTGCTGGTTTCTCAGAGTTGACTGAGGGTCACATGCCCTGTGATGTCACCTTATCTCGCTGCTCTGTGATGTTTCGTTCACAAGCCTCAGAGTTCAGATAACAGTCTGTACACGAGAGGTCACTGGCCACGCCCCCTTTCTTTGCCGGGCTGCTATCTGCTCTCTCCCTGGTTTCCTTTAGATAAAACATTAACCCCTTCAGCCAGAACACACTGAGGGCTCAAGGCTTTATAACAAACAGTAGCTGCAGCAGTGAGAGGAGACAAATGCTGGGCACAAGAGCTGTAGAGGAATTGTACAAGAACAGGTAGGGAGAAATTCCTGTATGTATTAGCAGTGTCATTGTACAGCTGGGACTTGTAGTCCTACACATACAACATGCTGCTGAGTATTCCAGCAGGCAGACATGTCACTCAGCACTTGTATTCACTGCCTTTGCAGAGAAGGGGGGGGGGGGAGGGGGAGGGGCTGAGATTGTTGTTATTGCATGTAAACAAAGGCCAGAAGAGAACCAGGGAAATGAGGAAATATAGATTTTTTTTGCCTAAAACTTGCTGAACTTAGTTATATATTGCTACCCATCAGATTTACAGTGCTATATTTTTTTTTCATAACTTGGACAACCCCTTTAAAGTATTCATAATAGGTAAATTATTTTCCATAAAATTCCCCATTAGGATTTTATGATATTTCTTTCTATTTGGACTCAAGCTAGAACATGTAACGCTACTAACTTATCGATTTCACTGTGATTTATCAGAGCTTTCCATCCCGTTTGGGCTCGGATGGTTGCTGTGATTGATACAGGTCATGTTTGTCTTAGGTAATGTAAAGAAAGCTGGGGAACAGTTCCGTGCGGTATAAGGACACGGTCATGCATTATAAATGAACGGAGGATGTACAATTTACAGTCTATTTGTTTGAGAGATGTGTCTTGATAGTTGTAAGATAAAATAGTTTAATATTAGAAGCTGTAACAAATGTTGTAGCCTCAGTTCTTTACGGGACTCTATGAAGATTAATACCTAGCTGAGTTGGTCTTTTTAAGGCTTTAAATAAGAGCCTTAGAGGTTTATTCTACCTGGTGATCGAACAATAGTGTGTTTTATTAAAGATGTTTTGACATAACAATGAGCTATAAAAATGTAAAAAATTGAGCATTAAACATTGAAAAGGCACACAAAATAATAAATATCCCAGCACTTCTTCCCTTCATCTTATCTGTTTTTGTACTACTGCATTTCATATTACAATTAAAACTGATAAGTAAAAAAAGAAATGTTCCTTCTGTGTCCCAAGAACTTAACCGTATTCCCCCTGCTCCTCCTAACTGTCCTTCTGTGTCCCAAGAACTGGGCGCAATGTTCAGCGGTGATCTGCTGCCTGTGCGTCCCGTTCACTGCTGCAGTCCTGGGCTCTGTGTAAGTACTGTTGCTCTGGGATCCACTCCAGAGTTTCCATTCAGCCCTGGCTACAACATGCTTGCTGCTTATTCCTTGCATCACTCCCTTTAGGGCCGGCACATGTTGGATGAAGTGGTTTGGATCATGTGACCTCATTGACCAACCCTAGCCCTCCTGCTCATATGTAAGTGGCTCAGCCCTCTTCCCAGATGCCTCAGTGTCAAGGTCCTTGTGTCCTGATTTGTTGCTATTATTCCTGCTGGTATTCCTGTGTTCCAGACTCATGCTCGTGTTCCCAGACTCTGCTACATGCTTCATCCCTGCCTGCTTGCTTTGATTCTCTTGTTGCCGACCTGGATTGCCTGACCTGTACCTGTGCCGCCTGTCTGACTTCGCCTCTGCCTCATCCTTCGGTCCTGCGTTGTTGCTCCTGGTGACGACTCGGCCCTCTGACCACCACTGTACCTCTGGTACCTTCGCAGGTACCTCCTGGTCTGTGTGGACCAGCTGCCTCGTGTGCCAATCCTCCTCAGGAGGTAGCGACCTGGTGTTCCCCTCGGAAAGTCTATTCCCACTATCAGGGAAATTGTGAAGATCAAGGGGTTGTCTTAGACAACGCCCTTAGAGGAGGTAGGACACGAGGCACAGTGGGTTCACACCCACTGTTTTGTGACACTTAGCCATGTCCCCTCTGCTGCTCCTCACTGTCCTTCTGTGTCCCAAGAACTTAATCATGTTCCCCCCTGCTTCTACTCACTGTCCTTCTGTGTCCCAAGAACTTAGCCATGTTTCCCCTGCTCCTCCTCACTGTCTTGGATCTAGCTCTAAGACAAATGGCTGGAGCATTAACCTCCCCCCTACCCTGGAAGGTGGCAGGACCTTTACAGATTGTACATTGAGGCCTAGTAGATTTAAAGAGGAGCTGTCCCCTCTCCTAAAATGTCTGCTTTAGCAACTACTTGCAATCCCTGTCTAATAACAATTTTGCAACATCTATTCGTGTGACTCTATGTTATGTAATTCCTCTATTATTCAAGCTATAAATGATAAATGAACTAGGTCCAGGTGTTACCAATTGGGGGTGTGTCTCTGCACAGACTGACACTGGATGATGTCAGACTGTGCAGGGACACACGCCCAGCTGGAGCTTCATTGCAGACTGCAGGCAATTCATTAATTATAAACATCTAGTAGGAACATTAGAAGAATGGTACAACATCAAGTCATAAGAATAGATGCTCTGTTCTCACATATCGTTTACATACAGGTATAATTAGAAAACATGTATGATCATAATTCATAAAACCAATTATTAATATTTACTTCTGCTCGAAAATTTTAGTCCCTGTATTTACCACCTAATTGGATAAGATCCAATATTAAACAAGAGCTTTCTGTTCATTCACTTGAAATTCAATGTAAAATACTAACCTGGGGAATCAGAAAACTCTTCAGACCACAAAATGGGTTTCGTTATTACACTTCTGTGTTCAGGTCATCATGACACGCGCCATTATCTGCTCTGCTTCAATTTTAACTCTTAAACATTTTGCACACCTATTGACGTCAGTGGAGAGCTCTTTGTCAAATGTGAGCAAGTGACAATGAAAATAATCTGTCATTGAAATGCCACTGCTACAAATGACCGAGAGCCATAACAAATGGCACTTATCATGTGGATAAAGTTAATACAAGGCACTCAGGGGCACACAACTGGGGGGAGGGGGATGGATGGGCGGTCGGTCCAACGGCCCTGGACCCCCTGAGAAGCAGCCAGAAATGAGTGGGGGCGGCAGCAGGGCAGTGAGAAATGAGTGGTTCCATTGTGGAAGCTCTCATCTCTCTACATTCATCTATATCATCATCCTCAGGACAGCGATACAGTTGATGCTGTGGTGGGGCACTAGGCCTCTGAGGGGGGTACTATATAGGGGAATTTCTTACTGGCATATTGTGAGGGAAACTATGGGGAAGGGGAGGACAGAAGCACTATGAGGGGGCACTAACAAGGGGTATTTTATACTGGCACATTACGTTGTACACTATGGGGGCATCTACAGAGGCACTATATAGGGGCATTTTATACTGTCATACATTATGAGGGGTACTATGGGGAAGGTGGAAAGAGAAACACTATGGGGCATCTACTGGGGGCACTATATAGGAGCATTTTATACTGGAAAATTATGGGGGAACTAAGAGGTTGTATTTTTTTTTTACTGGCACACAGAACAGGAGCATTTTTGTACTACTTCACATTATTGGGGGGCATTTTTTGCACTGGCGCACATTATAAGGGGGAATTTTTTTGTACTGGCGCTCATTTTAAGGGGGCATTTTTTGTACTGGCACACAAGGGGGCATTTTTCTACTGCCACATTTTAAGGAGAATTATTACTACTGGGGGGCATTATGGTGAGCTTTATTTCTACTGGGGGACTATGGGGAACATCATTACTAGTATGGGCACAGTGGGGACATTATTACTATTGGGAGCACTATTACTACTAAGTGCTCTCTGACATAGAATTATTACTATTGGTGGGATTTAGGGAGCTGTGCTGTTCCAGCATTTTATTTTCTCCATTATCATTATTGCCTATTTGTGTTGTTGTATAATTATTATGTTATGCAATGCTGCCACCCTGTGGTCATTCTTGTTATAGGTTCTGAATGTATAATTTAATTCCCATATGCCTTTGCTCTCTGCTTTCTCCTCCCTTTTCTCTGACATCAGTTCCTGTTTTTCTCAGTTCCTCAGTTGCCTTCTCCTGCAACAGACACAGAGCTGGTGAGATCATTTGTTTTTGACCTCTAATGTCCCCTAAGGTCCTCTAATATCCTGTTATATCCTCTAATGTCCTCCATATGTAAATCTTCAATAAAGTCAGAGACTTCTCTAACGTACATCTTTGGCAGAATAGGAGCACTATTACTGTGTAGAGCACCCTGGCACAGTATCAGCTTAACACTATTATTTTTGAGCAACACTATGTTTACACTATGTTTCAATTTTGCTTCAGGCAGCAGAAAGGTTAGGTGCACCCCTGTGCTTTTAACACAGCCAGTGCAGTGCAGGGATCATTATGTGGCAGCCAGACAGCTGGTGCACTGTATGCAGGAGAGAAGATGCTTCAGATCCTTTCCCTGCCAGTTGTGTGTGGCTGTGGGAGCTTCAATGGGTGGCCACGAGCAGAATCATGGAGGGGGAGGATCTTCCTAGCTATATCCTCCTGTGGTCTATTGTAAAATGTAAAGCAGGCAGTACAGCCAGGGAAGGCCCTCCCCTCTCTGTATGATGTTTGGAGCCAGGACCCTCCCACGTGGACCTACACACCATAAATATCGAGCAGCTCCTCCTCCAGTCCTCTTTTAGTGTCTTCAGGACTAGGAGGGAGGAAGCAAAGCTGCAAAAGCTCCTGCCAGAGCCAGTAACCAGGTGGATAGTTTATGAAACAGAACTGGATGGGTATAGTAGCTTCATATTGGACCCTGAGTATTAAGTACAGGGGGGGAGATTTATCAAACGGGTAGCAACCAATCAGATTCCACCTTTCATTTTTCACATCTCCTTTGAAAAGTGGAATCTGATTGGTTGCTATGGGCAATTAAGCGAGTTCTACTTTACACCAGTTTGATAAATCTCCCCCAGTGTGTCTATGTAGGATGAGGGTGAGACTCTTACCTTCATTCTTAACAACATAATTTCACCTGTATGGTATTTGTTGGGCTTATAATAATGGACAGGGCCTAACATTGTTTATGGCATGCTGAGCGCGCCACCTTTATTCTTCTCTGGCATCCCCAAGCCAGATTTCTGGGTTCTCCCCTGATGGCACTTACTAATGTACTGTGATTGTCCATATTGTCTCCTTTGTAGGCTTGATTCATTTTTCCATCCTATTATACACTGCTCGTTTCCAGGGGTTACCCCTGGATTGGTGTGGTGCAGCCTCATTAGTCTGTGTGTGTCACGGTGCTCCTGCCTGGATACCTTCGCTCCTCAAGACTTGGCTCCGAAACAATAAAAGGGATGGGTATGGTGGAGAAGTTGAGTCCAGACTTAAAGTTCAAGAGATTTACTTGCATTGGCTTGCATCCAGACAATATTCAGACTTTCTCTTGGTTCAAGCACGCTTTGGAATAAACTGGCAGGCAAATTTGAGTACTCTGCTCTCTCTTTCTCTGCTGTGCTAAACTTGGCTTTATTCTGGCAGCTGAAATTTAGGACTATGCCTCTGGCTGTTGACCTCACAACACTCGGGTAATCTGTAAAGAGTCAGGGTGATTCTCATCTCCTTCCAACTCTAGACTAGACTAGGACTCCCTTAAAACTTCATGCAGCCCCTCCCTTGGTAGGAAGCAGGACTAGCCCACTTCTGCCCAAAAGGGGGAGAATGGAATGGTAAGTTCCATTCTATCTAAAGATCTCTCTGCCATTTACAAACAAGAGTTATATAGCTAAACAATTAATGCACAGTGTAAGAGGACCTGGAATAAGTACACAGATGACATTATGCTAAAGAAAGTAGCAGGGTGTAGGAATGGTATTCCATCTCAATGTGTAAAGACTGCAGTGAGGAATCTAAATGGTGTGGTGGTCCATAATGTGTGCTGCTGCTCCATTCAAAGTCTATAGGACCGACAGAGATGTCTTTTTTTTAAATGTTTTAAAGTTTAAAGTTTCTGAATTTTTGTCGAAATCTGTTCATTTATTACATGTAATTTAGGCTATTTTATTGTCAGGGCTTTTTCTTGGTTGGTACGTTGCAGGATAATTTTGTTTATGTCTCTAAATCATTGCGCTTATGTATAATACTCCCACACGATACATCATATTTTTCTCTTTCCTTGAGCACCGTCTCTTTCTCAGTTCATTGAGGGATCAGTTCAGGAGGGTTTATTTGGCCGATGTGCAGGTGATTTGGAGAATATATTTTTCTCGCAAAAGACTACAGGATTCAACAGCAAAGTCACCGGAGCGTGTTAACATGAAAAACCTTCTATAATGGAACCTTATCCCTCCGCACCCCGTGGCTCTGATTACAGAGGTAAAAAAAAGGGCCAAAATACATCTAAAGTCTTCAGAATGAAAAGCCAAATTCTGTAAACCCATTTCAGCAAATGTGTCTGGGAGATTGCTGCAGTGATTAGACCCAGGCTGCAAATGCTAAACGTTTAGCAAAAAAAAATCCGAAGTCCTAGAAATGAAAGAAATGTGATGTGTGCAGAGCCTCATATACACACATCTGAAAGCAAATTTCCACATTTTTTGGCACAACTCACTTTTTGTGAAAAAAAGTTCTAAATTGCCAGCGTAGACATAAGATTTAAAGGGAACCTGTCAGAATTGTTTACCCTCAATGATTTCAGACTTGCTGATTTCTGTAGTCCAACAAAACCTCCAACTTGTTCATCCAGTGCCGCTAGCGAAGAGTCCATTGTATTCTGATAGGCAGGCAAATCCCCCACCTCCAGTAGCTAATTGACAGAGTTATCCCTATTAACAGTAATGGGGAAAAATCTCTCAATCAGCAGCTGATTGAGAAAAGCCAGTTTCCTAGTGTAAATGATACCTTTCATTCAAGGTGTATGGACTGCCAGAGGATGCACTTAATTTATGACAAGGAGTGCACTTCATCATAATTTAAAGGGCATCTGTCAGCAGGTCTGTACCTATGACACTGGCTGACCTGTAGAGATGAGCGAATCATTCATAATTTGCTTCACCGAATATTCGCCGAATTTCTGACAAGATTCGTATTTAAACGAACTTATTCGTCGAATCTACGTTTAAAAAAAACTGTTTTTTTGCGAACATTCCTGTCCAAATTACGTACGTACAGTCAGCATAGTTAAAAGTACGCAATACGTAAGCATTAGCGTACAAAAGTGCGTACGAATCCTTAGAGTACTATTGACGCGCAAATGCGTCATACGCACGAGGCCAGACCGCGGCATACAGTCTTTAGAGGCAGTCCATATGAACTAGAAAAATAAGGTGCTCACTGCTGCTGGCTATCAATAACTGAATCATTTACTAAAAACACCGTAAAATAAGTGCATAATAGGACACATTGCAGTACCAGAAAAAGAATACACACAATGGACTAAAGTGCTGAACCATTAAAAACAGTGTAGCTAAAATACAGCAAAGACATAAGTATGCAAGCATTTTAGTGCAATCAATTTCACATTTGCAAGCATAAAAGGCTCAGATATACGTTTGAGTCTCTCCTTATGGCTCCTAGTTGGCATGATAAAACACTGTCTGTCTGGAACACATATTCCAAAATTCAATTGTAATCCACGTGAGTTAAAATTGTAATCCAAACAGGTAATGTGTAATCCACATGGATAATAGAGAATAGCAGCAAATAGAGAACCTCTTTGCCAAGGGGGCTCCCAAATAACCTGAGAAGGGGGTAAAAAGGAAAATAGGCTCACTTCGGCACAACAAGGAATTTTCTGCAGAATGGCAGGAGTCCTGACAGCCATGCCCATCTGGGTGAGAGTCAAACGGGGGCAACAGAAACTAAACAAAAACAACTGCCAACTAGCATCTCACCCGTCAGGTGCAGTCCATGGTGTGGCTCCCATAGGTCCTCCTGCAGTGTCCCTGACACTGCCAGTAGTTGGGTTCCTCGCCGCATGAGCCACAGCAGATGCTCCAGCCGCACGAGCCACAGCAGACTCTCCAGCCGCATGAGCCACAGCAGACGCTCCAGCCGCACGAGTCACAGCAGACGCTCCAGTCGCCTCACGAGTTGCAGCAACAGCAACCTCAGCAGGTAGTAAGGAAGATATAGGCACTGAAGCTGGGTTTCTCTGGCACCCTGATGTCTGGAGCGGGTGGTGGTTCAGGAAACTCGTCCCCAAAATACATTTCGTTCCAATTTGGGCACAGCTGTTTTTTAGCCATGATGCTTGCCTCTTGCTCTGAGGTCAGCGCTGGTCTAAACTGGTTCAGACTTCAGAGGAGGGTGGAGTACTGAGGGAAGAGTCTTCACTCCCTATACGTGCAAAACAGTGAGATCCCGGGGGGATCTATGAAGCGGCGAATAGATTTGCTCATCCCTACTGACCTGTTACATGTTCGCTTGGCAGCTGAAGACATCTGTGTGGGTCCCATGTTCATATGTGCCAGCATTGCTGAGAAAAATGATGTTTTAATATATGCAAATGAGCCTCTAGGAGCAACGGAGGCATTGCCATTACACCTAGAGGTTCTGCTATCTCTGTAACTGCTGTGTCCTCTGCACTTCATACTGCCTGCAGAGAGGGCAGCAAAAAGAAGCTGTCAGATTCCGTTTAAATTATGCAATTCTGTCAACAGCTACCACTAGAGGGAGCTTAGGAGCCAACTGCATACTGCTTCATAATTGAGTTCAGTGCACAAATAGTATACACCTAGGCTAAATTCACATGCATTTAATTAAGCCTACAAAAATTGTCAGTCTGCATTATAATCATGAAATTGCTTTATTGAACACATTAATGAAGACAATTTAACCACTTCCCATTTACTATAAACGTCCGGTAAGTGGTTAAGTATGGATGGATGTTTCTGAACGTCCATTTGGAGATTGCAGCTGCACGCTAATCGTGCAGCAGGGTACCCCAAGGAGAAGACAGGGACCATTTCCAGGTGTCCCTGCCTTCTAGATCACTGCATACACAGCACTCACCGAGCACTGTGTATGCAGATCAGGAAGCACTATGTGCGCTTCCTGTTCCGGCCCGGCGGTCATGTGATCACCGGGGCCGGGAGCGTGCAGGAGCTGCCGGGTCTTTCATAGACCCGTTCAGCCCTGCAGTGAGGCTGTACAGCATAGTATTATGCTGTACAGCTTCTCTGGGGGCTGTATTTCCCCTGTAACTGGGCCTACTATGTCAGCCCCAGTTACAGGAGAAATCAGGTGTAAAAAAAAAATAATAATAATAAAGTTAAATGTCCCCCAGAGGTCTTGTGTGACCTTATGGGGGACACAAAGTGTAAAATAAAAAAAATTTTAAAAAAATAAAAAATAGAGTATTATTTAAAAAAAATCACATATAAAAAATTATTTTCCCCCAAATATGTAATTAAAAAAAAGTTCAAAATAAATAAATAAATAAATAAAATAGACATATTTGGTATCACCGCGTCCGAAACGACCGGCTCTATAAAAATATCACATGATCTACCCCATCAAGTGAACCACGTAAAAAAAATCTACAGCTTTTTTTTTGTCGCCTCACCTACCAAAAAACATAATATCAAACAATCAAAAAGTCGTATGCATCCCAAAATGGTAGCAACAAAAACGTCACCTCATCCCGCAAAAAATGAGCCCCCACACAAGATCATAACCAGATAAATGAAAAAATATGGCTCTTAAAAAATTGAAAACACAAAAATGATTTTATTTTCTAAAATTGCTCTTATTGTGTAAAACGTGAAAAAATAAAATAAAACATAGACATATTTGGTATTGTTGCATCCATAACAACTGACTCTACAAAAATATCACATGATCTACCCCATCAAGTGAACGGTGTAAAAAAAAAATAGAAAAATAACCCTAAACTGCTTTTTTGTGTGACTTAACCTCCCAAAAATTAGATTAAAAAGTGATCAGAAAGCCGGATGTAACCCAAAATGGTGCCATTAAAAAGCACAGCTTGTCCCACAAAAATAAGCCCTCACGCAGCTCAGTCCACAAAAAAATTTAAAAGTTATCGCTCTTAAAAACCATGACAGAAAATTCCATGTTAGAAAATGCAGATGCTGCTCCTCTCATTCTGAGCCCTAGCGTATCCCAAATAACAGTTTACGACCACATGTGGGGTGTTTCTGCAAACTTCAGAATCGGGGTAATAAATATTGAGTTTTGTTTTGTTGTTAACCCTTGATGTGTTACAGGAAAAAAATGATTAAAATGGAAAATCTGCAAAAAAAGTGAAATTTTGAAATTTCACATCTATTTTGCTTTAATTCCTGTGGAATACTTAAAGGGTTAACAACATTTCTAAAAACAGTTTTGAATAGTTTGAGGGGTGTAATTTCTAAAATGGGGTCATTTATGGGTGGTTTCTATTATGTAAGCCTCACAAACTGACTTCAGAACTGAACTGGTCCTTAAAAAGTTAATTATGCAAAAATTGCGTCTAAAATTGCCAACATAAAGTAAACATATGGGGAATGTCAATTAATGAATATTTTATGGGGTATCACTATCTGTCAAAAGCAGAGAGATTCAAATTTAGAAAGCAGTGAATTTTTTCAAATTTTCATTAACTTTTGGATTTTTTTAATAAATAAAATTAAAACATATCGACTCAAATTTACCATTAACTTAAAGTACAATGTGTCACGAGAAAACAGTCTCAGAATCGCTTGGATAAGTAAAAGTGTTCCAAAGTTATTACCACATGAAGTGACACATGTCAGATTTGCAAAATTAGGCCTGGTCAGGAAGGGGGGAAATGGCCCGGATGGGAAGTGGTTAAAAACAACAATGCAGGAAGGAAATGGCGACATCACTGGAGGAGATCACCTGGGCAGTAACATGTGTTCAATTGGCATGGAATACCACAAGGAAAAGTACAAGTAAACATGATCAATATTATTACAATAAATTACCTATGTTGTGTCTCCATCCAGGACGGCGCCACCTCCATGTGCGTTTCGGCGATCCTTCATCCAGAGGTTCACAGGCAGCAGATTCAGTGCAAGAAATTGCTACAACTATCCCATTCATATGGCACTTGTAGAAATGTACCAACAAATTTTTTTAGCAAATTTTTCAGAAGTTTGATTTGGCTGATTCGCGAATTTTACAATAAAATTTGTTTCATGACTAATTACTTTGCGACGAATCACATTTTTTTGTAAGTAGCTGGTGCAATGACAGGGAGCTGTGATAGCGCCGCCCCCGTCTTTATACCCCTCAGATGCCGCGTTCATATATGATTGCGGCATCTGAGTGTAAAAACTGTGTGAAATTAACATTAAAAAAAATTAATCAAACTTACTGCCACCATTTGCGCGCGATGGGCGGCCGCCGCCGTCTTGCTTGAAAATCTGGAGTGAAATCTCATGCGACGCAAGATTACGTCATCATGCCGGCCGGCGTAGTGGCGTCATACGTCACCACGCAGGGGATTTCAGCCTAGATCTTCAATCAAGATGGCCCGTCACGAGCAGATGGAGGAGGTAAGTATTAACTTTTTTGTCATTTTACACTATTTCAGGTTAAATCGATTCACGAAGCACGAAGAAATTCAGCTTCGAGGCCAAACGAATTTATCCTGAAATTCGGATCGAATTCCACTTCGTGGGATTCCACTCGCTTATCTCTAACCAAAATCATTTAAGTGAATAGTGCTGATTTTCAGTCAGTGAAATTTCTGAAACAAGTCTGCCATGTGTGAATATACCCTTAAGCTCCCATGGCTACCAGCCAGAATGCTGTGAGTTCATATTTCTAGCAAAAGTCTCACTACTGAGTCTGAAATTCCGGGACACATTGTGGGGACATGAACTAGAGTTTTTGCCTATCTCAACCAATCAGATTTCAGCTTTTACGTTTTTAAAGCAGCTTGCAAATGGACAGCCATCATCAGATTTTCCAGCTCTCCAACTCCAAGAAATATTATTACTGTCATCCTCCAGACTGAGCGCTTATCAATATTACTTTCCTCATAGGAGTGAATCAGAGCAGTGCTATTTAAAGGCTTTATCCAAGAGCTATAATGCCCCCCCATGATGCTAGGGAGGCTAGCCCCCGTCATGGCCTGCAATTGGCTGCCCACCCATCAATGCCTGATGTTCTAATGCAGCAGTGGCCGTGCCAGTATCAGAAGTGATTTGGGTGCTTGGGAGCGAGGTAAGTACTATCTGTGTGAGGGGCCCGGGTATATGGGGGAGCATTATAGCTCTTGGATAACGCCTTTAAGGTTTCACTCCAAACCAATCAATGTATTTTTTTTATTGCTGTACCTGTATTTTTGGGAGGAGGAGATCATAGCTCAGACTTTACTATGCAGAATTTTATAACATTTTCCATTTGCCGGTACGATGTTGCTCAACAATATTTATTAGCAGTTTCGTAATGGTTGCGGACATGTGCAATAGATAACATTGCTACAGTTAATGAGGGAACATATGGATTACTTAATATTTTCCGACTAAATGAGCTCAATCTGTTTCCTTAAAAAACAAAACAAACCAAAAAAAAAAAAACGTTTAACCGTGTTCCATGTTCAGTTCCATTTACCAAGAAATGTCCCAATTACATAATGCCTGCTGTTTAAACATCCCTTTTAATGCCTGTTTCAAGCTTCTGCTTTCCAGTAGTCACGTTCGATCAGCTCAAAGGAAGCGTTCACATAAAAGAGAAAAAAAAGCTAGTATTGCTGAGAATACAAATAGAATACATAGAAAAGAAAACGAGTGTAGGAATACACATTCAATTTATTTTACACCTCTTATAGTGAATATAACTAGATTTGATATATATATTTTAGTATGTGCAGTGGGTGGCCACAAAACACACCACAACCAATCAATATATAGCAGTTATGTCATGATTGATGTAAAAAATGACATTATATAGTACATGACAATCTCTTTCTAACAAAGCTAGAACCAGCCCTGTACCTCACATGGGTCCAGAGATCTCCACATTCATTGCTTCAATTGTTCTGCTACATTTTCTTCAAGGACATGTCCTTTCTGCTGTGGCTCTCTGCCTGTAACTGCCACAGCTTCTTACAGAACATATGGCAGGTGGCAGTTGAAGTTTTAAACCGAGCATGTGCGACCAGCTCAGTGAGATGGACAAAAAAAAAAGGAAAAGAACAAACAGCAGGTGGCGCTATATGGATGAGGACCCATTCATTTCAATGGGTCTGCTAAAAATGCGGACAGCACTGTGTGCTGTCTGCATCCGTATGACCCCACAAAAAATATAGAGCATGTGCTATTCTTGTCTGTTTGGCGGACAAGGATTGGCATTGTTACAATGGATCCACAAAAAAAAAAACTGATGCAACATGGATGTCACATGGACACCACCCATATTTTTTGCGGATCCGCATTATGCAGACCACAAAATATATACGGTCGTTTGCATATAGCCTAACTCTGTTTGCTAAAATTGTATACTGTAGCATTGCTTCTAGCACCTTGTGCAGCATGAATGCAGCCACAATAAATAGGCCATGCGATATGCCAGCATTCCTCTGCTGCCATTATCTAGAAATGAGAATATCTGCATTAATGTGGTGTTTTGTATTGAAGCATCTAGTCCGTTTATGTTCGCAATACTATTAAACGCTTTTCCTAAGGCGACCATTTCTGCACAGATACCTAAATAAATGCTAGAAATAGATCGTTCCTCAAATTATATAAGCATTTGAATTTCAGTTTTGCTTTAGTACATTGAAAGCCTGGGGAAATCTAGAGGGTTTTGCTGGCAAAATGATTGACTTAATTGTCCATGAAAACTTTCACCAACTACAGGTGTACTCAATTAACATCTCATTAAAGAAAAACCTCTTGAACTCGTGATAAGCCGTCAGCTTTGTATAGTGTAAATGGAGGATATAATTGATAGCCAGAGCCGTGCAGGGTTAAGTGCTTTTAATAACATTTACTCTCTTTATAAAGTTCACCTTTGCCATCATAGTTAAAAAAAAAAGAAAAGAAAATTATTGTAAAAAAATATCACTTAGATTTTCTTGATATATTTGTACTGTATCCATTGTGGCACAAACCATTTAAAGAAATACATTGATGATTAAAAATCGCTATGAATGCATTTTGGATATTGTAATCGGTGATAAGGTCATATAAACTGACATTGTTTATATTAGTTAAAGGATATGTCTGTCTGTTAAACCATTGTATTGCTCTTATGAGTCTAAAATAAAAAAAAGCTTTGTATAGCGTTTTGATTAAAAACAATGTAGCTCCTTATGTGTTTCCGTGGTAACAGACTACAAATTACCCATGTGTAGTCTGATCCTGCAGTCATACTCCCTCCCATCTGTTTCATTCTATTGACTAATATGCTGTATGTTCAAAAGGTTATGAAGAAGTAGTCGCCAGTTAAAGGGAGTATGACTGCAGGATCAGACACAGAGATTGTTTGTAGTCTGTTACCATGTAGACACAGGTCTTTCAACAATTGGTTTTAAGATGTTGCTCTTATCGAAATCAAAATGAAATCTGCCTCCATACAGAATAAAAACATTAAAGAAAATGTGTATAGGTATCCATACCCATATAATAGGACCTTTTCCTGGTGTTTGTTAGCACTACTGTACCATAACCGACACCTGAGTCATGAGGATTGGTGCTTGTTTGCCTCCACTCTCGGCAAGAGGGGAGGAACAAGCAATTGCAGATAACCCCAGGTCTGTAGCCCCAGCCTTAGAGTCTTTTACATGTCCAAATGATCTGACAGATTATTGGGGATGAGCAATTGTATAAATGCTCATTCCAGATGATCAGACTTTGTGAGAGGTCGTGGCAATTACCCAATGAATGAGCAAAGACTCGTTCATCGGGTAATCGTGTCATTCTGCCAGCATGAAAAAATACCTTTTCTTTGCAGCAGATTGTGCCGTCTGTTGTGCAAGAATAATGATTCTCTATGGGGTCAAGCCATTGATGTTTCCATCCGTTGTCCCCCATATAGCACAGCCACTGATGATATGCTTTGTTCCCAATAATCTGCCAGGTCATCTGTCCATGGGGCCCATAGTCTTGGGATGCTACCAAAACCTTGTTTGCATATGTTGTAGAGAGGAAATTCCTGCACAGGTTCTCACCACCCATCCAAATAATGATATAGCATCCTGGACCCCATTTTGCATGGGCTGTTTCTTGAAAGAGCGGCAGATTTGAGGTTTCAATGCAGTTTTCCTAAAATGTTTCATAAGACATCATTTGTAGACCAAAAAATCCTCAGATGACTAATTTATAAGCACCAACTGGTTATTTGTTTTCTGCAACAACTGTATATTAATCTTAATAATCTACCGTCTTACTGAAAAAAAAATTAGAAAAGAAATTAAATATGGAGGAATTTTAATCTTCTAATTAAATCGATAGAGAAATGCATCTGCATAACAGAATTGAAAAGCTGGAGGTCATACGCTTTAATAAAGTAGAAATGAGCTCAATGATGAGTATCATCTAACTCAATGACAGGTCTCCCCAAGGTAATTAGTAGGTGTGGTTACCGATACCAAAATGAATCGAGCACTCGAGCACCTGCAGAGCTGTGAACTCTCGAAAATCTTCACTCATTCCGTGTGAGATCTCTGTCTTGGCATTAGACCTGACTGCAAACAATTAAGCGTTTTAACGACAATGAATCTCATTATTCTAGTTGAAATAAATGTCCCTGATCTTGGAAGTCCCATACACTTAGCCGAAGCCGCGTTGAAATGAAAAATGATCCTTCTCTTCGACTTTGTCAGGTTATCAGCATTATCAGGCTAATGAATGGCCCTGTACTTTTATCTGACGCTCATCCTGGAACAGATGCATTTACTGCAGCCAGTGGAGAGCTTCTACGCGGCTGGAGGCCATTTTGTAGGCTACAGTCATATCATCCTCTCTATGAAACATCACAAAAGGTAAGGAAATGTGAAGATTGAGCAACTGAGCATTACAGACACAAGCACATAAGGTATAAATTGTAGTTATTCATGATGCATTCCTAAAATAATTCTGTCATATTGAATTACGTTGCTTTTATGTTCCTCCATAGAAGAACTACTAGTACTGAAATCAATTTAGATCTGGCCATACACTTAAAAGGATTTGACCAGTCACTTGTGTGTGTGGCCTCCCAGCGCTCATCCAACAGATGTTGGATGTTGTTGGGGGAGATAAGGATCAAGCAAGTTGGATTTCAACTAATTTCAACTAATAGGCCCTTTTGTTCTTGAGAGATAAGCCACCACCAGAGGAGTCTGACAGTTAGTGATGCATATAGAGAAATAAGGGCCCCATAACAAAGATCAAACCAGGCCCCCCACACAGGACAGAAGGGTTTCCGCCAAAACCCTTTTCAGTGACCCTTGGGCTATTTTTCCACTAACTCATTTGCTAAAAGTTGTTCCTTTAGAGGGTAGAGTCCTTACCAAGTTTGTACCCCCAGTAGAAGAGGGGGTGATACCAACTGGGCCCCCTCTTGCCCTGGGCCCCATCGCAGTCGCATGGTCTGCCACTATGGTAATTACACCCCTACTGACAGTGGCTTTCTCCCCTCTCCCCATATCCTACATTTGCATTCTCAGCCAAATATGACTAGTTATGGGAGGATCAGGAGAAACAGCTGTCGGAGAAATGAGTATTAGACCTGCAGTTAGCTCATGTCTGTGGTTTACTTAGGGCAGATTGATTATAGCGGGAGTCTATTGGGGCTCCTGGTCTTCACCATTAGGCTCTTCATGGTGGTATGGACTTTCTCTGTCACATTTCTAGGCTGTAGACTGAAAAGTAGTCACTGATCATTGAACGTGCACTGCTGAAGGTACCAAGAAAAGATGTGGTGGCCACAGGATAGCCAAGGATACTAGGAAGGCAGTCAATGCAAAAGTACTAACAAAGAAATCCAAGGCAAAATCAGAAATAGAACCAAGGTCAATATCTGGAGGTCAGAGAAGGAAAGTACTAGGCAGAAATCCAAAGGAATAATAGGACATGGTAAAATGTTGAAATAAAGAAGGTGACTTGTAGAGTGCAATAAGTAAATGCAATACAAAACTTATTATGGTTTAAATGAGCTCTGTAGTACCAGGAGTGAAACGGGCTTCCAGGAGACATCATCAGGAACATACTCATGCTCATATACAGTACAGTATATGTACCACTTGGTATATACTAATTGGTTCCTCTGTAGTCTTGCATAATTAAGACTATTACAGTACCCATATACATCATACAGTAGTTTCTGCATCACTTTCATACCCACAACAGTGGTGTTTGAAAATTTAGGAGTAGACAGAATTCATATAGGATTGGTTTTGGAGAACCCTAATGAGACCAAGGGCAGACTGTGAACTTGGGGACTGGAAAGTGGCCCTAGTAAAAAAAAACTAAAAGTTTGTAGGTGGGTCCAGATTGACAGGCTGGAGACAACACAAGTAGGCAGGGCCAAGACAAGTAGGCGAGGCCAACAATACCATAGTGCAACACAAAATACTGCTCCAACAGAACCAAATACCCAAGGGAAGCTCAAATACTGCTACTCTAGCTATAGAATTCAGTCATATCACTGTCCTGAGGATGGTTGAACTCAGGAGGACACCAGTTACATAAGTACCTAATGCTCTATGCATTAATGCTGAGAGCATCAGGTTGTTATCTACCTGGCCAGTAGCTGTGAGGAGGGCTTAGGCAGCTGCCTCAGTGTTGGCCCACTGGGAAATTACCCTGTAGGGTCTATGGCCAGTCCACCCCTGAATGAGACTATATTTTAACATCTATATTAGGAAAATACCACTCACACCCTTCAGTTCTACTGAACTAAACACAGATACCTCTACAGTCCTATGAAGCATTTAGTAGAATGGTGGTGATCAGGGTCATATGGTCTGACATAGTGTGAAACTAGTCGAAGGAGGATTAACACAGAGAGTTAAAAATTACACTGCAAATCTGGCCTAAATATCTGTACTAGAGATGAGCGAATCGATTTGTCTCATTGTGTGTCCCCACAGGTGAAGAAGCGCCCACCTGCCTCTTAATTGATAGGGCTGAACATCTCTCCTAGCCCTGAAATCTTGCTTCTATACTGCTGCTTCGAGTAGCAGAGCAAGTGCAGAGGCTCCACTTCTGCTACTGGAGCATTGACTGCCCATGCGCCGCTACACTTCTGAATCGTGGCGCATGAACAGTGGCTACTCCAGAAGCGGAAGCAGAGCCTCTATGGTTGCGCTGTTACTCAGAGCAGCTGACTCTGTTTTGTCAGTAGTCAAGCACTCCATCTACCACATATTGGCTTGCTCGGTCATAACCACGGTCCGGGACAGACCGAAACACTAATGCTGGTGTCCATGTGTGATTGCTGGAAATACTGATATAATAATATAATATTATAGATAATAAAATAATACAATATAAGAACACAGATATATTCCTACTACTCTCCCTAAAAAACACTAAAGTGCCGACCATTAGAAGCTACTCAGGACAGCGGCAGAAGCTCAATATTGCCAAGGGACAGGTGGGCGCTTCTTCACCTGCAGAGACAAGCCCTTACAGGTTATGAAATTATGCTGATGAGACAAATTGATTTTTAGAATCGATTTGCTCATCCTTCATCTGTACCAAAACCTGCAATGAAATCCACATGTGACTGATTTGCCAGCAGTTTGTAATGAAGGTCCAACTGAGTGTTACCAATTGAGGGGGTATGTACAGTCTGACACTTTCTAATCAGTGCTGCCAGTGTCAGACTGTGAAGGGACACCCCCCAACTGGTAACACCCAGCTGGACCTTCACTGTAAACTGCTGTCAATTCAGTCATAACATATGTGGATTTCATTGCAGATTTTGGGGCAGATTGGGGATGAGCGAATCACATCTAAAAATTGATGTGTCACATCTAGAAGGAATAATAAAGGAATGGCACAACACAGAGTCATGAGAATAGATGCTCCATGATTGTTATTACATGGGGAATGCAAGTAGTTGTTAAAAAAAAAGATATTTAAGGAGAGGTCCTCTTTAAATCACAAGTGAGGTCAGGAAGACTGAAGAAGGAACACAGTGGCTGGTGTAATTTAAAGGTTGCTCTTCCCTCCTTCCTATACCAGGGTGCGACCAGCTGTTCTGTGGGCACAGCTTTTAGAATATTATACCTTACTGAACCGCAATAAAAAATCATGCTCTTCCTGGTATTTTATACTTTTAAGTAACAGTTTGAGGGGTTTTTTTTAAATATAAAAGCCAGTATGCAAAAATGTTGCTAGAATATAATTAGTAATTAGTTTGCAGGCTCCATAAAATCACTAGTATTTAGAAGGCTTGCAAAATGAATTAGCATATGCAAGAAACAAACATATGCAAATGTAATTCCCTGTGAGCAGCAACCCAAATAAACAAAAAAACAATTCAGCATCTGTAAAACAAAGTTATACCGAGGTTTTAATCTGGGGCTATTCCTAATGGGTCATCTCCACAACAGTACTGTAGCTTCAGATGGTTTCTATGTTCTACAGCATCACCTATGCTCTCAGGTGACACTACCAAGTCCCAATGCAATGAATGCAATAAAAACAATAAAAAGATTATTCAGACTTAGGCTACTTTCACACTAGCGGCAGCAACGGATCCGGCACCTAAAGGGTGCTGACGGATCCATACTGCCGCTGATACATGTGTGGAGCCGGAGCAGCGCTCTGGCCCCACACATGTTGACACAGACACAGAGAACATACATACACACACATACATACATACTTACATACTCCAGCCAGGGACGCCGGCAGCACGTCTTCACGCGCCTCCTGCGCGCAGTGATGACGATTCCCCACAGCGCCCTCTGCTGGGCGCAGTGGGGAAACGTCATAGCTGCGCGCAGGAGGCGCGTGAAGACATGCTGCCGGCGTCCCTGGCTGGAGTATGTGAGTATGTATGCGTATGTGTGTATGTATGTATGTATGTCTGTCTGTCTGTCTGTATGTATCTCTCAGGGGCGTCGCTAGGGCTTTTTATCCGGGGCCAGGGCCCCGAATCAATCTACCACTGCCCCGAACCTCGGGACTGGTGGAGACAGCTGCAGTGCAAGCCGATCCTCTAAGGGGGCCCCCCAGTCAGGACTCAGGTTAGGAGTCCCTGCTTTGACTCCATATATGGCTATGTCCATATATGGAGTTAGTGTTATGAACGTGAAAGGGGTGTTCCCACTATGCTTGGGAACACCCTGTATATTTATAAGTCTAGTTTAGACTCTAATTTTAAAATACTCACGTGGGGATTTGAACTCACAACCTTCTACATTACATTAACCACTGGGCTATGGAGCTCAGTGTTAAGCAAATGATGAAAAACCTCATAGAAGTTCTCTTGTATAATGCAAGAGAACCTCTTAGGAGGTTTTCCAATATCAGAGAAACCTCTATGAGGTTTTTCACCACTGACAATGCTGAGCTCAATAGCCCAGTGGTTAAGGTACTTGCCTGTAATGTAGTAGGTTGTGAGTTCAAATCCCCACAGGAAATTTTGAAAATAAAGGCTAAATAAAGCTTAAGTACACAGCCTGTCATTTTGGGGTGTGTTTATTACTTTTTATTCAATTTTCTTGGGAGATAAAGTGTTCTGTTACACCATATAGGCGAACTTTTTTTCAATATTTTAAAAGTATGGGTGTTTTTGCATGCCTATAATGCCATTTTGTTCTTTTTTTGTGTGGAGAATGGGGTGATTTTACGTTTTTTTAAATATTTTCAAAACTTTTTTTTTATTTTTTACTTTTTAAGTCCCCTAAGTGGACCACAACTTACAATCATCAGATGTAAATTGCTCCATTAGTCTGTATTGAAATCATTATATCACAGTTCACTGCTGCCACCTAGTGGCCTGAACTGGGATATACTAACAATGAACCTGGAAGCCTGGTACAGGCTGAGGCTTATTTACAGAACAGGGTGCTTTCACCAATCTTCGCTGGTGGAAAGCGCGCCTGAAGAGAAATCCCGCGTCAGGACGTAGTATGCTCACGATGACCTGACGCTGCATATGGGGGTTGAGTGGGCTCATATGGGGGCTGATGGGGGTTGAGTGGGCTGATTTGAGGTCTGATGGGGGCTGAGTGGGCTGATTTAAGGTCTGATGGGGGCTGAGTGGGCTGATCTGAGGTCTGATGGGGGCTGAGTGGGCTGATCTGAGGTCTGATGGGGGCTGATTTAAGGTCTGATGGGGGCTGAGTGGGCTGATTTAAGGTCTGATGGGGGCTGAGTGGGCTGATCTGAGGTCTGATGGGGGCTGAGTGGGCTGATCTGAGGTCTGATGGGGGCTTAGTGGGCTGATTTAAGGTCTGATGGGGGCTGAGTGGGCTGATCTGAGGTCTGATGGGGGCTGAGTGGGCTGATTTAAGGTCTGATGGGGGCTGAGTGGGCTGGTCTGATGGGGGCTGAGTGGGCTGATCTGAGGTCTGATGGGGGCTGAGTGGGCTGATCTGAGGTCTGATGGGGGCTGAGTGGGCTGATCTGAGGTCTGATGGGGTCGGAAAATGTGATCTGAGGTCTGATGAAAAATATTTTTTTCTTATTTTGCTACTCTAAAATCTGTGGTGCATCTTATAAAGCGAAAAATACAGTAACTGTGTTGTTAGCGCATTATTACAAAATTTTTGGCCCCACTTTTGATTTTGCCCAGAGCCACATTTTGTCTAAAACCGGCCCCGGCTGGGGGGGTGACTGTGGGGGTTTTTATGCCGGGGGGTGTGACTGAGGGCCATATTCATTGGGGCTTGGGCCCCGGATCTTTTGAGACCCTAGCAACGCCTCTGGTATCTCTGTAGCCGGATCCGGAATGACCCCCCATTGCAAGTCAATGGAGGACAGATCCGGATTACTGGTGTGTCACACCAAATGGATCCGTCCCCATTGACTTGCATTGGGGGTCATTCCGGATCCGTCTTGGTGCAGATGCCTGGACCGGAGAGCAAACCGCAGCATGCTGCGGTTTGCTCTCCGGTCTGAAGACGGAACGGAATGCTTTCAGGAGCATTCCATTGTCTTCAGTTCAGTTTTGTCCCCATTGACAATGAATGGGGACAAAACTGAAGCGTTTTTTTCCGGTATTGAGCCCCTATGACGGAACTCAGTACCGGAATTTAAAAACGCTAGTGTGAAAGTAGCCTTAAAAAGAACACTCCAATCACAGTTGACACACAGTGTTATATCTGGTGCAGGGTCTTCAGCGGCAGGGCGTGAGACAGGGATTCTCTTTCAATTCCATGCTCCACCAAGTCAGGTCCTGCACTAGATTTAACATAATGCATCCTTTTTGCCTGCCAATTCAACATCTTCCAGTGGATAGGGGTAGCTTTTTCTTGCCATATCAACCCTTTAATGTCCATTTTTTTGTTGTTTTTGTTTTTGTCTAATAAGTTACATAGATGTAATTTTCAAGTGTCCACATACATAAGGGGGTCTAACTTCATATTATAGGGTTAATTTAGTAACACGTTATCCTCTATCCACTACAATAAATAAATTATTAGGGGTCTTCAGTGAAGCAATGGTTGAGCATGTGCACCACTGCTACATTCGAACTCTAAGAGACTGCTGGAGATGCCAGAGGGTCATCTGATGGGTCATTTCCATCCTGATAACTTCTTTTGTCTTTTTTTTAATCACAGTAACATATGCTAACAATAAATTCCCCCCAATAATTCCATGCCCCTTTGCAATTAATAACAAGTATGAAAGTTTAGGATTCCATGGAATGTATGGATGTGATGCCTGCAGAAATGATATATAATCTGCCGAGAGGCAACATATGGCAAATGGTGATCTATCCCTCGCATCATGCAGAGATTAGAGAAAACCAATAAACCCCTCTGTATAATTTGTTTCTTATACTGTATTAATTAAAGAAGATTTATGCTGCAGGTCTGGTTTTGATCACAGAGAAGCCAGCAGAAATACCTCATTCTGTATGCAGTTTTGCAAATTCCTAAAATAATCAATCTCTGTGCTTTTGTTTGTTGCATTGTACATAAAAGATCTTTACCATTCGTAACATATATCCCGTTCTTTGAAAAGATTAAAAACACATGTATAGCCTCCAACCACCAGAAGAGATTAAAATATTGATGCATTTTGATTCCTTATAACAATTGCCTTTTCTGCACTAAGGTATGGCACAGCACGCAAAGAAGATGCAAGTCCTCTCTGCTGTTCTTCATGTCTGGACTTACACCTTATGTCTAGTTCCGTGACTGGCACTTTGCAGACCATTGAGTGAAACATTATGGCACATCAGTTAGACACCACATGTCAACACATGACCACCTGTTCATTGCAGGCTAAGGCAAGTGTAGAGCAAGGGTATGTACTTTGAACTATGGACATTTTTGGACATTTTCCTCTATCGCTAATATGCAAAACCATCAACTCACTACTTTATTGCACTTTGAATGGTTAAATTGCACTGTGATTTATGCTGTTGTGTGAATATTGTTGACTGGAAAAGCTACTTAGTGATTCCTATAGACTTGAATTGAAACTCTTTATAAGTCTATGACAGACTAAAATTATAACATTTTTTCTGTTTTTTCTGTGATTCTCCAGTCCACCCCTCCCACTACAAAGTTGTAGTTAAGCTATAAACTGCATATATGGAGAGCAGGTAGAGCCCTTAGAGCCTTTAGACACTGAGACTGAGGTACTGTGCCACAGATCCTGAATCACCGGCCTTAGGCCAGGGAGCCAGCCTTCTGCGAGAAAGAGATACCTAGCTCAGGGCTTTTAACAGCATGAAATCTTTTTCTGCCCGGGAGGAGACTGGAGAAGCCAGTTCAGTGCCTTGTCTGTATTGTTTTGCACCTTAGTTCCTCCAGTAAAGAAGCACACTGGTTTACTACAAAACCTCACTGGGTACATTGGGGTGCAGTACATCTTACCATCCCTTCCAGAGAGCAGCAACATGCGGTGACATCTCAACAGTGTCTGGAGGACCCAGCGTAGCATTGAGGTCACCCTAAACCCAGCCCCTGCACACCCTAAACCCAGCCACTGCACAAGTACCCGCTCAAGATCAATGATTTTAAAGCGGTTGTCCAAGTGTTTAATACTGATGACCTATCCTCAGGGTTAGGGTTAGCCTCCTTGCAGATTACCAAGCACAGCATCATATAATGGACAGTGACTATTCTTGGTATTGCTGCTTAGCCCCATTAACTTCAATGGGACTGAGCTGCACCTAGGCCATGTGACTAATAAACATGACATCACTGGCCTAGGAAGAGGCCTCCGCACTTATTGAGCTTGCAGTTTTTTCAAACAGTGGATCTGTGGGAGTGCCAAGAGTCAGACCCCCCCGATCAAATACTGATGACCTATTCTGAGGATATTAACCACTCAGACAACCCCTTCAAGTGTATACAATTGATCCTTTTAGTTAAGCATATTGGTGCACATTTATTAAGACCGGCGATTTAGTTGCTAATTGTGCCTGCGATTGCTAGAGGATGCACCAAAGTTATGTACGGTACGGTATCTTTTGTCGCTTCTTCCAGCAGGAAGGGCAATAATTTAAAATCTATGTGAGCTCTCTGGGCATGGATTTAAGTCTTTTTTTTTTTTACACCAAAAACTAGCATACAAAATGATGAATGAAATGGGCCTGCTGGCCAGTCCTCTTCCTTGTCCTTGCCACACACCCTTTTTTTAGACCTGTAGGGAAAGTGGCGTGGACGTGGAGAAGTCAAAGATTTAGTCGCAAAATGGCTTGTGACTACAGATGGAATCAGTATTAGAATGTATTGGCTCCAATGAGCCGAAGTTATTACTTCAGAAATTGATTTGTACTGTAAAAAAACATTTCCAAAACTTGGGTTCGGTTCCAAAGTACCACTTCGCTCATCCCTACTTGTGACAAAACCTGCGACTGATATACACCACAAACACGGCGTATATCAGAACATAAATGGGCCCCATTGTGCTTAGGACATTGTGTACCTGAGAAGAGGACTGGTGGGTCATGTGTCTCGGGTGCTGAAGTGACTTCATCCGATGATAATCCTGATGTAGGTTTAGGGTAGTGTACTGCATCTTGGCCCCAGATTAATATCCAGATATACAAAAGGGTTTTAAGGGATTTTAATATTGATGACCAGGATAGGTCAACAATATCAGATCGGCGGGGGTCTGCCCCCCCCCCCACCGAGCAGCTGGTTGAGTGCTGCCTGCCCTTGTTTGTTTACCTGCTCCACGTTGACAGTGCAGCATGATGTCACCACATGATCACACGTGACATGGTGAGGTCATCACGCTCGACACAGGTCATTTGGCAGGTTTTCTTCAATCATGATGGGAGCGGAAGGCCTCTCCGTGATCAAGTGGATGAGGTGAGTATCATTTGTTTTGCTTTCAGCGACCATCTTAGGAAAAATTGATTAGTTACCACAAAGCGCGAGGAAATTCGGCATTGTGATGAATCTAATTTTTCCTTAAATTCGGATCAAAGTCCACTTCGGATTCTTCCATTCGCTCAACACTAATAGTGAACTGCATCTTGGCTCCAGATGAAAGCAAACCTAACAACATCTTACATTTTGGGAAGCGCACATATAATATAGCAGCAATCTAGTGAAAAGATGTGGATTCTGCACAGGTACAATGTATCTGTTGCCTCTCTTTACAGTATTATGTCTACAGAAGGCGATTTGCAACTATGTTGCTGTCATATGATAACAGAACCACAGAATAACTACAAAGATCCTAGTAACATTCTGGATTGCCTACCAGAAAATGCATTTTCACAGCGGGGCTTCCTCCGTGAGAATCTGCTTAGCAGCTGGAAAAAACCTACAGTTAAGCAATGTGGGCCGGATGGTTTTAATATATTTTTCTTCAGCAGGTACTGTAAATGGAAAGTTCAGTCTATGCCCAAATTGTTTATTTCTGAATGTTTTAACAAGCTCTTTTTTTCTTCAAAGATTTGTGGTTTAGACATTTACGACAACATGAGCAAAACCAAATGTACTGGATATAAAAAGGTATCCTCACTGGATATCCACATGTGCATACCACAAATACTAGATATATCATGCCAAATATCCGGGCTGGATTAGTCTGTAAATATATGGATGACAGAATAGAGATATAGGGTAAGATGTAACATTTACTCTATATTCCATAATGATAATTTAACATTTTGAGGGTTTTGACTTATTTAAAGGGTTTCTGTCACCAGATCTGGGCATATTAAACAGGATGACATTTGCAATGTGCAAATGTCACCTGATGCCCAATCTTGTATTCTTTTTTATATTGGTGCCCCCGTTTTTGTTAAAAAAGTTCTTTTATATTATGCTAATTAGGCTTACTAGGTGCAAGGGGTGGTTACCCTGCACCTAGTAAGCACCGTTTGCCTACCTCTTGTTACGCCTCCGTAGTCTTGATTGACAGGGCCAGGCAGCTTGCTCAATCTTCTGCCGGCTTTGTCCTCGCTTCAAATCCCACGCCTGCGCCGTGCGGAATACAATCAGCGCAGGCGCAGTGAGTGGCGCTGGCCGCCGGGCTCCCGGCTGCCTCACTGCGCCTGCGCCGATGACGTCAGACTACACCCGGAAGAGAGCCATAGTACATAGTGTACATAGTGTGTGAGGGGCCCAGGCATATGGAGGGGCATTTCAGGGTTTGGATAACCTCTTTAAAATGACAGAGATGTAAATTTAAACGTGTGGTGTCAAATGGCTGCCGGTTTGAATACACCTCCTTGGGTCATGTGATCCCTCCTTCTTCATCTTTTCTGGTGTAAAAAAATGGTTGATCCCATTTTCAGAATTTCGGCCAAATCCAGTCAGCAAAAATTCAGATTTTAAATTGACTTGATTTGTTTGGAATTGATTCGTTGATCTTTACCAAGCTGCTTCCCTTCAAAAGCAAATACAGGGGGCAGGTAGGTTATTCAGGCATTATATGCTACCTTTACTGGGGCGGTGGCCTATACCACTCTTGATCTGGCTCTAAGATTGTATTTATAGGGGGCCCAAAAGTAATAGTCAAAAACGCGTCCTGCAGCCTCAGTGCATATGGTGAGCAGGCTATGGTATGTAGTTTATGAGAATCTCCCATTAAAATCATATATTCTTGAAATGTAATATTTAATATATATGTTTCTTACATCCAATTGCTTGCTGATATAAAAACCTCATTTACGTTTCATTTTCTTTGTACGTTATTAAAGCTTTAGATGACATTTTCTGTACTTCCATTTAACTGTCACTAGAACAAATGAAGCCGTCAATATGTGTTCGGTCTATTCAGCCTTTATTGTTTGCATTTTAAATTGGATACGTGATCTTCCAGATCAGAACTGCATAAAACAAATATATATTTTTATCCCACCGCCATCTGGTAATCAGTCTAAAGCTAACAATCATGTAAAGCGTGAATTCTACCACAACAATAAATACTGCCTAAAAGGTACCGCCGAGCGGTGGGTGGTTGATCAATCAATAATGCAGCAGCATCTTCACGTAGGACTTGTTAGGGAAGCCAGAAGATACAAAAGTCTTATAGAATAATATTCATTTCTCTAGTAATGTACAGTAATTTAGGTATAAAGCTAATGCATGAATACTATAGTATGGAACATTTATTTCACTGGATCTGGAGGAATATTGTACTGAACACTGGAGGAATATTTTAGAGACTTTTGGCTGCCCTCGTTTCGGTTTAAGCCTCACTTTTATATTGTTAAAGGCCACAATTTCTAATTCTTTCCTAATGAACATTAAGACGATGGCTGAAACATTTATGGGAGAAAAAAAAGAATATATGGGAGAAAAAAAAAAGAATAAGATAGAAAAGCTTTCTGTTTTAAATTAAAGGAGTTGTTCCACGGAAAATATTCAGCATTTTTTCAAACCAGCACGTGGACAGCATATATGGTAAGAAGATTAGAATTACAACAGCCCTTTACTTTCTCTCTGCTCAAAGAAATGGATGGCAGTGAATAGGAGGCATATTCTGCTGAAACTCATCCCCCCCAACCCCCGACCAATGCCAATTTCTTAACCCAACCCCTTTGCCACAATGAAAGCGCTCAATGCTCATGGCTCTTCCGCTGCCCCCATCTTGCCCCGACCTGGTGCTGCCTGAGGCGATCACCTCATTGATGGTGCACCCCTGGGCATATAGTTATCTTTGCCGTGTGAGAGGGGAAGAGGAAGTGTATTGTGAGTTAAGAAGCTTGTAGACACAGTGACCAAGACCGGGCTGCTGCTCCATGGTACAGTACTTGTAACACAGCAGATGATCGAAACTTAAAGGGGTTGTTCAGGTTCTATGCAGAACCAGGACATATCCTCTTCTTCCTCCACTCAGCCCCTCTGACATGAGCATCAGAGCATCTCATGCTCCAATGCTCTCCTTTGCCCTGTGCTGTATCCCTTTTTTGCTTACAATTTTTGCTGCTAGTCTTCCTCCTAGCAGTGAGCCTGATGACATCACCGGCACTAATGGATGGGCTTTAGTGCTGCCCTAGCCATTTTACAGACTAGGGCAACGCTAAAGCCCGCCCATTAGTACCGGTGATGTCACCAGGCTCACTGCTAGGTGGAAGTCTCTGACTAGCTTACCCATGGAGAACTCATCACTAGATCTGCAAAAATAGATTTTGCCCTGTGCCCAGGGCAAAGGAGAACATTGGAGCATAAAATACTCTGATGCTCATGTCAGAGGAGCTGAGTGGGGGAAGAAGGGTGTGTGTCCGGGTTCAACTCTGAACCCAGACAACTCCTTTAAGGAAGTTAGGGCGACAGAGGGGTCTGCAGGACAAACAGTTGAGATTTAATAAAAGGTTTTACAAAGGTATTATGACCATGAGGATCTAAGAGTTACATGTTTCACTTTACATTAGCTTTAAGTCAATTACAACTTCAAAATCTTTGTCTGATCAAAAACATCATCTGCAGTATACTCACCCAAACTATGGTCCTCAGTACACTATACACTAATCCGTTCTCACATCACTGGCAATCTGAGACCTTCAAACTTCACAAATTTTCACTTTCTCATCCATATGTCCATGATATTTATTCTAGATCAGGGTCCCATGCAAGACAGCATCAGGAAGAACAGACACTATTAGAGATGAGTATATTAGTTAGTTGGAAGGGATACATTTGCTTGGAAATTGCTGGTGTGTTATATCATTAGACCATTTTGATTTGATTCCCCTATTAAATGACCTTACTGAACCAAACAGTATTAAATTGTTAGTTATAACCTTTGGGGCCAATGCAGTCTCAGATACCTTTCCATATGACACATACTTAAAGGGATTGTGCTGTGCTACGATATTGATGACTTATTCTCAGGAGTCAGACCCCTGCCAATCAGCTGTATTATGTCACTGATATACCTGAGAGAAGTCTCTGATGAGTATTAATGTCAATCTCTGTACAAGCAAAGGAAGATAGTGAACTCGCTATAATCATTCCCCTAGTGATACCAGTTGCATGTAAAATTCAGCTTTAGGTAATTTATTTAATGTACCTTGAGAAATGATGATAGGGGTTTAAGGAAAATCCTCTCTCTGCCGCTCTGTGATGCATGTCTGGCAAACAGGAAAAGACTGAAAAAGACTGAACGACACAGGATGTGACCTCACAGAAGAAGAGGAGTTACAAGATGAATGACATAACGAATTATAGCATAGATAACTTATTAAATCAAATATAACAATGACCACTAGATGGCAGCAAAGTACACTAAGTACGCTAAGTATTGTGGTTAACAAATAATACAATTATGATGGTTTCTAAATGGGAGTCATAGCTGGGACAGTACAAGCTGTTTTAAAGGATCGGAGCACTCATGCTGCTTCTGTTTCAAAATTACCTGAGCGCCATCTCCTTCACTTGAGTAAAACAGATAAGTTGTAATTACACTGTGCAACCTTTACAAAGGAGACAACAGCATTTTTGAAGAGAAAACAGTGCTTGTACAAGTGTCACTGTCTTTTCAAATAGCTGATTGACGGGGTGGCTGGGAGTTGGATCACCACTGATCTGATATTCATGACCTATCCTTAGGATAGGTCATCACTATCATAGCACTTATGTCTTGCTCTCCCTTCCCACGTTTGCATGTGCTTTTAATTTACATTTGGAAAAAAACAGGATTTTGTTTTGCATTGGATTGTAATGGATTTCAATCCAAACTTCAATCTCGCGAAATGAGGAATTAGAGAATGAGAAAAAAATCTATTTCACTTCATTCGTCTTTGAAATGAAGATGTTGGGTGTTGTGAATTATACTTTATACAGACCTTCATTTCATTTCTTTCTTTTTTTTTTGCCATCATAGCAAGCATTCGCACTGTCCACCACGGTGGAGTTTATCTCGACCGCCAGAGCCGCAGTAATGAAGGCATTGAGAGGCTCACATCTCAAGTTCAGTTGTATCATAATTGATTTCTCTGTACTACTTCAGAATGGCGGATCAAAAGCTGTTTATTTGTTTTCATCTCTAATTCTCTATCTTTAAGTGCACTTAACGAACAGTCATCTGAGAAACCAATATCTGCTGAATGTTCTTGTTACAAAACCACCATGGCAGTAATGGCTCTACAATACGTGTCACCCTTCTTTGGAGAACTGGATTGGTTTTTTGATCTTTTAAGCATTACGTTTTCCCCGCTTCACATATGTTTTGTATTGTAAATAAACGCTTTGTAATTCGCTGATGTTCATCAACCTTCATTTGAGCCTTTATAAGGTCGAGATGCAAGTTACTCTGTTACATCAAAAATATTACTAGAGCTAAGCAGAAGATGAATGGAATCAAATAATGGTGGGATCTAGAGGGACGTCAGAACAGGTCATATCTATGGCATACATAGTGATTCTGCTTGACACTAAGACAGTGCTAACTACCCAGGGTCCAGGGGTGTAGCAGTAGGGTATGCAAAGGTAGCAGTCGCCACTGAGCCCAGGAGCCTGAGGAGGCCCAAACACCCTTGTAACACATAAGACAACACCGTATTATAGAAAGTGCATGCTGGTCAAGATATACCTCTGGCTGGAGGGAAGGGGGTAGGTGAAGAATTTGGCATGGGGAAGGGGCGCCGTTTCAATTTTTGCCTCAGGCAGAAGGAAGGCTACATGCTCCCCTGCCACAAAGCACTGATGGAAGGGGGCCCAAGGTGAACCAGGGCCCATAAGGCTAAAGCTACTCCCCTGCCAGGGTTGTACGCTAGGTCCTGGTGCCTTATCTCATTTTTGAGTACATTTTCTACTTTTTGCTTGTTCTCACAACTGGGAACGGGCCCCTTTTCTCCAGGAGCCCCATAACAGGTCTTGTTCTGGTGCTATACCATGTATGCCCTCGGTCAGATGCTTTTAAAAAATGGCTTTCATAGATAGCTTAATAACATAGACCTATGTCTGTTCTATTTGGTCTTCATAGAGGAGAATCCCACACTCAGTCCTATCTTTATTAGCCAATCGGTTGACCCACTATGAACATTGGGCATCTTTCTTAAGAGTAGGGATTACCTCACCAAAAATAGAAAACCACACATAGAACCTAAATACATACTTTGTTTCATTTTAAAAATATATCACAAAATGTAAAATATTACAAAGATTGCAGTTTGGACTTACACTGTCCCAAAGTTCAGGTCTGATCAAACCCACCCAGCATCAAAGATGATGAGTTGTACAATGGTAGGCAAACAATCAATAGTACCAAGCAAATTCTCTCCAGAGGGAGAGGGAGACAGAGTCTCTCCAGAGGGAAGTAGCTCATAGAGCACCCTGGCTCCTTACAGATCTACAATCAAAGTTTCACTATGGGGTCAGCAGCCAAATGCACCTCACTCCAGAAATATCAAATTCATCCTTTGATTTTTCAGAGTTTCATTGGAAAATAAAAGTTGGAATCTGGTTTCTAGGGTTAACTTAAGCCAATTTTCCTTTAAACCAGTTTTGATAACTCTCCCCCAGTGTTTGGTCAGTGTTTGATTGTGAGTCAAAACCAGGTGCTGGTCAAAAACACAGAACAGGAGCAGATCGTTCATTCTACCCTATGTTTGTGTAGGCTTCCCTTTGGGCTTTGACTCACAATCACTGACGAAACACTCATAGCTGACAACTGTCCTGAATTTTCTGGGACTGTTCCTGATTTTCAGAGACAGTTCCAGCAAATTTGCATTGCCCCAAGCCGAAACGAGCGGGGCTAACACAAACCTCACCTACATATGTGTTTCTGGGCGGGTCCCAGGGGCAGGGCTTATATTCCCTGATTTTACCAACTCAAATGTTAAGTATGAAACACTGACTGTGAACTAGGCTTAAATAGAAATATCTCACTGCCTTAGTCACTGTCCATTTACATGTGAATTATATAAGAGAGGCGCACGCCTGGTACGAAGACTGTTGATAAACACATTTCTTACCTTATATTATGGCTTTTTGTCATTCTCTGTAATATGAAATATACTGGAAAGTAGTGATTTTGGAATCACAATAATTACCAGCTATCATGGCAGATATAAGTGAGAGTTTGAAGACATAAGTACAGTGTTTGAGTAACAGTTACGTAACTTCAAATGTACTACAGCGAAAATTTACTTCCACCGACAGGAAAACGGCAAATAGATTTTGTACGTTTGGCAGAATAAATATTTTGGGAACAGATTTCAGTTAAGGCATCTTCATCATTGCATGAATTCTCTGCCATTAGGAAGGCAAGTGAGATGTTACACATAGAGCATTGGGTTTCTTATATGGAAGATCCAACAATTATTTTTTTTTCACGAAACAGCTTTGCAAGTAGTCTTAAAGGGGTTGTCAAACCAGCACCTGGATCTAAATTCTTTTGTAATTGCATATAATTTCACATTTTGCATAGTCACTGGATCTGTATGGTGCCACCCGCTGATTGTTTTTTTTTTTTTATATCTTTGTCCGGGTCACTGAGATGGTCGCACATGCTCAGTTTCATCCTTCAACTGCCTCCTGAGCTGTGATAGGGAGAGAGCTGAATTTTTTCAATTAAACTTTTTACCGCTTTCAGCCCAACAGCAACATTGTCGAGTAGTATAAAATTGGTCGCCGCTTTTCTGAACTTCCTGGTCCTGAATTCTCATTTTTCTTATATTGTATGTTTTTTTATTATTTTGTATACTTTCATTTTATTACCAGTAGAGGACTTGAATTTCTGTTAGATAGATCACTCATCGTTCATTGCAATACTTCTGTATTGCAGTGTATTATATCTGCCAGCGTAATGCTGACAGGCATCTCGGAAGATATGGGGTCATTTATGGGCTGCCATAGCAACCCATTGCAGCCCACAATTCCATTGCACTGGGTGGAAATGAGGGGACAGAGAAAACCCTCTTTCCAGTTTTTGTAAAAGTGGCAAAAATGTAGGAGAAAGCTAAAAAGTTGTAAATTTTGGCTCAAATAGGAACAGAATTTAGCGACTTTACTTCACCAGAAAACTGGTGTACAGTTATAATTAATAAATGACTTACATTGTCCTGCTGGAAGGTGATGGTCCATCCCACTCTCAAAACTATGGAAGACTAGAACAACTTTTTCTCAAGAACTACCCTGTATTTACTGTCATCCATCTTTGCTTCAGTCCCAGCTAGTTTACCAGTCTATGCCATGCTGCCACCACCATGCTTCACTGTTGAATAATGTTCTTGGGGTGATGGGAAGCTTTGGATTTGTACCACTCATACATTTCCATTGATGACCCCAAGTTCAAGTCTAATCTGACCAGAGAACATTATTCCACGTGCTTGAGGAGTCTACTACATGCTGTTTGGCAAACCCAAGACATTTTGTGTTATGTTTCTCTTTAAAGGGGTTATTCCAGAGTTTGATATTGATGGTCATACCTCAGGCTAGCTCATCAATATCAGATCTGCGAGGGTCAGACTACTTGCTCCCTTGCCGATCAGCTGTTTTTTAGACTCCACTTTGCTCACCAGAGCTCCAGTGAACACTGCTGTCTTCTCACGCGGTTACTAAACGCAATGTCATAGATGGGATAGTGCCTGTGCTTAGTATTACAGCTAAGCCCTGTTCACTTGAATGGGACTGAAGTGCATCCAGGCCATGTGACTGACATATGGTGACATTACTGACCTAAAAACAGGCTTAAGTGTTCAGGGAGTGCCACGGCCTCTTTGAACAGCTGATTGGTGGGGGTCCTCATAGCACTCATTGATCACTATGCACTGAGGAAAGGAGAAGGCATAAGCGCTAATAAGCCACTTTGTTTTTGTCCTTGGGGTCCCTGGCTATCACTGCAGGAGCAGTAGCTTTAATCCAGCCCATATGGCTCTCCAGATAAAGCCCAGCTCCAAGCACCGTACATGTACAGTGCTTTGTTGTAAGGGGGTTAAACATCGCAGCATTTTCATTTTGGATTATTTTGTTGAGTCGATTAATGTCTAAACAAAAATCCATTTCAATTCCAGGATGTTGTGCAAAAAAAGAGGAGAAACATCAAAGGGGTGAATACTTTTGCAAGGTATTGTAACTGGGAATGCATTCTAGTCTGGACACTGGAGCATTGGTTTGCATAGAAAATACTGTGTGTCAGACAGTGGCGTACATAGAGAAGTAAGGGCCCCATAGCAAGGATCAAACCAGGCCCCCACACAAGACAGAAGGGCTTTGGCCAAAACCCTTTTCAATCACCCTTGGGCCATTTTTCCACATTTTGCCTCATTTTCTATAAGTTGTTCCTCAGGTTAGAGTCCTGACCAAGTTTTCACCCCCAGTAGAAAAGGGGATGATCCCAACTAAGACTGGGCCCCCTCTTGCCCTTGGTCCCATAGCAGTCCATTATGGTAGTCATGCCACTGGTGTCACTTAGGCACAGCACTTAGCTGACACTGCTTCCCCTTCATCCTGAGGATCATTGAGGTTCCAGCAGTCAGTCCCCCCAACTGGTCAATAATTGACGGTATATCCTACTCATATGTCATCACTTACCATAGTGGGAAAATCCCTTGCAACGGAAGGTACATTTGTAAATACATAGTGTGTTCTGGAAATCTAGAATCTCATTTCATATCCAGGATTAAACACATGACGTGCTGACCTGTCCTAGTTGTCCAACTGACCCATATCAGTCAATATACAGTCATGGCCAAAAGTTTTGAGAATGACACAAATATTATATTTTCACATGATCTGCTGCCCTCTGGTTTTTATGTGTGTTTGTCAGATGTTTTTATCACATACAGAAATATAATTGCAATCATATTATGAGTAACTAAAGCTTATATTGACAGTTAGAATGAGTTAATGCAGCAAGTCAATATTTGCAGTGTTGACCCTTCTCCTTCAGGACCTCTGCAATTCTCCCTGGCATGCTCTCAATCAACTTCTGGACCAAATCCTGACTGATAGCAGTCCATTCTTGCACAATCAATGCTTGCATTTTGTCAGAATTTGTAGGTTTTTGTTTGTCCACCCGTCTCTTGATGATTGACCACAAGTTCTCAATGGGATTAAGATCTGGGGAGTTTCCAGGCCATGGACCCAAAATCTCTATGTTTTGTTCCCTGAGCCATTTAGTTATCACCTTTGCTTTATGGCAAGGTGCTCCATCATGCTGGAAAAGGCATTGTTGATCGCCAAACTGCTCTTGGACGGTTGGGAGAACTTGCTCTCGGAGGACATTCTGGGACCATTCTTTATTCATGGCTGTGTTTTTAAGCAAGACTGTGAGAGAGCCGATTCCCTTGGCTGAGAAGCAACCCCACACATGAATGGTTTCAGGATGCTTTACAGTTGGCATGAGACAAGACTGGTGGTAGTGTTCACCTCGTCTTCTCCGAATAAGAGAAACAATGATGCCAAGCACCAGCCTCCTTTTAAAGTGTCCAGTGGTGTCATTCTTACTTAATCATGACAGATTGATCTCCAGCCCTGTCCTCATCAACACCCACACCTGTGTTAATGGAGCAATCACTGAAACGATGTTAGCTGGTCCTTTTAAGGCAGGGCTTCAATGATGTTGAAATGTGTTTTGGGGGATAAATTTCATTTTCTAGGCAAATATTGACTTTGCAAGTAATTGCTGTTAAGCTGATCACTCTTTAGAACATTCTGGAGTATATGCAAATTGCCATTATAAAAACTGAAGCAGTAGACTTTGTAAAAATTAATATTTGTATCATTCTCAAAACTTTTGGCCATGACTGTAGTATATTACAATATTATATTTACTAAGCTGTCAGCAAGACCAAGAGAACTCACGTAGTTTTGCTGAAAATATGCAAATATAGTCTTGAAACAGTGTTTCTGAACCTCTGACAGCCAAGATAATTTTAATTCCTTTTACACTTACGAATAAAACCTAAGTTGCCAAATATCACCAAAGTCCCATACCCTTATATTTTCTGAATGTCGACATAGTGTATATTGTCATAATGCCCCTCAACGCTTTAGCTTTAGCTTGATCTGGAAAGATAAAATATCTGGTTTTCAGCTTGAAATAAAAAAAAAGTAAAACCAAACCCTATGAATCTCCTGAAAGTCATATTTGATTGCAGTAATCTTAATGTGTTGTTGACAGCCAGGTCCACCTTCAGGTGACTTTGTGGAAAAACAGTAATCTTTTTGTTTATTTAACCCCTTCACCCCCAGCGCCGTACATGTACGGCGCTGGGGCGATGCGGGCACATGGCGCCCGCTCGCGAGTGCGGCGGGCGTCATGGCCGGCAAGTCTCTGCTGTTTCTAACAGCAGAGACTTGCCGCTACCTACTCCATCGGCGGCGTCTTCCGGGTTGACTAGATGCCGTGATCACACGTGATCACGGCATCTAGTTGCGTCTAAACCCGGAAGCGTTCGCTTCCGGGTGGTGTACAGACACCCCGTGTGGCCAATCGGGGTGTCTGTACATCGTATGAAAACTGTAATCCTCGCTGGTGAGGATTACAGTTTTCAAACTGCAATTCTTATTCTGGCCACTAGATGGCAGGCCAGGATAAGAAATGAGCAATTCATGGCTTTCTGAGTCTATAAAACCCAGAATTGCTCATAAAGAAAAAAAAAAAAGCCACAATATATAAGCCCATATTTGAGCTTTCTAATAGTACAAAAAAATTAAAAAAAAATGTTAAAAAATATATAAAAATAAAAAGATGTAAAAGTTCAAATCACCCCCCTTTCCGTATAAGTAAAAAATAAATACCTAAATAACAATAAATATAGACATCATGGGTATCACCGTGACCGAAAACGCCCGTACTTTTAAAATATAAAAAAAAATTCCAATACGGCGAATTGTGTGGCGGAAAAAAGCGTCCAAATGGCGATTTGCCGTTTTTTGTCGCTTTTTTTTTCTAAAAAAAATTAAATAAAAAGTGATCAAAAAGTCATACACACCCCAGAATGGTATCAATAAAAACTTCAGATCGTCCCGCAAAAAATGAGCCCCCATACAGCTCTGTACACATAAATACCAAAAAGTTATAGGGGTCAAGATTTGACAAGGAAAAAAAAAAAAAAAAAAGGGCAACTTTCTAATTAGTTTATCACTATGAAAACGCAGGAAAAACTATACATATTAGGTATTGCCGGATTCGTACTGACCAGTAGAATGAAAGTAACGGATCAGTTTTAATGCACATCGAACGCTGTAAGTAAGAAACCCGTAGAACTGTAGCGGAATAGCGTTTTCTTTGCAATTTCACCCGGTTTGGAATTTTTTTCCCGCTTCCCACTGCACCGTATGCAATATTAAATAGTGGCGTTGGAAAGTACAACTTGTCCCGCAAAAAACAAGCCCTCATACAGCTATGTGAACAGAAAAATAAAAGAGTTATGGCTGTTTGAAGGCAGGGAGCGCAAAACGAAAATGCAGAACCGAAAAAAGCTCCGGGGGTGAAGGGGTTAAAAAATTATTTTCCGGTAAAATTTATTTTTTTACTTATTTTTTTATTATTTTTAAGTACCGGCAGCATGGCCCTGAAACAGAAGATTCATATTTATCTGCTCCACACTGCTCCGCTCCTCCACGTTGCCCCCGCTGTCCCAACCTTCCGGCCCGTGGGCTGTTTACATCCGCCTGGCTATGGATATGGTCACATGCACCGATCCAGCTAGTGATTGGCTTCAGCTATGTCTTGCTGATTGTGTCCACATCACCGCTGAAGCTAGTCATTGGCTTGAGTGCTGCATGTGCTTATGTCCTTGCCCATACACTGCCGAATGTAAACAGCACTGGGATCGGAAGATGAGAAAGAGTGAGGGCAGCACAGAGCATGTGGAACAGCATGGAGCAGCTAAGTATGAATCTTCTGTTTCCAGGCCATGCTGGCGGCACTTGGTAAAAAAAATAATTTTTACTGGAAACCCATTAAAGCATAGGTTTGTACATAAAAATTATATACAAAATGCCGAATCAATGGCCGTCAGGCAGTAAAAATACGTACGGCACACCCAGTGTCGGACTGGGGTGCCTAGGGCCCACCATACGGATACATTCAAATATTACCAGCAAGATGCTACCAGATGATTGAATATGGGGGTCCCTGCAGCAACTTTGAGAACCTTCTCAAAGTGTCCTGCGGAGAAGAGGACACTGGTGGCTTTCTTCTATACCTAGAAGTCATCTCAGCTCTGATCGTGTCTATAATAGTAAACTGGGGAGTTTCAGTAATAGTCTATCACTTTTTTATCTGAACATAGGCTGGTTGAGGTGCTGTACACTGAATATATGTATGTAGTGCAATATGTCTACTGTGCTATGTGCCACCTGTGCAGGGGGTGGGAGACTAGGGGCCCACCGGGGGATTCACCTGTACCCCTGTGGGCCAGTCCTAGCCTGGGCACACCACAAACAACTACTGAGCTATCAAAATCTACTTTTTTTTGAGAGTACACCGCAAACTATGCATACAAATAAAACGTAATAATTTATACGCACAACCACCTTCATGCAACTTTGCGTCAAACAGTGATTGTAGTGCATGAAAATTCACATCTGCAACTAAAACGCATATTCAAGCAGACCCTTTATGTGAACAAAATGTATTCAATAAAAAAGGGAGGCTATGAGGAGTTAACACACAACACAAAAGTCAACAGTCAACATTCACGGTTTGCATGACAGCGGCAGGAATGCGCCAACCAATAAATTGTGGACTATGTAGGTATACAACGTTTTCCATCCCCTATACCAGGAATGCTCAACCTGCAGCCCTCCAGCTGTTGCAAAACTACAAATCCCAGCATGCTTTAATAGCTGTAGGCAGTCCAGGCATTCTGGGAGTTGTAGTTTTGCAACAGCTGGAGAGCCGCCGGTTGGGCATTCCTGCCCTATACAAAATCCAACCTTAACCAATTGACTAACTTTTCCTGTGAAACAAAAGACCTCGTACAACCATGTGAAGCTTGGTAGGTCAACTGTCAACTGTAGGTGTTAGCAAAAAACGTATAAAACGTGTGTTTGTATATATACAGTGTGTATATATATATATATATATATATATATATATATATATATATATACACACAATATCTATTCCACAATCCTGAGCTTCACTTTACTCCAGCTATTATTTCTATAGATGATGGATAGATGAGGCGAGAGGCGATAGCTGCATGTTAAACTGCCGAGAGGCCATTAGGAGAGAAGCAATTCTCAAACCGCTGTCAGAAAACACAAAAGAGCGCTGCACTTAAAGGCTTTCAGAGAGATCATTCAGTAAACTATAAGTCTGCCCTGAGGCAAAGGCAATGATGTCTTGGCCTTGAGCCTAATGTTCCAATACTTATCATACTATAGCATTCACCACATCAGGTGCAGTAACGGTGAATTATGGGAAGGGGCGGCTTATGCGATATTTCTGCAGTTCTCCTATTTGCTACGGACGTGTAGTAAGATATTCCCTATTCACATGATAAATGAGGCTGACATTTGGCCCCTAGAGAAAAAAATGATGCCTAAGTCAAGTGGACCTCATCCCCATTCACCTTATATAGTATAAATTACAGATTATACAGGTAAAAAAAAATATAAAAATTTGATAATTTTTCTAATCTTTAAAGGTGTATAACAATATGTCTACTTTCTTCCAAAAAGAGTTCCATGCCTCTATGGATTGGGTCTGGAATTGCAGCTTGGCTCCATTGAAGTGATGCAACCTGGCACGGAGGTCTAATCGTTTTTAGAAGAAAGCAGCCATTTTCTTTTTCAAATCCCAGACAATCCTTTTACACATGTAATAGTTCAAAAAGAAAACCGGAATTAGGCTACTTTCTCACCATCGTTTTTGCCTGATCCGGCAGGGCTCAGCAACAACGCTTCCGTTACCGATAATACAACCATCTGCATCCGTTATAAACGGATCCGGTTGTATTATCTGTAACATAACCAAGACGGATCCGTCATGGACTCCATTGAAAGTCATTGGAGGACGGATCCGTTTTCTGGTGCAGCAGATTATTGCTCCACATCCCAGAATGGAAAGCATGCTGCAGTGTGCTCTCCGGTGTGTGCATTTTGAAATGCATTCTGTTCATTGTCAATGAGGACAAAACTGAAGCATTTTTTCCGGTATTGAGACCCTATGACAGATCTCAATACCGGAAAATATTAACGCTAATATGAAAGTAGCCTAAGACTAGTATAACATATGCGGCCAGGTGATTCGGAAGGCTGGTAATCTGCCAGACAAAAACTGCTGCATCCGGCCAATTCTTAGCATATTTGCCGGGTAGAGGCCGGATCTCTTCCAGACCACATTATAGTCAATGAGGACCGGTAAGCCGTTCTCTCCTGGAACAGCCTGCCAGAGCCTCTGTCACGTGTGTAAAATTAGCCTAATCTTGCAGCACAGTTGCTAAATGAACAACCTATTTATTTAAGAAACTTGGAGCAATAGATTGTGCCACAGTGCAAGAAAATGGGAGTGAAGAAGAGGGTAAATACTTTTAATTAACTTTTTTACTTTGCTTGGTCCAAGTAAGATCTTCTTTATAGCCTTCTGTGGTGCCCAAGATTTGCTAAATGCCTATATGACCTCCTGTACCACTAGTCAAATGTCTCCTTCAGACAGAGCCTATACAGCAGCCCATGTTATAAGCCTTAAAGGGGTTTTCCAAAATTACTATGATTATTAACAGATCTGCTCATGTAGTTGCTTACCTTATATACATCTTACACATGCCTTATCTTTCTCAGTTTGGACTCTCCGTATCCATTTTTACCAGGTAAACCCATTCGTCAGGTTGGTTTTCATCCTGTATGTAGCACTTCCTGTTGCTGTGTCCAACCAAACCCATGATGCACTCCTTCCACTAGCACAGCTCCAGCCCCGCCCCTAACAACACCCAGCTAGTTTATAGCTCCTCCCACCCAGCTAGTTACATAGACACTTCCCTATCACTGCCCCTAACAATGTCCAGCTAGTTCATAGCTCCTTCTACCCGGCTAGTTACATAGGCACTCACCTATCACTACCCCAACAACGGCCAGATAATTTATAGCTTCTCCCACCCAGCTAGTTACATAGACACTCCCCTATCACTGCCCCTAATAATGCTCAGCTAGTTTATAGCTCCTCCCACCCAGCTAGTTACACAGACACTCCCCTATCACTGCCCCGCCCATGGACATAACATCACAGGAAATAAGAAATTGCTGCATGGACATGGTCATGGGACCACAGCCCAGAAAGGGAGATAGGAGCAATAAAGGGAAAATAAGTATATTACACAATTACAGCAACGTTCATAAATGATTATTTTAAAGGATACTAATGCAAACCAAAAAATCCCTTTAAGGACTTTGTGCACTGATATCCATTCTCCTCACACACCTCATTTATGTCAACGCCTGATTCAGATTCATTTTTAAGCATTGATGACCCTGGAACATTATAAAAAACACTGATAAAAATTCTTGCCTAACACAGATATTCTATGAAAGAATACATATGCCCCCCCAACCCCACCCCTTACATTGTCATTACTAATTTTCACTTTAAATTCTTTAATAATTGCTTATTAAAATGTCATCAGCGTGAAGATGATCATTTCAAGCAGAATCAAGCAGAAGACAATCGAATAACACTTGAAGTGAGATCCCACACGTTTAATGTGATGTCTGGATTTTTCTTTATTTTCTCTCTGTTTTTATTTTTTTTTTTTTAAATAGCAGATAATAAAACAAATTAGAAAGAACCAAAAAGAAAAAAAAATAGTTTAACCCTATTCATTCTGGACAGCATTCCGTTATGCAGTTATACATTACGGGATTTTCTTTTTTATTACTTTGTATATTTTTATGTTCGGTTTCTATGGTACGTTCTTGTGATTGTGTCACACTGCTTGTTCTTTTATCTGCAGTCTTTTACTGTCAGGTTTCAAGGATAATACAAAAATGGCGCCCTATTACATCAAAGAGAAATATTGTTTCCAGCCCTCGTCGTTAGCGCGGGATGTTGACTATTGGACCTGAGGGTTGCAGTTTATTCGACAATGTAGGCAGGCAAAGACATCAAAGCAGAGATTTCTATAAAGTGTTATATAAGGTGGGAACAGCAGTGTATCTGAAGAATAATCTAAAAAGAGATTGCACAGTCTGCGCGCCAGGGTGAAACGTTCGCATTCACCTTCAAAAATCACGGAAGAGCTTAGAATGTTCCACAAACAGTGGAGGAAATAAGTATTTGATCCCCCACTGACTTTAAAAGTTTTAATACTAAAAAATAAATGAAACGTCTCATAATTTTATGCCAGCTTTATTTTAACAGTGCCACATAGAATATCAAAAGAAAAACGGAGAAAATTACATGAAATGAGAAATAAAAAATAATTTGCATTTCTTTGAGGGAAATAGGTATTTGATCCCCTAGTAAAACCATGACTAATGTTGGCTCCCACAGACCACTGACACACCCTAATCACAGTGAAGTTGTTACCTGGATGAGAGACACCCAGGGGTGGATTAAGGATCCATGGGCCCTGGGCAGTTTATAATGCATGGGCCCCTGCCCCGCCCCCCACACGCTCCACCCCTGCCCCACCCCCACACGCATTTTGCCTCCTTAAAAAAAATGGTAAAAACACAGCATAAGGCCTTGCTGGGTAACCAATTTAACCCTATGCTGCATCAATAACTAATATAGCCTGAAGGCTATCTTTACATACAAGCAGGATAGGGTTAAAATGGTTACCCAGCAAGGCCTTATGCTGTGTTTTTACCATATTGAGGCAGCAAAAGGCCTTGGTGAGTAACCTTTTTAACCCTATGCTGCTTGTATCTAAAGATAGCCCTTAGGCTATATTAGTTATTGATGCAGCATAGGGTTAAATAGGTTACCCAGCAAGGCCTTATACTGCCTCAATATGGTAAAAACACAGCATAAGGCCTTGCTGGAAACATATAACCATATGCTGCTTAAATGATGCATGCAGAACTTTTCTGTCCAGTCTTTTTAACAGAATTTGTGACCCAAACGCAAATGTGAATGGATAGTATTAGACGTATAGCATCAGATGTCTGTTTAACACACAAATACAGAGCAAGAACCAAGATCACTACATACACACAGCACCAAACCAAACCTATAAGTCAAATACAGCACCAGAACCAAGTTCTCTATAAAAATACAGCACCAGAACCAAGTTCTCTACATAAATAGATCACCAGAACCAAGTTCTCTACATAAATACATCACCAGAACCAAGTTCTCTACATAAATACAGCACCAGAACCAAGTTCTCTACATAAATACAGGACCAGAACCAAGTATCAAATACTATATATCTGTACACAGTGCATCTATTATACCTTGTACCTCACATATCAGTACACTGCTGTATATACTATATACCTATACACACTGCATCTACTATACTTTTATAATACATGAGGTATATACAGATATATAGTATATACAGCAGTGTACTGATATATGAGGTATAATGTAGTGTGTACAGATATATAGTATGTACAGCAGTGTACTGATATGTCAGATATGGCGTGTATTAAATGTAGTGTGTACTGATGTGTGAGGTATAATAGATGCAGTGTGTACAGATATATAGTATATAGAGCAGTGTACTGACATGGGAGGTGTGATGTATAAATTACACCTCGTATCTCACATGAGTACACTGCTTTGTATACTATATACCTGTACACACTGCATGTTTTATACCTCGTACCTCACATGAGTACACTGCTGCATATACTATATATCTGTACACACTGACAGGTATAAGGTATAAATGAGAGCTTTTACCTCACATATCAGTACACTGCTGTATAGACTATATATCTACACACTACATCTATTATACCTCACATATCAGTACACTGCTGTATATACTATATACGTTTACCCACTGCATCTATTATACCTTGTACCTGACGTATCAGTACTCTGTATATATAATATGTGTAAGGTGTGAGGTATAAAAGATGCAGTGTGTACAGATATATGTGGACGGTCATATATTATGGTTACTGTGAGGTACGTGAGGTATTGGGGGTTGTAGTTAAGGTTCCAGTCAGTTTTAGGGATAGGATTAGCATTAGTGTTAGTATATTAGGGCCAGTATTGGTGTTAGGGGCCAGTATTGGGGTTAGGGGTCAGTATTGGGGTTAGGGGCCAGTATTAGCATAAAGCTACATTTAGACGACCGAAAGTGTCTAGCAGTCCACAAATTGTGGATCTGCAAAACACATTTTGCAGAACGCACAGTGCCAGCCCTATATAGAAATGCCTATTTTTGCAGACAAGAATACGACATATGCTTTATATTTTTTGTGGGGCCACGGAACAGAACTACCGATGTGGACAGTACATGGTGTGTGTGTCTGCATCTTTTGCGGCCCTATTGAATTGAATGGGTCTGCCCTCATTCCGCAAAATTGTGGAACAGATGCAGACCCAGAAATATGGTCATCTGAATGCACCCGTAGGGCCAGTATTGGGGTTAGAGGCAACATTAGGGTACATTCATATGATCATATTTCCATTAACTTCAATGGGGCTGCAAATCCGTAGTTCCGCTCCACAGCCCTGCAAAAAAGATAGAGCATACCCTATTCTTGACCGCAATTGCAGACAAGAACAGGCATTTTTATCTTAGGGCTGGGCATGTGCGTTTCACAAAATGTGGAATGCACACGGCCAGTATCCGTGTTTTGTGGGGCCGCAATTGTGGATCGCAAAACAAATATGGTCATGTAAATGAGAAAGTATTATGGATCAGTACAGTACATTAGGGTTAGCGGTCAATATTAGGGTTAGGGACAGTATTAGATTTCAGTATTAGGGTTAAGGGGTCCAGGGTTAGAGATCAGTACCAGGGTAGGGGTCAGTACTAGGGTTAGGGATAGGACAGGACCAGTATAGGGGGGGTGAGACAGGGCCAGTATTTGGGGGGTGAGACAGGGCCAGTATTTGGGGTCGATACTAGGGGGCCAGGGGCCAGTATCAGGGTTAGGGGTCCAAGGTTAGAGGTCAGTAACAGAGTAGGGGTCAGGGGCCAGTACTAGGGTTAGGGGTCAGGCAGGGCCAGTATTAGGGGGTCAGGGGCCTGTATTATACTGTATACTATACAGCATGGTGTACGGATTATACTGTATACTATACAGCATCGTGTATGGATTATACTGTATATTATACAGCATGGTGTACGGATTATACTGTATATTATACAGCATGGTGTACGGATTATACTGTATATTATACGGCATGGTGTACGGATTATACTGTATACTATACAGCATGGTGTATGGATTATACTGTATACTATACAGCATCGTGTATGGATTATACTGTATATTATACAGCATGGTGTACGGATTATATTGTATATTATACAGCATGGTGTACGGATTATACTGTATATTATACAGCATGGTGTACGGATTATACTGTATACTATACAGCATGGTGTAGGGATTATACTGTATATTATACAGCATGGTGTACGGATTATACTGTGTATTATACAGCATGGTGTACGGATTATACTGTATACTATACAGCATGGTGTAGGGATTATACTGTATATTATACAGCATGGTGTACGGATTATACTGTATATTATACAGCATGGTGTACGGATTATACTATATATTATACAGCATGGAGTACGGATTATACTGTATATTATACAGCATGGAGTACGGATTATACTGTATATTATACAGCATGGTGTACGGATTATACTGTACATTGTATAGCATGGTGTACGGATTATACTGTATACTATACAGCATGCTGTACGGATTATACTGTATATTATACAGCATGGTGTACGGATTCTACTGTATATTGTATAGCATGGTGTACGGATTATACTGTATATTATACAGCATGGTGTACGGATTATACTGTGTATTATACAGCATGGTGTACGGATTATACTGTATACTATACAGCATGGTGTACGGATTATACTGTATACTATACAACATGGTGTACGGATTATACTGTATATTATACAGCATGGAGTACGGATTATACTGTATATTATACAGCATGGTGTACGGATTATACTATATATTATACAGCATGGAGTACGGATTATACTGTATATTATACAGCATGGAGTACGGATTATACTGTATATTATACAGCATGGTGTACGGATTATACTGTACATTGTATAGCATGGTGTATGAATTATACTGTATACTATACAGCATGCTGTACGGATTATACTGTATATTATACAGCATGGTGTACGGATTCTACTGTATATTGTATAGCATGGTGTACGGATTATACTGTATATTATACAGCATGGTGTACGGATTCTACTGTATATTGTATAGCATGGTGTACGGATTATACTGTATATTATACAGCATGGTGTACAGATTATACTGTGTATTATACAGCATGGAGTACGGATTATACTGTATATTATACAGCATGGTGTACGGATTCTACTGTATATTATACAGCATGGTGTACGGATTATACTGTATACTATACAGCATGGTGTACGGATTATACTGTATACTATACAACATGGTGTACGGATTATACTGTATATTATACAGCATGGAGTACGGATTATACTGTGTATTATACAGCATGGAGTATGGATTATACTGTATATTATACAGCATGGTGTACGGATTCTACTGTATATTATACAGCATGGTGTACGGATTATACTGTAAACTATACAGCATGGTGTACGGATTATACTGTATACTATACAGCATGGTGTACGGATTATACTGTATACTATACAGCATGGTGTATGGATTATACTGTACATTGTATAGCATGGTACAGGGATTATAATATATACTGTACAACAAATGCATGGCTGTTACACCATGCCGGACAATATAACCCCTGCGCCACACTGTACAATATACAGTATGTACAGTGTATGCATATACCCACACACATACATACACATACATACATACATACATACATATACACACACACACATACATACACGCACATATACATACATACATGAAACACATAAAAACTTACTGTTACTTGTCCCTTGTCCTGACGCCACTCTGGAGGGTGCTGGGCCTTGGTCTTCTTCTTTCCCCTCTTGCCGCGCTGCACAGGCCCTTCCCTGTCCAGGACCAGCAGCGCAGCATGAGGGAGGAGGCGGGGCCAGCTGGGAGCGCACAGGAGCGCTCTCAGTACGTTAGGGGGGCCTAAAAGTTGCAGCGGTGAGCAGGCCAGGAGAGGCCCGGAGCGCAGGGACGCATCTTAATGATGCAGAGTAGGGGGCGGGGCCTCCCGTGCGCCCCAGGCCCCCCTGTGCCGCGGGCCCCATAGCAGTGACGTGGTCTGCCTATATGGGCGGTACGCCACTGCTGCTAATGTGATTATAATGGGGGCAATCCGGCCTGTGCCCCCCCCCCAGGAGGCTGGGCCCCGGGCGGTTGCCCAGATTGCCCTCATTATAATCCGCCTATGGAGACACCTGTCCCAAATTGTCACCTGTATAAAAGGCCACCTGCCAACAGTCTCAGTGACACGCCAGCATCTCCACCAAGACTAAAGAGCTGTCTAAAGATGTCAGGGACAAAATTGTTGACCTACACAAGGCTGGAATGGGCTACAAAGCCATAAGTAAGAAGCTGGATGAGAAGGTGACAACTGTTGGTGCAATTATTCGGAAGTGGAAGAAGTACAACATTACTGTCAATCGACCCAGGCCTGGAGCTCCATGCAAGATATCACCTCGTGGAGTCTCATTGATCATGAGAAAGGCTAAAAATCAGCCAAGAACTACACGGGAGGAGCTGAGTAATGATCTCAAGGCAGCTGGGATCACAGTCTCCAAAAAAACATTGGTAATACACTGAGACGTAATGGTTTAAAATCCTGCAGTGCACGCAAGGTTCCTCTGCTCAAGAAGGCTCACGTCCAGGCCCACCTCAAGTTTGCCAATGAACATATTAATGACTCCGAGAGAGGCTGGGAGAAGGTGCTGTGGTCAGATGAGACCAAAATTAAGCTCTTTGGCCTCAACTCAACTCGACGTGTTTGGAGGAAGAAAAATACAGAATATGACCCTAAGAATACCATCCCCACCGTCAAGCATGGTGGTGGAAGTATTATGTTTTGGGGGTGTTTTTCTTCTAAGGGCACAGGCCAACTTCACCGCATTGACAGGAAGATGAACGGGGCCATGTATCGCAAAATCCTGGGTGACAACCTCCTTGCCTCCGCCCGGGCACTGAAAATGGGTCGTGGATGGGTCTTTCAGCACGACAACTACCCAAAACATACAGCCAAGGAAACAAAGGAGTGGCTCCATAAGAAGCATATCAAGGTCATGGAATGGCCTAGCCAGTCTCCTGACCTCAATCCCATCGAAAATCTATGGAGAGAGCGGAAGCTTCGCATTTCCAAATGCATGCCTAAAAACACTAAGGATATGGAGATGATTTGCAGAGAGGAGTGGGCCAAAATTACTCCTGAAGTGTGTGCAAACCTTATAAAAAACTATAAGAAACGTCTGACTGCTGTGCTTGCCAACAAGGGTTTTGCCACCAAGTATTAAATGATGTTTTCCTAGGGGATCAAATACTTATTTCCCTCAAAGAAATGAAAATTATTTTTTATTTCTCATTTCACATAATTTTCTCCATTTTCTTTTGATATTCTATGCGGCACTGTTAAAATAAAGCTGGCATAAAATTATGAGACGTTTCATTTATTTTTTAGTATTAAAACTTTTAAAGTCAGTGGGGGATCAAATACTTATTTCCTCCACTGTACATATATGCCCACACAATTCATCACACATATGTATAGATGTAGCAGAGCTGGATCTTGTAACTATCCCTTGGTTTACCTGAAATTCTATTAAAGAGGTTATCCCATGACTAATGTAAAAAAGAAAATCAGACCTCATGTAGGACATGACAGTCTCTTTATAACAAAGCTAGAACCAGCCCTGTACCTCACATGGATCTAGAGATCTCCCCATTCATTGCTTTGCTAAATTTATATCAAGCTAACAGCTCAGGGGGCGTGTCTTTTCTGCTGCAGCTCAGGGGGCGTGTCCATGCTCTCCTTATCACAGCTAAGCAGGCAGTTAAAAGATGAAACTGAGCATGCGTGGCCTACTCAGTGAGCAGGACTAGGAAATAAGAAAAAAAACAAGCAGTAGGTGGCGCTATACAGATACATTTTATTGAATAACTCAGTGGCTATAGTAAATTTGTAATAACATACAATTACAAAATTATTCAGATCCAGGTGCTGGTTTGAAAACTGTAGAATATTTTTCATGGGACAACCCCTTTAAATCTAACATTACATGCCTATCAGGTTGAATTGTGAGAAATGAAACCTCAGCACTGCTACAGTACATACAGATCTGTATACAGTTTAATAGTTAAAAATGCAACTTCATAAAAAGACTGTACATTCCGATAAAAAGAGTATTGCAATGTATTACAGAAGCCATTTCAAGATTGCAAGTTCACATCTCCAAGCGGGACTAAAGGCAAAAAGCTAAAAAAAAAAGACTTTCTGGGTTATCATGTGCCAAATTAAACAAGAAAACCTTGCAATGAGCACCCATTAAAAGTACAGGGATCTGTAGAGTTTCCCATTGTAATTATTCAATAGAGAGTCCTAGTTACAGGACACACACTTCTAATATCCTTAAAGGAATTATCCCATGATTGATCCAAAAAATGAAAATCAGACATCATATAGTATATAACGATCTCTGTCTAACAAAGACAGAACCAGCCTTGTACCTCATGTGGACCCAGAGATCTCCTCATTCATTGCTCTGCTAGATTTATTTCAAGCTGGAAGCTCGGGGGCATGTCCTTTCTGCTTTTGTCTTTAATGCTGCAACTATCTCTCTGTCACAGTTCGGGAGGTGCACCCAGAAGATTCAACAGGTGGCAGTTAAATAATGAAACTGAGCATGTGCGACCACCTCAGCACTTACTACTGAGATGGACAGGGAAATAAGAGTAAGAACAAACAGCAGGTGGCGCTATACAGATAGATTTTATTGAATGACTCAGTGGCTATATTACATTTTTAATTACATGCAACTACAAAGGTAGTCAGACCCAGGAGATTATTTGAAAAATGTAAGATATTTTTTGTTGGGCAACCTTTTAAATTTACAGTAGAGGTTATTTTATATATTATACATACTTCAGCTGCTGCAGAACCTTTTTTTGTGTCTTAAAGTCTACTCCATATGCTGCCAGCCACAGTCTAACCCATTGTGCCCCCCATAAAGTGCCAGCCACGGTGTACCTAAAAAAGATCAAAATGCCCTCCAGTTTAAAGGGGTTCTCCGGGAATTAAGAAAATGAAAATACTTAAATATCACTTTATTATAATTATATTCCCAAATACCTTTAATTAGTTAGAATGGCTTGTTTTGTCTGGGGAGCAATGATTAGGAGAAATAAAACGGACACCGTCCTAATAGTACACACAAGACCTGTCTTAATCACACAGCAGGACAAATGACTTCCCAACACCAAGATGAAGAGCCTCATTATGATCCTAAATACAGATGGTAAGATCCACAGAGATTCACCTCTGTGGGAATGGAGTTCATGAGGAGACATGAAGTACAGAGAGGAGCTGGGGATGTGGCTAATGAACAGCAGCTCTTGTATGCAGTCTCCATTACCACAGTCTGTCCTGTCCACCCTCTCTGTACTTCATGTCTCCTCATGAACTCCATTCCTACAGAGATTCAGCTGAAGATCTTATCATCTGTATTCTGGATCGTAATCCCTGACAAACAGAGCATAGAGGAAGATGAGGCAGCTCTTTACCTCAGTGTTGTGAAGTCACTTGTACTCCTGTGTGATTAGGACAGGTTTTGTGTGTACTAATAGGACAGTGGCCATTTTATTTCTCCTAATGATTGCTCCCTAGACAAAACGAGCCATAACTAATGAAAGGTATTTAAGAATATATTTATAATAAAGTAATATTTAAGTATTTTCATTTTCTTAATTCCTGGAGAACCCATTTAATTGACAATGCCCCCCAGTACCAGAAACAATGTTCTCCAACATAGTGGAAGGCAATCATTTGCTATAGAGTTGAGGCGGATCCAGCAGGGGACTTTGTATCTGCATGTCATACAGCCACCAGCATTAAAAACGCTCTGCTTCAAATGTTTCTAATAATAAAATAACTATAAATGAAGTAGAATCCATTCCCCTCCTCCACACACATGTCAGCTTCAGAATTCTCCATTCACTGCTCATCATCATTCTGCTCAGTGGAGAGTCCGGAGACATCGCCATACATCAGAGTGCCATTAAACACGGCCAATTATGCAAATTCTCCTAAATTCATTTTGAATGAAAAGGAAGATTGATTGCGAAGACAAAGTATTTACATAGGGAGCGATTCTCCTGATCTCTAAATTGCAGGCTTCAATCCAGTATGATGGGAGTCTTGTTAGCAAACTTCATACCTGGGGAATGAATAAGAGAAAATGACTACATCTCAAAGCTCAGCTTTTTCTGTCGAATAGTAGATGGGCATGCTCTTCCACCATTCCTTTCAAACTTTTCGATGTGATCTTCTGGTGGAAGAGAACGCAATCAGAGACTCCCACCATTCCACCTTCTATCAACTATCCAGTGGATTGGTGATACATACTTCTGACAAGTAAACTCCTTTAATAGGGGTATCAATGGCATCCAGTGTGGGGACGGAAAATAAATAACATACATACACTGGGACATTTAAACCCAGACCCACCCTGTTATGGCTGTAGGTAGGGACAGACAAGGACAGTGAGCTCTGGAACCCAACCAGCTTTCTTTATCTAAATGCGGTTACAAGCCCTACAGAGCTAGACTGCAACTGGTTGGCAGTCCCTATTTAACTGCAGACAAACAACAAGACAGACAAACACAATACCAGAGTTGTACGTAAATGGGTCAGAACCTGACAAGCTATGCAGTACGAAACAAGAGACAGAGAGTGGTCAGAAAACGGGCTGAGTTCAGAACCAGATGAACAATGCAGAACCAAACGAGAGACAGAGAGTGGTCCGAAGACAAGCCGGAGTCAGAGGAAAGAGTAATTCAATAAGCACAGGAACCAGGGACACAGCTAGTAAGGCAGAGACTATCACTGGTGATGGTATATGGCCAGGAAGGGGTATAAATAGAGCAAAGATAGGTCCATGACTCGGCGCTCCATTAGTCAGAAACAGTAGCACACAGGAACAGAGCAGCTTAGCAATCAGCCTTCTGCTAATCTCTTCCTGTGGGGAGAAACAGGGCATTGCATCCTGTTGCTAAGGATGCTGTTGTATCACCAGGGGGCGTGGCTTAGAAGCGCATCTCTCCTGGCGCATCCGTGCCGAGGCTAAGGATCGCACCTCTGGACCTTGGACAGATAAGTATATTACACACCCCTTGGACAATCCAGCCCTACCCCCAAAAGCACCCAGAAAACTGCCATAAAGCATACTCACTGAGAAAGCACATGCCCCTGACCTGCCAACCTGAAATAAATCAAGCAGAGCAATCTCTGGAAATGTCTGGATCCACGTGAGGTACAGGGCTGGTTCTAGCTTTGTTAGATAGAGATTGTCATGTACTATATCATGTCTGATTTTCATTGTTTACATTAAACATGGGGTTTCTACACAATTTCCAGATCCTCATCAGAGCCCCAGAGTAGAATGACAAAATTCTGTCTTCCTTCAACCACCACTAGGGGGAGCTCAGGACCTTACTGCAAATGAAGGCTGAACATACAGTATATGTACAGTATCAAGGTCCAGGTTATATAGGGACCTGATGGCAGCATAGATTCTGCAGACTATTATCACCTATATTTTACGTTGTTTTATGAAATAAATATTGGAAGCAATATTCTTTTTCTATGAGAATATGAAGATCTCTTCCATGCTGTCAGCTAAATACATCATCGGTATTTATTATAAAACTGCTTCCCAGGGAAGAAAAACAGACGTAGCGCATTTACATTAAACATGGATCTTATAAGGCAGATTTGTGTAGTACACATAGCGCTGGGGTCTATCAGACTACTCAAGCAATTGGAAATACAATAGAAGCGTGAATTATCAAAGTGAAGGTTAACTCCCAGATGCCTGAAGCCAATTCATTTTTCCACTAGGGTCCGGAAGAAGGAAACTATTTCTATGATGTGCATTTCCTATAGATTGCTTATAATGACACCATTATTCCTTATATTTTATAGAATCAGTATTAGTATTGCTATTTATAATTAACCTGTTAGTACAAAAATGGCGGTGTTTAGTGGACATATTCCCCCCACCCCCCAACCAGCAGACATAAAACATGTAAGATGTATTGTACATAAGTAGAATGAAGTACTGCAAAATTGTACTGACAAAAATTGTACTGAAAAAAATTTAAAGGGAACCTGTCACCATGAAAATGCAGTGCAGTATACAGGCAGAATACTGAGCTTTGAAGTCAAGGGGGAGGTTCTATCAGTGATTGACAGCCTTCCCTATATGAGGAGGTCCTCCTATCAGTGATTGACAGCCTTACTTCTATAAGGAAGCGGTCCTATCAGTGATTAACAGCCTTTCCTCTATGAGGTGGAGGTCCTATCAGTGACTGACAGCCTTTCCTCTATGAGGAGGAGGTCCTATCAGTGACTGACAGCTTTTCCTCTATGAGGAGGCGGTCCTATCAGTCATTGACAGCCTTCCCTCTATGAGGAGGAGGTCCTATCAGTGATTGACAGCCTTCCCTCTATGAGGAGGAGGTCCTATCAGTCATTGACAGCCTTCCCTCCGTGAGGAGGCAGTCCTATCAGTAATTGACAGCCTTCCCTCCATGAGGAGGAGGTCCTATCAGTGACAGCCTGCCCTCTATGAGGAGGAGGTCCTATCAGTAATTGACAGTCTTCCCTCTATGAGGAGGAGGTCATATCAGTGATTGACAGCCTTCCCTCTATGAGGAGGTGGTCCTATCAGTGATTGACAGCCTTCCCTCTATAAGGAGGTCCTATCAGTGATTGACAGTGTGCCTTCTATGAGGAGATGGTCCTATCAGTGAGGGAGAGGGTTCAGAGGAGGGTAACATAAGTAATAAATGGAACGAGTGGACGAAAGTACCTAGAAAGATTATAAAAATTAGTGGACAATAAGATAATGGGTTGCATCAAAAGGGGTATAGATGCCTGTGATGAGAACTACTTTACAAATCACTAGTCAGACCACACATGGAGTACTGTGTACAGTTCTGGGCTCCTGTGAACAAGGCAGACATAGCAGAGCTGGAGAGGGTTCAGAGGAGGGCAACTAAAGTAATAACTGGAATGGGTGGACTACAGTACCCAGAAAGATTATCAAAATTAGGGTTATTCACTTTAGAAAAAAGACGACTGAGGGGAGATCTAATAACTATGTATAAATATATCAGGGGTCAGTACAGAGATCTCTCCCATCATCTATTTATCCCGAGGACTGTGACTGTGACGAGGGGACATCCTCTGCGTCTGGAGGAAAGAAGGTTTGTACATAAACATAGAAGAGGATTCTTTACGGTAAGAGCAGTGAGACTATGGAACTCTCTGCCTGAGGAGGTGGTGATGGTAAGTTCACTAAAAGAGTCCAAGAGGGGCCTGAATGTATTTCTGGAGTGTAATAATATTACAGGTTATAGTTACTAGAGAGGGGTCGTTGATCCAGGGAGTTATTCTGATTGCCTGATTGGAGTCGGGAAGGAATTTTTTTCCCCTAAAGTGAGGGAAATTGGCTTCTACCTCACAGGGGTTTTTTGCCTTCCTCTGGATCAACTTATAGGATAACAGGCCGAACTGGATGGACAGATGTCTTTTTTCAGCCTCATAAACTATGTTACTATGTTATTGTCAAAGACTAGAACAAGTGGCTTCTTTCTTACAGAAACAGCACCACATCTGCCTACAGGTTGTGTCTGGTATTGCAGTCCAGCTTTGTTGAAGTAAATGAGACTGAGCTGCAATACTACACTCAACTGCGGACAAGTGTTGCACTGTTTTTGGAAGAAAACAGTAATACATTTTTAATAATTCTAGAAACCTCTTTACTGACAATACAAATGCTAATAATAATAAAACATCCTACTTATCTTTCTTGGAATAATAGAAATATTGTGATGGATTCCTTGGCTGTGCGGTAGGAAAATGTTTGGTGGGAACGGCTATGAACTGACTGAAGGCAGCTGCTGGGCTGACCATCAAAATTAGAACTTTTCCCTTCACGTCGAGCTGCTTGAACCTATTGTGACGCTTACCTGGTTATTGTCTTTACTAAGAACAGATGGAAAATCTTTTTTTTTTTCTGGACCGTAAGCAATTAAATTTCTTTCCTGCTGGCTTGACCTAAAACTGAAATCTTGATCAAGAAGGTTCACCAACTCACTAATTATGAATTAACAGGTTGAAGTTCTCGTTAAAAGAAGCATCAAGTGTATACACTACACGTCCGGGGAAATGTGAGAAAATATCAGCAATCCTGGAGCCCAGCATGGCGCCACCATCTGCCACGATCACGGATTCATCAGGACTGGCGGTACATAGAGCGTCCTTATGAGGTCCTAGAAAAAGACCTCTTCAATATCAGAAATTCCACAGAAATACAGTAGAATAGGTTTGATTCCTTTTTTAACCCCTTGAAGCCCAGGCTATTTGCAAGTAAATCTTTCCTAATTTTTTAATGCTGTGTATGAATGAGGCCACTTGACACCATTTTTGAGTGTATGTACATATACAAGTACTATATATACTGTATACTAACTACTATATGTACTTTCAGTGATATACACCTGTATTATGCACTGTGAAATCCAAAAGGCAGTTTATAGGAGGAAATAGTCAGCTGGCAGCCTTAGTCACGGTTGTCAGGTGACAGGCTGGTCCTGCCCCTTGGTTGTGAGTCTGCAGGTGGCTGCATACAGTACGGATTGCAAGTGTTTTGTTTCTGCAGGTGTTTTGTGTAGAAAAAAGACAGCTAATACAGTACCAGCATAGTAAATGAGATTAGATTAATCTCACATACACTTTGCTTTTTTTCTTAAGGCCTCATGCACACAACCATATGAAAAAATGGATCCCCAAAAAATACGGCTGACGTGCATGTGCATTCCATATTTTGCGGAACAGAACAGCAGGCCCCTAGAACAGTACTATCCTTGTCCGTAATGCGGACAATAAAAGGACATGTTCTTTTTTTTGTGGAACGGAAATACGGATAGAAGCGGAATGCACACAAAGTAACTTCCGATTTTTTTGCGTACCCATTGAAATGAATAGTTCTGCACACGGTCCGCAAAAAAATGGAATGGACACGGAAAGAAAATACGTTCGTGTGCATGAGCCCTTAGGTGTGGAAATTGACCTGCATGTGAACTTTGAAATTTGCAGTATGTCGATTGTTGTTGCTGTTTTTTGTGCGGATTTTCAATGGATGGTAAGTTCTGCGAGGTTTTTGTGTGTTTTTGGTGCAGATTTCATGCAGAAGTTTTTTTGCACATAAATCTGTATTGTGTGTAACCACCTTTCTGGTGAAAAAGCCAGAGAGAAGACATGCTAGTGTGTTCTGCTGACCAAAAGTCCAAGACAGAGGCCTTGTTCAGGAAAACACCATCCCTGAGATTGGCCTATGCCAGAAAAACAACTGCACTATGAACCAGACATTTACAGAAGGAGGAAGACCTTTGAAGGGACAGTGCGTGGACTAGACAGTAAAGGTAACATCTTTGTTTGCTTGTTTGTGATATATGGGAAAAGAACACATCTGTGGTCAATTGGGAAGATTGCAGTGTGTATCTAGAGAGATACTTAGAGGGGATCATCCTACCTCTATGCCTACCCCTATAGATGAGCAAAGCTGTGAAAAATTTGATTCGACAGCTTTGCTGAAGTTCAGTACGAAATTTGATTCGTTACGCATTCATTTGTTTCAAATCGTCATAAACCAGGTATACTCAGGCCAATCTGCCTAATCATCTTCTTCCCATTTGATGGCCCAATCTCAATGTGAAGGCTTGGAATTTAACCCTTTCCTGACCACCGGCAGTAAATTTATATCGGCGGCCGGGCATTTAAAAATGATGCCTGCTGGCGCATGCACTGGGCGTCATGGCCGTCGAGTGTCTGCTGTTTTAAAAAGCAGACACCTTCCCCTTTTAACCTCTCAGATGCTGAGTTCATCAGGTATGCTCCGTCTCCCCTGGCGGGGATGGGAGGAGCCAGAGCGTATATGGAGCAGCCCCTGTCCTCCTGTGTGATGGTACCAGAGATGGTACACAGTATTGAGTCAGGAAAACCTTCCTCAAAGCAATAAAATTGAGGGATCCACAACAAGGATCACCATAATCCCATGTGGATCCCTCCATAAAGTCCGGGATCCCTCCCTACTATGAACCAAGTTGTATTTTGCTTTTAAAATTATTATGGCTAAGACAAGATGGCAGAACATGGTGGATTGATCAAATATGACTGCTGGATTATTGCAGCAACACTGTCCCTAGAGCATGAGCATTTGTCACATTTTTTCCCTATGCTCACCTCACAGGACAATGGCAAAGACCGCATAGGATAGGGCTGTGACATCACAGGGGATGGCTATCTGCGTATTATTCGTAAATGTTCTTAAAATTTTGAACGCTAACGCTACGTAGGCTACGTACGCAACGTATGAAACATACGCATTGTTCTTGCCCCCTCCCCCGGCCCCCAAATTGGGAAAATGACGATACGCCCCCTCAAGAGCGCGAAAGAGAAGATACGCCCCCCTCAAAAGCAGGAAAAACCAGCCCGGCCCACCGGGAACTAACTATTTGCACGTATAGGAAGTGAAGACTCCTCCCTCATTACTCCGCCCTCCTCTCCAGTTCAAGTCAGCGGTGAACAAGATCCAGAGTCAGACCACAGCAAACAGCATGGCGAAAGAACTGCGACCCAAGTGGGGAGAGATGGTCTTTGGGGATGAGTACCACGAACCACCGCCCACTCCAGACATCAGAGCTTCACAACTGTGCAAGAGAGTCTCCCCAGCTCCTGACTCCATATTCACCTTGCCGGCTGGTGCAGCTGCTGCGGCTGGTGCGGCGGAGGTGGCTGGAGCGTCCACTTCGTTGCCCAGGAGGAGAACAACACCTTCCATTCGGCAGAACCCGATTGTGTCAGCATCAGTGATGGCCCACACTCAGACACTATGGGACTACAAGAATGCAGTGGAGGACTGGGTCATCCAGGTACTGGATCATCTAAGGCCGAGAGACCCTACACTGGAGCGAAAGGGAACCGTCCTGTATTTTTCTGTGGAGCGAGGCTCTGTCTTCCTGGCGGATGATGAGAACGACAAGGAGTACTTTGTGGGCCGCAGGTCAGTGAAACGGCCGTACCTGCCCCGAGCCCGTCATAGCCTGTACGTGGGGAATCAGGTGGAACACACCCCCATGGCATCCCTGAAAGGCCCCTTTGCTACCGGGGTTACCGTATTACCTAAGCCCCTGGTCCCTGTATGATCACCTGAAGTTTGGCTGGAGGAACCACCAGGCGAAGTACCGGTGCACTGCCTACAGGAGTCACCAGATGGCACCCTCCATTTCAGGGAGAAGCCACAGCCGGAGCCTCTGATCCCTGGACTGCCAGTGCCACCACCATCACAGTCCTTTCAGCTGGGTCAGCTGACGACTTCATCATTTATGTTCCAGTCCACGGTGATCCACCAGTACCAACAACCCTGGAAGAGGAAGCCAGCAGCAGCCAGGGGAGCTGGGGCCTCTTCCCTGGGTGCAACCTTGCCTCAACTGCTGCAGCCAGAACTCCTTACCCCTGCTTTCTCGGCAGGAGAATCCGGAAAAGTAAAGGCGCAAGTGGCTGCAGCGCTCACCAGCATGACCACCACCCGGACCCGGTCAAGTCCGACTTCTAGAAGAAGAGGGCAGTGGAGTTCCACCACGGCAGCGAGTTTGGCCTACAAGAGGCAGGAGCGTCCTCTGATCTCATTCAGCAGTAGTTCAAGCGAGGAGGACTTCAGGTCCCTCATCTGAGGAACCCTACTACTGGCTGAGTGATTTAAAGGACACCTTAGGAGGACCTATGGGAGGCACACCATGGACTGCACCTGACGGGTGAAAGCTAGTTGGCACTTGTTTTGTTTTGTTTAGTTTGCATTACCCCCTGTTTGACTCTCACCCAGATGGACATGGCTTGTCAGGACCCCCCCATTCTGCAGAAAATTCCCATTTGCGCTTAAGCGTGCCTATTCCCCCCCCTTCTCAGGTTATTTGGGAGCCCCCTTTGCAAAGAGGGTTCTCTATTTGCTGCTATTTTATATTATCCATGTGGATTACACTTTATCTGTTTGGATTGCAAAATTACCTCACATGGATTACAACTGAATTTTGGACTGTGTTCCAGTGTTTTATCATCCCAAGCAGCCACGAAGAGAGACTCAAACGTTTATTTGAGCCTTTTATGATTGCAAATGTGAATTTTAGCAATAATGTTTTTACAGGTTCAGCAACATTCAAGTACTTTAGCCCATTGTGTGTATTCTTTTTCAGGTACTGCAATGTGTCCTATTATGCACTTATTGTATGGTGTGTTTTTTTTTAAATTATGCACTTAGCCGGATAGCTAGCCCACCTAACTTTTCTACCTCATATGGACTGCCTCTAAAGAGTGTACGCCGTGGCCTAGCCTCGTGCATATGACGCAATCGCGAGTCAATAGTACGCTAAGGATTTGTACGCACTTTGTCCGCTAATGCTTACGTATTGCATACTTTTAACAAAACTGCCTGTATGTTCGTAATTTGTGTAGGAATGTTCGCAAAACAACGATTATTTTTTAACGCAAATTCGACCAAATAAATTCGTATTAAGATCGAATCTTGCCAGAAATTCATCTATTATGTGCTGTAGCGAATTTTGGATGATTCGCTCAACTCTAATATAGATAGATAGATAGATAGATAGATAGATAGATAGATAGATAGATAGATATAGATATATAGATAGATACATGTATATAAAGAAACATGACTGTCCTCCCACTACACACATGCACATGCCTTGTTTCCGGGTGAAAATGATAAAATCAGATTTATTTATTTTTTAATGCCTTCAAACAGATACAAACTTTACATGAGTTTTTGGAATGGATTTAGTTTCTCTTAAAAACTGATTCTGTGCCTGAAAAAAATGTGATGTGAAAGTTTTATAGCAATGATTGATACCAAACATCTTTGGTATTTTGGAAACGTTATGTAACAAACTGTATTAAATCTAACACTATTGTGTTTGTGTATTTTTGTAAAGAAATGAGGGTCTATTTTTCTTCTTCTCCATAGTGCAGGGCAGGGGGCTGAAATTAAATTTTGGTTGATACAGTACGATGCTGTTTTCTTCATGTGTTAATTAAATTCTTTAATAACGATGATTAAAAAGAAAAAAGAAATTAATCAGAGCAGAATTTTTGGTATTAATTATCAATCATTTCATTATACACTGAGTGTGGGGGGTTGCTTAGAGCTTTGGTTTCTGCACTTTTGCATTGTTTTTTCTTTACTTTTTTTTTTCGGGGTGAATTTTTTTGCAACTGTGTTTAGTGTTTTGTGGGGGATTTTTCAGTAAAAATGCCAGTGTTAGCTGAAAATCTGTGGGAAATATGAAATTCAAGACACACATTTTATTTTATTTTTTGCTACTGACGTTTTTATGTGGTCTTCTTTCGGGTCTCTGGTATTTTTTTAAAGCACAGAAATGGAAATGTAGTACCAAAGAAAGAGGCCAGAATTAAACGTATAAGAGTCTATTTTATTAAGTGCAACATAGAGCTTTAAATACAGCTGATAATAACTGACTTTATGTGCAATCTTCTGGCACCAGTTAGGATCACGGAGACCAGTTGGTTGGCTGCAGTTAGCATGAGTATTGTACTTTTCTAGTAGTGGTTTGAATGATGGTTGTCTTAGTCGTAGTCCCTCACCTCACAATAGGGTCTTAAATGCTGGTTGTAGCTGTTCACTCTGCTGCCTGTCGTTTCAAGGATTCACTTCAGTACTTAGTCAAGTCAATTTTCACTGGAGAACATTTTAGGAGCAGGAGCTCTGCAGTGTGCTTCCTCTCCTCTCTCTGCGTCTCAGCAGGACCTCCTCCTTCTGGCAGGAAGAAGGACCAATCCTACCAAGAGGGTAGGAAGAGGGTGGTTAGCCATGTTCCTCCCAATCATTTATGATCCATATTCTGTACTGGAAATTACAGTGAAAATATACAATATACGTAACAAATGAAAAAAAATGTGGATGGCACTCGGGCATTATCCATATTTGGTGGATCCTTGGCTTGCAGCCCGCAAAACTGACAGGGTCGTGTGGATAAGGCCTTAAGAATGTAAGTCACCTTGGTGACTCTCATGCTGATCCCCTGGTCTGGCCCTTTGTTCTATAATTCTTCTTGTTTTGATCCATACGGTACAGAACCACTATCAAACCACTATCGCACTAGAGTGATGTACAGGGGCAGTACACAGGAACTGAGTATCCTTGTAATTAGTGCTTATCTTAGTCCCGAGACAGATGGGTCATGCCAATGTCAGAATCGGTAGAGCATTCATTATAGAAGCATTTGACTCCAGGCGGTTTCTACTGCTTGTAGGGAGAACTTTCCCTGGAGACAGAAAAGCAGTATACTGATTACTCGTTGTTTCTTTGCTCTCAGCTGTATACTGTATGTTTCATGACTCTCCTTCTGACATCCTATTTGAAAGAAAGAAAGAAAGAAAGAAAAAGACAGAGAGAAAGAAAGAAAGAGAAAAAGAAAGAAAGAGAAAAAGAGAGAAAGAAAGATAAAGAAAGAGATAGAAAGAAAGCAAGAAAGAAAGAAATAGAGAGAAAGATATATATATAGAGATAGATAGATAGATAGATAGATAGATAGATAGATAGATAGATAGATAGTATATATGCAGTGAGCCCCCGAGGAGCCGGTGAAGAGGATGGGAGTGATAGTGGTCCTGATGAGGTATTGTGTTATGGTATACTCCCTCAAGACATCACTCCCTGGGGTTCAGTGCAGTGAAAATGTAGTTTGAAGGATCAGGCCAGAAGTAAAAGTATAACAGTAGTTTTAGTTAGTGCAAAGTATAAATACAAAGTGAAGTTCTCTGGCACCAGTTGAGGAGGTATGGTGGTTGGTTAGATGGAAATAGGTTGGTACTAGCCGGTACTTGTGGATTTAGGCATCCACTGTAGTACATGCTTAATCTGGCCTAGCGATGGTTTAGGTAGGTGGTGGTGTCTGAGCTGTTGTCCCTCACATTGTAGCAGCGTCTGTGAAACTGTATTTTGCTGATCTTGTCTCTCAAGGGTTTTCTTGAGGCAGGATTAATTTGTTCTCACAGAAGAAGAATATCTGGTTCCTGAGATTCCCCCATAGGTGGTGGGAGCTCTGACATGTGGTTCTCCAACTATCAGAGCAGGAACTCCCTCTCCTTTCACTAGCTGAACTAGAACTCCCATCTTCCTGGCAGGAAACAGGACCAGCCAACTATTACCAAGAGGGGAGGAACAGGGTGGTTAGTAGTGTTGAGAGAGCATGCTCGGCCGAACTCGCTGTTCGGCCGAGCATGCCTACGCTCGGGTGCACTCGGTGTTCGGTCGAACACAGAGTGTACTCGAGCGCAAAGCTCGAGTCCCCTAGACGGATCCATCATGACCCCAATGCAAGCCAATGGGGACGGATCTGTTTGGTGTGACACACTAGTAAACGGATCCGTCCCCATTGACTTGCATTGGGGTCATGACGGATCCGTCCTTACCTTTCCCTGGCAGCTCCCTCCTCCCGTCCAGCAGGTGGCGCTGTGGTAAACCATTACTTCTTCTAATGGAATAAATAGATAGAGAGATAGGTATTAGATAGACAGATAGATAGATATGACATAGATAAATAGATAGATAGATAGATAGATAGATAGATAGATAGATAGATAGATAGATAGATAAATAGATAGATATTACTGCTATGAAGCTACTATAAGTATCACGTTCTCTGTTTCCGAAGCTATAATTCATAGGATTGGGTTCGTGAGAGGATCTGAGCACACGCACAAACAAGTGACTAATTTTTGGAGATGATTAGCCCTGTTCCCAGTCTCTCCTCAATAATTTACATCCTCTCCCCAGTGCTGTTCTCCTGCCATTCAGTTACCATGACAGATAATGAAATATAATGTACAGCCAAAAACAAATGCCCGGGGACCGGAGCACGGGCTCAGACTGTTCTTAATCTGAGTGAGCCGGAGAGATCGAGGTGAATTTATCCAATTACACATGACAGACAGCAGACAAGAAAGTAAGTGGACGTGCGCTGAGTCCTTCCTATATACCTCCTCTGTATACCTGACATGATTAATTCACCCTGACAGGAGGCACTAATGAGGAGAGTCAAATTGGAAATTTTAAGTGGGAAAAAATGACTTTCAATTTGACATTATCCAACCAGATTACATTTTATTCCAGGTGCTTAGATGACTATCGTCCTCAATTAGATAAATGCTCTTCCTGTTAATGAAGCTGCTCTAATATGGTGAAAGCTGCACTGTGGACGTGTGACCGAGCCAATTAGCGTGCGGGGAGATACTGGCATTCACTGTAATGCCGTAGCCATCTTGGCTACTGGCATTACAGTGATTGGCTGGCCGGGAACGCGGCATCGGGTGCTCCAGAGTCAGGGAGAGCTGCTGCAAAGAGGGACAGATAGTGTAGGGATAGAAATTGGCTAGGTAGGGCTAGTATTTCTGTTGAAAAGACCCAAAAGCCCTTTTAAGGGCTATTGTGATATCTGGCTACAATATATTTTTTAATTTTGGGGGGTTAAAAATTGCGCAAGGTGGTCTGACCTTAACACCACCTGTGCATCTTGTGCATTCTAATCCTTTCTGTATCCTATATACCTGACTTCCATTGTCATTTTTTCTGCCGCTAATGAAGGCCACAGTACCTGCACTGCGTCTGCTGTATAACGTTTGCGCAAGGAGGCACAGATAGTGTAGGGATAGGATTTGGCTAGTCAGGGTTAGTTGTTCTGTTGAAAAGTAAAAGTCCTTTTATTGACTATTGTTGCATCTGGCTGCAATATATTTTTTTCTTTTGGGGCAAAAATAACTCAAGTTTGCCTGATCTTAACACCACCTGCGCAGCTTGTGCATTATAACGTTACTGTATCCTATATAGCTGACTTCCGGTGTCATTTTTTTCTGCCGTTAAACAAGTCGACATTACCTGCACGGCTTGTGCATTATAACGTTGCTGTATCCTATATAGCTGACATCCAGTGTAATTTTTTCTGCCGTTAATCAAGGCGACCTGCGCTGCGTCTGCTGTATAAAGTTTGCGCAAGGAGGGACAGATAGTGTAGGGATAGAATTTGGCTAGGCAGGGCTAGTTGTTCTGTTGAAAAGCCCCATATTATATCTGGCTGCAATATATTATTTTTATGGTGGGTTAAAAATTGCGCAAGGTTGCCTGACCTTAACATCACCTTTGCAGCGTCTGCTGTCTAACATTTGTGTATCCCAAATACCTGAAATCCGGTGTATTTTTTTCTGCCGCTATTCAAGGCGACATTACTAATGTCGCCATGATTAGCGGCAGTAAAAAAACGCAATAAATGTCAGGTATATTGGAGAAACAAACATTGTACAGCACATGTAATGTCGCCGTGATTAGCAGCAGAAAAAAAACACAATAAATGTCAGGTATATAGGGGAAACAAACATTGTACTGCACATGTAATGTCGCCGTGATTAGCGGCAGAAAAAAACGCAATAAATGTCAGGTATATAGGGGAAACAAACATTGTACTGCACATGTAATGTCGCCGTCATTAGCGGCAGAAAAAAACGCAATAAATGTCAGGTATATAGGAAAAACAAACATTGTACTGCAGATGTAATGTCGCCGTGATTAGCAGCAGAAAAAAACCCAATAAATGTCAGGTATATAGGAGAAACAAACATTGTTCTGCACATGTAATGTCACTGTGATTAGCGGCAGTAAAAAACGCAATAAATGTCAGGTATATAGGAGACACAAACATTGTACTGCACATGCTGCGCAGCTGGTGTTAAGATTAGACAAACTTGCGCAAATTTTGACCATCAAGAATAAAAATATTGCAGCCAGATATAACAATAGTCCTTAAATAGTCCTTTTCAACACAACAACTAGCCCTGCCTAGCCAATTCCTATCCCTCCTTGCGCAAACGTTATACATTATATGAATAACGGCAGAAAAAAATACACTGGATGTCAGGTATTTAGGATACAGAAAGGTTATCCTGCACACACAGCACAGGTATGTGACATTACCTGCGCTGCGTCTGCTGCATAACGTTTGCTCATTCTAAATATTTCTGACATTCAGTGAAATTTTTCTGCTCATACACTAACAAAAAATCCGCGCAACTGTACTTTTGACAAACTTGCATATATACCATTTAATATGCGCAAGGCGAGCAGTAAGGGACAGGGAAGTGGGCATGCTGCTGATGGTTAACGCAGAGGCCATGGCTCTGGGCGCGGTGAAACAGTGTCTGCTGGCAGAGCACAAGAAACAAAGTCATCTAAAACTCCTAGCTTCATGTCCCAGTTTGCAGGGCGGCGCAAGACAGGTTCTTGTTAGGTCAACATGTCAGGAGGAGGACCAGAGTGAGGTTAATTTTTTAGGTTAAAAAATTAGGGGTGAGGGCCTGCTGGTGAACCTCTTAAATATTTAAAGCGAGGGCAGCCTAATAAGCAGTTTGATATGATGGAGGAAGAGGAGGAAGAGTACGAGAAGAGGAAGGGGTGAATGGAAATACAGTGTATTCAATACACCTTAAAAGCCACATTTAAAGTTCCTTTATGTTCAGCCGCTTTCCTCTGGTGAGGTAGCATAGTCAGGGGCAATCCAGGCCTTGTTCATTTTGATCATTTTGATTTTGCGTCAACCTGTCAGCATTTTCAGTTGACAGGCGGAAGCGCTTAGCAGTTATTATGCCCCCAGCGGTATTAAATAACCAATCCGACAAAACGCTGGCGGCAGGGCAGGCCAGCACCTCAAAGGCGTAGAGTGCCAGTTCGTGCCACGTGTCCAGCTTAAACACCCAATAATTATAAGGCACAGAGGGATCGCTGAGGATGTTGATACGGTCAGCTAGGTACTCCTTTACCATTTTCAAAAACTTTTCCCTCCTTGTGACACTAGGCCACTTATCAGAACCTTTTCCACATGCAGAGCCACCCACCTTTATTGTGAGCAACTGGAAAGGCGCCGACCGTGTTGCAGCTGGTATTCCACTACTGGTCTCTGCTGCTCACAAAGCCTGCCCAACATGTGGAAGGTGGCGTTCCAGCGTGTGCTCAGGTCGCACAGCAGTCAGTGAGCTGGCAAGTGTAAGCGCTGCTGCAGCGTTGCCAGACCAGCGGAAGCTGTAGGTGACTTTCGGAAATGGGCACACAGGCGGCGCACCTTCACCAGAAACTCAGGCCAATTGGGGTAAGTTTTGAGAAACCGCTGAACCACTAAGTTGAAGCAGTTGTTTGGCCTGAGGGAGACTGCTGTTCGTCCTTCCTGTTGGAGGAACAGGTAGACTCATTCCTGTCATTAGTTCCAGGGTCCTATAGGGTCAGTTTGGTTTAGGTTCCTGTGTATGAACTCACCTATATTTGAGGCCTGTTCATACTGGTAGTCAGTCAGGATTAGAGTCAGGGTTTCCTTTAGGAGGTGTCCATCTTCCTTCCTTAGTTTCCAGGCCTAATCTTCTTTCCCTCCTACGCTCTGTGTGGTTCTCCCCCCACACCTGAGCGTGACAGTATGTGTATGAGCTTGCCAAGATCCAAAGCCGCCACCAAGTTGTGGCCGTTATCAGACACAACCACATCTGGTTGTGGGTTAAGTGGCGAGAGCCACAGCTCAGCCTGGTCCCTTATACCCTGCCACAGCACCGTGGCGGTGTGTTGTTTGTCACCTAAGCAAATAAGTTTCAGTACAGCCTGTTGCCGCTTCCCCACTGCTGTGCTACACTGCTTCCAGCTACTGACTGATGGCTGACTGGTGCTGCAAGATGAGAATTCCTAGGTGGAAGTGGAGGAGGAGAAGGAGGGGTTTTAGCTGCTAATGTAGGTGGTGGCGGAGATCCTGATGGAAGTAGAGCCCACAATCCTTTGTGTCGGTAGCACCTGTGCCATCCCAGGGTACGACTCGCTCCCAGCTTCCACAACGTTCACCCAGTGTGCCGTCAGGAAATGTAGCGTCCCTGGCCAGAAGCACTTGTCCATGTGTCAGTCGTTAAGTGGACCTTCCCAGTAACTGCGTTGGTCAGGGCACAGGTTATGTTATGCGACACATGCTGGTGTAAGGCGGTGACGGCACATCAACAAAAATAGTGGTGGCTAGGTACTGAGTAATAAGGGACAGCCGCCATAAGACTGCGAAAAGCCTCAGTGTCCACAAGCCTAAACAGCAACATTTCCAGTGCCAGCAATTTGCAAAGTTGCGCGTTTAGAGCTATGGCCTGTGGGTGGGTATTTGCACTTTCGTTCAAAGGCCTGGGGTATGGACATCTGTATGCTGCTCTGGGACACAGAAGTGGATGTGCTCGCTGATGGTGCTTGCGAGGGTCCAGGTGCAGGGCAGGAGGCATCTGGGCCTGCGTCTTGGCTAGCATGTAACACAGGGAAGAGGAGGCAGTGGTGTGACCCGCAGACACCAATTGTGGATCCAGGCGTTTGTCCCACCTATTAGGGTGCTTTGCTGCCATGAGGATCATGCTGGTGGTGGTCAGGTTGCTAGTGTTCATGCCCCTGCCTATTTTGGTACAGCACAGGTTGCAAATGACAATTCTTTTATCATCCACACTTGCCTTCTCCCTTTTGCCACCCCACTTCCTCTTCCAGCCTGTTGCGGTGCTGCGGATCCCTCCCCCTCTGTACTGCTGTCCTCGCCCAGCTTGCCACTTTCCCATGTTGGGCCAGTGATTTCATCGTCCACCACCTCCTCTTCCACTTCTTCACTCTGGTCCTTCTCCTGACAAGTTGACCTTCAGTGCTGCTGACATTCAAAAACATTAGGGGCGAGTGCCTACTGCTGATCTGACCGTCTAAAACATTAGGGGCAAGTGCCTGCTGCTGATCTGACCGTGTAAAACATTAGGGGTAAGGCCCTGCTGCTACTTGCGCTTTTTATACAAGTAAATATATGTTTCCTAACAATATTTCCTCTAAAATCGATGTTATATTTGGTTTTGGGGGGTATTCTTGTCATTCCGTAAAAGTGGCGTAATACTCGGACAACATTGTTTCCAGCAGCGACTTAGGTGTCCAAGATGCATCCAGACATCCTCCCCATGTTGTTCCCAAACCATTTTAGTGGTGTTTTCACCATTTTCTCACCTTTCCCTATGGACCAGACACCCTCCCCTCTTCACAGCAGGGGGTGCCTGGTTTAGTGCTCGGGTTCTCCCATTGACTTCCATTATACTCGGGTACTCGGCCGAGCACTCGAGCACCACCAAGTGTTCGGCCAGAGCACCCGAGTACCCAAGCATTATGGTGCTCGATCAACACTATTAATAACTTTGTATAAATATATCAGGGGTCAGTACAGAGATCTCTCCCATCATCTATTTATCCCCAGGACTGTTACTGTGACAAGGGGACATCCTCTGCGTCTGGAGGAAAGAAGGTTTGTACACAAACATAGAAGAGGATTCTTTACGGTAAGAGCAGTGAGACTATGGAACTCTCTGCCTGAGGAGGTAGTGATGGTGAGTTCATTAAAAGAGTTCAAGAGGGGCCTGGATGTATTTCTGGAGTGTAATAAAATTACAGGTTATAGTTATTAGATTTCTAAAGGAGTCATTGATCCAGGGAGTTATTCTAGTTTTTTAGAAAACTTTTATAGTGAATGGGATTCTGACTGTTTGCCAGCTGAGCTGCCCCTGGTGCACAACTTAGCAGGAAGCTGACTGTGACAAGCCTGGGAAGCTTCAGCAGCTCATGGTAACCGATTGTAGCCCCGCGATTTCACTGCGGGAACTCCAATTAGAAAACAGGGGAGCCGCATCCCTCTGCCTTACCTAACAGATGTCGCGATCACTGTTGAACATGGTATCTGAAGGGTTAAATGACGGGGATTCGGCATGATCATCGTTCCTCGTCATTGCAGCCGGTCCCTGCTGTATTATACAGCTGGCACCTGCCTCGTATGGAAATGGTCCAGTATTGCAGCCAGCTCCATAAAATTGCGGGCTTATAATGCCGTACATGTATGCCATGATGTGTTAAGGAGTTAAGTGGCTCTTCAGAATTTTCATATTCAGAATTTTCATAAGTGATGACTTATCCTCAGGATAGGCTATCAATGTCTGATAGACACTCAACTCCCCGCACATCTATCTATCTATCTATCTATCTATCTATCTATCTATCTATCTATCTATCTATCTATCCAATTTTCTTTACATTATGGCTAAACTTTCATACCCCATTAATTCCGATTGCTGGAACTTCTTTGTTTCTGTGACTATGTATCACTCTGTATTGCCACCAGACTTTGCAGCCGTCGTTCTGTATCCTTTAGCTCTGCGTGTTGGCACTTTGTGTATAAGGCATATTGACAATTATCCTTCCCAGGAGAAAGTCAGCTGTCAAAATGAATTCATAAATTCTGCTGTCTCATACTTTTTGGATTTTCTACAGCTCTGTGTAGTGGACCCACTGTGCACATATCATATGTTATTGTTGCTATTATATTGTGGCTGAGAGCCACTTTGTAATGCAAGCGACAAGCAGCAATAATAGCAGTGACCTGAAAGGCCGCACACTATAGAACTCCGAATACGCCTGGCGACTAATGTCACTTTTCAGGACACGAATGGAGATTGGTGTAAACTAAATTCAGTTGTACATCTATGTTAATATGTGCATCTAAAGGGAGCCTGCTCTATAAAAAGCACATGATCCACCCCATCTGGTCAACACCGTAAAAAATAAAAAAAAATAATAATAAAAACTGTGCTAAAAAAAAGCCATTTTTGTCACCTGTCATCACAAAAAGTGTAATACCAAGTGAACAAAAATAGTACCAATCAAACCATCATCTCATCCCACAAAAATGAAACCCTAACTAAGACAATCGCCCAAAAAATAAAAAAGATATGGCTTTCAGAAAATGGACACATAAAAACATCATTATTGCGTAAAACCAAAATAAATATAAGAAAATAGACAAATTGGGTATCATCGCATCGGTAACAACCTGCTCTATAAAAATATCACATGATTTACAGATGAAAACCGTAAAAAAAAAAATTGAAACCATGCCAAAAAATCTATTTTTTTGTCACCATACATCACGAAAAGTGTAATACCAAATGATCAAAAAGTAGTATATACACCAAAATAGTACCAATCAAACCTTCACATCATGCCACAAAAACTGAGCACCTACGTGAGATGATCACCAAAAGATATGGCTTTCAGAAAAAGAGACACAAAAATTAAAGCAATATTGCCGAGAATACTTAAATGGGTTTTCCAGACAATTTAGACATACATACCTATAGACAGGGGCGTAACTACCATAGTGGCAGACTATGCTATGGGGCCCACGGCAAGAGGGGGCCCAGTCCTAGTTGGGATCATTTCCACTTCTACTGGGGGTATTTGGCTGAGCATGCAAATGTAGGATATGGGGAGAGGGGAGAAAGCCACTGTCAGTAGGGGTGTAATTACCATAGTGGCAGACCATGCGACTGCGATGGGGCCCAGGGCAAGAGGGGGCCCGGTTGGTATCATCCCCTCTTCTACTGGGGGTAAAAACTTGGTCAGGACTCTACCCTCTAAAGGAACAACTTTTAGTAAATGAGGCAGTGGAAAAATGGCCCAAGGGTCATTGAAAATGTTTGAGGCGAAAACCCTTCTGTCCTGTGTGGGGGGCCTGGTTTGATCCTTGCTATGGGGCCCTTACTTCTCTATGTACGCCATTGCCTATAGAAGAAAGTTTGTAATGCACTTAAAGGGGTATTCTGGTTAGATAAAGTTATACCCTATCGACAGGATAGAGCTGTGATGGCTAACCTCCGGTACTGCAGCTGTGGTAAAAATACAACTCCCAAGATGCACACTTAGCTTAGCTGTTTTCAGAATTCCATAGAAATGAATGGAGCATGTTGGGAATCGTGGTTTCACCACAGCTGGAGTGCCGGAGGTTAGCCATCTATGGGATAGGGGATAACTATTAGATCAGTGGTGATCGTACTGATGGGACCTCCACCAAATCCGAGAATATGGACCCCATACCACCTGCAGCCCCCCTGAAATGAACAGAGCGGCTGGTCATACAGCTTTCGGCTATCTCTGGAATTCCCATAGAGACTAAATGATCAGCCGCAGGCATGCCCGACCGGCCGCTCCGTTCATTTCAGGAGGCTGAAGGCAGTATATTTCTCTTGCAAATGGGACTTGTAGTTCATCCAACTACAGCAGTCGCAGGTCCAACTGTACATTGTGCAATTCTCTCCCAGAGAGTGGTATATGGATTTACCCGAAGTTGGGAGTAATGGCGCCTTTTCCTCTCCATCTTGTTAAAGTCACTCTCCAAGGAAATTATGGCAGGGAATAGTACTCTTTCAATTGTGGCTGTTGTATTCACTGTGGGATGTAGGGTTTTGAAAGCATGTCAGGCTAGGACTTGTCTAAGTGTGATGGGCGTCTTAATAGAAAGAGAGGAAGATAAAGGAGAACTTAGAATCTGTATGACCAAGCATAGCAGTCAGAAAGGTAATCTGCAACTACAGCCATTCAGTCTTTGCTGCAGTGGGAATTACATAGAGGTGCTGGGCACAACCTCTAATAACGTACACCTGAAAAAGGCCAAAACAAGATGCCTACCAAAAATTATTATATAATAAAATGTATATAGCGTTATTGGATCATTTAAAAACAGTTAAAACACTAGGGAACTGGAGATCTCGAAACAATACCAAAGAAAGGTCTTCACCCACAGCACTCCACCTACAGTCTACTCGCTTACTATCACTTTTGCATTTGCGCTTTATCTTTGCACATATGATGTCATATTGTGGGAATATTCTTTTTCCATTTTCAATATGATCATGTATTTTCTTGATTTTTCTTTCCTTTTGTATACAATCATGGACCTCTTCACTGTTCTTATTATGAACTGTGCTGTGGGTATAAACCTTTCTTTGGTATTGTTTTGAGGTCTCCAGTTCCCTAGTGTTTTAACTGTTTTTAAATAATCCAATAAAGTTATGTACATGTTATTATATAATTGTTTTTGGTATGTATCTTGTTATGGCATGTACTTGTATCTAGGGGACTCTTCTTGTATACATGCAGATAGAACCTTGTTTTAGGTTTACCTTATTAGTGGTGGTGCCCAGCACCTCTATGTGATCCCCACTGCAGCAAAGACTGAATAGCTGTAGTTGCAGATTACCTTTCTGACTGCTATGCTTGGCCATACTGATTCTAAGTTGTTTCATTTTCCTTTCTTGATCTTGCAGTAATTCACTCTGGAACTTTCTGGGTCTAAGAAGAAGGAGCATAAGGCACTAACTGAGCTGGGGGAGGATCCTGGATCCCCAGCCAACCTCCTGCAAGGGGCTGAGCCAGGATTATTGCAATAATTGAAGCTTTAAATATGTACATGGAACCCACCAAGAGTGTTTATTCCTTTGCCTCCTAATTGCTTATTCAAAGTATTTCCTGGAATGCTACAAGTGTGAACGTGTGTCTGAAGAGGACAAAAGCTACATTGAAAGGAACAGGAAAACCTGGTTGTGATACAGCAGACATCATAGTGGTGTTTTAGGCCCATCAGGAGGAGGATTGCAAGCAGGTTGAGGAGGTTTGCGGTAAGAGTAAAAGAACGCATGTTAAACGCACATTATACATTTGAAGACATTTGAGTCCCATCAATTTATATTTTTGTTCAGAAGGTTCTCAATCACTACAGACTATTGGGACTTGTTTTGAGCGCTATTTTTTATTCTATGTCTATACTGTTTGTAAAAGGATTGTTAATCCTGGTTGTGCAATCCATACACATTTATCATGGGTATAATATATATCATAACAGTGCATGGCATAACATTGCCTTACATAACATTAAATAACAAACCAATTATATAATCAACTGTTATCTGATCCCTCAGTGAGCTGACAGTCTACAGATACCCCCTGCTCTGGGGTACCGCGCTTACTTTCCTAAACTTGTGTTAATCTGCCACTTTGGGACTGAAATCTTGTACTAGTAGAGTTTAGCTGCTATGATAACTCCCATACAATATATGTGGAGAAACAGGAGATTCTGCACCCTAACTTTCTCTCACTCAGAATTATTAAGACACACCATATAGGACATTGCAGAGAAGAAATAGACAGTTCTGATGTGATTCAAGCACTTGAGGTGAGATATAAGAATTACCATAATCTGCTGCAGCATGGTTGTTTGTGTATCTCTCTGGCTCTCTCTCAGCTCCTACTTTCTCTTCTCTTCTTATTAGATTTCTATGTTCAACTGTAATCTGATCCCTCAGTGAGCTGACAGTTAGTCTTGGAAGTCCAACATGGAATTAGTAGAGAATTCTTACAGAGTGAACATTTTAGTAAGGGGATGGCAGAGAAGAGTCATTTTCCCTGATAAGATAAATTACAAAGTTTCTTATACTCACCTGTACTATAGATTTATTTATGCAAAGTATGTTGACAGTGTAGATCAAATTTAAAGGGAACCTGTCTTCTCCGAAACACCCCCTGAACTAGAAGCGTTGTATAGTGTAAGTGATGCTGAATCCAAATATGTAAGTTTTATCTTCATACTCACTTCCATTCCGACGCTGTGCTCCCACAAACCAGCAGTAAAATGCACTCAGTGGACTCCAGTGCTCACTCACATAATGGAGAGGACTCAAAGAAGCGTCCTCTCAATGCATTTTAGTGCTGGTTTGTGGGAGCGCAGCATTGGAATGGAGGTGAGTATGAAGATAGAGCTGAGCAATATAGCCCAAAAAAAAAATCTCGATTTTTTTAAAATTTTGGACGATTCACGATTTAAATCATCTCGATTTTCTTATGTTAGTAAACATATAAAAAAATAAATAAAAAAAGCCTACTGTGGCCCCACCAGACCTCACATCAGCCCACTATACCCCCATCAGACCTCAGATCAGCCCACTGTGCCCCCATCAGACCTCAGATCAGCCCACTGTGCCCCCATCAGACCTCAGATCAGCCCACTGTGCCCCCATCAGACCTCAGATCAGCCCACTATACCCCCATCAGACCTCAGATCAGCCCACTGTGCCCCCATCAGACCTCAGATCAGCCCACTGTGCCCCCATCAGACCTCAGATCAGCCCACTGTGCCCTCATCAGACCTCAGATCAGCCCACTGTGCCCTCATCAGACCTCAGATCAGCCCACTGTGCCCCCATCAGACCTCAGATCAGCCCACTGTGCCCCCATCAGACCTCAGATCAGCCCACTGTGCCCCCATCAGACCTCAGATCAGCCCACTGTGCCCCCATCAGACCTCATATCAGCCCACTGTGCCCCCATCAGACCTCAGATCAGCCCACTGTGCCCCCATCAGACCTCAGATCAGCCCACTGTGCCCCCATCAGACCTAACATCAGCCCACTGTGCCCTCATCAGACCTAACATCAGCCCACCGTGCCCCCATCAGACCTCAGATCAGCCCACCATGCCCCCATCAGACCTCAGATCAGCCCACTGTGCCCCCATCAGACCTCAGACCTCAGATCAGCCCACTGTGCGCCCATCTGAACCTCAGATCAGCCCACTGTGCCCCCATCAGACCTCAGATCAGCCCATTATGCCCCATCAGACCCCACATCAGCCGATTGTGCCCCATCAGACCCCACATCAGCCCATTGTGCCCCATCAGACCCCACATCAGCCCATTGTGCCCCATCAGACCCCACATCAGCCCAGTGTGCTCCCATCAGACCTGAGATCAGCCCATTGTGCCCCATCAGACCCCACATCAGCCCATTGTGCCCCATCAGACCCCACATCAGCCCATTGTGCCGCATCAGACCCCACATCAGCCCATTGTGCCCCATCAGACCCCACATCAGCCCACTGTGCCCCCATCAGACCTCAGATTAGCCCACTGTGCCCCATCAGACCTCAGATTAGCCCAAAGTGCCCCCTTCAGATCTCAGAGCAGCCCAAAGTGCCCCCTTCAGACCTCAGAGCAGCCAAAGGCCCCTCAGCCTCAGAGCAGCAGGCCCAAAGTGCCCCTTCAGACCTCAGATCAGCCCAAAGTGCCCCCTTCAGACCTCAGAGCAGCCCAAAGTGCCCCCTCCAGACCTCAGAGCAGCCCAAAGTGCCCCCTTCAGACCTCAGAGCAGCCCAAAGTGCCCCCTTCAGACCTCAGAGCAGCCCAAAGTGCCCCCTCCAGACCTCAGAGCAGCCCAAAGTACCTGTCCTGCGCCGCGGCTCTGCTTCGGGTCCAGTGCCCCTCTTCTTCTCCCGGCGCTGCACTGTCACCTGACTGCGTGCAGCGTCAGGTCAGAGTGCGCGCACTACGTCCTGACGCTGTAACGCGGTCAGGACAGTGCAACGCAGCTCCGGAAAAGAAGAGGAGCGCCGGACACCAGAGCGGAGCCGCAGCGCAGGACAGGTGAGAGATTTTTTTATTTTATATGTCGGGCGCCATTTTAGGAAAATCGAATTCACGATTTTCGTAAAAAATAAAATCGTGAGGCTTGCAATTGGCGAATTAATCAGATTAATTCGATTAATCGCCCAGCCCTATATGAGGATAAAACTTACATATTTGGATTCAGCATCACTTACACTATACAACGCTTACTCTAGTTCAGGGGGTGTTTCGGAGATGACAGGTTCCCTTTAAGGCCCTATGCTTATAAACAGTGAAGTAGACCGTGGTACTGCTAATTGCTGGGCTGCACCTGGACTTGGAGTTAGTACCAGTGCAGCCTGTCAATTAGTAATTCACACAGCCCAGCCAACCGTGCATGAACATGTGATACAGAAACTAAAATGCAAGCCAAAGTATAATGTAGCCTTTATGTACTATGACCACTACTACTGCGCTTATGTTAGAAAAGCTGCCCTTTGTCAGGTACGACAAATGTATTTGCTCTATATGTTGTGTTATCTTCCCAGACGCAAATTTAGCAAATTACAATCATTACGTTTCAGTGAACAGATCAATTAACTCCTTTAAATTGAACAGATCAGTTAGCCAGCAAGTTAATTGCAGTTAATTACCAGCCCTATAGTAACAAAATCCTATCAAACTAAAAAACTAGACATTGTAACGCAGCCATAGAAAGAATCACAGCAAAGGTTTTCAATATAAAAGGAATATTCAGAAAATAGTAGATGTGGAAGCACAATTCGGGGAGTGAATGTTGTAAGTGTATTGCACTGTATTGCACTCTATAGGGCCACACACAGGCACTGTGGGCGATTTATCAAAACGGGTACATGAGAAATGTGGAGCAGTTGCCCACAGAATCCAGTCATATTGTTCTTGCTATAGGCAGCTCCTCAACTTTTCACTTGCACCAGTTGAGATAAATCCTCCCAAAAGTATAATTTCTCCAGATCCTCAAAGCATCTTAGTTTTCACCCTCCTATTTTAGTGATAGCCAACAGATTTTAAAGTTGATTCAGTTATCCTCTCTCCATGGATAAGTTGATGTTAGATAGGGGGAGAGGTCTGACCACTGAGACCACCACTAATAGTTCCTTTAGCTGGAAGTGGTATAACACAGTAAGGGGCACAACATTACCAAAATGTTCCCATGGACCCCTTCCTTCCTCACCAAATCCTCCACCTCCTCTAACATCCCAGCACACTGAGATACACAAGATGACTACCATGAGCAGGGCAGTCATTTCTGAGGAGCTTTAGGCCTGTTCTACATTCTTTAGAACCTCTAAAGACATGTTTGGCTATGCGCAAATGCTGTGTCACTTACCAAAATTTTCTCCTCCCATCTCCCACTATTATCAAGCAGACCTTTGGAGTCACAACATAACTCAGGTGTCCAGGGCACTGTCTGTCACTGTGGTTCTTTGGCCCGACCAAGAATCTCCTGAATAAAGATCACCAATGGCATAGAGATTCCATGCAGTGGTAGGTGGGCAGAGATGTGCTTTGATCAAAATATATTGGCTAAGAACCTCAAAGTTATTTATGATATCAAAATAAGGTATTAGTCTATATATAACTTTTGTATTTAGCACTATTATGTTATGTTTTTGCCCTACCAGGAATAGTTCCATGTAGCAAGTGATTGGCTCCAAAGTCACCTCCAAATGGGGTTTCCTTTTTGTAGCCCATTGTTATGTCAGACCTTGGATCCTCTAGTGACTAGTCTGATCATGTCTAGGTCTCTCTACAAAAGCTATAACTGGTCCTTCCACCTAACTAGTAATGCCTTCCATTGTACAAATCTAACGAAGATTTGTCATGTAGGTATAAAATACAATAATGTATACATTCAGCATGATCGGGATTGGTCCAGCCCAGCAGAGTACCAGGGCATTCGCCAGTGGGCAAAGTTTGTACACAAGAATGCACCCCAAAGGACCAGTAGAAGACAACCTCATTTGGACCCTGTCACAAGGGTCTATTTTTTCTGGGAAGTTCACAAAAAACCTATTAGACCTTGTCATGTTCTGCATAGATGGAGCGTGGGCCCTTAGGATCATTTCTTCTAATGGGCCTAAAAACCTAGTCTGACACTGAGCATGGCCATGTTATTGTCTAATTAGAAGTAGTCTCTGCTCCAGAGTAGATTGGCCATAGACTTTACAGGGAAATTTCTCAGTGTGCCAATGCATAGGGAGCTGCCTGAGCCCTCCTCACAGCCGGCCAGTGGAAGTTTTTGGGGATGTATTTTGTGCTGCTGGTAGTATTTTGTGATGGACTGTGGTATTTGGCTGTGTTGGGGTGGTATAATGTGCCACAATATGGTACTGCTGGCTCTGCCTTCCATCAATTTGGACCAGACTTCAAAACGGGTCCACTTTTAGTATTTTTTCAAGGGCCACCTTAAGTTCACAGTCTGCCCCTGTCTCTGCTCCACTGTATGGTCTTCTACTAATCCCATTTTCTTATGTGGTTTGGAGATCGATGGGCTCCATTGAGTCCCACTTCTAACTGTCCCTCTGTAATTCCTATAGCTATACCATTGGCTGGTATGCTTCAGAACCAGACCTCCCATATGAATGAGCAGAAACACCACATAATGTGGTTGAGTAATTATGAATAGTGTTGAGCGAGCATGCTCAGCTGAACTCGCTGTTCGGCCAAGCATGCCTACGCTCGGGTCCGCTCGGTGTTCGGCCGAACACCGCGTGTGCTCAAGTGCGATGCTCGAGTATGCTAATGCGTACAAATTTGTATGCTAATGTTACGCATTGTACGCTAATGCGTACAAATTTGTATGCTAATACTACGCATTGTACGCTAATGCGTACAAATTTGTATGCTAATACTACGCATTGTGCTCTAATGCGTACAAATTCAGTTAATTAGCGTACTTTAACGAGTGAAAGAGGAGAATTTGCGATTCTGACCTTTTCCTATAAACCCGACACCCTCCCCTCATCCGAGCAGGGGGTGCCTGGTCTTCTCCCATTGACTTACATTGTGCTCGGGTGCTCTGTAGTCTACCAGAGCACCCGAGCACACAAGCACTTTGGTGCTCGATCAACACTAATTACGAAGAGTCCTCAGATACAGGAAAAAAATAGTTTTTTTCTCCCATCTGTGTCATATATAATGCTCTCCTTAGGAGATGAACCGCATGGAGCAGCACAGCTTGGGCAGATACCTTCTACACAATAGGAGGATACAAATGAAATATAATAAATTCTGATGGTGTGTCTGTCAGTTCTTCTGTTCTTGGTATGTCAATGTCTTTGCATGGTCTGACTTGGCATAAACTGTGTTGATTTACAGGGAGCCTGGTATGCAAGTCACTAGTTTAACAAGATTCTGCTTTTCTGGCCGAGATACAGCCAAGAATAATTGCGCTCGGCAGCAAAGCTACACTTTGTTTTGTTTTATATTTCTTCGAATATTTTAGCCGAACATATTCACAGCCTTTCCCCAGACAGACATACACACCAAGTATGTCATTTCAATTTAATTTGTTCCGTAATGGGGGTTTAGTAGAAGTGTAATAAGCTTTCATTTAATTGATTTGGCAAGATTGCTGATCTCATAGATTGCAAATTATAATATAAAAGGCTTATAGAAAGTCAATTTAATATTTGTACCTGAAAAAGTTACAGATGTGTTTGTCTTCAAAAATTGCTGAATTTAACTTATTTTAGGCTCATTCACATCTGCGTTGGTGGCTCCAATACAGATTCCTTCAAGAAGACTGGACTAAATCACGCAGTGGTGCTGGACTTTCTAACGGAGACCAGACATACCCCATTCTAGTCAGTGGGGTCCATCTGGTGCCATTAGTTTCAGTTATGTTCATTCCCCTTATTTTCATTGTTCTGCTCCTAAAGAGAAGCGAAACATTGAAAACAACAACACTGATGTGAACTCATTCTTCTAGGGGTTGTATCACCTGGAACATTGGTGACATATCACTCAGCTATGTGCTGGGTCCTGCAACTATCTCTAGAACAGAGCTCCCAAAAAAAAACAAGAGCGCACTACGCATGCGCGGCCATCCTCCATTCCTCTCTATGAGAGTTCTGAAAATAGGCGAGAGCTGGCTTGGCTATTTCCAGCACTTTCATAGAAGTAAATGGAGTAGTGGTCGCTCTTGTGAGGTGCACTCTTCATTTATTTCTATTGGACTTCTAAAAATAGCCAAGTGCTCTGCTATTTTCGGCGCTCCCATAAAGATGAATGGAGGGCATGCCCGGTGTGGTCTCCTGAACTTTGGGCACTCCATTGTAGAGATGGTGAGAGTGCCCAAAGTTCAGTGGTGAGACCTGCACCTATCTGACATTGGTAGCATATCCTACCTAAATATCCTACCTAAATGCCACCAATGTTCCAAGAGAGAACCCCAATAAAGGGCAATTTTAACAGATATGCTCATGTAGTTGCTTATCTTATGTACAGCTTCCACCTTTTAATTTGGACTCTCCTGGTTTTTAGCATGTAAAGGAATCATTCTGGTTTGCTTCCACTTCCTGTTTTTGTGTCCTACAAACCCACAATGCACTTCTCCTTCCTCTCCCACAGCTCCAGCACCGCCCCTAACAACACCCAGCTGGTTTATAGCTCCTCCCACTCAGCTAGTTACATAGACACTTCCCTATCACTGCCCTGCCCATGGACATAACATCACAGGAAATGAGAAAGAGCTGCATGGACATGGTCACATGAATGGAAGAATGGAGCAATAAAGGTAAAAGAAATACATTTTATTTGTGCCACAATCGGCGACTTTTCTCCACTCACGCTAGGTCTAATAAAAAGGGTCGTGGTTTGGGCAGGGAAGGGGGCGGGCCGGCAGACCCATCTCATTTATTGTTTTCTATGCCTGTTTTAGGCACAGAAACGGTTCTAAATATACGCTAACAAGGAAGCTGCTGTAGATTTAGACCGGTGATGGCTGCGCCAAAGTTATGTAGAGGCCAGCGCAGGGGTTATTAAGACCGGCATCAAAAAATTCTTAATAAATGACCCCCAAAGTCTATGATGAGCTAAAAAGGGTCTTCCGAGATTTTTGCACTGATCGATGGCAGTCCAAAATCATGGGAATCTCACTGATCAGCTCTGAACACTCGTTAGCGATTATCTTGTGGATTTTCAGCCCATTTAAAGGGCTCTTTAAAATCTTGGAAAACCTTCATATGGCCATCCTTCTCTTACTGGTTGCTCCCCCTCTCCACTCAGACTGCTCCCTATGACCCCCAATCACACTACCTTGCAGTTAGCTTCCAAAGTCCATAGCAGGAAGCTGAACACTGATTGGGAAGGGACATAAATGAAGAGGACTGTGCAGCTGTATCAGAACAGCCACAAAGGTCATTAGCGCTCTGCCCAATCATAAAGGAGAAGAGCTTTTGCATTCTATGTACAAACAGCATCTGGACCAATGTAGACAATGGATGGTCATATCATGTTTGAAAATGAGAGGAAGAATGCCTTCAGGATCTACAGAATATCCTCAATCTTCTTAATGAAATAGATATTGGTATCTGTCCTTTTCCACAACACGGACATTGCCCCACTCCTGGCTTTGGCTCACACCCACAGATGAAAATCACTGACCAAACACCGACTGTGTGAATAAGGTCTTAAAGGGGTTGTCCGAGTTATTTTTTTCTTCTTTGTATGTTTCGAACTAATCAAATGTAACAGCTTTACCATACACTTGCTACATCTACAGTTGCTGCTTTCTCAGATCTCACTGAGGGTCACATGACCTGTGATGGCAGCTTCTATCCCTGCTCTGATAATGTCTCGTGCACAAGCCTGAGAGATCAGATATGTGTCTGTACAGGAGACGTCACTCTGCTGGACACGCCCCCCTGCACTGCTGGCTGCTGCTGTCTGCTCTCTCTCTGGATTCTTTAACCCCTTCAGTAGCACAGAATCAGGGCTGAAGGAGCTGACAGACTACAGAAGTTCTGTAGAGCATTGCACAAGAACAGGTAGGGGGAAGATCCTGTGTGTATCAGCAGTGTTATTGTACAGCTGGGACTTGTAGTCCTACACATACAACATGCTGCTGAGTATCACAGCAGACAAACATGTCACTCAGGGCAGCACTTGTATTCACTCCCTTTGCAGAGCAGGGGGAGGTGCAGAGATTGTTGTTATTGCAGAAAAACAAAGGCCAGAAGAGAACCAGGGAAATGAGGAAATAGATTTTTTTTGCCTAAAACTTGCTTAGCTTAGTTATATATTTCTGCCCATCAGATTTACAGTGCTATATTTTTTTTTCATTACTTGGACAACCCCTTTAAGCTGGATATACATGGGGAAATTCAGAAACTGATTGTTGGTAATGAAGCATTCCTTCCAGACAGTCGGCTGCTTGCTCAGTGAAGGAGACCGCTGCATTTACATCGGGTGATCGGCGGCACATTTACATGGGCAGATTGTCAAGAACGGTCGTTCCCAATAATCTGGATGATTATTGGCTTGTGTAAATGCAGCTTGAGTTACAACTTGGTGCCCAGTGACAAAGCAGCTAAGCTAAAAGGGATTCATTATCATTGCTTTGCGAATGGACCAACTTATAAATTGTGCAGCCCAAAAACGCGTCAGTGGTTCCATGTGATGGATTTTATTATTTATGCCCATTACAGTCAGTTCTACGTTTGGGATAAATTTGAGGCAGCCAATAATTTAGGAATGTTGTCTGGCGCCAGGAATTCTTTCAGTCGTAGGCTTAATCTGACAGTCGTTCAAGGTTTAATAGGAAACCTGTTTGGCACGAGAGGCTGAGCAGTCCGTTATAGACCCCATTATTCCATTTGTTTATGTAAGCAGATCTGGAAAAGCGGCAAATGAATATTTAAAGGCGTCAGCAGCGGACGTCAATAGCGAAGTAACTTTGCGGTGGATTATAAACGTTAATAATGGAATATTTTGACACCTGAAATGTTCAATAATGAATATCCCTCTGTTACTGCAAACAGCAAAACGAGTGGTAGCGGGCCATTCGGGGAAAAATCTGTATAAATGAGCAAACTCTTTCAATTTGAACTCTAATTAATTTGATTGGCTGTGCTTAATAAATTGTGCATGTGATTTGTTTTTTTCTTCTGCAATGAAAATGATATTGATTAGCTGTGATTCCTGAAGAGGTCACGCTCTGAGCTGAAATATAATAGATTTACTTTAATAAAATATTACGGTGATATAATGTATGCAGTTATTGCTGATGTTGGAAACAAATATTTAGAAAATGCGTAAAATTCACGGAATGAATAGAAATTGCAACAATTAACAAAATGTTAAGGCTGGTTTCACACGTGTCACAGAAATCAGGCAGGTTATTTTAGCAGAGAACAGCCTGCTGGAGTTCTCTGGATCCAACATAGCTGGATGGTGCTGCCTGCCCACCAGACCCCATTGACTATACTGGAATGCAGCGGGGATCCAGCAGCTACTTATTTGAGGGAATCGGCCAGACAAAAAACGTTGCGTGCTATAAACTTTATCTGGCTGATATCTCTTGGAGAGTGGCCACATCTCTACAACGGATCCGGAGAATTCCAGCAGGATGTTCTCTGCCGGAACAGCCTGCTAGATTTCTTTGAGACCTGTGTGAAAGTAGCCAGGGGTGCACTACCAATGAGGCTAGGTGAGGCAATTGGTAGAGGCAAGAGGGGGGCGTCATTTCAGTTTTCTCTCAGTTTTTTCCCCAGGCAGCAGAAAGGCTAGATGCAAAGTACCCTAAAAAGGGGGGGAGGGGAATAAAGGGGGGTGTCTGACTTCAGTAAATGGCATTTATCATGTAGAGAAATTTAATACAAGGCACTTACTAATGTATTGTGATTGTCCATATTGCTTCCTTTGCTGGCTGGATTCATTTTTCTATCACATTATACACTGTTCATTTCCATGGTAGCGACAACCCTGCAATCCATCAGTGGTGGTCGTGCTTACACATTATAGGAAAAAGCACTAGCCTATGTGTGCTCCCATGGTCCCGGTCACCAGAGAGGTTGGTGCTTTTTCCTATAGTGAGCAAGTACGACCACCACTGATGGATTGCAAGGTGATCGTAACCATGGAAATGAGCAGTGTATAATGTGATGGAAAAATGAGTCCAGCCAGCAAAGAAGGCAATATGGACAATCACAATACATTAGTAAGTGCCTTGTATTCACTTTCTCTACATTGTTGAAGTGAAACAACCCCTTTGGACAATGGTGTCCATTTTTGGGCAGTCCCCTTTGGACAATGCTATTCTGTTAACAATAAGCTTAGAACTCCAGTTTGCTGTGAAGACATGGCAGCAAGTATTCAATTCTTCTGCAGTGCCTCCGCAGGGCAAATGAAGCATTACACATTCCCATGTAAAACATTTGTCTTCAGAGTGGTTAATAGATGAGTATTCAGAAGAGGAGACTTACATTTTTTTTGACTTAGGGCTCGTTCACATCACCGTTCAGGACGGATTTGGGACATAATTGAGCTGAACGGAGCCTACGGACACCATAGACTATAAAGGGGTCCGTTAGGTTTCCGCTCAGAAGATGATTTTTGGAGCGGAGACAAAAGTTGTGCATGTAGGACTTTTGTCTCCGCTTCAAAAATCTTCCTCGGAGCGGAAACCTAACGGACCCCATTATAATCTATGGTGTCCGTAGGCTCCGTTCAGCTCAATTATGTCCCGAATCCGTCCTTTCCGTTCTCCTGCTCCTATAACGGAGCAGGAGAACGGAAGGGCTGAACGGTGATGTGAACAAGCCCTTAGACTTCCTTGAGCTTGGGAGCTCACTTCCTCAGAGAATAGGTCATCAGTAAAAAATAAAGAAAACCCCTTTAATGACCAGTAGAGATGAGATCTATGTACGGGAAATGTGTATCATATGTAAAATACTTAGATGAAAGTCCTATTGTATTATTAGAGGTTAATTATTCAATTTTCATTGGTTATGTGTGCTTTTGGTGCAATGATATTCCCTAACTGCTTAGTGTCCATCCAGGTATTCATATAATAGCAAAATCTGGATTTTTTTTTTAATTGCTACTTTTGGCTGCTGATTTTGGCTATTTTTCTGAGGACATTGAGATCCTTATTGAGTGTAACTACAATGGGCATCCTGCTGTTCTCAGCCGGCTGTTGACACAGAGCTCCAAGAGTTTTTTCCTTGTCACTTTTGAGCCTCTCGTCATCAATTATATTTAAATAGCTTCCCTGATTTTATTTGCTGGTCTTCAAAGATGGAATATGTTTCTTTAATCAGAATCTGAACACCTCCAGATGTACAAAAGTAACTTGCCTCTAAGCTACATCTGTTGCGTGCCCTAGGCTGACTAAATGCTGTTTCTGCAGCCGTCAGTCTTCAAAATCACATCAGGCTGAGCTCTACATGCTGGGGGAAGTGTCACTGCTGCAGCCAGTCTTTGGCTGCAGAGATACAAGTGGCCCCTGTCCATTTAGGCAGTTTACCAGCGGGGACCAGAGAGCTGTGGATGCCGTGGTGGACCGAATGAGTTGAGACCAAGCGGGGGAGTGTGTGGGGGGGGGTCAGATAAATATGCTTTTCTTGACAGCTTCTTTGTTCAAAAGCTGGAAGCCCCCCAAAAGCCCCTTAATTGGGATGTACTCCTTTGTAGAGATTTTCAACCGACCCCCCCCCCAGCATGGCCGAACCCAGAGTGGTAATCATACTTACCTCACCCCTACTGCTGTATTCAAGTCTCTCCTTACTAAGGTGCAGGATGGGAGTTGTAGTAATCCCACAGTATCAAACACAGTTCCAAACAATTCTCAGTGCAAATTTTCCCAGATAGTGATGTATGGATATGGGTCAGGATGGAGATTGTAGTACTCCTTCCTGCTCTCTCTCTCTCTCTCTTTGCAGAATCTAAGGCTGGCAAAATTATTCTTGCAATGGTAGCTGTAATTCCAAGATGAGGGGCACAGGAACAAGATACGGTGGCCCAGACCATGCCCAAGTGTACAAGGGTTTATTAGCAATATCCCTGTCACTGCAGTAAAGTATCTATCATATTAAATAACGAATACCTTACTGGCTGCCTCAAATGCTTGTCCATGGAGATTCTGGACCATCTAGTTCTTTACCTTCTCGTTTCCTAGAGATGGTATTCACTCTGTGAATATCTCAGAGATAGTGGTTCTCATCAGTCCGAGCACATGGAGCTCCCTCTCACTTCCTCAGTTACTACACAACAACTGAGATAGGGGCGGACCTAAATCCAACACCTCACTTCCTACAGGGGCAGAGTAAGGATTATTAACCCCGACCAATCCATACAGAGGTATGCTGGTACATTACAAGGCATTACCATATTAAATAGCAGTACATAACAAGAAAAGTTTGCAAGCACCCTATTCTACGGTACTGCATATGGTGGTAAGGTCCGCCACTGTAACGAGGGCTGCCGTTAGGACTAGATGCTACATAGGTGCTGTACAGCAGGTGTAGCGGTTTATAATTTGACCACCTTTGTACCCCGCACCCCCACTGATTAGCTGTTCTGCCAGAGGAACTACACAGCTCTATCTATGTGCAGTGGGTGGGGGTTGTAACTTCAGAATTGCTCCTATTCACTTCAATGAGAGCAGCATTGCAGTAACCATACCTTCTACTACACATTGGATGGAGCAGTATAGTTTTGGCACAACAGGTGCTATGGCAGAACAGTTCATCGTGATGTGCAGGATTAACTGAGGGTAAGCTATGAATAGTAAAGGAGTGGACAAGTCCTTTAAAGGGAACCTGTCATCTCCGAAACACCCCCTGAACTAGAGTAAGCGGTGTATAGTGTAAGTGATGCTGAATCCGAATATGTAATTTTTATCTTCATATTCACTTCCATTCCGATGCTGTGCTCCCACAAACTTGCAGTAAAATGCACTCAGTGGACTCCAGTGCTCACTCACATAATGGAGAGGACTCAAAGAAGAGTCCTCTCAATGCATTTTACTGCTGGTTTGTGAGAGCACAACGTCTGAATGGAAGTGAGTATGAAGATAAAACTTACATATTCGGATTCAGCATCACTTACACTATATATCACTTACTCTAGTTCAGGGGGTGTTTCGGAGATGACAGGTTCCCTTTAAGTCTCCTGATGAAATGAGATTTTTTTTTCTATGCAAATCCCAAATGTAAATCAGTTCTTGGAATCAATTTCTGAAATGTTGCTCCAGGATAATCTAGGTATAGAAAATTCTCCTATTAAAGGATAAGGTCTTCCTTTTCTTAGATACAGCACCACTCATGCTCATGGATGTGCCTGGTATTGCATATGAGTCCTATTCACTCGACATCCTCACCTATACTCTACTGTAACATACCCTAGATGTATATTAGGGAACAGCACCTGATGTAATACCGTAATATACAGGCAGAGATACAGTTTATAAAAAGATGAACTTTTGCTTTCATTATTAAGGAGATGGAAATGTAATAGAAAATGGAACTGAACAGATTCATTATTTCTGTCAAAATTCTTAAGTCAAAAGTAAATTATTTATCGCTTCTCTTTTTGTTATGTATAAAAACAGGGGATGTATTTGCTCTAGTTTTAGAAGTGTTTAAAATGCGTGAGGCGATTATATCAAACGTTTTATTCCAGGGAAGGCTCCTAAAGACAAAAATGTTTTTTATGCTGTTCAAGATAAAAGAAAAAGTCGTACAAAAACAGGCCCTGGGGTAGCGAGCGGCAGGAATTCAATCTGTCAGATGCCACACAGATTTCAGGAAACATATTTCAGAAAATATGATGTCAAGTTTAACAATTGTAGATTCGCTCATTTAAAAAAAACAGACTATATATCTTAGCTTTTCTTTCATAGTGAAAAGCTGAAAAATATATTAAAACTATATGTGGTCATCAAAATTTTTGGTTGAGCATGAACTCAATTTTTAAGGGACTAAGATGATAGGGACGTGAATAATCAGCAATTCCCTAATACATTTCCAGGATTACTATGGTGTTAATAGATATGCTCATGTAGTTGCTTTCCTCATGTATATTTTCCCCATGTTTTTTTTTTCAATTTGGACTCCTGACCCGTTTTCACCATGTAAACCGATCCCTCTGGTTTGTTTCCATCCTGTATGTAGCACTTTGTGTTGCTGTGTCCAACCAAACCCATGATGCTCTTTCTCATTTCTCTGCCACAGTTTCAGTACCGCCTCTAACAATGTCCAGCTCGTTCATAGCTCCTCCCACCCAACTAGTTACATAGATCTTCTTCTATACCCCCCCCCTCCCCGTGGACATCACAGGAAGTAAGAAAGAGCTGAACGGACATGGTCATGTGGCCACAGCCCAGAACGAGAGATAGGAGCAGTAGAGGTAAAATAAATACCGCCTTATAATGTGCGCCAGCACAAAAATACGTGCTTGTAATTTGTGCTAGTGCAAAAAATATCCCTTTACAATTTCTTCTAATACTAAAAATACCCGTTTATAATATGCACCAGCACAAAAAATGCCCCCTTATAATGTGTGCCAGTACAAAAATACCCCTCCTGTATACCAGTACAAAAATTTCCCCCTCATAGTACCTCCCAATAATGTATGCCAGTACAAGAACATGCCCCTATTTAGTGCCCCCAGTAAATGCCCCCCCTCCCAAACGTGGCCCAACAACATGGTGGAAAGTAAAAAACAATAAACTCAAATACTTACCTCCATGCAGCTTTCAGCGATGCTTTGCAGGCCTCTACCAGCCTGTTTCCTAAACCGTAGGCTGTCCAGCTTATTGCTGGCCTCTGATAGGCTACAGGCACTAGGAGATAAAGGCGGGACATCACTCTTGTGCCCTGCCCCAGTATCTAACGGTATTGCCATCCTGAAGACGGCGATACATAATTAGTAGTGTGGAGCTGTGACCGCTTATAGCTACGCCAATTGTAAGGGGGTTAAAAGGGTGTTAAAATGTTGATGACCCTCTTCAAGATAGTTCATCAACATCAAATCAGTGGAAGTCTTATTCCCAGCACCTCTGCTGATCAGCTGTTGGAAGGAGTCGCAACACTCGGGGGAGCGCAATGTCCTTTTCCTAGGCCTGTGATGTCATCCATTGAATGGGATTGAGTTGCAATACCAACCATAACCACTATACAATGCACAGCGCTGTGTTTGGTACACTATGAAGGGGCAGCAGCACTCACCGAAACGCTACAGGCTCTTCAAACAGAAGGTATGAGAAGGCAGCAGCACAACTTCTCACAGCTTCCCGTAGGCCAGCGGCCTCACAACTATAGGTCACGTGGCCTAGGCGTAGTTCAGCCCCATTCACTTAAACCTGACCCCCGACAATCAGATGCTGATGACCTATCCACAAGACAGATCATCAATAAGAAAATGGCGGACAACCCCTTTAAGGCTGTGCTCACACAGAACAGTTTGGGAATTGTAAAGCAATTGGCAGGATTGCAAATACAGCTTACTATCACCTACCTGTGTCCTGTATGACTCCAACAATAATATCACAGCTTAACCACTTCAAGTCTGCCCATTGACTATAAACGTCCTTCAGCTTTGCCCCCTGTGTGCAGCACCTGTACATAGAAGCTCCATGACTCAGCTGCCTCCTGACAGCCAAGAACATGGAGCTTTAACCTGATAACTTTTTTCCTGGCCTCCAGGCTTTTGATCACTCTGACAAGCTGTCAAAGCCATCACAAATGCTTGTACTATCTCCCTCTCATTACTGCCGGTCACAGAGCAGTTTACAACTACATATTGGGTGTTTTTGCAAACTTCAGAATCAGGAAAATAAATATTCAGGTTTGATTTGCTGTTTACCCTTGATATCTTATGGGAAAAATGAATTAAAAATTGAAAATCTGCAAAAAAAATATATATATTTTAAATTTCATCTTCCTTCTGTTTTAATTCTTGTGGGAAATCTAAAGGGTTAACAAACTTTGTAAAATCAGTTTTGATTACATTGGGGGCTGTAGTTTCTAAAATACGTTCATTTATGGGAGGTTTCTATTATTTAAGCCCCTCAAAGTCACTTTAGAACTGCAAAGGTCCTTTAAAATAACTATTGCAAATTTTCATGAAAATCTTAAAAATTACATCTAAAATTTGAAGCCTTCTAACGTCCTAAAAAAATAAAATTTCATTTCCAAAATTATGCCAACATAAAGTGGACATATGGTGAATGTTCATTAATAACAATTTTATTAGATATCCTTATGCAACTTAAAAGCAGAGAAATTCATATTTAAAAAATTGTGATTTTTTTTCAAAATTTTCAGTAAATTTAGATTTTTTTATAAATAAAGGTAAAACATATTGACTCAAATTTACCATTGACATGAAGTACAATGTGTCATGAGAAAACAATCTCTGAATGTCTTGGATAAGTAAAAGCGTTCCAAAGTTATTACCACTTGAAGTGACACATGTCAGATTTGCAAAATTAGGCCTAGTCTTGAAGTGGTAGGGATGTGTCACCAGGAAATTCACTGAGCTGCCTATGTACTGTAGGGCTAGCTCAGCTGAATATAATGATACCCAGGGGTGCACGTAGCCTTTCTGCTGCCTGAGGTGAAACTGAAATGATGCCCCCTCGTCCCAATGCCAATTTCTTAACCTTACCCCTTGCCTTTAGCCTCTTCTTGACCCTACCTGGTGCTGCCTCAGGCTATCGCCTCACCTGGCCTCATTGTACCCCTGATGATGCCTTTCACTTAGCAATCCATTGCTTTAGTCTGGAGAAAAAGTACTGTTAATCTATATGCAAATGAGCAGTTAAGTGCACAGAAGGCAGACCTAAGCCACTCTGTACACCCTTGCTCCTCCTGCTTCTCTGCCAGCTCCACCCTCTTCTTCTTGTTCGATAGAACCAGGTTCCTGCATAGTCATCTCTTTTGGCCCTGTCCATCAAGAAGGAGATGGAGGGGCTGTCAGAGGAAGCAGGAGGACCAAGGCAGCACAGAGTGCCTTGGGCCTGCCCCCAGTGCACTTCACTGCTCATTCGCATATAGAATTAATGGATCATTAATTGAAAGGAATCACTATATTCAGCTGAGCTTGTCCTACAAGGCATTGTGCCTGGTGTAACAATGGATTTCACGGTGACCTAGTGCCTTTCAAAAAATTTTTTTTTTTTTTTTTTTTTTACAAACATCCAAAAGAAATCCTCCATCTATTTTTGGACTATACAATACAATGCTTATAGCAGAAGATATAATTATTTTGCCCCCGTATGCCCTCCAGCTGCGTGAAGGTTCATCTTCCACTTAATAACGTCAAGGGCAGAAAATAAATGAGCGATCTGAACCTGAGCCACATCCGCACCTGCTGGGCTCTTCTAAGAAATGTTCTCCTTCTGACAATGTCCAGGCAGAAGTGTTTGTTTCTACGGAGTTCCAAAAAAAGCTGCGTGTGTGTGCGGCAAAGAAAATCAATTCTCCTTTGAGATATGCTTGGCCCAGTTACAAAAAACTGGACTGTCTGCTGGAAGAAGGAAGGCGATTTTTCAAGTGAAAGAATTCGCACAATGAGCGCAACGCAGGACCATAAGTGGAACACTGTCAAGGACTAAATGTTATTTTAACATAGGAAAGAACAAGCGTGTCTGTATTGTTAATGGGCTAAAGCCTTTTCTGTGCCGATCTTTGACCTTGTCATTTTTCTCCCCTTGTTCTCGAGGCAGAGTGTCAGATTTGTCACCAGAATTTCTTAGATATTTGCAGTTCGGAAGTTGTCATCTTTGGTCTTACATCGATCTAGAAAAATCCCGTCAAGGCCTTGGACCCCTGGGAAAGGCCATCACCTACTGTACTTTGGGGCATTAATAATACTATATCCTCTTTGGGACCCCTAAGACACCCCTGCACCCTCAAGCAACATTAAAGAGGGCCTGTCCCCTCTCCTGACATGTCTGTTTTAGTAACTACTTCCATCTTCCATGTAAGAACAATTCAGGAGCATCTATTCTCATGACTCTATGTTCTGCCTTTCCTTTATTATTCCTGCTAGAAGTTATGAATGAATTGCTAGCAGTTTGCAATCAAGGTCCAGATGGGTGTTACCCGTTGTGGGGGTGTCTCTGTAAAGACTGGTACTATCCAATCAGTGCTGCCAGTGTCATACTATGCAGGGCGATGCACCAACTGGTAAAACCCAATCTATTGCAGACTGCAGGCAATTCATTCATAACTCTCAAAAGGAATAACAGCGGAATGACACAACATATAGCCATAAGAACAGATGCTCCAGAACTGATATTACATTAGAAAATACAAGTAGTTACTAAAACAGACATGTCAGGAGAGAGGACAGGTCCACTTATAAAATTAATCTTTTAGGGCCCATTGACATGACTGTATATTTGAGTCCAAATCCGTTCCACAATTTTCCACGGCACCACAAAAAAAAAAAAAGAACATGTCCTATTCTTGTCCGTAATTGTGGACAAGAATAGGTATTTCTATCATAGGGCTGGCTGTTCCGTTCCGCAAAATGTGGGACGCACGCGGCTGGTATCCTTGTTTTGCGTATCTGCAATTTGCGGACCACAAAAACGGATATGGTCATCTGAATGAGCCCTTAGTATGATATGGTTTTTGGGTGCACAATAATATGTGATTAATTTCTTATTATGTTTTTATAGCAATGGCAGTTCTGTTTTTTCCGATGCAGAGATCCCAATTCCCTGCATAGACATGGATTTCAAAGATAAGATGCTGCTTGCCTACAGCCACATCTAGGGCAGCCTTGGAACTTTCTCCATACTGTGTTTTTATTGGAAGTATGCAGTGAGCTCTTAAGCTCCCCCTAGTGGTGGCTACAGGAAGACAACATGTTATCTTTTAAATCCTATGTCTATGCGGGAAATGTGGAGCTCTGCATTACTAATGCTATTCATCAGCTATTAAAGCTGATTTTAAAGAGGAACCACTCCTGACATGCCTGTTTTAATTGCTCCATGTAATAACAATTCTGGAACATCTATTCTTAATTTGTTTGCCTGTATTATTTGCACAAGGTTTTAGCCTGCACAGTCTGAACATGGCAGCACTGATTGGCTAGAGTCAGACTGTGCAGGTACACGCCCCCAACTGTTCCTTTACTGAGGGCTAATAGCAATTCATTCATAACTTCTAGTGCAAATAATAAAGGAATGGCACAACATAGAGACATAAGAATAGATGTTCCAGAATTGTTATTACATGGGGAATGCATGAAGCTATTAAAACGGGCATGTCAGGAGAGGTGAAAGGTCCTCTTTAAAGCCTTATAATAACTTTTAATTAGCCCGAGTAGAATCTTGTACCTTGGAAAAAAATCATACTCATCTATTCCCCGCTGCTCAGCGCCAGTCCGCGATCTTCCGGATGGTGTCAAGTCTTTGGCTGCAGCGGTGCACGTGACACCATCTAGGAGAATGAATTGCCAGCAGTTTGCAATTGATTTGGTATTACCAGATGTTCTGCTGCAGCCAAAGACTGGCCTCAATGGTGACGTTTATACAAGCAACTTGTCACTGAAGGGGCATGTGATGCTTGGGGACATGTGACCGCTGGGGCCAATTTATTGGCTGTAGTAGCATGAAGCACATGACCCCATCTGGAATTTATTAGACCAGGGATGGGATGATCATGGAATGGAGCGGTAGGGGGCAGCTGAGTATGATTTTTCCACTAGGTACAAGACATTCCTGGGGCTAGACATCCTGTAGGCATCTCTGAAGTGCTCATAGCTGCAGCCTAATTGAATTAAACTAAAGGATGGCCAAAAATCCCACATGAAGAAAAGAAGCTATATCGAAGAAAGGAGGAGGCAGCAGAAAAGCTCTCAGTCAGGGGCATAACTACCATAGTGGCAAACCATGCAACTGTGCTATGGGGCCCAGGGCAAGAGGGGGCCCATTCTTAGTTGGCATTATCTCTTCTTCTACTGGAGGTGAAAACTTGGTCCGGACTCTACCCTTTAAAGCAGTGGTCCCCAACTTTTTTTTGCACCAAGGACCGTTTTCCAGCAAGGCAATTTCCCCCGGGACCTGGAGGGAAGGGGTGCTGGTCAGCGCTGACTGATTCACGCAAGGTGCATATTAAAATATATAAATATAACATAAAATGTCCCTATACAGAGCCCCCCATATAAAATACCCCTTTTTTGTGGCCTCAGCAGATGTCCCCACAGTGCCACCTAATAATGTGTCAGTAAGAAGTGCCCCCACAGTGCCCCCCAATAGTGTGTCAGTAAGAAGTGCCCCTATAGATGCCCCCACAGTGCCCCCCAATAATGTGCCAGTAAGAAGTGCCCCCTAGTGCCTGCAGCCTATAAGAAGAACGGGGAAGGGAGACGCCTCTCCCTCCTCTGACCTGCCGCAGAACAGGCATCAGTATCGCTGTCCTGAGGATACAATGGAAGCACACATCTCCCTGTCCCCTACCACCGCTGCCCGCCCTCCACTTGTGACCAGAGCCCTGATTGCCGCAGCCCAGCAAACATCCATCCAGGGCCCGGTCCTGGGCCGCAGACCGGTGGTTGGGAACCACTGCTCTAAAGGGACAACTTTTAGCAAATGAGGAAGTGGAATAAATGCCCCAAGGGTCATTGAAAAGGGTTTAGGCAGTAACCCTTCTGTTCTGTGTGGGGGGCCTGGTTTGATCCTTGCTATGGGGCCCTTACGTTACTATGTACACCACTCTTCTCAGTATTGTCAGTATTATGAGAAGAAAGACTGCAGGGGGCAGGTAGAACAGGAAGTCTGTGAGGTACAGCCTCAGCCAATAGCAGCAGAGCAGGAAGTGATGTCACAAAAAGAAGCCTTATATGGAAATCTCTCCTGTGTGGCCTAGAAACATGCAGCAGTGTTATTAACACATTAGAGAGCAGATCTTTAAAATGATTCTAGTACCGTGGTATAATTTACATCTGGTTTTCTTTGAAGGTAAGGAATTGGAAGTAGAGAGTCAATATCCAGTGACCACAAAAGCCCTTATCAATACAGGTACAAAATAACCAGTAAAATGCTGGGAAAGTCATCTAAAGGTTCATTTCACATTTTAATATCCTACTATGAAGACAGTGATGATTCATCCAGTATTTTAGGAATCAACCTGTAGGCCACTGTCAGCAGAGGATGTGACAGCATCTCTACCTCTTCGCATACAATTAAATGACACATAGTGTAATAAGGCTTTTGTCTGTGTCCAAGTTGTTATATGAGAAAAGTGCTGGAGGAAAGTTGCGTCCTGTCAAATCCAATTCCTGTTAACTGCCGGCAAAGTGAACTTCTCCATCAACTTTATACTCTGAATGAATACGCTTATTAAAACTTTACTGACAACTAATAGGTCATATGGGAACTTTTCTTGTTTGTTGTAATTAGGTCGAATTTTGTTAATGAGCCTTAGGCTACTTTCACACTTGCATTTTCTTTTCCGCTATTGAGATCCGTCATAGGCTCTTAATACTGGAGGAAAACGCTTCCGTTTTTTCCCCATTCATTGTCAATGGGGACAAAACTGAACTGAACGGAGCAGAGTGCACCAGAATGCATTGCGTTCCATTTGGTTGAGTTCCCATGACACACACAAAATAGCGCTACAAGCAGTGTTTTTCTGTCCAGCATGGGATGCGGGGCAAGACGAATCGCTCATGAAACACAATGTAAGTCAATGGTGCCAGATCCGTTTTCTCAGACATAACATTGACTTACAATGGTTTTAGTGCCAGTTCCGTCATGGTTATTTTAGAGAAAATACAACCAAATCTGTTCATAACAGATGCAGACGGTTGTATTATCATGATGGAAGCGGTTTTGCTGATCCATGACGAATCCAGCTAAAACGCAGATGTGAAAGTAGTCTTAGAGTAAGACAATATTCCATATTACACATATTTTTATCTATCTGTTACACGTATATCTAACTCTATCTATCTAAAAAAGAAAAGACCGCAGCACTTCCATATGGTGAAAAAATGTGTAGTCCTTTATTCACCCATGCACCGTTTCAGTTCACTTACTGGGACCGTTCTCAAGCCAGCAGTTAAGATGTATCCAAACACCAAGGAGTAAATAAAAATATATGAGCTGAGGGAGTAGCTCAGCACAACTTTGAAGAGTTTTACTATTGTGGCCTGGAGACCAGGCGGACTATATTTTATCATTTTTGAGGGGATCATATCTGGATCTATTATTACCTTTTATCAATTAGATCCTCTCTGTTATCTCCTCCACTGTGATTGGTGTATCCAGAGGGTTTTGGAAATCTGTAAATAGCAAGATAATTCAACGTGTCACATAGCTAAAAGTGTCCAACATTGGTTGGAAGAGTTCCAAGTACTACCCTGACCGACCATCTCCAGTTCCAAGTACTACCCAAGACCTGAGCGCAAATGACCATCTGCGGGACCACCTCGTTTGTAGTGTTCACTCTATGGATCGTCCCCAGACCTGAACCCAACTGAACATCTGTGGGACCACCTCGATTGTAGTGTTCACTCTATGGATCGTCCCCAGACCTGAACCCAACTGAACATCTGTGGGACCACCTCGATTGTAGTGTTCACTCTATGGATCATCCCCAGACCTGAACCCAACTGAGCATCTGTGGGACCACCTTGATTGTAGGGTTCACTCTATGGATCATCCCCAGACCTGAGCCCAACTGATCATCTGTGGGACCATCTTGATTGTAGTGTTCACTAGTGATGATCATGCACCCCGATGTTCGGGTGCTCTGGCCGAACACTAGGTGGTGTTCGAGTGCTCGGCCGAGCACCCGAGCACAATGGAAGTCAATAGGAGAAGTCCGGGCACCCCCTGCTCTGCAGAGGGGAGGATGTCTGGTCGATAGGGAAACGTGTGAAAATGGTGGAAACACCACTGAAATGGTTAGGGAACAGCATGGGAGGATGTCTGGATGCATCTTGGACACCAAAGTCGCTGCTATTAACGATGATGTCCGACTATTACGCCACTTTTACGGAATGACAAAAATACCCCCCAAAACCCAAGATAACATCGATTTTACAGGAAATATTGTTAGGAAACATATATTTACTTGTACGTAAAGCGCAAGTAGCAGCAGGCCCTCAACCCTAATGTTTTACACTGTCAGATCAGCAGCAGGCACTCGCCCTGAATGTTTTACACGGTCAGCTCAGCAGCAGGCACTCGCCCCTAATGTTTTAGACGGTCAGATCAGCAGCAGACCCTGACCCCAAATGTTTTTGAGTATCAGCAGCACTGAACGTCAACTTGCCAGGATGAGGACCAGAGTGAAGAAGTAACATAGTAACATAATTTATAAGGCCGAAAAAAGACATCTGTCCATCCTGTTCGGCCTGTTATCCTGCAAGTTGATCCAGAGGAAGGCAAAAAAAACCCTGTGAGGAAGAAGCCAATATTCCTCACTTTAAGGGAAAAAATTCCTTCCCGAAGAGGAAGAGGAAGTAGTGAACGATGTAATCACTGGCCCAACAAGGGAAGGAGGCAAGCTGAGCGAGGACAGCAGTACAGAGAGGGAGGGATGCGCAGCACCGCAACAGGCTGTAAGAGGCGGTGGGGTGGCAAAAGGGAGAAGGCAGGCCACACCAACAAGCGCAGTGTACAGATGTCCATACCCCAGGCCTTTGAACGAAAGCGCAAATACCCAGCCCCCCACCCACAGGCCATAGCATTAAATGCACAAATTTGCAAATTGCTGGCACTGGAAATGTTGCTGTTTAGGCTTGCGGACACTGAGGCTTTTCGTAGTCTGATGGCTGCGGCTGTCCCTCGTTACTCAGTACCTAGCCGCCACTATTTTTGCCGGTGTGCCTTCACCGCCTTACACCAGCATGTGTCCCGTAACATAACCCGTGCCCTGACCAATGCAGTTACTGGGAAGGTCTACTTAACGACTGACATATGGACAAGTGCTTCTGGCCAGGGACACTACATTTCCCTGACGGCACACTGGGTGAACGTTGTGGAGGCTGGGAGCGAGTCGTACCCTGGGATTGCACAGGTGCTTCCTACACAAAGGATTGCGGTCCCTACTTCCATCAGGATTTCCGCCACCACCTACATTAGCGGCTGCAACCCCTCCTTCTCCTCCACCACTTCCATCTAGGAATTCTCATCTTGCAGCACCAGTCAGACTTCAGTCAGTAGCTGGAAGCAGTTTAGCACAGCGGTGGGGACCCGGCAACAGGGTGTGCTGAAACTTATTTGCTTAGGTGACAAACAACACACCGCCACGGTGCTGTGGCAGGGTATAAGGGACCGGGCTGAGCTGTGGCTCTCGCCACTCAACCTACAACCAGGCGTGGTTGTGTCTGATAACGGCCGCAACTTGGTGGCGGCTTTGGAGCTTGGCAAGCTCACACACATACTGCTCACGCTCAGGTGTGAGGGTAAAACCACACAGAGCGTAGGAGGGAAGGAGGATTAGGCCTGGAAACTAAGGAAGGTAGATGGACAGGAAACCATGACTCTAATCCTGACTACCAGTATGAACAGGCCTCAAACGTAGGCGAGTTCATACACAGGAACCTAAACCAAACTGACCCTATAGGACCCTGAAACTAATGACAGGAATGAGTCTACCTGTTCCTCCAACAGGAAGGACAAAAAGCAGTCTCCCTCAGGCCAAACAACTGCTTCAACTTAGTGGTTCAGCGGTTTCACAAAACCTACACCAATTTGCCTGAGCTGCTGGTGAAGGTGCCCATTTCCGAAAGTCACCTACAGCTTCCACCAGTCTGGCAACGCTGCAGCATTGCTTACACTTGCCAGCTCACTGACTGCTGTGCGACCTGAGCACGCGCTGGAACTCTACCTGCTCACAATAAAGACGGACAGCGCTGCATGTGGAAAAAGGTTCTGATAAGCGGCCTAGTGTCACAACTAGGAGGGAAAAGTTTTGTAAAATGGTAAAGGATTACCTAGCTGACAATGTCATTGTCCTCAGCGATCCCTTTGTGCCTTATAAATATTGGGTGTGTAAGCTGGACACATGGCACGAACTGGCGTTCTACGACTTTGAGGTGCTGGCCTGCCCTGCCGCCAGCGTTTTTTGAGCAGTTATTTAGTGCTATCAATAAAGACGAACAGCGCTGCATGTGGAAAAGGTTCTGATAAGCGGCCTAGTGTCACAACTAGCAGGGAAAAGTTTTGTAAAATGGTAAAGGATTAACTAGCTGACAATGTCAATGTCCTCAGCGATCCCTCTGTGCCATATAAATATTGGGTGTCTAAGTTGGACACATGGCACGAACTGGCGCTCTACGCCTTTGAGGTGCTGGCCTGCCCTGCCGCCAGCGTTTTTTCGGAGCGGTTATTTAGTGCCGCTGGGGGCATAATAACTGCTAAGCGCATTCGCCTGTCAACTGAAAAAGCTGACAGGTTGACGCTAATCAAAATGAACAAGGCCTGGATTGCCCCTGACTTCGCTATCCCACCAGAGGAAAGCGGCTGAACATAAAGGAACTTTAAATTTGGCTTTTAAGGTGTATTGAATACACTGTATTCCCATGAACCCCTTCCTCTTCTGGTCCTCTTCCTCCATCATATCAAACTGCTTATTAGGCTGTCCTCGCCTTTTAATATTTAAGAGGTTCACCAGCAGGCCCTCACCCCTAATTTTTTAACCTAAAAAAATTAACCTCACTCTGGTCCTGCTGACATGTTGACCTAACAAGAACCTGTCTTGCGCCACTCTCCAAACTGAGACATGAAGCTAGGAGTTTTGGATGACTTTGTTTCTTGGGCTCTGCCAGCAGGCACAGTTTCACCGCGCCCAGAGCCATCGCCTCTGCGTTCACCATCAGCAGCACGCCCACTTCCCCGTCCCTTTCTGCTCGCCTTGCGCATATTAAATGGTATATATGCAAGTTTGTCAAAAGTACAATAGTGCAGATTTTTATTAAGTGTATGATGGAAAAATTTCAAATATTTAGAATGCGCAAACGTTATAGAGCGGCCGCAAATGAGGAACTGCGGCCTAAATAAATGGTAGAAAAAATACCAACAGATGTCAGGTATATAGACTTTTGAAAGGTTCTAATGCACACGCTGTGCACGTAGTGGTAGCGTCAGGCACACTTGCATTCTTTTTGCCCCAAAAGAAAAAAAAAATGCAGCCAGATATAACAATGGACTTTTGTGTCTTTTGAACAGAAACACTAGCCCTACCTAGCCAAATTCTATCCCTACAGTATAAGTCCCTCCTTGCGCAAATGTTATACAGCAGACGCAGCTGAAGAACTGCGGCCTAAATTAACAGTAGAAAAAATATCAACGGATGTCAGGTATATAGACTACAGAACGGTTCTAATGCACACTCTGTGTACGTGGTATTAGCGTCAGGCACACTTGCGTTCTTTTTGCCCCAAAAGAAAAAGAAATGCAGCCAGATATAACAATGGACTTTTGTGACTTTTGAACAGAAATACTAGCCCTGCCTAGGCAAATCCTATCCCTACACAAGTCCCTTCTTGCGCAAATGTTATACAGCAAGACGTAAAAGAGGTACTGCGGGCTTAACAGCAGAAATAATAGCAAAGGGTGTCAGGTATATAGTATACAGAGAGTAATACAGCATGCAGCAGCTGCACAGGCGGCGTTAATGGCAGGCCACCTAGCGCTATTTTTAACACCCCCAAAATAAAATAAAAAGTTGGCCAGCAAGATATAATAGCCCTTAAAGGGAACCTGTCATAACCTTTATGCTACCCATACTAACAGCAGAAAGTAGAGACAGGTGAGTTGATTTCAGCGGTCTGTCATTTATAAGTTAAAAGTAAGTGGTTGCCGAAAACCAACATCACAAACATTGCAGACTAGGCCTGGAAAAGAGTCAAATCTTCATGAGAAGAGTCATGGTTATTTATGAATTCCTGCTTTCCCTGCCCAACTGATGATGACTGACAGGCTTCTACCTAGTTTTCTCCCTTTCTCTCTAGGAGAAAACTGCCAGTCATCAGCAGATAGGCGGGGAGAGCAGGAGATTAGGAATAACCATGACTCTTCTCAGGTAGATTTGACTCTTTTCAAGGCCTGGGCTGCAATGTTTGTGATGTTGGTTCTCAGCAACCACTCACTTTTAGCTCAAGAGAGACACACCGCTGAAATCAGCATTTCTGTCACTAATTTATGCTGCCCTCAGTACAGTCAGCAAAGTTGATGACAGGTTCTCTTTAAAAGGGCTTTTGGGTCTTTGAAACTGAAATGATATCCCTGCCTAGCGTTCTTCTCTCCCTACACTATCTGTCCCTGCTTGCAGCAGCTGTCCCTGGCTCGGTATGAGCTGGTCACATGTCACCAGGTGCTTTATAGCACCCGATGACGGGTTCCCGGCCAGCCAATCACTGTAATGCCAGTAGCTAACATGGCTACTGGCATTACAGTGAATGCCAGCACCTTCCCGCACGCTAATTGGCTAATTAGCGTGCGGGGAGGAGACTCGAGCATGGCGCTCTATTACACTATTACACCGAATACACTATTCGGCCGAACATGTTCGCTCATCACTAGTGTTCACTCTATCAATCTTCTCCAGACCTGAGCCCAACTGAGCATCTGTGGGATCACCTCAATTGTAGTGTTCACTCTATGGATTATACCCTGGTCCCATCCAGCACCTGTGGGATGCACTGCAGTCAGCATGACTCCAGATACCTGTGACAACCTACCAGGACCTTTTCAGTCACTCCAGTCCGGTCCATCTGAAGAAGTTCATCAAGCTGCCCATTCCCCCCTACATATCGGTTAGGTTAGATTTTCACATCATTGTTTCATTTTCCATTCTTCTGATCCATCAGAAGAACAGAAAAAAAGATCTTTATTTTGAGTATCTGTTATGCTCATTTTGCATCTGTTGTAGCCATTTCCATCTGAGATTTTAGAAGAAAAAGTCCTTCGTGGAGGATAACAAATGCTCAAAATCAAGGATCCTTTATTTTTTTTGTTTTGTTTTTTGGTGATGTGGACCTACCCTAACCCAGCCTGTCTGTTATTATTAACATTCAGCTGTTTATTACAATGTAGTAAAATGGAAAAACAAAATCATTGAAAGAAATACAAGGTTACCATACTTCACACACACAAAACACCAACAAATCACTGCTGGAGAACATAGTACAAGGTTTGTGGTTGATTCCCGTCAGGGTCTCTTTCTGCAAACCTGAATAAAGCCACACAATCCTTTCATCTTTCTAGAAGTAAAATAAAAGAAGTGAGGTGCAGAGGCGCAGTCTAATATACAAAGCCATGTTCAGAGAGGAGCGGAAATCAGCTTTCTTCCACTGTTATAATTTACAATTACTTATCACATTACTTCATAATTGTCTTCTCAAAGTGCACTCAATTGCAAAATTAGAATCCTTATCTCAATGTAACAGCCACCTACCATACATACCCCACAAAATGTGCAAATTACACTGAGGAATAGTCTCCGAAAAATCCTCTTCATCAAAAGACTGACCTTAATTAAAGTGGCGTCTATCTTTCCTGGTGCACAAAGTGCCCCTATTTGTATTTAAATGAGTATATGGGATAGAACCATATATCACTAGAGTGCTACCTTCTAACAATACTGCAGAATGGGAAGACATGCTAGTAGCAAGCTGCCTTTGATATAAACTGTATAGGACTGGTCCAACAGGTTACAATTACAGATGAGCAATTTTTTGAAAAGTTCTATTCGGCTGATTCGCCAAATTTTACAAAAGAATTTGCTTTGTGACAAATTACTTCGTAGCAGGTGCAATGACAAGGAGCTGCGATAGCGGCTGCCCCCGTCATTGTACCCCTTAGAAGCCAAGTTCACACGTGATTGTGGCATCTGAGTGTAAAAACAGTGTAAAATTAACATTAAAAAAATATTTAATCAAACTTACCTCCTCCATTTGCTTGCAATGGGCCGACCGCCGCCATCTTGCTTGAAGATCTGGCGCGAAATCTCGCACGATGTGAGATTACATCATCACGACAGCTGGCGTGGTGATGTTATACATCACCACGCATGGGATTTTGGCCAAGATCTTCAATCAAGATGGCTGCTGGTGGCCTGTCGCGAGCAAATGGTGGAGGTAAGTATGATTTTTGTTTGTTTGTTTTTTACACTGTTTCAGGTTAAATCAATTCGCTAACACGAAGAGATTTGGGGCTTTGAGGCCAATCGAATTTATCCTGAAATTCGGATCGAATTCCACTTTGTGGGTGTCACGGGGAGCTGACGGTGCGCTTCCTCTGTGCAGCGCCGTCAGATTCCCACTGTTGTTCAGGAGCGAGGATGAGATGTGCGCCCTCGTCTCCATGACAACAGGGGTGGGGAGTACCTGGCGCGCGTTCAGTCTCAGCGCGACCGGCGTCCTCCCCATCCCCTTGACGACCGGCAGGAGGAGCTTCTGAGCGCTGGCAGGAGGGCCAGTGCTCATCTATGAATATAGGTCAGGAAGCCTGTTTCAGTTTGGGAATTAAGTCACGTGACGCCGCCCCGTCACGTGACCTACTAGGAGCCCTATTTAAACAGGCAGTCTGCCAGCCACAGGTTGCCTGTGATTAGTCTATCTACCAGTGCTTGATGTTGAGTGTGTGATCCTCTGCAACTTTAGTACTTGACTCCGGCTTGTGTTTTTGACCTTGTTCCTGCTCTCTCCCCTGGTTTTGACGTGACTTCCTGGTACGACATTGGCTTGCTGACCTTCTGATATTGTGTTTGTGTTCTGTCTCTGTTTATTGTGTTCTCCTCTTGTTACCCTTCCCTGTTTGCCCCTGCACTTATCTAGGCTAGGGTTTGCCGCCCAGTTACGCACCGTTACCTAGGACGGGCCGTGTAAGTAGGTAGGGACAGAGGTGGAGCTCAAGTCAGGGCTCACTCCCCCCCCCCCATCCCCTCGTGACAGTGGGATTTGATTCGCTCATCGCTAGTTACAATCTGTACTTTGATTTTGTGACAAACATGTGGCCTGTCATACAAAGAAAAGGGATTCTCTGGGACCATACATAGATGGCATTAGGACAGTCCCCCTATGTATGATCAGCAGTGTGCTCTTTGCTTAACAAGACACAGCGCCATACACAGAGCCCTGCTAATCCCCATTCACTTAAATGAACTGAGCTTCAGTACCAGGCATAGCCACACCTCTGTGAGTGGTGCTGTACCTGGACAAACAATGAATGGGCCCTGGCACTCCAACATTCTGTTGGTCTTGGGACTCCATTAGTCATACTGTAGTACATATTGCATAGGTCATCAGTTTATAGTCCCAGGCAACCCATTTAAATAAATCAACCCTCTAGTCCTCTACAATCTACTCTATACATGAGCCATACTTGTGCCACCATATGGTGTCTTTGGGAGGCAAGTCTGCAAAGAGAAAATACCTCCATCAGAGAGGATGATTTGATTTGTTTTTTGCAGATTGCATGAAAAAAATCTGTACATATGGAAATATGCAAAGATGCAAAGTATGGTATTCTATCAGCCTACTATTACAGATCTGTACCACATATGGCCATGTGCCTGAGTCTTAATGTTTGTTTTATCAAAGAAAAAAAAAAGATTTTATATATTATGAGAATTGATCCATTTCAGGACTTCATGTATACTACATGTATACTTGTTCTACATAATAGTAGATGATCAGGTACAGGTCAAGATAAAACAGCATAATAGATAGATACATAGATAGATAGATAAATAGATAGACCCTCATATGTATCACACCTCAGATGAGACTCACATATCAGACCTCAGATCAGACCCCCATATCAGATCTCATATCAGGCCCCCCTCAGAGCTCAGATCAGACCCCCATATCAGACCCCCATTAGAGTTCAGATAAGACCCCTATCAGATCTCAGATCAGACCCCCGTATCAAATCTCAGATCAGACCCCCATATCAGATCTCAGATCATATCCCCCTCAGAGCTCATGTCAGACCCCATCAGAGCTTAGATCAGAACCCCATATAAGACCCCCATCAGATCTCAGATAAGACCCCATATCAGATGTCAGATCAGACCCCCATCAGAGCTCAGATCAGACCCCGTATCAGATCCCCATCACAGCTCAGATCAGATGCCAATGTCAGACCCCCATTAGAGCTTAGATCAGACCCCCATTAGAGCTCACATCAGACTCCCATGTCAGACTTCCATCAGAGCTCAGATCAGACCCCCATCAGTAATAAAATAAATAAATTAACTTACCTCTCCTGCTTCGCCACCACTCTGCTGATCCAGCAGTCTCTCCCACACTCACCACTCCCTGGTCTTCTCCAGGCCTGTCCTGCACTGTGACTGTGCACAAAGTCAGGTCATAGAGTACACACTATGTCCTGATGCTTTAGGCAGTCAGCACAGTGCAGCAAAGGGCCTGGAGAAGACCAGGGAATGGTGAGTACAGGTAGAGCTAAACTCACTCACTCCCCATGCCTCCGGCATACTAGTAAGCAAGCACTTTCACAATAAAAACAATGACTAGTATTTGCTTTATAAAATGCACTGACATTTCCCCCCACTTCTTGGGAAAAAGTGTGTCTCATTAAGTGCAATGTTTCAGCCCTACAAAATAAAGCCCTTGACAAAGGCCTCATTGCTAAGGACTGAAACGTTGCACGGGTGAATAAAGTGGATCCACCACCTTTTTCACACAACCTGGGGTACTGTCTCTATTTTTGGATTTATTCTAGATAGATAGATAGATAGATAGATAGATAGATAGATAGATAGACTTGAGATAGATACTTCTCATTACTAGTTTAGCACAGTTATCTTGTGTCTTTTTACAAGCATACTGTACTTCTATTTTCTTCTTTGCACTTTTTTGACATATCAGTGCTTGCATTTGGGTGAACGACATTCTTGTTAATATTTCCGTCTAAACAGATTTTGATGGATAAGCTATAAGACAAATTTGTTTTCTGGAGATGGAGCAGTTTCTAAGAAATGATGTGCAGCTGTTCTGATCAACACGTGAAACAACAATGTGTGAAAAAAGCCACCAAATAAAGCAAGCGTAATGTAGACTAGACACTTAAATGGATTATGTTAAAATATAAAGATTCAATTATTCACAGAATATTCTAGAGTCAACAAATAAGAAATTATAAAAAACAAAAATTTTCGCCAGTTTCTGATGATAAATGTGCCCACACCCCTCCCTTATGTAGCTCCCTTTTCATAAATCTAGTTACTATGTCATTTTAAAAAGTTGCAAAACTGAGGTTTAGCGACTTTTTAACGTCAAGTTCATGATGTAGGGTGATGATAAATATCCCCCCCTCCATAGTATAGGCCAAAAAATACATAGGTCCATCTAATTCAGGCTATTATCCTGCAAAGTTGCCCCAGAAGAAGGTAAAAACCCTCTTGAGCTACAAACCAATTTTCTTCATCTTAGGGGAAAAAATCCTTTATGACTCCAAGTCTGGCAATTAGAATAACTCTCTTGATCAACAACCACTCTCCAGAAATCTAGTAACTTACAAAATTGTAATATTTTATTTTATAGCTGTACCTCCAGGAGTTGAAGAGACATGTCCCTCAAGTGTCGGGTACAAGTGGGAACAAAAAAAGCCATTCTACCTTGGCCAGAGTATTTAGAAACAGGGCTAGAGCATGTACTGTAACTGAATCTGAAGTAAAGCTTAGATATGATTCCGGTACCTCCAACCTTTTAGTCTTCATGCATGTGAGTGTATTTGGGATCCATATCACAGTAATTCCAAATGTGTTGGTAAGTCCTCCTCAGACTTCTGACATTAGCTCTGTTCTACACTAATCCCATGGTAGTTAACACGGCTGTCAAGTCTGAGCAAACCTCCAGCAACCCTGACCTATGCATAGTACAATATCCCTTCAGGGGTGCAAGTAGAAATCGAAGTAGCTTCTGAGATTTAAAATAAGCCAACCTGATGATCATGTGATCCCTGCTGGTCTTCCTGCTGAAACCATTTGGTGAGCTATGGGTTGTCCTACATTACTCCTGCAGCAGCATGGTGCTGAGTAAAAATATGTATGCCCATGTAATACATGTATGTGTTAAGAATATGGAAAGAAGTTGTCCTTTTGAGACTCCATATCCTAACCTGGAGCTCTATGGTGCCATTTAGTAGCCAGCCGTGTACATGAGTCATGCAAACTTCAGACAATCTGAGCAGGTACCATTAATAACCACCCTCTGTTTTCTATCACTGAGCGAGTTACATACCCACATACACACATTTTCTCCCACAGGGGTGGACACAGATAGCAGAGGGCCCCTGTGCAAAGAATGTGCCTGCCCCCCCATGCCAAATTCGCAACCTAACATATTCCGTCCTAACATTACATTAGTAATACTGTAATAATTACAGCAATACAAAACAAAACATTTGTCTCGCTGATTCTCTGCATTTTTGCCAGATTGTGGCCTAATCTCTGCCGGACCCCATTATAGTCAATGGGACCAGTGGCCATTCTGCATCCAGCAGCGCCAGAGCCGGTGAATTACGGCAGGCTGTTCTCTGCTAGAACAGCCTGCCAGAATCACCAACGCAGTTGTGAAAGTAGCCTACTACAGCACCACATACCTCATACATCCAGTGACGTCTCCTTTGATGTAGATGTTCTCTTCTCCATTCAGACCAGACCACCATGATGATTTCTTTCATGATGATTTATTTCAGCCATCTCTTCTCCCTGCAGAGTTTGACAGACAGACATCTTGGTTTCTTACTTTCCCATCATTCTCCAACTTTCTTGAACACCCCATCCTGCCACTCCCCAATACTATGCCGCTGGGCTCCACAAAACTATACTGCAGATATTGTGCCAGGATGCCCCCAGTAATAGTGCTCCCCCAAATCCCAAAAATAGTAATAAATCTGTGCCAGAGTGCACTTAGTAGTAAAAGGGCTCTTACAGTGCCCCCAACAGTAATTGTGTCCCTGAAGTAATAATGCTCCCATAGTCTTCCAGTTGTAATAAAGCCCACGATAATCAGTGTTCCCTCTAAGCCTCGGCAGCTACTGAGCGGAGTTGGCTTAGAGCTGGGCAGTGCTTAGTCACACGTGGGCAATATGAAAATCAAACGTGAGATAATCGTCGCATCGGTCAAACATCGAATCTAGCTTGCTAAATAAGGACAGGGTTCAGCATGGCATTTCTGGGCCCCATATAAATTATATATATATATATATATATATATATATATATATATATACAGTATATACTGTATATATTCAGGAGATGCCCAGGTTATACCCGCATGGTCCATATTACTATATACAGAAGAGGTATAACTTATACCAGCTGTACATATATAATCATATACAGGAGATACCCAGGTTATACCAGCATGCTCCATATCACCATATAGAAGAAGATGTATAACTTATACCAGCTGTACATATATAATTATATGCAGGAGATACCCAGGTTATACCAGCATGCTCCATATCACTATATACAAGAAGATGTATAACTTATACCAGCTGTACATATATAATTATATGCAGGAGATACCCAGGTTATACCAGCATGCTCCATATCACTATATACAAGAAGATGTATAACTTATACCAGCTGTACATATATAACTATATACAGCAGATACCCAGGTTATACCAGCATGCTCCATATCACCATATACAGAAGATGTATAACTTATACCAGCTGTACATATATATATTTATATACAGGAGATACCCAGGTTATACCAGCATGGTTCATCACTATATACAAGAAAACGTATAACTTATACATCTTCTTGTATAGTGATACGGACCATGCTGGTATAACCTGGGTATCTCCTGTATATAATTATGTATGTACAGCTGGTATAAGTTATTCATCTTCTTATATTGTGATATGGAGCATGCTGGTATAACCTGGGCATCTCCGTCCTGTATATAAGTATATGTGTACAGCTGGTATAAGTTATACATAATAATGGACCATGCTGGTATAACCTGGGCAAGTGGGCATCTCCTGTATAATCATCTCCTGTATAATACAGGTGATACCTGGGTTATACCAGCATGGTCCATATAACTACAACAAGGTGTATAACGTATACAGGCTATACATATATAATTAGATACAGGAGGACTGCCTCAGCCTGCTGGCGCTAGAATGATGGCCCCCCATTGTATATAGTGATGCTATGAATGATGGTTTATAACCTGGGCACTGCCCAGGTTATACACCATCATTCATAGCATTACTATATACAATGGGGGGCCATCATTTTAGTGCTAGCAGGCTGGGGCAACTCCATTATCCATTATCACAACTCCAGACTCCAGGCTGCCTCTCTAAGATAGCGCCCGCCACGCCGCCTGCATGTTACCTTGCCCTGCTGCTGCATGCTGTTCAGTCTCTTCCAGTGGGAAAAAGGAGGAGGCAGCAGTAGGTTGTGGGGTAGGCGGCGCCCCGCGGAGCCGCACACAGAATGAGGACGTAAGCGTAAGTAACGCTGCGTGACGTGCCTAAGATAAGTCTTCATGATGAATGTGGGCATTTTGCCAGCAGGGTGAGAGGAGCGGCGTGGGATGAGCGGACATTATAAACTTTTGAGCAGGGGCACAATAATTGCTGCGCGGCCGCGCACCCGCGCAGCTTAGAGGGAACACTGACGATAATGCCCCTGGTTGTAATAATTCTCTTTATAATCTGTGACAGTAGAAAAATGCCCCCTTATAATGTGTGCCAGTACAAAAAATGTCCCATTGTGTGGCAGTAAAAAAAAATACCTTATTTTAGTGCCCCCAGTAAAGTATATGTCCCAGTGGAAGTATATAGGACCCCAGTAGATGCCCCCATAGTGCTCCTCCCCCCGCCCCACTTCTCCATAGTGCCCCCTTAATGCGTGCCAGTATATAGGGCTACCATTATATGCCCCTATAGTGCCCCCTCATAATATGTGCCAGTATATAAGGCCCCCAGTAGATGCCCCCATAATGTGCCAGTATATAGGGCCCCCAAAGTGCTCCTTACCCCCTTCTCCATAGTGCCCCCATAATGTGCCAGTATATAGGGCCCTCAAAGTGCTCCTACCCCTCTCTCTATAGTACCCACCATAATGTGGCAGTAATATAGGGTCCCCAAAGTGCTCCCCATAATGTGGCAGTATATAGGGCCCCCAAAGTGCTCCCCATAATGTGGCAGTATATAGGGCCCCCAAAGTATATGTGGCAGTATATAGGGCCCCCAAAGTGCTTCTCCTCCCCCTTCTCCATAATGCCCCCATAATGTGGCAGTATATAGGGCCCCCAAAGTGCTCCTCCTCCCCTTCTCTATAATGCCCCCCATAATGTGGCAGTATATAGGGCCCCCAAAGTGCTCCCCATAATGTGCAGTATATTAGGGCCCCCAAAGTTTCCCATAATGTGGCAGTATATAGGGCCCCAAAGTATATGTGGCAGTATATAGGGACCCAAATAAACAATAAACACATATACTTACCTCCATGACACTCTCGGTGAAGCGATGCAGGCCTCTTCCGGCCTGTGTCCCGCTCTGTACTGCTCAGGCGGAGCGAAGACGTCATTGCGCCGCTTGCGCCGGCCTCTGATAGGCTACAGGTACTAAGCCTGCAGCCTATCAGAGCAACGGGCAGGGGAGACGCCTCTCCCCTGCCCCGCTGCATTATTCATCTGTATCGCTGTCCTGAGGACGGAGATACAGATGAATATAGAGATGAGCGCTTCCACAATGGAAGCACTCATCTCCACTCCCACTGCCCTGCCGCCGGTCAGAAAGCCCCCCCCCCTTACACTGGGCCATTTCTGTTCTCCCAGTCCAATAATTATCATTTTATATACTAACCTTTTAAATGCACAGTATCAAATGCTTTGGAGAAGTCCAGATATATGACAACCATTGATTCGCTACCGTCAAATCTAGAACTTACCTCCTCATAGAAACTGATTAAATTAGTTTGACATGACCGATCTCTCATGAAGCCATGCTGATATGGTGTTATTTGCTTATTTTCATTTAAGTACTCCAAGACAGCATATCTTAGAAAACCTTAAAACAGTTTACCCATGACAGATGTTAAACTTACCGGCCTATAGTTTCCAGGCTCTGTTTTTGACTCCTTTTTAAATATTGGCATGATACTTGCTAAGCGCCAATCCTGTGTAACACTCACTGTCAGTATAGAGTCCTTAAATATCAGAAATAAGGATCTATCTATGACATTACTTAATTCTCTTAGGATACGGCGGTGTATGCCATCTGGTTCCGGCAATTTGTCTATTTTATGCCTCATTCACATGTCAGTGTTTTGGTCAGTGATTTCATCAGTGATTGTGAGCCACAACTAGATTCTAAAGGCTAAAAAGGTGCAGATCTTTCCCTTACACCTTATGTCTGACGGAGGCTTCAGTCCTGGTTCTTGCTCACAATCACTGATGGAAAATCACTGACCAAAACACTAATGTGTGAATGAGGCTTAATTCTTCTTAAGACGCCGCAGCACTTCTTCCTGGGTTGGACAGGCCACTTTTAATGGGTAGTTGACTTTGACACTCTGCATTTCATCTGACAGTTTATTTTCCTGAGTGAATATGGTGGAGAAAAAAACTTAATACATTTCGTTTCTTCTCATCCCTCTCTACAATTCCCCCCTCATCACTCAGTAAAGGGCCAACACTTTAAGTTTTAAACTGTTTGCCATTTATATAATTGAAAAGAACTTAAGAGCATTTTCGGGTTAGTTTTACTCCCTTTGGCAATTAATCTCTCTGTCTCCAGCTTGGCTGTTTTTATTTGTCTTTTACATTTTCTTTTTTTTTTTTTTTGTTATATTATTTCAAGGCTTCCTTGATACCTTCCTGTTTTAGTGATGTAAAAGCTTTCTTTTTGTCATTTATTACTTCCTTTACCATCTATCCACATTGGGTTTTTTTTCTTGTTCCTTCCTTATTCTCATAAGGTATGTACCTCTCACAATTAGAGTTTACGATGCTTTTAAAAGTATCAAATTTTATGACTGCATTTTTATTTTTGAGGACATTGTCCCAGTTAGTGAGGCTAATAGCCTCTCTTAGATGGTCAAATTTAGCTTTTTTGAAGTTTGGTATTTTTGTGCCTCCTGGAAGAAACACTCTTTTGAATGACAGTTGAAAGATTATTATTTTATGGTCATTATTTCCCAGGTGTCTACCACCCTGCACATCTATTGTTCTGTCAGGTCTATTGGTTAATACTAAGTCCAGTGTGGTTATCCCCTCTATTTGGATCCTGAACCAGTTGGGCAACCTAATTGTCTTTGATTTTTGCCAAGAACCTTTTTCCTTTACAAGATCTGCAGGTTTCAGTTTCCCAGTCTATATCTGGGTAGTTGAAGTCCCTCATAATAGTGACCTCATTATCATTTGCAGCCTCATCTACTTCCCTGAGTAGCAGATTTTCTACCCATAGTCTCCAAATGTTCATGTCCCTCACTTATATATTCCTGGAGTGTGGGCTTTAGACAGGACTTTACATAAAGGCAGAACCCCTCCCCCTCTTCGGTTTTGATGATCCTTTCTAAATGGACTGAAACCCTGTACGTTAACCGCCCAGTCACAGCTATCATCCAGCCATGTCTCAGTTATTCCTCCAACCTTCTAGCCATTGAGGTGCAGCCCATCTCTACGATAGAGCCTGTAGCTGACAGAGAAGTCGGCCCAGTTCTCCAGGAACCCAAATCCCTCCTTCCTACACCAGTTCTTGAGCCATTTGTTAACCTCCCTAATCTTCCGATGCCTTTCTTGTGTGGCTCGTGGTATAGGTAGTATTTTGGAAAACCTCTTAACTGTATGTACACTAATGCCAGAAGCCTGACTAATAAAACTGGTGAACTGGAATTAGTGATGTGTGAGGAGGACTATGGGGACACCTGGGAAATAGTGACCATAAAATAATAACCTTCCAATTGTCATTCAAAAGAGCGTTTCTTCAGGGAGGAACAAAAATACCAAACTTCAAAAAAGCTAAATTTAGCCAACTAAGAGAGGCCATAGGCCTAACTAACTGGGACAAAGTCCTCAAAAATAAAAATACAGCCACAAAATGGGATATTTTTAAAAGCATCCTAATATCTAATTCTGAGAGGTACATACCTTATGGGAATAAAAGGTTAAAGAACAAGAAAAAAACAATGTGGATAAATAGAACTGTAAAGAAAGCAATAAATGACAAAAAGAAAGCATTTAAATGACTAAAACAGGAGGGTTCTTTAAATGTTCTTTAATTATATAAATGGTAAAAAGTATAAACCTGAAGGCGTTGGCCCCTTACAGAGTAATGAGTGGGGAGTTGCAGAGAGCGATGAGGAGAAAGCAAAGCTACTAAATATTTTTTCTCCACTGTATTCAGTGAGGAAAATAAACTGTCAGATGAAATGCAGAATATAAAAGTAAATTCCCCTTTAAAAGTGCCCTCTCTGACCCAGGAAGAAGTACAGCGATGTCTTAAAAAGATTAAAATAGACAATTCGCCAGGACCGGATGGCATACACCCCCTTGTCCAAAGACAATTAAGTAATGTCATAGCCAGACCCTTATTTCTGATATTTAAGGACTCTATACTGACAGGGAGTGTTCCACAGGATTGGCACATAGCAAATGTGCTGCCAATACTCAAAAAGGGTCCAAAAACAGAGCCCGGGAACTATAGGCCGGTAAGTTTAATATCTGTTGTGGGTAAACTGTTTGAGGGTTTTCTAAGAGATGCTAACTTGGAGAACCTTAATGAAAATAAGCAAATAACTCCATATCAGCATGGCTTCATGAGGGATCGGTCATGTCAAACCAATTTAATCAGTTTCTATGAGGAGGTAAGTTGTAGACTTGACCGCGGCGAATCAATAGATGTCGTATATCTGGACTTCTCCAAAGCATTTGACACGGTACCACATAAAAGGTTAGTTTATAAAATGAGAATGCTTGGCCTGGGAAAATGTCTGTATGTGGGTAAGTAACTGGCTCAGTGATAGAAAACAGAGGGTGGTTATTAACGGCACATACTCAGATTGGGTCACTGTAACTAGTGGGGTACCACAGGGGTCAGTATTGGGCCCTATTCTCTTCAATATATTTATTAATGATCTTGTAGAAGGCTTGCACAGTAAAATATAAATTTTTGCAGATGACACTAAACTGTGTAAAGTAATTAACACAGAAGAGGACAGTACACTGCTACAGATGGATCTGGATAGACTGGAGGCTTGGGCAGAGAAGTGGCAGATGAGATTTAACACTGACAAATGTAAGGTTATGCATATGGGAAGGAATAATACAAGTCACCAGTACATACTGAATGGTAAAACATTGGGTAACTCGGACATGGAAAAGGACCTAGGAATTTTAGGGAACAGCAAACTAAGCTGTAGAAACCAGTGTCAGACAGCTGCTGCCAAAGCCAATAAGATAATGGGTTGTATCAAAGACAGGAGAGGACAGCCTCTCCTTGAGCAAGTGGATGAGTATTTTTTTAACCCCTGATTAACCCCCTCAAAGTCACAGATGCAGCGATCAGCATTGAACGTGGCATCTGAGGGACTAAATGATGAGGGGATGGCGCAATCGCCGTTACCTGTCATTGCGCCCACTCTGTACAATGGAAAGCAATTCGTGACAAAGTAATTTGTAACAAATCAAGCAAATTCAAGTTTTTCAAAACTTCACTCATTACCAGTAGAAATAAACAATCAATGGTATTTCGATGAGGCTTCCTGCATATATTATGGATCACCACAGCACCCTTCTTATATCATTACACAGTAATCTGTTGTCATGTAAGCATGGCTGAGAGCTGCCATGTCTGCCCTTTCATAAATACAGTAATCTGTGTCAGGACCCAGTGATACATGCAAATGAACGTTCCTTTTTTTCCGCTGATCATCATATTCATTGTCTACAATTACTAGATTATAGTGAGGGCGGCAATGAGATCTGGCATCAAGAAATTACTTCTGCAACTATAATTGCCATTTGTTTCAGGTTGCATTTTACCATGATTTTATGTATTCTGTGTCATGTATTCTGTGCACCCCCTTAAAGGGAACCTGCCGCATTGCGTATGCAGTTCTATTGTCCTATTTTCCTATGTGATAGAGCAGGAGGAGCTGACCAGACTGATATATAGTTTATGGGATAAGATTCTGTAAAACTTGCCATTTATACATTTATATCTCTGCTGATTCTCTGCTTCGGAGTCCAGTGGGCGGTCCTCATTGTTTACTAGGACTGCCCACTGGACTCCTAAGCATAGAATCAGCAGGGAGCGGGTTATGCAGAATGTTTTCCCACAAAACTATACATTAATCTGCCAAGCTCCTCCTGCTCTTTAAAATGATGGCATAACTGGCCCTAAACTAAGCCTCGTCGTGGGTTGTCATTGGAACTATAATAATCAATTTGAGTGCCTGCTGTCCTGCTTTGTGAATTTTGAATTAATTATCTATTAAACATTTTCTTAGGAATAGTTACAGTAAGAAACATTTTCTTTTCAGATGTGTCCTTTTAAGAGGTTCTCCGGGAATTAAGAAAATGAAAATACTTAAATATTATGTTATTATAAATATATTCCCAATTACCTTTCATTAGATATAATGGCTCATTTTGTCTGGGAAACAATCAACAGGGGCAATAAAATGGCTGCCGTCCTATTAGTACACACAAAAGCTGTCCTAATTACACAGCAGTACAAGTTACTTCAGAGCAGTGAGCAAAAGAGCTGCCTCATCCTCCTCTCTGCTTGTCAGTTATTTTAATACAGACGTTAAGATCTTCAGCTTATTCTCTATAGGAATGGAGTTCATGAGGAGACATGAACTACAGAGAGGAGGTGGGGATGTGGTAATGAGCAGCAGCACTTGTATGTAGTCTTCATTACTACAGTCTGTTCTGTCCGTCCTCTCAGTACTTCATGTCTCCTCATGAACCCCATTCCTACAGAGATTCAGCTGAAATTCTTATCATCTGTATTCTGGATCATAATCCCTGACAAGCAGAGCAGAGAGGAGGATGAGGCAGCTCTTTACCTCAGTGTTGTGAAGTAACTTGTCCTCCTGTGTGATTAGGACAGGTTTTTTGTGTACTAATAGGACAGCGGCCATTTTTTTTTCTCCTATTCATTGCTTCCTACACAAAATGAGCCATTATAACTAATGAAAGGTATTTGGGAATATATTTATAATAAAGTCTTTCTTAATTCTCAGAGAATCCCTTTAATGTTAGCAATATGACAGTGACTGGTAAGAGTCTAAGCGAAGATCAACACTTTGACGTTGAGGTTAAATTTCAGAAATAATGGTTCAAAGTATTGCAGTCTATGTTCATCAACGTTTATATTGACCAAAAGGGTTTGTGCACGCAGCAGATGATTGTGCATGAAGCCTCTATGGCGGTGCATGGAGTCCACCGGCCCTCTAGTTGTTGCATGGTCGTCCTGCAGTACAGGCTCCATCTAGGGGACCATACCTCCATATATACATACAACATCCAATTAAGCATGCCATGTGTTGTGCAAATCTGACACAGAAAACCATCATATACCTTGTAAAGATTTAGGGCACATTCACACGACTATAGTGTTTGCGGATCTGCAAAACATGGATACCGGCCATGTGTGTTCCACAATTTGCAGACCTCACATGGCCACAAATATAATGGAAAATGCTGATTGCAGACAAGAATAGGACATGCTCTATCTTTTTTGCTGGGCTTCAGAACGGAACCACGGATGCGGACATCCACTGAAATGAATGGGTCCGCACCTGTTCCACAAAATGGCGGAACGGATGCAGACTCCTTCATACAGTCTTCTGAATGAACCCTTAGAGAGCAATACATGTCCATTTGCATGAGCTCTTAAAGAGGACCTGTCACCGCCTGTTTTACTAAATACCTGCATCCCATGTAATAACAATTTTGGAGCATTTATCCTCTATATTGTACCAATCCTCTATTACTCAAGTTAGAAGTTTTTGAATGAATTGGCAGCAGTCTGCAATCAAATTCCAGCTGGGTGTTACCAGTAAGGGGTGAATCCCTGCACAGTCTCACACCACCCAATCAGAGCAGCCAGTGGCGAACTGTGCAGCGGTACAACTCCAAATGGTAACACCCAGCTGGACCTTGATTGCAGACTGCTGCCAATTTATTCAAAAACGTCTAGCTGGAGCAATAGAGGACTGGTACAACATGGAATTGTTATTACATGGGGAATACAAGTAGTTACTAAGGCAGACATGTCAGAAGAGGTGACAGCTCGTCTTTAATTTGTACCTATGACACTGGCTGACCTGTTACATGTGCGCTTGGCAGCTGAAGGCATCTGTGTTGGTCCATGTTCATATGTGCCTGCATTGCTGAGAAAAAATATTTTTTAGTATTAGTTTTATTAATTAATTTAGTAATTAGTTTTATTATATGCAAATGAGCCTCTAGGAGCAACGGGGGCGTTACCGTTACACCTACAGGCTCTGCTCTCTCTGTAACTGCTGCACCCTCCGCACGTTGGTTGACAGGACCAGGTGTGATGATGTTTTCACTGCCTAGCCCTGTCAATTAAAGTTGAGAGGGCATGGCAGCTGCACAGAGAGCAGAGCCTCTAGGTGTAATGACAATGCCCCGGTTGCTCCTAGAGGCTCATTTGCATATAATAAAACATCATTTTTCTCAGCAATGCGGGCACATACGAACATGGGACCAACACAGACGTCTTCAGCTGCCAAACGCACATGTAAAAGGTCAGCCAGTGTCATAGGTACAAATCTGCTGACAGATGCCCTTTATGTTTAGGTTTTTAACCAGTAAAAACAATTTAGGTTTATTGTGGCATGCCATGTTTTAACAATTGTTGTCTCCACGTGATAGTAAATATCATCAGTCTACCTGAGCGGATTTGGCATCAGAACAAAAATTCTCCATCCATCTGTCTTCATAAGAACTGCTTTTAAACATTACATGCCATGTGTGAATTGCTCACAGCATTGATGAGAAACTGGAAAGCAGTCATTAACGTGACAGGCTGAATACGTTCCTTAGATTATAGAAAGCTTCTGATTGTTTTATTTTCCCTAATTTACAACTTCTCGAAAAAACTCCAGATGTCATTCCTGAAATCAATTACCCAAAATATTAATTTATCACCACAAATTAACATTGCCCAGAGTTATAGAACAGCCAGTGGATGAATTCATCACTCTTCACTGACAATTGTACCAAAATGAAAAAGTTTTACATTGTTACAAAGTAGAACGAAAATATTGCACAAATGCGTCAGGTCAAACCTACCGTATGGTCATGCAATGCCCAGGGGTCTGGACTAGAGAGCAGAGAATCGATTTGTAAAAGCAGAGTTCTGCACCTGCGCCGAGTTGTCCCCGAAGATGAAGACCCTCCCCGTACCACTAGATTGAGAGAACAGGACATCTCAGCCAGTACTGACCATCTCGCTCCTGCACCGCTGCTTTGAGTAGTGACACAAGCACAGAGAGTGAGGGTCTGCTTCTGCTACTGATACAGCGACTGTGTATGAGCCACCATTTCCGGGAAGTGGCGCATGAACGGTTGCTACTCCAGAAGCAGAAGCAGAGCATCTACACTTGCACCACTACTCGAAGCAGTCGCACAGGCACAAGATTGTCAAGATCGGCCAGGATGTCCAGTCCTGTCAATCAAGCAGAAGGGGGAGGTTCGTAAGCTTCATCGATACCTCGGCACAGGCGCACAACTCTGCTTGAAGAATCAATTTACTCATCTCTACTATGGACTCCCAAAATGTAGACAAATCCCAGTCCAGCGCAGAAGGGAAACATTTTCCCAGGGAAAGCATTCCTTCTGACCTGTTCATGCTTCTATAAATTATGGATATCCATAATACACTCTCACAGAGGAGTAGTTTTAGGGGATGCAGAGGTAGAGGTTGTACTTGGGGGCCACTGCGTAAAGAGGTTCAAAGATCCCACTGATACATAAGAATACCCCATAAATGACTCATAGTAGGCAGGGGCCCTGTTACAGATTTTCCACTTTGCCCATAGGGTTAATGTATTGTGTTTTGCACTGTGTAATCTTAAATGGTTGTCTATAGGCAGCAAATAGTTACCATCTGGCAGCTCTTTAGCATGACTGATTTGGAGACAGGGCAGGCCTCGTCCCCTGTAGCTTGTTGTGGCTGTTTTTTACAGATCAGTCTTGCTTGAGCTGTGGGTGAAGCTACAGTTTGTGAGCCTGGCAGAACTTGATAGATAGGAAAGATAATTTTTCTCCAGGAAAAACACAATTCCTGTGGAGTTGAGCTAGGAGAACCTTGACAGAAAGAGAGCAGACATCTGAAGACCCTTCAGGATCAGCAGGGAGTGTGTGTAACAGCAAAAGTAATGCTCGTTTATGACTATAGACTTTGCTGCTTGTGGAGAGGGTATATTGCCTCTGGCACCCACCATACTTCTATAATGGATTCCCCTGTGGGAGCTGCAGTACTTATTGTGGATTTGCACACTTGTGGACAATTAGGAAGATTGCTAACACCTATACAGAGAGACTCAAGGACTACTACTGCCATCATTGCCACTGCCTATACCCGGCCACTGGGAAAAACAAGCTCTGTGTTATACCTCAGAACTGCCATCTGTATTACAACTCTCATCATCTGCAAAAAGAGGCCATTCTTACCACTAAACCAGGCCCTGTCATTGCCTCCATTATCCGCCGCTCCCCATCATTGTACCCCCTCAGATGCTGCGTTCATACATGATCATCGCATCTGAGAGTAAAAACAGTGTGAAATTTACAGAAAAAAAATAATAAAATCATATTTACCTCCTCCATTTCTTGCGACAGGCCGGCCGCCGCATCTTGCTTAAAGATCTGGAGCAAAATCTCGCACAGTCCGAGATTACGGTGTCATGCCGGCCGGTATGGTGACGTCATACGTCACCACACACGGGATTTTGGTCGAGATCTTCAATCAAGATGGCGGCAGATGGGCCGTTGGGAGCAAATGGAGGCGGTAAGTATGATTTTTTTTTGTTTTTGACACTATTTCAGGTTCAATTGAAGCAAGCTCTGTGCCTACGGCTGCCATCTGTATTACAACTCCCATCATCTGCAAAGAGGCTGTTCAATGTTATCACTTAACTGGGGCCTGGTCATTGCCTCCATTATCCACCGGTCCTTACATCTACCCTGCAACCATTCATCATCAAGTGCACTCCTCCTAATACCAGGCAGAAGACCAAAGTCCAGGGTCTGCTTGAGGGAAGAATGGGTGTGCCCTCCATTCACAGCACAGCCCAGGGTGAGCCAGAGTGAGGACTAGCACCATGAACTGTGAGCACCACTCCTCCCATCCTCGCCTCTGCTGAAATACTATAACTCTGTGTACATTTGATCATACGGGAGGCATATAGAGTTTTTTTCCCTCAAGGATTCAAAAACATGGTGGAATCCAACATGGTATACGATATTACAAAGATATTTTCTGCTTGAAGAATTTCTTCTTGGAGACAATACCATGCCTTTCGGATGCAAAATATAGTGGCTCATGGGCTGCCTACGGGTCCAGACTAATAGGGACTCCTACAGGGTCTGTGCACATGGCTTTGCTATGTGTACGATGATCCCTTAGGGCTACGTTCACACTTTCTTCTTTTTATAGTACTGTATTTTTATGTTTACAAGGAAATCAATGGATCCTATTTATTTCTATGGGACTCAAGCCAATGCCAAAGTGCATCGGTTTCCAGTAATTAAATTCCATCAGTTCCGTCATGATCAATTCCTTTACCTGTCATGATTGGATTTTTTTTTACAAGATCCGTCATGGTCCACTTTTTTTTATCAATGAGGTCAATGGGTGAAAGATTGAAAAATCTGATGCAAAAGTTGATGAAAAACTAAAGTCAATTTGTCATTGGGTGTTCAATCAATTTACATCAGCTTGCCCAAGGGGGCAGAAAAAAAAACTAAAAATGAAAGTCCCTGAGAATGTAGGAGAGAGAACAAAAAACTGGGTAGACTTGAATATGGCAGTGTGAGTAAATCCCTGAACCAATTCCCAGAAAATCTACAGACCAGTCAAAAGTAATTTTCCATAAATATTGAGCTGGGTCTCAAAATGCTACCGGTGCAAGAATTTAAGGAACACCCAAGGAAATATTGACCCTGGCTTCAGTGCATAGCCAGAAGGGGTGATGTATGACTGCTTTTATAATGCATCATTTTTTTGACTGATCTGTCAAATGAATCATCCAAAACAGTTGTATAGTTGGTACTTTTAATTTTATAGGAAAGTAGAAATATTCTTGACTTTTTTTATGCAGATAAGTCCAAATCAATAAGGTAACAATAGGGTAACATAACAATAAGGGTATGAAGTAAGGGTCCCATAGCAAGGGTCAAACCAGGCCCCCACACAGGACAGAAGGGTTTCTGCCTAAACCCTTTTCAATGATCATTGGGTCGTTTTTCCACTGCCTTATTTGCTAAAAGTTGTTCCTTTAGAGGGTAGAGTCCTGACAAGTTTTCACCCCCAGTAGAAGAGGAAGATAATCCCAATTAAGACTGGGCCCCCTCTTGCCCTGGGCCCCATAGCAGTCACATAGCCTGCCGCTATGGTAGTTACGCCCCTGGGTATGACCACATGGCCAGGTTTCTGCATTCAGTTTTGGGAGCCAAAATCAGGAGTGGATCATAAAAGGAGAAAAAGTATAAATAACATATACCAGTTCTCTTCTTTTTTAATTCACACAATCGGATTGTGTGGACGTAACTAGAGATGAGCAAAGTTTTGGGAAATTTGATTTGGGCTGCTTTGGCCGAATTTTAGAAAAAATTTGCTTTGTGACAAATTACTTGGTCACAAAGCGCATTTTTTTGTAAGTGCTGCGATAGCACCGCTCCCCGTCATTGTACCCCTCAGATGCCACGTTCACATCTGAAGCAAAATCTTGCACAGCCTGAGATTACGTTGTCACGCTTGCCGTGTGTGGTGACATCATACGTCACCATGAACAGGATTTTGGCCAAGATCTTCAATCAAGATAGCGGTACCCAACAAATGGAGTTGTTACACTATTTACACTCAGGTTAAATCAACCCGTTACCACAAAGGACGAGGAAATTCAGCTTCATGGAGAATCATTTATCCTGAAATTCGGATCGAAGTCTACTTCGTGGGATTTGATTCGCTCATCTCTAGCCGTAACCTAAGGTTGAATTCATATATGGAAATTTGTAGAAAAAAATTGCCCTTTTACCCTTTAGGCAACGTATCCATATGACTGGGGCTTGCAGAAAACCATGGGGGAAATGCATTAAAGGGTTATTCCCATCTCACAAATGTAGTTTGTATAGTTAGATATAGCCATACCAATATTATTACTAATAGAATGTATTTATATAAAATGTACCGTTTAGAAGATTTACCTATTTGTATATCCATTGTCCCACACACATCAGTCAGGCCGTTGCCCCTGGTTACGAACACCGTGGCCATGTAGTAGTGGTGGCCGGCTTGCTCTTGTTCAAACCCGCTCTGAGGTAACTGCTGTATTGTGAACACACATTGCATGAGCATGCGGAGACACATCTTAGGGTACTTTCTCATCTGCGTTTTGGGCGCTACCAGTCCAAAACACAATGGTCAGGATCCATCCAAAATGCAGACTTTATAAACGGATCCTGCTCCATAGAGATGAATTGATCTTGAAACAGGATCCGTTTCTCTGCATTTTGGAAGCTCAGACAAAAATGCTACAACCCTAATATGTGTCTCCGCATGTTCATGTAATGTGCATTCACAATACAGCAGTTACCTCAGAACGGGTTTGAACAAGAGCAAGACACCACTACTACATGGCCGCGGTGGTTATAACTAGGGGCAACGGCCTGACTGATGTGTGTGGGACAATGGATATACAAATAGGGAAATCTTCTAAACGGTACATTTTATATAAATACCTTCTATTAGTAATAATATTGGTATGGCTATATCTATCTATATAAACTACATTAGCGAGATCGGAATACCCCTTTAAGACTGGCATTTCTTACGCCTGTGTTAATAGAAACCCCGCTGGCGTACGATGCTCCAGTATTAAAAGGTTCTCCAGGCTTTTATTATTGATGACCTATCCTCAGGATAGGTCATCAATATCAGATCGGCGAGGGGTCCAACACCCAGGCACCCCCGCCGATCAGCTGTATGAGGAGACACAGAGTGTGCACGTGCCATCTCCCTTCTCTCTTCCTGTTCACTCCTTCTGTTTATGGCAAAGCAGCAGCGAACAGGGAGAGAGAAGGGAGATGGCATGTGCACACTGCGCGCGCCGTCTCCTCATACAGCTGATCGGCGGAGGTGCCGGTGTTGGACCCCCGCCGATCTGATATTGATGACCTATCCTGAGGATAGGTTAACAATATTAAAAGCCTGGAGAACCCCTTTAAGAAGAGGTAATAATAACTACATCGTTGGGAAGGCCCTTGTGCAAGAAAAAAATAAATCTCTGCTAGCTAGGGAGCTGGTCTGGATTTTTGCCCTAATGTGCACCAATTTTCTGATGCACCCACTGCCACCTCCTCCCGTCCGTCCTCTACCCAATTTTTTGTAAAAGTTGGTGAGGGAGGTGGTCAAGTGCAAAAATTACAATTTGTGGCATAAAATGGCACTTGAACAAAACAATTGTAAATTTGTATGGAAATCAACCATATAAAGATGTTATATTATCCCCCCACCATGTGCTTTCTGCAGAAGCAACACAATGAGATGAATGAAATGGATTTTTGAAAAGACAAAGTTAGTCAGCGGCAACCAACAAAGTGAAATAAATGAGTGGGTGCAAATCTACCGCCTCAGCAAAAGCAAACAAAGACAGCTACGAGCGCCAAGGATATATGTGTCAACCTGCAATATTTTTGCCGTTTTAGACGGCGTCACTGCTAGATTTAGTAGACTTAGAAAATAGAGGTTCTTAGTGCGCGGTCTGATCAAATTGTGTGAGCCCATCTGTCACTCAACCGAGAGCGGCAAGTCCCCTGTTTGTACAGATACACTGTGTGGTGTATGGACCCATGTGAAGGAGGTCACTTCATCATGGCAGGTGGTCTCCACACAAACCTGATCAAAATGTTGTAGAAGAAACTCAAATTTAGAAGTAAATTAAATGTAGCAGACATAATAAAAAATAAGAAAACGCTTGCTTGGGAGTCGTTGCTTGCTTTCGGAATAGATTTTTCAACACAGAAACAAATCTGCTGCCTGTAAGTTTGCCCTAAGGAAGGGGGGCAGAAGTATCCAGGATGCAATGCCCCCTATGCCAAATGAAAAGACAGTATTGTAAATGGCACAGAGGTAGGTAGCGGGCTCTATTACAGACAGGGGCGTAACAATTAGGGCTGTGGAGTCGGTAAGCCAAAGCCCCGACTCCTCAATTTCCCCTAACTCCGACTCCGACTCCCAATCCGACTCCCTCATACATGGCGCATGTTAAGTGATAACTTTAACAAACTTTGCATAAATCAATAGTACAGATCTGTCATGACAAAAAGAGTTTGTAATATATGTTTTACTAGATAGCTTTACTCTGAACTTTAAGCATCAGGCTTTTCTCAGGGTACAGCTCACTAAGGGCCTGGTGTATGAAAACTGTCTAGGTCTAAGAATTTCTTTGTTGCCCATAGCAACCAATCAGAGCTCCTCTTTCATTTCTCCAGAGCACTATATGAAATGAAAGGGGAGCTCTGATTGGTTTCTATGGGCAACAAAGAAACTTCTACACCTAGACAGTTTTCATACATAAGGCCCTAGGTGTTTTACATCAGAGGAAAAGCAAACTAAAACATAAAGCAGAAAGAACATGCACTGGACAATTGATTTATGCTCAGTTTATTGAAAGTTTAGATATACTAAGAAGTACTTGCCTTAAAGGGGTTTTCTCGGCACATTAATTAACTGGCTGACAGGCAGTTTGCACTCACACTGTCTCCTCAGGCTTTGGGTGGGTCTCCAGCAGTTATTACAATATATTAACTGACAGAGCAGGAGGTTGTGATCTCTAACACAATTACAGGTAAAGCCATGCTTCTTAGTCCTCATAACACTGGTACCTTTTGCTTACTGCAGATAATCACTCACAGCTCAGTCCCATCATTCCGTGGGGGTGAGGTCACTCCTGCTCTCAACCAATCAGATAACAGTCTTTCTGGTCTGCAGGTTACCATAGAAACCAGTGTACAGTGAGATACCTGCTGAACTGTCTATAGTTCATGACTAAAGTAAAAATCTACTGACCACTGTATTTAGAAAATGTCTTCTTTTAACTATCCCTTTATGTTGAAAGCTAATCTTTGTAACTAGTGAGAAAACCCCTTTAATCTTGTTTTCTCTAGTAGATCTGAGATGAGTGCAGCCATTCCTTCCCAGTGCCTTTTTCCTCTGACCTGTAGCAGAGGAGCTTCACTTCTGAGCATCTACATAAAGGGCAGCACACATTCATCTCAACTGAAAGCCTAGATCCTTACACCAGGAATAGCACAGACATTTATAGGACATTTCATCATTTTCCCAAATTCTTATGAAAATATATTCAGCACATATTGCATTGAACTAAATGTACCAATTTATTATATATTTTAGGAGTCGGAGTCGGTCCATTTTATACCGACTCCAACTCCGACTCCACCAAAATGGACACCGACTCCGACTCCACAGCCCTGGTAACAATCATAGAGGCAGACCATGCAACTGCTATGGGGCCCAGAGCAAGAGGGGTCCCAGTCTTAGTTGGGATCATCTCTTCTTCTACTGGAGGTGAAAACTTGGTCAGGACTCTACCCTCTAAAGGAACAACTTTTAGTAAATGAGGCAGTGGAAAAATGGCCCAAGGGTCATTGAAAGGGGTTTAGGCGGAAACCCTTCTGTCCTGTGTGGGGGCCTGGTTTGATCCTCGCTATGGGGCCCTTACTTCTCTATGCACGCCACTGATTACAGATCCAACTTTCAACCCCTTTTTGGCTGTCCCCCCTCCCCTCCGGACCTGTGGAGGGAAGCATACTTACCTGCTACCCATTGCTCGGTTCTAGCTTCTTCAATTCAACGTGCTTCAACATCTGGAGTGGAAGGGGTCATCTGTGCCGCTGCAGCCAATAACTGGCTGCAGTTGTGAAGCGTTGCTTCACTGGATCACATAAAGGGTTTAAAGCTTTAAAGGGAGTCTGTCAGCAGTGTTGATTTCTAAAAAAAAACTGCTGACAGCACTAAATAGGTGACAGGGAGAGAAGTGTAAACGTACGCCAAGTGATGGTCATGCAGGTTGCATGACCAAGAAATCCAAGCTTTAATCCATCGGTCAGTAAGTGCCCAAGAGGCAGTCCCTTCATGTGCATTCTCTGCATCGGACACTTGCCAGCCCCTCCCCTCTGCTCTGAATGACAGCTTTAATAGCCAATCAGGAGACTGCTAGAGCCTAAACTCAGAGCAGAGGGGAGGGGCTGTGAGCAAAATGCCCTGGGCACTGAACATGGAGGGGCCGCCCGCCAGCATGACCATCACCACTGGGTATGTTTACACTGCTCTCCTTGTCACCGAGAAAACTGTCAGCAGTTTTGATTTAATTGGGGTGATGCCTGTTTTAGGGTTCCATGGGACATTAGTACAAAGAAACCATGAACCAAATATTAAGAGACCCTGAAGATGCACTCCAGAGAAAACTGATATACTGTGTTATAACTACCATAGAGCCTGAGGGGGCAGAGCATGACACAACAATTTAAAATGAGGAGTCAGGCTCTGCACTAGACATAATGTACTGGATCAATTTTTCCTGGATTGTTCCTTTAAAGGGGTTAGCCCATCTCACACATTGGGGGCACACCTCTAGGATATGTCACCACTGTCTGATAGGAGCGGGTCCTACCTCTGGGGCCCACACCAATCTCTAGAAAAGAGCCCATAAAGTGAAGGAGAGCGGACTGAACATGTGTGGCCACCCTCCATTCATTTCTATGGGAGTGCTGAAAATAGCCCAGCGGCACACTCGGCTATTTTCGGAAGGCCTATAGAAGTGAATGCGAAGCACACCACGCAAGCACGGTCACCTCTCCATTCATTTCTATAGGTTCAGTGGTTTGCTGTTTTAGCAGTCCCATAGAAATGAATGGAGGGCGGCCATGCATGCACGGTCCGCTCTCTTCTTCACTTTGCAGGCTTCATTCTAGAGATAGGTGCAGGTCTTAGGGGTGGGACGCACACCTATCAGACATTGGTGGCATATCCCCTCCTGACGTGTGTTTTAGTAAATAATTGTATTCCACCTGAAATGATAATTCTGGAACATTTCTTCTTATGACTCTATGTTTTGCCATGCATCTTCTATTCTTGCTACAAGTTTATAGATTACAGTACAGATGGGAGTTACCAATTGGGGGTTGTTCCAGCAGAGTCTAGCACTGTCCAATCAGTGCTGCCAGTGGCATTCTGTGCAGGGACACACCCCTAACTGGTAACACCCATATGTACCTTTATCCATAAACTTCTAGCAGGAATAAGAGAACGGCGAAACACAGAGCCATAAGAATAGAAGCTCCAAAATTGTTATTACATGGGGAATGCAAGTAGTTACTAAACCAAACATGTCAGGAGAGGGTACAGGTCCTCTTCAGGATCTCTGCAAGCAATTTGGGAATTTAGTCATTTGTATGAGCCAGAAAAACTCTATTCTGAATACAAAATGCATCTTAGAATTCGATTATGGTCCAATTCAGCCAAATCACATGTCTAATTTGTGTCCAAATAAATGCTAGCCAAATCGAAAGTGCTCTGATTGTTTGGAAAAGTCTCTCGTTTCTCTTTCTTTCTCTCCTCTCTCTTTTTATCTCATTTCTATCGTCTCACTATCTCTTGCCTCTCTCCCTCTACTCTTTCTCTTCTCTGTGTTTCTCTCCTCTCTCCATATATCTCTCTTCTCTATAACTTTCCAGCTCTCTCTTCTCTCTGTCTCCTCTATCTTTCCCCACTCCATCTCCCTTCTCTCTGTCTCCTCTTGCTATCTATATTTTCTCGATCAATCTCTCTATATCTTCTATCGCACTTTTGCTCTCTTTTCTATCTCTTCTTTCCTCTCTCCATTTCTCTCTATTTCTCCCCCTCTCTCTATTGCGCTCTCTGTATCTTTTTCCTCTCTCTGCCTCTCCTATCTTTATATATCCCTGTCTCTACTCTCTTTTTCTCTTCTCTGTGTGCCATCTATCATCTATCTCTCTCACTCCTCTTTCTCTGTTCTATGTCTCTCTCGGTCTCTTTATATCTTCCTTCTCCCTATCACTCTCCTCTTTATCTCTCTTCTTTCCTCTATCTCTCTCCTCTCTCTTTCTATCCTCCCTCTCTCTCTATGTATTCCCCGCTGTCTCTCTATTGCTCCCTCCTCTCTCTCTCTCCTCTATCTCTCTTCTCTCAGTCTCTTCTCTCTCTATCTCTCCTCTCTTTCTATGCTCTCTCTTTATTTATCCCCCTCTCTCTATTGCTCCCTCCTCTTTCTCTCTCTCTCCTCTATCTCTCTTCTCTCAGTCTCTTCTCTCTCTATCTCTCCTCTCTTTCTATGCTCTCTCTTTATTTATCCCCCTCTCTCTATTGCTCTCTCTTCTCTATCTCTCTTCTGTATCGCTCTCCTATCTTCATAGCTCTCTCTTGTTTCTATCACTCTCTCTTCTATTTCTCTGGCCCAGTGGTGGTGAACCTATGGCATGGGTGCCAGAGGCGGCACTCAGAGCCCTCTCTTTTGGCAGTTGCACCCTGGAAAAAGTCTATGGTGTACCAATATGCCTTAGATTTTCCTACCATTCATTGGCGCAGGGTGCACTATTAACTGCACGGGCAGAGCATCGACTGCAGGCTATTATAGCTAAATGATAAAGCACATGGAAGATATACTATATTGAACTGTAGTATTCCGGTTAAATTGCCATGTTGGCACGTTGCGATAAATAAGTGGGTTTTGGGTTGCAGTTTGGGCACTCAGTCTCTGAAAGGCTCGCCATCACTGCTGTAGCCTCTCTATCTCCCTCCTCTCTCTATTTCTTTCCTCTTTCTCTTTTCTCTGTCTCTCTAGACAGGATCTATTCAGATCTAGAGATGAGCAAATTTGTTAAAATCCCTTTCCAGTCTGATTCAGCCAACTGACCGCCTGATTCAATTCGGATCTGAATAAATTTGACTCGAATCGAAGGTGCGCAGATTATATAAAAATGACCCTACCGTCTCTCCCTTACAATGCCTGTGATGCTAATGAATACTTGTGGTAATGATATGTAATATTTCCAGACATTTTTCATGTATTTCATTGATGGAATTGTTTTGGTTTCTTGCAGATTTCACGTCATGTACTACTTGGGAAGTTGTGGGACGTGGTGTGAATATGGGATTTGGTACTTTGTGGTTTGAGGCGTAATCACTAAAGGAACATCAAAAAATGAGACGTTTGAGGTTCACTGCAACGTATGGCTCCGACAGTAGCAATCAGGCAGCAAGGGACAGGCTGCCTGCCACAGATTTATATAATGATTTCCTATCTGATTTACGGCAGACTCAGTTCACATGCTGAGTACTGGAGGAGACCGCAATCAGCGTTCTTCTAAAGAGGAAAATAACATGTTACTAGAGAAAATTCTACGCTGCAAAAAGCAGAGGTGAAAAATAGACTGTGATGAGATCTACAGAACCCATACATGTCAGCCTCGTGGGGATTGCGGAGAAATAAGCAGAAAATGTGTGACACCATTTTCAATGCACCTTAAAGGGTATTCAGACAAAAAAAAATGGTAATTTTTATGCAAATCCCGAACATGGAACCAAAACAATTCTATGGACCCATATCGCTCTGCTACCGGAGAAGACATGCCAATGTTATTTCATAAAGAGTCTGTCACCAAGAAATTCATGTTTACACCAGGCACAATGCCTTGGTAATTATACCTTTCACTTTCACACTAGCGTTTTTTGCTGGATCTGGCATGGCTCAGGAAAAACGCTTCTATCACGATAATACAACAATCTGCATCCGTTCTGAACGAATCTGGTTGTATTATCTTTAACATAGCTAAGACGGATCAACCATGAACTCTGTTGAAAGTCAATGGGACGGACCCATTTTCTATTGTGTCAGAGAAAACTGATCCGTCCCCATTGACTTGCATTGTGGGTCGGACTAATCCGTCTTGCTCCACATCCCAGGACGGAAAGAAAACCGGAGCATGCTGTGGTTTGCTCTCCCATATGAGGACGCAACCAAATGGAACGGATTCTCAATATCGGAAAATAGAAACTCTAGTGTGAAAGTAGCCTTAGCGATGCAGGATGCACCCTTGGTCCTCCTGTTTTCTCTGCCAGACTCGCCCTCTCTTTGATTGACAGGGCCAAGTTCCTACATTGTCATCTCGTATAACCCTGTCAATCAAGAAGGAGAGATAGGAGCTGGCAGAAGAATAGGAGGAGCAACAGTGCACAGAGTGGCTTGGGTCCACCCTCAGTTTATTTAAATGCTCATCTACATATGGATTAAAAGTACTTTTTCTCCAGAATGAAGCAACAGATCATTAAGAAAAAAGTATTAACGCTACTGTGTGTGCAGATGGAGATCTCTTCCCAGTGGGGGCAGGTATATGGTAAGTACAGTTTATAAAAAAAAGATGGCTGAAGGATGACCTAATAGATATGTATAAACATATCAAAAGCCAATACAGGGATCACTCCCATCATTTATTCATACCCAGGATTGTCATGGTGACAAGAGTACATTGGGACATGTTCTACATGTCCAGAGAAGAGGATTTTTTACTGTAAAAGCAGTGAGACTATGGAATTCTCTACCAGAGGAGGTAGTGATGGTGAATGCACTAAAAGAGGGGCTTACATATATTTCTTGAGTGTAATAGTATTACTGGTTATAAGTAAGCATTTTAGACGCCAGTCTTAATAAAGCCCCATAGCTGGCAGTGGATCCTCCGAAAGTTATGAAGAGGTGCAGGCCTCTCCATAACTTCAACGCATCCAGCCCCAGTTCTAAATGTAAGACAGCTTCTGAGCTGTCTTACACTTAAACCATTTTCTAAGCCTAAAACAGACAAGCCATGGTAAATGAGACGAGCCAGTTCCCTTGCTCAACCACGCTACGTTCACAATTTTAGACCTGGCGTGAGAAGGGAGAAGTCACAGATCGCGGCATAACTAAGCTTATACGTATTTCAGATTAGTAAATGACCCCCCGAGATTTCTAGAGATGGATGACTAGATTTCTAGAGTTCAATGATTGGATGACAGAGGTCCACTGATGACAGAGGTCCAAAACAATGGGCAAGTGGCAAAGAAAGTAAGATGCATCTAACCAGCCCTCAAAAGAGGAATTGCATACGTTCAGAAAGGCTGTAACAATAACACCAGATGTTTCAATGACATAGTCTTGACATAACCCACCCAATACAAAAGACCAAGCAAGCATGACCACAGCTGAATCCAACTGTATATCGGCCATTGGGAGTCATAGTGGGGCTCTACATTTTAGCTCTCTGCCCAATAAAGGTAGAGTATATGTACATGCATTGCCTTGGGTTGACCACAGCCAGTTGACCCTAGCTTCTTCCCAGGTTCCTAGTGATTTGGTGGATAATGTTCACCATCTAGACCGGTGGGATCCATGTCTTGTTATGGAACATTTTTTTAATTTTCTATCGTAAACTATACATTATAGACTATTTTATTACCTGTATTTTGTCAACCATTGGACAAAATGTACAGCAAAAGATAGAAATTCAGGATGTGCTATAGAATAAGCATAATCTCTTACCAACCTGCCATGTTACGACACTAGATTTCAATTACTTACTTACAGATCCATCTCCATAAATCTTATACTGTAGTACTTTTCATAAACGCATGCCAACATCCTATGTATCTTAGATGGAGACACTAAATAATCATCTATTTGCCGGTAAATGCTACTTCAACAACTTTCTTTATGCTTAATTCATGAATTTTTTTAAAAAAAGAAAAATGCACAAGGAAGAGTCAAAAATATAAATATTTTTCACACCAGAAAACAGAATTGTGAATTATTAAGCTTTATGAAAAATCTAATATTTCAAGTACATCTTGGTATTGGTGACATTTTTTTCCTCATTAAAATGAAGAATGACAGAGTGAGGGAGAGAGCAGTATCTGGCCGCTTTGTATCCCCGGTTCAAAAGACGTCTGCTGCAAATTGTCCCAGTGAGACGGAATATTAAGAGCCAGGAGTGCAGGAACCATGCAATTAATTCACTACACTTTCATGGCTGTCAAGGTCTATGGGCTCGAATGATTGAGATTTGGGATCTTAGCACAATATTTCCACCCTAATGAAGTCGTTCTGATTTCAGGATAGATTACATTATATTTTCAGACCATTTAAATAAGTGGAGAGTGACTCAACTCATCGAAGACATGACAATCCAAACTGAAATAACATCATCTTAAAGACTGACTGGTATTTCTTACTAGATGTATCAATGACAAAGACAAATTTCGTGTTTTAACCTATTTATCATATATATTTTTATCTAATCTTGTTTTATTTTTTTTGTTGTATGGTTTTTCTGTACACAACTAAGGGGTGGCCATCATGGCTGTGCTGCTATTAACTGTACAGTATGTGGAGATATGGTTTACAGCAGTAACATGGACCATAGATGCAGTGGACAGGAGACAACTCATTGAGTTCTAGACATGTTATGTGACCTGTGCAGGGAGGGGGAGTAGATAAGTTGTGACATCATCTATTGTGAATGTCGGATCCGTGTTATCTATGTAGTTATTATGTCTCATTGTGATCCTGCCTGTTAAGCATACTTACAAACATTTTAGTTGGTAAATTCGGGACATTTAAGCCCCATGCCTGGGGAAATGACATATCATCTTGCTAATGCCCACTTATGGGCAGAATTTACATAAGCCATATGCATTTTGCCATGGAACAGATTTGATGGGGCTGTCTCTAAAAATGAGGGAAAGTCCATGCGTATTTCAGACTTTTGCCAACTATGTGAGATGATGGCCGATGATCTCTATAGAACAGGAAGTATCAGCCTATTATTGGGCCAGTGCAAAAAATGTACATAGCAGCATAGAAATTAATATCACCCAAAAAATATCCTTAATCTAAAATTTTTATTTAAATAGGTCATTTTCTGATTAAAAATTTAACCGTACAAAGTGTTGGATAAAAACTCTTCTGCCTAACTTTGCCGTCCCTAATGGCTGTTGCAAACACAGACCAGTGTGGAATACAATAGGGCAGATTTACTAATCCTGTCTATCATTAAAGGGGTTCTCCGAGTTATATTTATTGATGATCTATCCTCAGGATAGGTCATCAATATCAGATCGGTGGGGGTCCGACACGTGGCACCCCTGCCGATCAGCTGCTTGAAGAGGAGGCGCGCGCCGTACCAGCGCTGCCTCTTCATTGTTTACCTGCTAGCCGTAACATCAGTAGCGGTGAGCAGGTGTAATTACATCTAACTGTCCCATTCATTTCAATGGGACGGCTCTTTCCTATACAAGTGTATGGGAACGAGTCTCCCCTTCTAAATGAATGGGGCAGTTAGGTGTAATTACACCTGCTCACCGCTACGTATGTTACGGCGAGCAGGTAAACAATGAAGAGGCAGCGCTGGTACGGCCCGCGCCTCCTCTTCAAATAGCTGATCGGTGGTGGTGCCGGGTGTCAAACCCCGTCGACCTGATATTGATGACCTATCCTGAGGATAGGTCATCAATGCATATAACTCGGATAACCCCTTTAGGGTCCCATTTAAACTGACTGAAACACAGGTAAATAATTGTGAATGAACTGTTTGTTCCCGATCCTTGCTAGGTCATTTATTCTGTATTTACATACAGGAATCGTCCTCACTACTGCGATCATTCATCCCCATGCAGCTTCATCATTTGTTGCAAGCACATCGCTGGTTACACAGATGAATATCATGCCAACATATGATGCTTTTAGGTGCCTCATAAACAACGGATCACTCGGCAAATAAGCATTTGCTCATTTGTCGGTAGCCCAACAGCACATTTAGAAGTACAGTACAAACATTTGCTCCAGATAATTGTCTTGATAATTTGACCTTGTCAATGGGCCCTTAGACAGTATAAACTTAGACAGTCATTCTAAAGATGAGCCAAATTCATCATGGTGGTGCATTCTGTATGATATATTTGGTGCAATGTTAGACACTTATATCAAAGTTTACAAGTGTTGGTTGGCTTTCCTTGCGTCAAAATTTGTTGACGAAATTTTGCAATTTTGCTGCATGTTGTTGCATCTTAAACCATGCCCACATTTCATTAAAAGAATTTTCCAAGATTTTTTACTGAGTATTTGATATTTATTACATGACATGAAATAACAAAAACACCAATCTCCACCATTCAGTTCCTTAGAGACCTTTTTATTCCATTTTTTTCTTCATATCGACCACTGGATCTTCATGAACTACACGTTCAGCAGTCTTGATTTCGAGACATAAATATTTTCAATACGCAACAAAAAGATCCTTCACTGAGTTAAGATCTTCAAATCAAGAGATAGAACATTTGTGCTCCTCAAGGTGTACAATTACATGGATACATTATGAGGAGGAGAATTCCAGGCCTTGATTGGGTTCAAGGCCTCAATAATTCTACACTTCAACGAAAAGTCTTATTTAGTACAGAGTGAAATGTCTTCTTGCTTCAGGTATTGTAAATGTGCCATAACTACCAACTATGGCCTCAATTTTTGAGATTTAATTGTCTCTGTCACCAGATTTTTTTTAGAGCAATCAGTAAATCATTTCACAAGAAGGTACTATAAAAAGCTGTAAATTATTGATAATTTGCACTTTGAATAGAAAACACTTACTGCAATACCAGATGACATTCATTTCTGTCCTTGGTATATTTTTGTGTCTTTTTCATTGTTTTTTTTTAAATTTATATTGTCTGTTTTCTACCTCTCCCTCTCTCTCTCTGACCTAATACAATACTTCATCTATCAGCTTTATGGTGATTTTACAGAATTTTGTTAGTATACTGAAAATCAGTAGAGAATCCTTATAGTGTATACTTAGTGTTATAATTTTAGTGCAGGTGAATACTTGGAACTTTGTAATTTATGAACCTGTCAGCTTTTTATATATATTTCTGAATAAATTTGACCTAAAACTACATCAGATTTTTGCACAAGTCCTAAAAGTAGATAAAAATAACCAAATCAAACAAATGAGTCAAAAAAAATTAGGCTTTATTTATTGAGTGAAATGATCCGATATCACATGTCTGTGAGCAGCAAAGGTATGTGAACCTTTAGAATTAGCAGATAATTTGAAGGTTACACAGTCAGGTGTTTTAAATTAATGGGGCGACAATCAGGTGTGAGTGGGCAACCTTGTTTATTTAAGGAACGGATCTATCAAAGTGTGATCTTCACAATACGTTTGTGGAAGTGTATCACGGCATGCCCAAAGGAGATTTCTGAGGTGCTCACAAGAAGAGTTGTTAATGCTCATCAGGTAGGAAAATGTTACAAAACCACCTGTAAAGAGTTTGTATTCCAACAATGCATAGCCAGATTGTGTACAAATGGAGGAAATTTCAGATAATTATTTCCCTAACTAGAAATGGTCGACCAACAAATTTTACGCCAAGAGCAAGGTGTGTAATAGTCCACAAGGTCACAAAGCCCAAGGTAACCTTTAAGCAACTAAAGTATACTTTAGTTGTTTAGTATACTGAGTATACTTGCACTTTGGACGTACAGTTACGTCCAAATGCGCCAAGGGGTTAAGGTAACTGTGGAAAATTACCAGCTTCTCATTATTAGCTAGAAAGTCCCAAAAGTCTATCAGTATTCATTAACCCTTTCCACAATGCCATGCAAATGAACAGAATATATATCACAACATAGTGAAATAAAGTGAGGAGTTGATGACTTTGCATATGGGAAATAGGGGAAAATATCCACAAATGTCTAGAATTCAAAGTACCCCTGCTTTAGGGCACCACATATCACCTGCTCAGTAAGGAAATCCTGAAAACATGACAAGTGGGCTCTGAGGACTGGAGTTGAGGAACGCTGCTATAAAAGGTAAGTTGCACCTTTCTCACCTTTCAGAAGCCTGTGATTCCTCTTTCTTTTCCTACAGGTTATTTGCAAATGTTCAGAAACCTCTTCAGAGGGATCGGGGGGGATGGAAAATGTTTCTGTGACATAGCATGAAATGAACAGAATAATAGAAAACAACTTTGTCTAGAAGTCTCTAATCCTGGTTTTTACATGTGGAACATAACCCCCAGGAATGACATGCCTTGTCTCACTCTGTGCTCATGCTCATGATTATATAGGCAGCATAGTGCATGATCATAACCTTGAGGGTATTTGGAAGTAGTGTAAAGATATGAAAATCAGACATTGTATAGTACCTGACAATCTCTTTCTAACAAAGCTAGAACCAGTCCTGTACCTCACATGGATCCAACCATCCCCCCATTCATTGGTCCAATTGATATTCTAGATTCTTTCAAGCTGGCAGCTCAGTGGGAGTTCCCATTCTCAGGGGGTGTGTCTTGTCTGTTGCAGCCAGTGACAGCAGAAGAGTGGAACTGAGCATGTGCATCCATCTCAGTGTGGTGGACAGAGAGATTAGAAAAAGAGCAAAAACTGGTGGCACTATGCAGATAATTATTGTGGGACAACCAATTTAAGAACATTAAAGGGGTTTTCCGGGCTTTTACTATTGATGACCTATCCTCAGGATAGGTCATCAATATCAGATCGGCGGGTTTCCAATGCCCGGCACCCCCACCGATCAGCTGTATGTGTTCTTTGCCATAGACAGCAGTAGCAAACAGGAAGAGAGAAGAAAGACAGCACGTGCACACTGCACACGCCATCTTCAGGCAGCTGATCGGCCGGGGTGCCGAGTGTCAGACCCCTGCCGATCTGATATTGATGACCTATGCTGAGATCCTGTTCTTAAAAGGGTTGTCCCGAAATAATTATCTGTATAGCGACACCTGCTGTTTGACCTTTTTCTAATCTCTCTGTCCACCACACTGAGATGGATCTAATATTGTTGACCTATCCTGATCAACAGTAAAAGCTTGGAGAACCCCTTTAAGAAACACTACTTTAAGAGATTTTGCTTTCAATTGGGTAAAATTTACTGAGGAGGGAGAACTGTCCAGAAGCTACACTTAAAGATTGAGCATTTTATAACAACCTGCCATATCCCCACTTTTCTAATTTCAGAAAAAACGAAGCTTTATAAGGAAAGTTGAATATGCTGATAGCAGCAATGTGTTGGAATAGGAGGCCTAAAGGCTAGAGGTCATGGTGAGAATTTCATATTTGATGCCAGAAGAGCCAACTGAGACTATAGTCGTAATTGGATCAACCCTGAAGGTACACTCCTGATTTACAGTTTATTGTTGCTCACATAGGCTCAACCTATGGGGACTGAGTTATGTGTGCAGTTCTCTCTGCCATGGTGAAATCCATCGTTTTGGTTTGCACATAAATTATTTCTTATTTGCCTGTTATAAGAAAACTACAACTTGATTCTCATTTTAGAACAAATCTAGACCAAAAATAAAAGTGCAATACATTTTTAGAATCTGAAATAATAATAATATATAATATTATTATAATAATGATAAAATCATTGTAATTATGAGTTCACATCACATTTTATGCTTCCGCTTGACGTATACGTTAGAAAAAAAAAGGAAACAAAAAAGTAGCACACCACGTTCTTGTATCCTGCAGAGTCTAGTAAAAAAAAAAAATACTTTTTTTTTACAATGGTAAAAAAAATGTACATGTTTTTTACAATGGAGCCACTGTGTCGCATCAGTCTGAGGGAACCATTTACGGGTTTTTTATAAGTTAAACAGATGGGAAAAGCATGATGTGAACCCAGCTTGATGAGCAACTTCTATAGAATCAAAATTCAACCTGAATTTTTAGGTAATGCGATTCTGGAGAACTTTTAGGGAGGAAGAGAGAGGAAAAGATCTAATTTTTCATAACTTCGCTCATCACTAGTCACAAGTAAAAATAATAAGCCTCCCTTAGAGTGGGGGAGAGGGCAATATCTAAAACACTCTAAGTCCATCCACCTTTGGCACTTGGAGCTCATGCACACTAACGTATTTTCTTTCCATGTCCATTCCGTTTTTTTACGGACCATATGTGGAACCATTTATTTCAATGGGTCCGGAAAAAATAACGGAAGTTACTCCCTGAGCATTCCGTTTCTGTATGTCTGTTCCACAAAAAAATAGAGCATGTTCTATTATTATCCACATTACGGGACCAGCTATTAGGGGCCAGCTGTTCCGTTCCGCAAAATACTGAATGCACACGGATGTCATCCGTATTTTTTGCGGATCCATTTTTCGCGGACCACAAAATACATACGGTCGTGTGCATGAGCCCTTACTGTGGTTTATTCCCATATCAGTCATTAAAGGCCGAGATGGGAAAACCCCTTTTTAAAACTATGATCCAGTCCGCAAAAATGTGAAGTACCCATGACAATCACCCAATAAGACCTAATGCACATGACTAGAGATGAGCAAATCTATTCGCTGATTCGTTGATTCGTATCGAATCTTGGAAATTTTTAGCTGCGAAGCGAATCCGAATATTAGGTGATTCGCTTTGGCTTTGTGCGCATTCGCTACGTAGTTTGTCCTATAAATTATACGCTATTGCTACGTATAAGTTACTGGTGCATACGAATTCAATTCATTAGCGAAATTTTACTGTTCGTTTATCGTGTGCAAAAGCCCGGGAAGAAAGCGGTCACCTGACCTAGTGTGCAGGGCTTGCTCTGATTGGCTCAGGCTCGGTAAGCCAGTGACGCATCACTTCTGTTGCGACTGCAGAAGAACTGTGTGTGAAGTTCTGAGACTCTGAGACCTGTTTTGTGAAAATTGGGGTGTAATTGCTCTGGGAATCGATATTACGCATATCAGGGATACTGCAGGGCAAGTGCATGGCCTGTTCAGGGCTAGTAATTAATCAGGCAGGGAGAGAGAGACAGGGAGAGATAGGGAGAGACAGGGAGAGACAGTGAGATACAGGGACAAAGACCAGCTGCAGGGCCACAGAGTGAATTCAAAAATGTCTGGAATGGATAAGCAAAAGGGGTCCAGTGGCACAGGGCAGAAGTGCCAAAGGACCTGTAGCCAGAGCATCTACTAGTAGTATTCACAATACTTGGCCGTTGTTCCACCAAGCGCACCAAGGCGCAAAATTGTAGTGGAGGAGAAATGGATGAGGTAGTGGAATGGATGGCACGCTCATCTCAGTCTCAGCTTGATGATCTGCTGTCATCTGCTGATACAGTATCCATAAGAAGCCAGGGGTCAGACTCAGAGCGTTCCTCCTGCTCCACCATTCCTCTCCAGCAAAGCCCGTCATATTTGTACGCACTTTGTACACTTATGCGTACGTGTTCAAAGAGATTGCGTACCTTTTTATCTGAACGTTCGTTATTAGTGCGCGAATGTTAGCTAAAAGACATATAATTACGTATATTGTGTACGCAAATTCAACTAATCTATTCGTCGAATATACGAATCTTAGGAAAAGTTTGGCGAATGTTCGGCGAATAAAATTTTGCATGATTCGCTCATCTCTACACACGACTGTATGTATTTTGCAGGCTGCACATTGCGGATCCACAAGAAATACAGATCCATCCGTGTTGCATCTGCATTTATTGCGGACCCATTGAATTCAGTATCTCAGTGGTCGTCATTATGTGACCAAGTATAGGACACGTTGCACACAGATGATGCTTGTGCTTTCTGCATCCGTATGTCCGTTCCACAAACAGACAAAATACGTGGACTGTGTACCTTCTGAATTCAATGTGTCCACAAAAAACATACGGACGACACACAAATGGTTTGTGGATTTTGTGCAATTTTTTGATGGATACTGTCGTGTCCATGAGGCCCAATCCCAATGAGCCATGCTATTCAATATTCTCAATATTAAAGGAGGGAGATTTTTTCCTGAATAATTTAAAAATAGACCGTATATAGTCAGCAAGAAACCTTTCATAAATTTCACTTAAAACAGGACCAGTACGAAACACACGCGTGAAAAATATGTTCCCCACTGGTTTCTTGTATCTGTTCCCTCATTCAGATTCAGGGTAGATAGTCAATTAGGAAGAAGGAGGCACATTAATAAACCAGAGCGCTGTTCTACGCAGCACGATATAGCCTTGTAAACTGAAATTGAATGAAATGCTGCATTTGGTCTCCCACAAACTCAATAAACTAGTTTCGCTCCAATGCATGGTGTTAGAGCACTACTGAGATTGATGGTTTCATTTACAATAGCATATATTAAATTTGGAGTGTAATTTAACAAGAAATACCGTATCCCCGGCCGGCGATGTAGAAATGACTTCAATTTGGAAAAACATAACGTCTGTTTGCACGGACTGAACATTAGGTTAGATTGTTTGTGTTTATTTTTTTGCGGGTATTTTCTTTGACTTTTTTTGTTGTTTTTATTTTTATTTTTACATAGGTGGGAAGGATCTAAATGAGTCTGTTTGTTACATGAGAAATATTTTAACACCCTCTAGTGAGACTCGGGTGCGACCTCAAGGAGAAGATAGATTTATAACATCTAATTAAGCATCCGCCTTATACAACGAGACTTACAGCAGTTGGACCATCATCGAGTGATTACATGTGTGACATCTACTGAAACACCTTGTCAATGTTCTCTCAGGCCCATTTTAAATACGTGATTTTTTATGTATAGCCCCTTGATTTAGAGAGACTGACAACCTTATGGATTTCATATCTCTAACAAGACATTGTTTATCACATTTTAATAACCTATATGGAACTATTCTATGGATTTTTTTTAAAGGATTGTCCCAAAAAAAATTCTATAGTTTTGAAACCAGCACCAGGATCTGAATATTTTTGTAATTGCAAGTAAATAAAAATGTATTATAGCTACTAAATCTATCTGTATAGCACCACCTGCTTTACGTCCTTTTTCTAATTTCTCTGTCCACCTCACTGAAGTGGACAAACATGCTCAGTTCCATCCTTCTACTTGACAAAGCTGCAGCAGACAAGACATACCCCCTGAGAAAGGACATGCCCCTGAGCTGCCAGCTTGAAATAAATCTAGCAGAACAATTTGAGCAATCTATGGGGAGATCTCTGCATCCATGTGAGGTACAAGGCTGGGTCTAGTTTTGTTAGAAAGCGGTTGTCATGTCCTATAGTAAATGATGTCTGTTTTTTATTATTACCTTTAATCATGGGATAATCCCTTTAATAAAAAAAATGGGTGGATGAGTTTCTGGGTATAACTTTTTACACCCTGTGTATAGTAGTTCACGTCCTGGCTCTTTAGCTTCCTCTCTGCATGGCAGATAGTCTCAACACCTTCTGTCAGACCAGCGAGGTGTGACGGGTGGTAACTCAATTAGAGCACCACACCCCCATATGCTATCCCAGTAGAGTGGCTGGTCAGGAGTTCTCACATTATACTAATCAATACATTACCTGCTATCATTCTGCCAATCATTCTAGTCCTCCACCCTACTATTCTAATGAGGATTACCTGGAAGATAACCATTTCCCCATTCAGGACTTTTATCTCTCTGAGATTTCTTTTACAGGACAAGGATAATATTTTGTATTTCATTTCAATGTCTGACAAAACAAAATTGTGAAACATTAAAAAAAAAATGTTCTATGATATTGAGTTTAAACAAAAAAAAATTTTTTTGACAGAAGTGTCCCTTAGGATGAAAGGAAATGCATTTAGGAAAAATCAAAATTAATATATCAATAATCAGCTGACAAGAAATTTAAGGAGGAATATAAGAATAGTGATATAAAAAGAGGAAAAAAGATTTACAAAGTTACTGAGCAGATTTTAAAAAAATCGCTGTTCAGTCAGGAATTCAAATATATTAAATCAGTAAGTAGCCGGGATGATTTACTGCTATTAATTTTCCTTAGAACTTGTTCCTTTGGCTGCTTTTTATCTCAGCTCCATTATTATTATTTTAGATCATTATTCTACAGGAAACCCTGTATTTGTAATAGTTATAGTTAAAGGGTTTTTCCAAGATTTTAATAATGATCACTAGTGTTGATCGAGCACCGTAATGCTCGGGTGCTCTGGCCGAACACTAGGTGGTGTAATGGAAGTCAATGGGAGAACCCGAGCACTAAACCAGGCACCCCCTGCTCTGAAGAGGGGAGGGTGTCTAGTTCATAGGGAAAGTTGAGAAAATGGTGGAAACACCACTGAAATAGTTTGGGAACAGCATGAGGAGGATGTCTGGATGCATCTTGGACACCGAAGTCGCTGCTGGGAACGATGTTGTCCGAGTATTACGCCACTTTTACGGAATGATAAGAATACCCCCCAAAACCGAATATAACATCGATTTTAGAGGAAATATTGTTAGGAAACATATATTTACTTGTACGTAAAACGCAAGTGCTGCCAAAAATTACAAGGAAGAGGCACTCCGATACAACCGGTATATCACATAAAGGAGGGCCTCATTCACGTTGTGGTACAATTGTTCATGTCGTGGGACTCCTACACTCATAAAGCCTATACACAAAGGGAAAGGGCTGACAAAAATTACAAGGAACAGGCACTCCAATACACCCTTTATTACACATAAAGGAGGGCATCAGACACACCCTTGAAAAATTATGATTGATGGCCTGCTGCTGACACTCAAACACAATAGGGGTGACATGCTGCTTCTGAGCTGACCGTCTACAACATTATGGGTGAGGTGCTGCTGAGATGATCGTCTAAAAAATTATGGGTGACATGCTGCTGCTGAGCTGACCGTCTAAAACATTATGGTTGAGGGCCTGCTGGTGAGCTGACTGTCTAAAACATTATGGTTGAGGGCCTGCTGGTGAACTTCGAGGGCAGCCTAATAAGCAGTTTCATATGATGGAGGATGAGGAGGAAGAGGACGAGAAGAGGAAGGGGTACATGGGAATACAGTGTATTCAATACACCCTAAAAGCCACATTTAAAGTTCCTTCATGTTAAGCCGCTTTCCTCTGGTGGGGTACAGAAGTCAGGGGCAATCCAGGCCTTGTTCATTTTAATAAGCTTCAACCTAATCGCTGGGGACGTTAACACGGTCAGCTAGGTACTCCTTTACCATCTTTCAAAACTTTTCACTTCTTGTGACACTAGGCCGCTCATCAGGGTGAGGGTGCTGGCGGGGTGTCATGAAATGGTCCCAGGCCTTGGAGAGTGTCGCCCTGCCTCTGTTAAAACTGCTGTGTGTTCCCCTCGTCTCCCCTCCTCGGGTGCCCAAGGAACTACGTATTCTGCCGCTAGCATTGTCAGATGGAAATTTGTGTAGGGTTTTCCCCCATTTCCACCTCTTCCACACGCAAAGCGTCCGCCTTTATTGTGAGCAGTGAGCTTTTTAGTAGACACAGAAGTGGGATGGTTACTCTGATAATTGCATTATCGCTGCTCAACATCTGTGTAGATTCATCAAAGTTGCGTAAAACCTCACAGAGGTCAGACATCAATGCCCACTTATCGCTTGTGAAGAGCAGAAGCTGACTGGAAAGGCGCCGACCGCTACTGCTCACAAAGCCTGCCCAACATGTGGAGTTCCAGCGCGTACTCAGGTCGCACAGCTGTCGGTGAGCTGGCAAGCGCAAGCACTGCTGCAGCGTTGCCATGCCGGCTAAAGCTGTAGGTGACTTTTGGAAATAGGCACAGGGCACCTTCATTAGTAGCTGAGGCAAATTGGGGTAGGTTTTGAGAAAACGCTGAACAACTAAGTTGAAGACATGGGCCAGGCATGGTATGTGTGTGAGGTTGGCCAGCTCCAAAGCCGCCACCAAGTTGCAGTCGTTATCAGACACAACCATGCCTGGCTGTAGGTTGAGTGGCGTCGTCTTTGTCGTCCCCCTATAGCTCCTCCTGCTCCTCTTCTGTCGCTTGGGCAGATAAACCACCTAGTTCTGTATAGAATTCCTGGGCATTGTCCTCCTCCTGTGCCAGTTAAGCCTCCATAGGGCTCAGGCAGCCATGAGATGTCTTCTGTGCCCTGACCAGTCAGATTTATCAGTATCCCCTCCAGAACCTGGAGGAGTGGAATGACATCATTCATCCTGTAGCTCTGGTGACTGACAAATAAAGTGGCCTCCTCAAAGGGCCTGAGCAAAGGCAGGTGTCATACATGAGCTGCCACTGTCTAATGTCAAAGTTACATCACACCAACATGTGGAGCGTGGAGTTCCAAGATGTGGAAACGTCAAATATGAGGCGATGTAAGGGAACAATATTCTGCCTTTGAAGTTCAAGTAGGGCGTGTTTTGCATGGTAAAAGTGGCTGAAGTGCATGCACAGTATCCTTGACATTTTCAAGACATCTTGCAGTTGGGTGGAAGACTTCAGGAACCGGGTGACAACCAGATTGAAGATGTGCGCCATGTAGGGCGAATAGGTCAGCCCTCCCTGACACACCACAGACAGAATGTTCTTCCCATTATTGGTGACCATGGTGCCTATCTCCAGTTTGCGAGGAGACAGCCAGGATTCGATTTCTTGATTGATGACGTGGAGCAGTTCCTCCCCAGTGTGACTCCGTTCACCCAGGTTGACCAGGTGGAGGATGAGGGGGCCAGCTGTTGCAGTACTATAGCTCCCAGCATGCCTGGACAGCTTATAGCTATTAGGGCATGCTGGGAATTGTAGTGTTGCAACAGCTGGAGGACCGCAGGTTGAGCTTCCCTGAACTAGTTAAATGCACCTATATATTAGGCCACCTGTTGACAATAAGTCTGATACTCAGTAAGTCTATGTATAACAGAACAGATTAAGTATAAATGGCGCAGCAGATGAACTAGGTTAACACGCCTATATATTAGACTGCCTGTTGAGACTAAGTCTGATGCACAGTAAGTCTATGTATAACAGAACAGATTAAGAATGAATGGTGCAGCAGATGAACAAAATGCACAGGCCAATTACACTGAGCCAGCACTGTCCGTGCACTGCCCCTGCAGTCTCCCTATACTCTCCCTGAGCTCTCCCTACAATGTGTAAAAACTCTCCATACAATCTCCATGCCCCTGCACTGTCCCTATCCAATATTCTTCATTTAACCCCTGTTCCTACCACATGGCACATCTGTGACTATGTTCAGCTCACAGTAAAATGGCAGAGACCAGGTGAGACTTTTACAGGGCTGTGACATCACAAGGGATGCTGCTAATTGGCTGGTCTTATTGCATTCCCAGGCTTCTTACTTCCACTTTGTAACACATGTACCCTCCATTTTAGGAAGAAAAATATTCAGATTGAATTCAATTCATTTCACTTCGATCCGCTCAACACTAGTAATAATAGTTGAATTGGTAGTAAAAGCTGAATAGTAGTAGTAGTAATAGCAGTAGTAACAATAGGGGCAGTGATTGGTGTAGTAGAGATAGTAGTTGAAGTAATAGTAGTAGTAATAATATAAGTGGAAGTAATAGGTGTAGTAGTAATAATAGTTGAAGTAATATTGGTAATAATAGACATAGTAGTGATGGGAGTGTTAATACAAGCAGTAGTAATGGTTGAAGTAGTAAAGTTGTAATAGAAGCAGTGACGGGGGACTTGGGCAATTAACCCATTAATGTGATTTTTATGTGTGGGACAAAATCTGAATACCAAAAAATCCCATGGGGGATAATATAACCACAAAGTGCCAGCCAAAGTCCTGTGCACATACAAGGATAGCTTCAATGTTGATCCTATGGGCTGACAATCATAAAGTAAAGGAGCAGTCAGCCTCCCAGAAACTCTGGAAAGACTATACATACAGACATGTCCAGGACATGTCTCCACACCTGAGTGACTTCTAATATTCCTAGAATTTACAGTTGGGGCATATCAATTATAATACGAACCTCCACTGCTTCAGAACTTCTTTGTGAAGAGTGAGGGAAGATTCTGCAGCAAGCCACTGAGGAGCCAGTGCAGAGCACAGGAATGGTAGTGCCCCTGGTGAGGTGTTTTGTCATGGAATACGCCCCTCAGGCCATTGCTCCCTGGTGCAGTAAAAAGGTGGTTTGAAAAATCAGGCCAGAACTAAACATATAAAAGTCTCTCTTAGTGCAAAATAAGACTTGGGGCACATCCAGCGGTATTAAGTACGTACAGATTCTGGTACCAGATGAGGAGGTATAGTGGCTGGTTGTGTGGCAGTTTAATGCCACTAGTGGGCCCTTATGGAAATAGGTGTCAACTGTGATACAGGCTTGATGTTAGTCTGGCCAAGCAATGGGTTCGGTGAAGGGTGTCTGAGTGGTAGTCCCTCACCTTGCAGCAGTGTCTGTAAAGCTGTAATTTCACTGATCACTCTTCTGTCTTGACAGACAGATGCTTTCTAGAAGCTGTGATCTGAATTCTGATGGTGTCTCTGGAGTGTTGATCTCACAGGAGAATTAGATTTGATATCTCCTATGAGTTGGAGCTCTGAAGTGTGCTTCCTCTTCTGTCACTCTTTCTACTGGAACTATCCCTCCTGGCAGGAAGCAGGACCACCCCACTGCTACCAAGATGGGAGAACTGGGTGGTTAGTCCTGATGATGCCAACCATTGCTAACCATACGTTCCCTAGCTGGAGTGAACGGACAAAACACTGAAATAAATAACAATACACAATAAACATTTTCAGATACTCCTCTGGGGTACTTCAATTCCTACCCATCGTTAACTGATCCATAGGGGAAAAAAACTTTTCATCATTCTCAAGAAGGTCTACAGCAGCTTGTCCTGTGTCTGCTGAACCAGTCTATGTCAGTCCATCAGTGGTCAGGAGAAATAACTTCCTAAAAAAGCAAGCAAATGAGCAGCACCCATGCAATGCCGTTTATCACTGTATAATCATCTGGTTCTAACATTAGAATTCAATGATATTCACATTGATATGGATTATAATCTCTATATAATCCATACGTCCTGGTGATGGACAACCAGTCACTGATCACTTCTGTACAAGCAGATAGTTGTGTCGTTCTTGCCCGGGATCTTATCACAAATATTTGCAGCACCATTTATGTTTAGTCACAGTAGATTAGAAAGCAAATGTCGCTATCAATTTTCTCACTCTTTGCCTTCATCTAATTTCCATTCCTCCACAAATTATGCATCGGCTCCCCGACTGAACTTGATGTCAAGTTAACCTTGTCTATTTAAGGAAATTGCATGGAGAACATCAAACCGTTCCTCCTGATTGACAGCTCTGTTTTTGTTTCCAGTCACAAAATGTTGCATTTGATATGAAAAAACTTTATGATTTTTTGTCTACACAGGTGAGAATTTTGGAATTGGTTTCTTATCCATCCGGTAAGGGCTCATATAAGGATGTGTTATTAGCAGTCCATATAGAAGAAAGGGGATCCCACACCAAATATCTATCTGGGCCCCCAAAAATGGAGCTGGATTTTGCCATTCAATATTGGGCTGGTGTTGGTTTCCTTCTCCAAATCTCTCCCTCTAAGACCCTATAATCAACTTATTATGTCCGAAGCAGATAACTCCTTTAACCCCTTACTGCCCTGCACTGTAATGGTTCAAAGTATGTACTGCTTCTAGTTCCTTCCACTAGTGCCTTGGGTCAGACCCCCACCAATCTGATGTAGATGACCTATCCCGTGGATAGGTCATCAATGTCTACAGACTGGCAAAGGGGTTATGGCAGAAATCATATAGTACATGACAATATCTTTCTAACAAAGCTAGAACCAGCCCTGTACCTCACATGGATCCAGAGATCTACCCATTCATTGCTCCAATTGCTCTGCTAGTTTCATTTAAAGGGAACCTGTCATCTCCGAAACACCCCCTGAACTAGAGTAAGTGGTATATAGTGTAAGTGATGCTGAATCCGAATATGTAAGTTTTATCTTCATACTCACTTCCATTCCGACGCTGTGCTCCCACAAACCAGCAGTAAAATGCATTGACAGGACTCTTCTTTGAGTCCTCTCCATTATGTGAGTGAGCACTGGAGTCCACTGAGTGCATTTTACTGCAGGTTTGTGGGAGCAACATCAGAATGGATGTGAGTATGAAGATAAAAATTACATTACCGGACTCTACGTCACTTACACTATACACCGCTTACTGTAGTTTGGAGGGTGTTTCAGAGCTGACAGATTCCCTTTAAGGCTGCCAGTTCAGGGGTTGCATCCTTTCTGGTGCAGCTATGTCCATATCGTTTCTCAGGCGATATGCCCTTTCTGTTGCAATTATCCATCCATCACGTTTAGAGGTGGGAAGGGGGTAGCCCTACAACCACATACTGTATACTGTAGGTCTAGTTTACACTGTCATGTTCCTTCTGTAGTTTAAAATTGCTTCTGTTATGCAGACTACAAATGCAAACTCATTAGCGCCTCTATTACTGCTGAAACACCCAAACTTTGTTCTGCAAGACGGAACTTAAAGTATAACTACCATTATATTTTTATTTGTGTAGTGTATAGGGGCAGTGATAGTGACCATTTTTGTAATATACTTTAATTACTGAAAGTGTACATTTCGATTAGAAAAATAGCTCTAAAGTGGCTAGAGATGAGCGAACCCAAACTGCAAATTTCGAGTTTGTACCAAACTTTGCGAGTTCGGGTACCCGGACTTTTTCACTAAAGTTTGGGTTCGGGTTCGGTGTTTGGGTGATTTTATTATTTTCCGTTATAACATGGTTATAACAGAAAATAGTAGCATTCTTAATACAGAATGCTAAATACAATGGCCATTGAGGGATTAAAAATAATTTTAAAAACCTCACCTCATCCACTTGATCGCGCAGCCGGTATCCTCTTCTATCTTCATTCAGCAAGACCTGCGATGACGTCACCTCACTTACCACGTGGTGAGCACGGTGACGTCATCGCAGGTCCTTTTGCAGATCCTGCAGAAAGAAGAAAGAAGAGGATACCGGCTGCACGATCAAATGGATAAGGTGAGGGTTTTTTTTATTATTTTTAACCCCTGAATGGCCATTTTATTTAGCATTTGGTCTTAAGAATGCTATTATTTTCCTTTATAACCATATTATAACGGAAAATAATAAAGTGAAGTTCGGGTCTCCATTGACTTTAATGGGGTCTGGGTTCGGGGTGAAGTTCGGGTAAAGTTCGGGTCCCGAACCCAAACTTTGACCTGAAGTTCGGCCGAACCCGACGAACCCGAACTTCCATGGGTTCACTCAAGCCAAAAAGTGGCTCATTTTGAGCCTTACCAATGCTCCTCTGTCTAGCAATAAAATAGTGCGCAGTACACCTTCATTCACTTTGGGGGCCCAGTTCTAGGTATAGGTGCAGGTCCAAGAGTTGGGATCCACACTTATCGGACATTGGAGCCATATCCTAGCATATCCCAAGTCTGAGATGGGTCAACACTTTAAGTGAAATTATATTTATCCTATTTCCCTTCGCAATAGTCACCGATTATAGACGTACAGTATACAATATATGTCCTCCTCCCGATGAGAGCAGCAAATTATATGTATATTTCATCTCTATAATAGCCTCGCCAAATGCAACAATCATTTTTACTCTCCAAATTATAATAAGAAATGTGGCATTTTTCAGAAAATATCACCTTTCCTTCGGACTGCCATGAAATTTTCTCTCTCCCCCATGCACGTGTGCTGCAGATCCATAGCAATAATTTTTCATAGCTAATTGCCATTGTGGACATTCTTATCTCAGAATAAGCTCATAAGCAATTTGTCTCGTCCCCGGATAATGTTATTATAAATGCGCCGGTTTCCAAAGCTCCATCTTGTTAATAGCCCCCTAAAGCTTTGTTAACGTGGACCAGTTTTATAAGCGCCTCTCAATTACCTCCAGCTCCTGCTCTGTAGTTAACTATACGTCTTGCGTGTTTTCCAGAGTAACTGCCTAAGAGCTAGTGCGGAAACTGCAGAGCAGAGATGACTTTTCGTCTTAAAGGGGTTATCCGGGAAAAGTTATTTATGACTTATCAGTATCAGATCTGTGGGGGTCCCCGCCGATCAGCTGTTAGAAGAGGCCTTGAGCGCCACAGCCTCTTCCTAGGCCTTGTGATATCACCGTACATCGGTCATGTGGCCTAGTTGCATCACAGCCCCGTTCAAGTCAAAGGGGCTGAGCTGCAATACCAAGCATTGTCACTATACGATGTGTGGCGCTGTCCTTGGAAAGCTGCCAGGAGCCTGCATCGTTCACCAGAGCTTTAGTGAGTGCAGTGGCTCCCTGAAAAAGCTGATCAGCAGTAGGGTTGCCACATGGCCGGTAACTCACTGGCCAAGCCAATAATTTAGTGCCCCTGCCGATGCTGGTAATATTTTTCTATTGGCAATAATAACTGACGGAATTTTCCTATATGGACTGTTACTAAGGAGCGCTTCCATTGTGGAGCGCTCATTAGTACATCCTTTAACTCCCGTCCCCTCATCCTGAGCTTCCTGAGCTTCCAGTGAGCAGTGAGAGTTCACAGCGGTGCAATCAAATGGATGAAGTGAGTACTTTTTTTTTTTTTGCACAAGCAGAGAAGGGGGAATTTTTAATATTGGAGGCCACTAATGAGGGCATTAGTAATTTTGGGGGGCACTAATGGGGGCATTACTATTACTGAGGAGGCACTACTGGGGGCATTACTATTACTGGGGGCACTAATGTGGGCACTATTAATTCTGAGGGAAGCTAATGGGGCACTATTAATTCTGGGGGGCACTAATTGGGGCATTAATATTACTGAGGCGCACTAATGGGGGGATTATTAATTCTGGGAGGCACTAATGGAGGCATTACTATTACTGGGGACACTTATAGGGGCATTATTAATTCTGGAGGGCAATGATGGGGGCATTATTAATTCTGGGGGGCACTAAAGGAGGTATTACTATTACGGGGGGGCATTAATGGAGGCATTAATGGGGAGCTCCATACAGTATTAGAATGTATTGGCTCCGATGAGCCAGAGTTATTACTAATCAGCTGTTCTGCAATACCTCTGGCGTCGGCGCCGAAACTACACAACTCCATCCATTATGTAATGGGTAGAGCTAGTTACGGAAATGTTGCTCTCATTGAAGTGAATGTGACAAGAAAAAAGTAACATTTGTGACATTAACTTGTGATAGTGACAATAAGCTGATCACAATCCTGCCATAGTAGTAAGCAATTTCCCTGCAGCACCCCTGCAGGGGAAACTAAGCATTACACAGTTCCCGCTAAAGTCAATGGGTTGCAGGACAGGACGGATCCTACAGAGAGAGAGACAGTCTTTGTAACCTCTCTCCTATTTTGGCCAAGAGATAAGGACCCTGATCAGACAGTCCTCCATTATTAATACAGAATTACCCAATGGGGGCATGAAAATGTTATAAACTAGACAGCCTTTGGATAACTGGATATTAACCCTACAGGAGCACACAGTTGACCACAATGGTTCAATGGAAAATGTGAAGCGAGGGCTGTGGTTGTGTACATAAATGTTTGCACAGACGGTGTAGTCAGATCTCGCTTTATGAAATGTCGTCTACATTCCCTGACCTTTCCATGAGTAATAGAACAAGCGGTATTAATCATATAGGCATTAACCTCTAGCCACCCCCTGTCCTGTACTTCTGACATATCACAGTGAGGAAAGAGTCTGTAAAATTGGAAATCATGTATCACAAGCACATAAAGTATCTTATTCCAATAAGAGACTAATATTATGAAGAAATCTACGTGTTACGCCCCAAGTATAGGATGACTTAAAACGGTTCTCTGGTTATTATGAAGCTTAGTGTATAATAAAGTTACGCAGTTTTCTGATATACTGCACTCTGCACTGATACATTGTAGCAAACCAACACCACAGTAAAGAGATCTAATATGTTGTTGAGACTGGATACAAATGTATTCAGCTTTAAAGGGGTTATCCCATAATTAATGTAAGAAAAATGATCAGGCACCATATAGTACATGACAATCTCTTTCTAACAAAGCTAGAACCAGTCCTGTACCTCACATGGATCCAGAGATCTCCCCATTCATTACTCTGCTAGATTTATAACAAACTAATAGCTCAAGGGGAGTGTCCTTTCTGCTGCAGCTCAGGGGGCGTGTATTTTCTGCTGGGCAATCTCTTTCTAACAAACTTAGAACCAGCCCTGTACCTAACATGGATCCAGAGATCTCCCCATTCATTGCTGTGCTAGATTTAAAACAAACTAATAGCTCAAGGGGAGTGTCCTTTGTGCTGCAGCTCAGGGGGTGTGTCTTTTCTGCTGGAGCTTTCTCCCTATCACAATTCAGGAGGCAGTTGAAGAATGAAACTGAGCATGTGCGGCCATCTCCATGATCAGGACAAAGAAATAATAAAAAGAACAACCAGCAGGTGGCGCTATACAGATACATTTTATTGAACTCAGTGGCTGTACAACATTTTTAATTACATGCAATTACAAAAGTATTCAGATCCTGGTGCTGTTTGGAAAACTGTAGAATATTTTTCATGGGACAACCTCTTTAACAATATGTAGACATATGTATCCAGCTCTCAGCTTTGAGAAGTATTAGGTTTAAGGGATCCAGCAACATCGCCACTTTTGTCTATTGGCTGTATGTGATATTACAGCCGAGAATAACATTTTAAGAGGAACTGATCTGCAATACTATACACACGTATAGCTGTTTCTGGGGGAACGGGAATACATAAAAATAACATAATTTCAATATAAAAACAGTTAAACTCAATATTTCATAACTCACATAACTTTTTATTGCACTTAAAATTACACATTTTTGCAATACACGGACAAACAGTTTAGGGACGTGTCAAATATAGCATAAAACCGATCCCACCAAAATAAACCAAAAAAAAAAACCATGTAATAACTGCAGTCGATACGTCTCCTGGCGTGAGGCCTGGAGGCTGCAGACAGGATAGATTCCTTGCAATTAAGCGGTGATCTATATCATTGTGCCGGACGTCCACACTATACATCTGTTTCCTGCAGCCAACACAACAAATGACAAACAGATGCTGACGAGAACTTATGGAAAAACAACGGCTTCACTTGGCGCTGATCTTCCTGATATTGTGTGCATTGTAGAGCTTCTAATAGATCCCAGTTACTGTATATGCACATTTTTGACGTGTGGTCAACAAAGCAAATTGCTATCTTCCAACTATCTGCATTAACTAACAATTCTAATATTAACAACTAGTTATGAAAAATTCAATTTGGCTGCTTTGAAGAATTTCACAAAGAAATTCGATTAAGCACCTTTATTTGTATGTAGTAGGTGCAATGATGGGGAACGGCGAAAGCTCTGCCCCCCAACCTTGAACCCCTCAGATGCTGCGTTCATCTCTGATCACGGCATCTGATGCTGCAATATTGGGCTTTCAGGGGTTAATCCAGTAAAATAAAATAAAAAATACATACTCACTTATCCATTTACTCGCAGAGAGGCCGTCATGGCCATCTTGAGTGAAGTTTCACATGATGACGTCATCACTCTGGTCGGGCATGGTAACATCATCATTCAACTCTTCTCCAGTAAGTCCTCATGTCTAGATGAGACAGCCTCTTTATGTTAACCCCATGAGTAATGAAAATGAAGATCAGACATCATATAGGACATGGCAACCTTTTTCTAACAAAGGTAGAACCAGCCCTGTACCTCACATGGATCCAGAGATCTCCCCATTCATTGCTCAAATTGCTTTGCTAGATTTATTTCACACTGGCAACTCAAGGACATGTAATTTGTGCTTCAAAACTCTCCCTATCACAGCCAAGGGAGAGTATCCTTTCTGCTGCAGCTCTCTCCCTATCACAGGACAGGGAGCATGTCCTTTTTGCTTCAAAACTCTCCCTATCAAAGCCCAGGGGGGCTATCCTTTCTGCTGAAGCTCTCTGCCTATCACAGCACAGGTTTAGTCCTTTCTGCTTCAGCTTTCTCCCTATCACAGCTTGGAGAGGGGAGGGTTTCCTTATTACTACACCTCCCTCACTTTAACTGTAACAGCTTTTCACAGAAGACATGTCTGGCAACAGTTGTAGGATGTAACTGAGCATGTGCAACCACCTCAGTGATGTTACTGAGGTGGACAGAGAATTAAGGAAAAGAGAAAACAGCAGGTGGCGCTAAACAGACTTATTTTATATAAAAAAGCTATACCAAATCTTTAAGTACGTGCTATTACAAAACTATTCAGATCCAGGTGCTGGTTTGAAAAATGTTGAATATTTTCTGTGGAACGTAATGTCATTGAAAAAAACATTCTTAAAAAAGGCCCTATGTAACAACTGTAGGTAGGGACAAAAAAAGACAATGAGCCCTAAGCAGGGGTGGATTAAAAGTGTCCAAATGTCGTCCAAATTGACAGAAGACAGAACAAAACAAGTATACAGGGACAACAGAAGTAGGTAGGCCCTACAATACCATAGTGCAACACAGAATACCGCCCCAGCAGAACCAAATACCACAGGAAAGTACAAAATACTGCCGCACCAACCACAGTATTCAACTGTATCACCATCATGAGTACGGTAATACAGTTGAGTTCAGGAGGGACCTGTGGCTATTGAGCATCAGATCATTATGTACCTGACCTACGGCCATCAAGAGAGTTTGAGTTGCCCTCTGGGCATCAGCCCACTGGGGTCTATGTAGGGTCTATGGCCAATCCACCCCTGGCCCTAAGGCTAGTACCCAGCCCACTTTCCCTACCTACTTGCAGTACAAGCCCTAGAGAGCTGGGCCGCAACTGGTCGACGGTCCCTACGCTATATAAGTGCACATACAGACTAACAAACAAAGACAGACTCCTTTAAGTGACTCCAAACAAAACACAGCATATTCTTTTATGTTCTCTAGAGTACAGTCATTTCTTAGAAATACATTGGATTTTAATAACTATGCGTTATCATATGTCTACAAGTCAGGGGCGCCAGAATCCCTTGCACTGGCTTAGAGCTATTTCTGCCCTCAATGGTAATTCATTTAAAAGCTAGTATATCCATCATATTTCTGTACATACAAGGTCAAATCACAGTCATAGCAGAGGTTTTATACATTAGAGCCCTCGTGCCCTGCTACAGTGATTTTTCATATTCTGGGTAGTTAATTACTTCACTGCTTAATCAATTTTTCTACCGTCAGAGCATGAAAAACCAATGTGATCCTGACAAAGAGAGGCTGGGACTTAAATCGCTATATGATTTACAACTGGTAAGGCTGCAATAAATTCTTTATTTGGCAACAGTTCCTTTAGATACGTGTATGTACAATCATACACACCACAGCACAGGGGACATAATCATCAGATAATCAATGTACATGAACTGATCAATCAAGAATAGGGGCTTCAAGGCTTTCTGAGGAATATTCCAAATATTAGTGCAACACATGTAGGACAGAAAAAGGCTGGCTTCACGCAACTGTAGTGCAACGCATTTCTTGGAGCAATGTTCAAACCAGACACACCCCAGCCCTTGGTTCTACTGTGTGAACTTAGAAGGCCATAAGGTTATATGGTGGTCTAAGTTATGTAAGTTACAAGGTGGTGGCATAGTTTTAGGGCTAGGAGTGGTCACAGTTGCACCACAAGCTCTTTATACAATGACTCTCCTGAGCACTCCTGAATCACTCTACTCAATCATAGAGAGAACTACGCAGCCAAATAGATACAGCTGCACAGTACTCTATACTGTCCATGTAGTCATATCTGTAAACGGCCAGGGCAATACTGGGGCATGAAGAGTCTGACTAGAATGTATGAGCCCTTTGAAGAAACCAGTCAAATGATTTTTAGAGCACATATCCACCACCCCAACAACCCTCACCCTAAACCTAATCTGAACATACACAAGAGGCCACAAAGAACCCCTTTAAAAAAAAGTGCCACAGCTAAAAAAAAAAACAAGTCAGCACTTTCCTAGGAATCATGTAACCCACTCATATAACCTAAACCTCCCAGGGATCTATCTCTAAACTACACTTTAGTGTAGCTTCAACAAGGCTGGAGAGGCTCGTAACCACTGGAACCTAGGTATACAGCATTAATTTCGCCACTGGCCCCAATACCTATATTAGCATTAACCTTGTGATCGCGCCCCCCATTCCCCACCAATTGAATCCCTCAGATGCCGCATTCAACACTGATCGCAGCATCTGATTGTCACATTGAGGCCTTTCAGGGGTTAATGAAGGGTTAAAAAAATAATACATACATGACCTCATCCATTTGCTTGCGGAGAGGCCATGGCGGTCATATTAATTGAAGAAAACACGCCAAATCTCGCTCGCGCTGACGTGATGACGTCATCACACTGGGCGGACGCAGTGATGTAATCACTGATGACATCACCATGCCCAGCCAGTGTGATGACGTGGTGATGTCGAGAGCGAATGGATGAGGTCAGTATGTATTATTTTTTTAACCCTTCATTAACCCCTGAAAGGCCTCAATGTGACAATCAGATGCTGCGATCAGTGTTGAATGTGGCAAGATTTGGCATATTTTCTTCCATCAAGATGGCCGCGACGGCCTCTTCGCAAGCAAATGGATGAGGTGAGTATATATTGGTTTTTTACCGCCATTTCAGGAAAAATTGACTCGTTACCACAAAGCGCCAGAAAATTCGGACTCTTGGAGAATCGAATTTTTCCTAAAATTCGGATCCAAGTCAGTTAGTTTAACCTCGATTCGTTCAACACTCATAGTGATGTCACATCTCATGTGAGATAATGATCAATGTGAAGTAACAGTTAAAAAATAATAGTCATGATGATGTCACAGTGCAGGGATAATGACCAAACCTACGCCTGTTATCAGAAAATCAAGGTATTTGGAGATCTGTAACAGAACCCTAACTTCTGCATACTTTAGAAATGGCAATGGCCCTTCATTTGACAATTGTATAATTCATCTTTTATTGTTGTATTTTTATGAGGATGCTTATTTTATCCACATTTTATCTGTATATTAATGCAAGACAGTTTGGAAATAATCTTGACATAACAACCCTATCAACCCAGCCATACTGCCTGGTGGAGTTGTTCCTGCTGATTAAACTGATACCTGTCATGTGAAAATAGGTTGATGCTTTTTTGAGAAAAAAAGACTTTTATATTTTTATGCAAATTAGTGTGTCAGTGCACTAAGGGGTGGGGCTTAAACTTTGGTGCACCTCAGCTCCTCAGCTTTCCAGTGCTGGCCACACCCATTTGGAGTAGTGAAACCTCTATTTATCTTTTTTTTTTTACCGTAGGAGCACCACAAGTGATTTCCACAGGACAGGTATAATTTTAATCAGCAGGTTCAACCCTACCTGGCAGTATGCTGGTTTAAACGTATTGACCCTGCTGAGAGGTGTTCTTTAAACTATAGCCAGTCCAGGATTTTCTTGTCGTTTCCAACAATTAAACTCTGAAAAACTAAATTATAGGTTTTTATTACATTTTCATCCCTTCCTCACAGACTTGTGACCTTTTCCTTTAACCCTCATGATCGATGCCACTGACAAAAATTTGTCTGAAAGAGTCATCTCCTATTATGGTCAGAAAGATCTCAAATCTGGCACTAGGGCATAAAAGTCAATGGGACCAATTGAATTAAAACACAATGTAGGTGATTAATGGCGGTAGGCGCCCATCTATCTGACCACCCGACCTGTGATATTGGTATAAAATAATTGGTATGCTTGAAATATGTGAGAACCATTTACACTAAGATTTTGACAAAAGAAAAAATACGATTGTGAAATAAGATGAATTTTAATGCGCACTGGATATTTGCAGGGACCAAAGAAATAATTCAAGTGGCCGGGAAAACTATGAAGAAAAACTAATCAGCTGAGTGACATATAGACCACAGCTTGGGAGAGATCATAAATACCCCTACACATAAATTAAAATAGTTCAGTCCATCTCTGCTATTCCAAGTCCATCACCTGAAACGGTAAATTTATAATAATTTAGAGGTCAATTTCCGAGACATTTTTTTTTAAATCTCTTGAATATTTACTATACCAGATTCACTTCCTTGAATTACTGTAGAAGTGAATATGGTCGATTTGAAAACTGATACAATACATGAGTCATTTTTTAATATTTTTGATTCATTTTTGGTAAAATGTGAAAATAAGTTATTTTCAAATGTAAACAAAAAAGTGTGAAATAAAACAATAGATAAAAAATCAATTGTTGCAAATTGATGACTAAAATTTTCTTATCCATTTGAAAGGGTTGTCCTACTAAGACATTAGGGCATATGGGCATCACATTGGGGACCCCCTATGAGCTACAGCAAGGAACCACTTGGTCTCAAACTCCCGCACTGGCGGAACCAACCAACCATGCATCACATGGATGGCTATTTATTTGCATGGCAGCCATATAATTTTACCTTGCCCCTGCCATAACTTATTGCAACAAGAAGGAGCTGATCGTTGGGGGTCTCCAAAGCTGACTTTAGAGGTTTTTTTTTACTAAAAAGGAGCTGTGTTCATGTGGCATTCCCTTTAATTCAATTCAGTGTGATAAGCAGTACCACGGGCATTACTCCTGGGCCGCAAAGTAAAATCTGGTAAGTCCCCCCCATTTATGATACTGGTGTCTTCTTCTGTGCAGGGGAGCATCTGCCCTTCCCTCAGGTAACATTATCTGGTTGTGTCTGCTGTCTTTGAACCAATCTATCTAAGGACCTTTTTACACTGTGCAAGGATCGGGCCATTTACTAACATTCATTCTCGATATCCTGTCAGCTCTCTAGCTTTTCCCTTTTAACCCCCATACAGGGATCTGGTTTTGGCTGCAGAAAACACAGCAGGACGCTACCTTTTGGAGTAGTCTCTATGCGGTTGGTTGCTGACCCATAGGGATCATGGACCACGATGCATGGCATTGAGGCATCAGGAAAACCTGTATTTAATAATTGGTCAAGGTCAGGGAGAGTAGAGTTCATGCAACTCTTTGAAACAGTCCAAAGGTCAGGGCAGGTGCATAAGATAAGTATAGTGAACAGACACAGGTCAGGTCAGGAAGCAGAGAAAGACAGAATCCGTGAATCAGGTCGCGGTCAGTACACAGGGAGACAAATTGTTTATAGCATCTTTCAAATGGAATATAGCACCTTACAAGCTAGAGAAACCTACTGCTCAGGCACGGTTTTGAACAAGCAGCTGAGCATATATAGGAGAGATGATTAGATAATTAGTCAAGCAGCTGCAAACAAAACAAAAGGGGAATTAACCATTGCAGTACTGCTTGACAGCAGCAGCCATGAACAGCCATTGTAATAACAATATGCATAGTGAATGGGAGATGAGTGATCGTAACAATGATTGTGGCCCTCCCTCATTTATTTTGCATCAGGTCATGTGAAAGTCCCTTCAAATGAGAGCCGACCTATTTGTATTTTGTCAATCAGTGCTCATTATTGGCCCAAAGTTGGCCCATCGTCTCAGACCTATAATATGTACACGGTTGGATGGTTCTACCAGAGTATCCTTTGTTTTCCCCAGGCTCTGATACAATCATGGGCCATAAAGGTCCAGGAGATAAGAAAAAACATTTGGCGGTGACATTGGAGCCAATCACTGGAGCTATGGCCGAGCATTGGCCCATGGTCTCAGACCTATACTACGCACAAGGTTAGATGGGTCCACCAGAGGATCCTTTGTTGTTCCCAGGCTCTGATACAATCGTGGGCCCTGAAGGTCCAGGAGAAAAGAAGAAACATTTGGAGATGGACTCTGGTCTGACACTGAGTTTATGCACATAGTCTATGCATCCTCTCGTTTACCATATCTGCATCTCCTGGCCAAAGCTTGAACTGACAGCAAGAAATCCAAACAGCACGTTTGGATGGCACATGTCCTGCCATCACTTATAGGTTGGGAGAGTCAAAGGTGAGAAGACCCATTACCTGTTTTATACTGTATAAGCTACTGGTATCTTGTAGTTGGTTGCTGTGGTTGTCTCCTCTTATAGGAACCAGAATTTGCTTCTTTTTAGAGAACATTTTAGAATACATGGCAACCTAACTGGCGGGAAACTCACAGGGGACAGTGGTTTTCAGCATAGATTGGGTGGTGGCCATAACATAGATGACAGCACGGAATGTATGATCTCAGATGTCAGGAAACAAATATGTTGTCGTTTAGCTGGACACCATAGTCTACCAGGAATGTCCACACCCAGATTCTCAGATGTAGTAATATAACAGTAGAAAATGTGCTGATGAAAGGATATGACGCCTAAAGTGATGACTGCATCCAACAATTATCAGACTTCATACCTAGAATCAAACACAAGTTCTATTAAATAAAACTGTGCTAAAATCTACTGTAGGAAAAAGCAAAAATATAAAAATAATTATCTCACTCTCTTTAATTATATCTTATATCTTTAAATAATTATTTCATTCATTCTCACTGTTAAAGGGAATCTGTCAGCAGTTTTGACAGCATTACGTAGGGGCTGGAGAGAGCAGGGCAAATATACCTTTTGTGGAGCTTTTAATATCAGGAGTAGTGTGAATATGAACTTTTATTCTGGCCAGATTCTGATCCCGCAAGTGCCCGGGAGGTGGAGCTTCCCTGTGAAGTGCACTCTTCTCTCTATATGGTGCTGCCCCCCAGCCCCTTCCCTCTACTTTAAAGGGTAAATCCCATGACTAATGTAAAAAAAAAATAAATAAATCATACACCATATAGTACATGAAAATCTCTTTCTAACAAAGCTAGAACCAGCCTTGTACCTCACATGGATCCAGAGATCTCCCCATTCATTGTTCTGCTAGATTTATATCAAGCTGACAACTCAAGGGGAGTGTCTTTTCTGCTGTAGCTAAGGGGGCGTGTCCATGCTCTCCCTATCATAGCTCAGGAGGCAGTTGAAGGATGAAACTGAGCATGTGCGGCCATCTCAGTGAGCAGGACAAAGAAATTAGAAAAAAACAAACAGCAGGTGGTGCTATACTGATGTATTTTATTGAATAGCTCAATGGCTGTGCGAAATGTTTAATTACATGCAATTACAAAAGTATTCAGATCCAGGTGCTGGTTTAAAAACTATAGAATATTATTTGTGGGACGACCCCTTTAAATGACAGTTGAAGCATCCAACCAGAAGACCACTTCCAGTGTCACTCATATTAGAGGGGAGGGGATATAAAACAGCTCAGTGCAGAGTGTACTTCATAGTGAAGCTCCGCCTCCTGGACAGTTGTCAGATCAGAATCTAGCAGAATCAAAGTTCATATTAACACTGCTCCTGATAAGTAAATCACAACAAAATGTATGTTTGACTTGCTTTCTCCAGCCCATGCCTAGAGCTGTCAGCAGTTTAGCATGTTCAAAACTGCTGACAGACTGGATAGCATCAGTTTGCTCACAGACTGCTTATCCATTAGTAGCACCAAGTTCAATGCATCATATATTTACAGGAAGAATAATTGATGAATGATGTAAAATACAATTTAAAGAAATATGTTTTTTGGAATTTAGATCTTGTCCAGGCTACCACTTTGTTCTTTCCCCCATGCTTTATCCTGCAGTTTTCCTGCTTGGTATAACATTACACTCACAGACTAACATTAGGTTTATTAAACAGCACAGAGTTCAAGGTGACAGTGCTCCTCTACACTTCCAGCTTCACCACCATCCTGTAGTCTAGATCATGACTCAATGCAGTATACTTTTGCCAATGATGGACACCTCGCTATTCCAAAAAATGCATCTATTAGTTAAGTTGCTTTATTTTTTACTCTTTCTCATCACAATATCTTTAAATAAAACATGGCCTATAGCTTCATAAATGATGGAGAAGAGGCCTACAGCAGAGATAAAACGTATACATTAAGATTATGGGTTCATTTTCGGGTTAAGAGCACAAAAAAAAAAATTTGAAGCACTCAAATTCAATTATTATTTGGGAAGGAGTCGAGGCATTGCACACTGTCATTTCAGAAAAAAAAGCAACTCTATGATCTGAACTTCTGATACAACAGAGACTGTGCATTTATAATTCATCTGCTGATGAATATAATTCATATTCTGCATACAGCGCCTGTGACCCGTTCATCTGGCTGCCCTGAATATTAATTCTGGAGAGTGGATTGTGGATGTTCTGGAAGAGTAAGGTGATCCTATTACAAGACAGAGCTCATGTTTTGTCACTAAATGGCAGATAATGCTCACACTTCAGAGCAGACCCTGTGCCTTCATCTTACTGAATATCTAATACACTGTATGGTGGCATATGAGGCCTACCGCTGATTCAGATACTGTTGAGAGACAGGGATGGCGTCAGAATCAAGGAAACCTGGACAGGTGCCAAAGCCCAATAAGTTTGAAGATCATCTAGGTGGGTAAACAGGAGATCCACTGTGATTCTGACACCCAATGACCCAATTGAACCTACAATTACCACTGTGCTATGGTCTCTGCCACCCTAAGTAGCCAACTCCAAAGTGTTTCCTTACTTTGGGCTATTGTGGACATTTAGCTACTTTATCAATAAACTTTGGATCTTCATTCTATATGAGAGGTTGGTCAAGCTTTCCTTTTTGTTGGTCTCTTCACTCACACATATCCGCTGCTCTTCTAACCAGCTCCCTGGTTCTCCACCAATCTGGTCCCATCTTCTTCCCTCTTCTGCTGTCCTGCAGGTCCTGCTGCTGGAGCTCTTTGGTGGCATATCCTCTCTCTGCTTAAAGGGAACACTCTGCCTGACCTGGAACTGTTTATTGGATTGCACTCTCTCTGTCCTGAACTTAGCCTGTCCCTGCTATGGCTTTGCCTGATCTCTTGGTGTTCTAAACTCTTGTGTCTTGACTAGAGATGAGCGAGCATGCTCGGCCGAGCGCGCTCGGAAGAAATTTTCGAGTAGTAGCGTATGCATCTTCTAATCTGTACGCTAAGGCGTACGCATCTTGTAATTTGTACGCATTAACGATTAAGATTATAAGATGCGTATGCATTAGTGTACAGATTATAAGATGCGTATGCATTAGCGTACAGATTATAAAATGCGTACGCTACTACTCGATAATTGCTCCCGAGTACGCTCGGCCGAGCATGCTCGCTCATCTCTAGTCTTGACCTCTGTGAGTCAACAATTCCTCGAACAAAAACTACTCCAAAAGGTAGCAGCCTGGAGTCTCTGCAGTGGAGTTCAGATCCCTGTATAGGGGTTAAAGAGTAAAGACCAGAGAGAAGCCAGAACAATGTCTTTTAAGAGTAGCCCCAATAAATTACACAGAGCAAAGAACAATCTTCCTGTAAATTTTGTTTTGTGGACTAGCAATTATCAGACAAAAATTTTAAAAGGGTTGTCCTGGCTGCAGATATTGATGACTTATCCTTAGGGTAGGTCAACAATATCAGATCAGTGGAGGTCTGAAAGTTTGACACTGGCACCCCACTAATCAGCTGTTTTGGGCAGCCATGGCTTCTGAAACTATGCAATGTAGGGAACAGAAGGCTTCTTACACTGTGGAATTCTTGGTGGAGATGAACTGCGGCTCAGCTCCCATTGTGTCAAACCTCCACCAACCTGATATTGACCCAACCTGAGGATAGGTCATCAATATCTAAGTCCTGGACAACCCCTTTAAAGTTGCATGGCTTCTCTCAGGATGGTGACAATTTGACCTCAGTTGGCTAAAACAATAGTTCTTGTTACATTTCACCTGAGTAGGTCATCGTTTTGGTGGTTTCTTGTCACTTCCGTCGGCTCCATAGAAATGAATGGGAGCGCACCGCGCATGCACGGCCCGGCTCCCATTCATTTCTATGAGCGGCGCGGGGAGCTGCGCCTGGTGGTGGCCGGACCCCCGGAAACCTGGGGTCCTCCAGGCGCAGCGCTCCCCGCTCTGGATATAGGTGCGGGTCCCAGCGGTGGGACCCGCACCTATAAGACAATGGGGGCATATCCTAGCGATATGCCCCCATTGTCTAAGATGAGAATACCCCTTTAAAGGATAATTTAACCTGAGCACAAAGGCATAAAAGACACTGTGACACAAAATAATAAACATATAGTCAAAGTCATAATAAAGTAATTGTAACTAAAATCTACCTATTAATTCTTAACACCCTAAAACATCTGATTTGCCATAGCGTCTGCTACGGGGCCCTTATGTTGTCTGTCATCCATTACAGCCCAGGCCTCATTCCCCAGTTGTGCTCTTCCCAGCAGGCACAATGCAGTGACATCATCGCAAGTGCTGTGTAGAAGATGACATCATCACAAAGGCCGATGATTATTTCCTGGACAGTACGCTCACCTACACATCAGAGGTGATGATGTCACTGCGTCACACCCACTGGGGTGAGCCACATGTGCTCTGCTCATCAGGGGAACAGGGCTAGATAAGTATTACTGCTTTTTATTTATTACCACCACAGAGGCTTCACTAATAAAAGTGGAGCACTAGGGGGGACGATACTGTGTGAGGGCATTAAAGGGGTTTTCTGGGATTTAACTACTACCTATCCTCAGGATACGTCATCAGTATTTGATCGGTGGGGGTCCGACACCCGGGACGATCAGCTGTTTGAGAAGGCATCGGCGCTTATCTTAGCTTTTCCTAGTGACATCACGTTCATCGGTCACGTGGCCTAGGAGCGGCTCAGCCCCATTCAAGTGAATGGGACTGAGCGCGATACCAAGCACAGCCGCTGTACAATGTATGGCTCTGTGCTTGGTAAGCTGCGAGCAGGCAGTGGTACTCACATGAGCGCTGGTGCCTTCTCAAACAGCTGATCGGCAGTGGTCCCAGGTGTCGGACCCCCACGATCAGATACTGATGACCTATCCTGAGGATAGGTCATCAGTAGTTAAATCGCGGAAAACCCCTTTAAGTAGGAGCACTATTGTGAAGGGGGAAAAGGGCCATAAATACTGTGTAATAAGGGGGTATAACTACTGTGTTTGGGCACTAAGGGGGTGTAACTAATGTGTGGGGGCACTAAGAGGGTTGGACTACTGTGGGCACTAAGGGGCATAACAGCTGAGTTAGGGCACTAAGTGGGCATAACAACTGAGTGGGTGGGGGTTCTATGGCAAACATGGGTGTTCTGGACTAGACTCAGGAGGGGGGTTGCTCGAGGAGGGAGATCATTCAATAATTTGCTATGGGGCCCAGACTTTTCTAGTTACGGTATGCCACTGGTTCAGAGTCGACGCTTCTGTTCCAACAATCCAAAAAGCATATTTCAGTTTTCACAATCCACACAGCTAGTTGTAATCCTCAAAATGGCCGAATCAGCACAAACATCAACAACAAGACTTCTACAAATTGGCATTTTTTCCCTCTCAGCTAGGAGAGTCTGCAAGTGAATGCATTAAAGTAGATTTGAGGCATCCTGCAAGGTCACTGTGACCAAAGAAAATTGGCTCACTGGTCAGAATATCGTGTATTAGTTGAAACGTATTAACCTTTCCACCGTAAAAAAAGCCCTTTAACAGCAAAGGGTTAGCAAGAAAAAAGTGTTGACTTTTGCTTCTTCTTTCATGCCCTTTCTATGATTTCCTGACTTTCCATATAATCACTTCATATAACACAATAGTGCTCAATATAAGTTTGAGTTTTTCCCTTGTAATTATGGAGGAGACGATGATACATTTCTCACAAGTGTATAAAATATTCTGATTAAAATATTTCAATTGGCCTTACACATGAGATGAATCTCCATCAAATCTGTCAATGGGACTAATCACTGAGGTGTTCCCCCCGATGGCAGACGTTATGGGAAAGAAGGATCAGGTTGTTGGATTTCATCATGCCAATTCCTTTTTTTTTGTCTAGGAGAGATAAACTACCTCCAGAAGTGTGTCTGTTCATAAGGGGGATACAATCAGCATGAGGAGTCTTATAGACCACGCAACACTCCTTTGGAATTTTGAGAAGAGGGTGTGCAAATGAGTCCTTAACAAGCTCTGTCTCTAATACCACAAGATATTCACAGTGCATAAGTAAACTGGCGTAAATGAAAATAAATTTATCTCGGCTGTTGGTCGCACCCCTTTACCGCCTTGCCACGCCCCATTTTGGAAAAGTGGTGAGGACGGCGTAAAAAGAGGCAGTTGGGACTTTTTTTTTTTTTAAAGTCACATTTAAAAAGGCACAAATTCACAGTTTATGACTTTTTAAAGCCACTTTTTAAATCTCCCCTATATCTCCTTATGGAGAATGCCTAATTGACATGAGCAGTCTTATAGGCCAGGTAATGCTCCTCTTGAGTTCTGTGAAGAGGTTATGAAAATGAGCTGTTAGCAAGTTCTGCCTCTAAACAGCCCAAAACAGCTGATGAGATGCTGGCTTAAAGGGCATCTGTCAGCAGATTTGTAGCTATGACACTGGCTGACCTGTTACATGTGCACTTGCCAGCTGAAAGCATCTGTGTTGGTCCCATGTTCATATGTGCCCGCATTGCTGTAAAAAATGATGTTTTAATATATGCAAATGAGCCTCTCGGAGCAATGGGGGCGTTGCCATTGCAAAGAGAGCAGAGCCCATTGTTCCTAGATGCACATATGAACATGGGACCAACACAGATGCCTTCAGAGGCCAAGTGCGCACGTAACAGGTCAGCCAGTCTCAAAGGCACAAATCTGCTGACAGATGCCCTTTAATTATTATCCAAGTCATCTCAAAAAGGTCGAACATTGGCATATAGGATAGCTGTCCTAAATCTGGTGGAATTACAGGCAGAGCTTGCTAAGATCTCATTTGCACACTCTAGCCACCATTTCCCCTACATGGTGAATGACAGGCTGCTGGGAGGGTGGAGCGCTTCTCTTATGAATACATTGGACTCCTAACTAGGAGTCCACTGTATTTTTTGATAAATCCTAATAGTAGGGATGAGCCAACCCGTGGAAGTTCGGGTCCGTCGAGTTCATCTAAACTTCAAGTTCTAGTTCGGGACCCGAACTTGACCGGAACTCGAACCCGAACCCGATTGAAGTTAATGGGGACCCAAAATTCACTTTATTATTTTCCGTTGTAATATGGTTATATTGGGAAATAATGTAATTATTAAGACGGAATTCAAAAGGGAAACCTTTAGAGGCATTCCATCATAATAGAAGTCTATGGGCAGGACTCCTGCATAACGGAAACCAGGACCTTTCCGTTATGCTCCCATCGACTTCTATTATGATGGAATGCAAAATGGAATTCCTCTAAAGGTTTCCCTTTTGTATTCTGTCTTAAGAATTACGTTATTTTCCGATATAACCATGTTACAACAGAAAATAATAAAGTAATTCATAAATCGCTCAAACCCGGACTTCAGTGAAAAAGTCCAGGTACCCAAACTAGCCAAACAGAGCAAAAACCTGTAGCTGTAATATGCTACCCTCATTCAGATGACAGATCCACTTTTACACCATGTGCTCTATCGAACACTGTTTGTCTGAGCCACAAGATTAAAATGTATTCTTATGTAAAACACTGGTAAGTTTTAACCAACAGTCAATACAATTTGGGAAGCTGTTGCTGCTGGATTTCCCTCGGCGCTGAAGTTTACCTATTAGCATTTTAAATCAATACCGACAACACTATTTGTCTGGCAGAAATGCCTAGTGAGGAACCATCAATGATCATAAGACTGTGATTTGAATTGTAATGCAATTATAATGTGTCACCCTCTTCTACTGCAGATATCAACATAATGTAATCATTCAGTAAAGCAAATGGATGGTCAAGCTTCCATTTTTTGACCTTTTCTTTCCTCCCCTCTGTGCTTCTCGAGAAACGTTGCTGTCTGTCTTAATTCCCTGGATGCATTTTATTCCTACAAATAATACATACAATACATCATCACAAGCCAGCAGTGACTCCTTATATCCCCTGTACTGAGGTCACTTCTCCACTTGGAATGGTGACCCAGATTGCCTTTCCAAAGGTGCCTGAAATGCATTGATTGGGAGGAGGTAGATTTTGTCTAGTCATGAGTGTTCCTCTCCCATTTTTGGGACATTCCTTGTTCTGAACATTTCCATGCTACCCCTCCTTGAAATACATGCCATCTCAACCGCTTCTTAGCCTCCCTCACCATCTCTGGAGGGTGCCTGTTTTACATGCTGGGCAGCAGAGGTTAAGTAGCAGAACAGCAAATGGTATGCGGTATATGAAGACAAGGAGTTGTTACAGTCCAGCTTTATAATAGAGGGGCATGCACCTGTAAATCAAGGAAATGTCTTTGAGCAAGAACGCATGGATATGAATCACTATCACTAGAATGGTAGTCCTTTACATGGTAATCCCACCTACAGCAATCCCTGGAGCCATGAAAACGACTGAGCTGCACAGAGCAAATGAAAGTGAGAAAAAAATACTCATTTATGTTCTATGGTGTCATCATCTGGTGAGAATTTAGAAACACATGCTTTTCTGTATTTTTATAAGCTTGCAAAACACCATTAACCAAGGCTTAATGGTTTTTTCCAAGGTCACGTCCCCGGTTGTTTTTATGCTTTTGCTTTATGTTCGCGTATATGCTGAGAATGATCCAAAGTAGAACATAATGGACATTTTTCTTTTCTTGATCAGACTAACTATACAATTGTTTGGCTTTAAATCGAATCCTGTTCCATTACTTTATGTTATGTATCTTTCCTTTCAATAAAGAACGAGTTATTTCTTCTTCAGAGCTGCATTTGCGAGACGTATATTGCATTCTAGCTGATTTGTTACTGCTCAGTCTATCATACTCCTAATGCATGCCTCAACATCCGTATCTCGAAATAGCCCTGTAATCCCATTTCCTTCTTGTGCCCTTTTCTTGGTGTTGAGTGATTAGATTGGTATGGTGTCTGTCATTATAGATAGGGAGATCATACGTGTAAAATAACATGAAGAATCGCCAAAAGCTCTTCGCTTAGAGATAAAATTCCATATTCTATTTTCCATCCCTTTCTTTCTTGTTTGGTCATTTGTCATATCACCAAGGCCTCGGGGCGTAACTTGAAACTCTTGGGCTACTAGTGCAAAATCTGTTCCCTCATTTACCATGCGCCATTCATAATACTGGTTTCATCTTCGATGGTCAGGGGACATTTGCCCCCCTCAGTTACCAAAAAGTGGGTGCAAATTCAATCCCTTATAGCTAAGCTCCTTGCTAAAGTCCTTGTCTTATCTAATACCTGAGTTTAAAATCAACACCATTTATGTTGTTTTTAATTTTTTGGTTTAATTAAAGGACTTTTTAAGGTAAGTGTGAGTTGGGTGGTTTGTTACATTTTTGTATTTTCTTTTCTAAAACCACGCTTTTGCACTTTTTTTTTCACTAGGGAGTTTCGACATGTAATCTCCTGATCAATAAAACTGCTGTATTGCTGTGCATTATGTCTGTAAGGGTAAGACTGACATGCAACCTATTAGGCCCTGCCCCTGACTTCTGTGCAAGGCAAAGGTCATTGCTAGGCACCTGATGTCTGGGAAAGAGGTGGAACCAGAATGCGCTATGGAAAGAAGGTAAGACAGTGGAGACAGTGTGAGGCTCTGAGCAATGTTCTTCTGGGAAACACTGAATCCTGGCATTCACACCATCCTCCATTATTGCAGACCTTCATAGTGATGGTACAGTGGGGAAAAAAGTATTCAGTCAACCACCAATTGTGCAAGTTCTCCCACTTAAAAAGATGAGAGAGGCCTGTAATTGACATCATAGGTAGACCTCAACTATGAGAGACAAAATGAGAAAACAAATCCAGAAAATCACATTGTCTGATTTTTAAAGAATTTATTTGCAATTTATGGTGGAAAATAAGTATTTGGTCAATAACAAAAGTTCATCTCAATACTTTGTTATATATCCTTTGTTGGCAATGACAGAGGTCAAACGTTTTCTGTAAGTCTTCACAAGGTTGGCACACACTCTTGCTGGTATGTTGGCCCATTCCTCCATGCAGATCTCCTCTAGAGCAGTGATGTTTTGGGGCTGTCGCTGGGCAACATAGACTTTCAACTCCCTCCAAAGGTTTTCTATGGGGTTGAGATTTGGAGACTGGCTATGCCACTCCAGGACCTGGCGGTGTGCTTGGGATCATTGTCATGCTGAAAGACCCATCATGTTTCATCTTCAATGCCCTTGTTGATGGAAGGAGGTTTGCCCTCAAAATCTCACGATACATGGCCCCATTCATTCTTTCATGTACACGGATCAGTCATCCTGTTCCCTTTGCAGAGAAGCAGCCCCAAAACATGATGTTACCACCCCCATGCTTCACAGTAGGTATGGTGTTCTTTGAATGCAACTCAGCATTCACACTCCTCTAAACACAACGAGTTGTGTTTATACCAAACAGTTCTACTTTGGTTTCATCTGACCATATGACATTCTCAGAAATACTCTTCTGGAACATCCAAATGCTCTCTAGCAAACTTCAGACAGGCTCGGATATTTACTGGCTTAAGCAGGGGGACACGTCTAGCACTGCAGGATCTGAGTCCCTGGCGGCGTAGTGTGTTACTGACAGTAGCTTTTGTTACATTGGTCACAGCTTTCTGCAGGTCATTCACTAGGTCCCCCTGTGTGGTTCTGGGATTTTTGCTCACAGTGATATTCCCCTATTGTCCCTGATGGCAAAACCTCTTCAACTCTTATTCAGTTTAAGACACCAATTTCTCATGACGACAGATCAGTGCAATATCATGACCAGCAGCACCATTGAAAGGCTGCAATTTAAAGCGCAACCACTAGTCGATCACACATGTACACGTATAGGAGAGACACCTCATGGCACAATATCGCAAAACCATGTTGTTTTGAAAAGCTGGTCATCTCAAGACATAAGTAGTAGAGATGAGCGAGTAGTGTTCGATCGAGCCGGTATTCGATCGAATACTACGATATTCGGCATACTCGATTTCAATCGAGTATAACGGCGATGGCGCACTTAGAATTCGTTTCCCCTCCCACCTTCCCTGGCGCTCTTTTTCCACCAATCAACATGCAGGGGGGGTATGACAGGCACGCTGAGCACGCTGGCAGCGCGAAAACAGCGTCTACATGGATTGGCTGGAAAAACCATGTGACCTCGAATCATAAAAACTCAGCTCTTCCTGCTCGTACGCATATGCTGCGTGAACTTAGTCAGGGACAGAGGCTGGAGAAGGGACAGATAGGTTTTAGCTGTTGGACAGGCAGGAGCGTGATTAAAAGCCCTTATCAGGGCTACTACAGTGGACTTCAGTGATAGCTTTACTACAATATAGACTTTACAGAGAACGGCTGCTGTATTCAGGGATAGCTGCTGGAGTAGGGACAGAGAGAGGCATTAGTGGTGTATTAGGTGCTCTGCTACATACCAAACTATATTTGGCACTACTGTTCAGCGTTCTTTTAGGCTGAAAAACCCTGTTATATAACTAGTGTGTATATGCACCATCTGATCTGGCAGTATACGGCTGTGAATTTTATTTTATTTTTTTAAATACAGTTTATTTGGCTCTAGTGTTCTGGGTTCTGTGTGCCTGCAATACCCTTTTTGTATACCAGGTGTAAATACCCACCGTCTGTTCAGTTAGTACACGGCTTTGTACTTTGAAATATACAATATCTAGGCATTTTAATAGGCCACTGTACTGTGCGTTCTCTTGCTAAATTATCTCACATACCTGGTGTAAATACCCACCGTCTGTTCAGTTACTACACGGCTGTGTACTTTGAAATATACAATATCTAGGCATTTTAATAGGCCACTGTACTGTGCGTTCTCTTGTTAAATTATCTCACATACCTGGTGTAAATACCCACCGTCTGTTCTGTTACTACACGGCTGTGTACTTTGAAATATACAATATCTAGGCATTTTAATAGGCCACTGTACTGTGCGTTCTCTTGCTAAATTATCTCACATACCTGGTGTAAATACCCACCGTCTGTTCAGTTACTACACGGCTGTGTACTTTGAAATATACAATATCTAGGCATTTTAATAGGCCACTGTACTGTGCGTTCTCTTGCTAAATTATCTCACATACCTGGTGTAAATACCCACCGTCTGTTCAGTTACTACACGGCTGTGTACTTTGAAATATACAATATCTAGGCATTTTAATAGGCCACTGTACTGTGCGTTCTCTTGCTAAATTATCTCACATACCTGGTGTAAATACCCACCGTCTGTTCAGTTACTACACGGCTGTGTACTTTGAAATATACAATATCTAGGCATTTTAATAGGCCACTGTACTGTGCGTTCTCTTGCTAAATTATCTCACATACCTGGTGTAAATACCCACCGTCTGTTCAGTTACTACACGGCTGTGTACTTTGAAATATACAATATCTAGGCATTTTAATAGGCCACTGTACTGTGCGTTCTCTTGCTAAATTATCTCACATACCTGGTGTAAATACCCACCGTCTGTTCAGTTACTACACGGCTGTGTACTTTGAAATATACAATATCTAGGCATTTTAATAGGCCACTGTACTGTGCGTTCTCTTGCTAAATTATCTCACATACCTGGTGTAAATACCCACCGTCTGTTCAGTTACTACACGGCTGTGTACTTTGAAATATACAATATCTAGGCCATTTAATAGGCCACTGTACTGTGCGTTCTCTTGTTAAATTATCTCACATACCTGGTGTAAATACCCACCGTCTGTTCAGTTACTACACGGCTGTGTACTTTGAAATATACAATATCTAGGCATTTTAATAGGCCACTGTACTGTGCGTTCTCTTGTTAAATTATCTCACATACCTGGTGTAAATACCCACCGTCTGTTCTGTTACTACACGGCTGTGTACTTTGAAATATACAATATCTAGGCATTTTAATAGGCCACTGTACTGTGCGTTCTCTTGTTAAATTATCTCACATACCTGGTGTAAATACCCACCGTCTGTTCAGTTACTACACGGCTGTGTACTTTGAAATATACAATATCTAGGCATTTTAATAGGCCACTGTACTGTGCGTTCTCTTGTTAAATTATCTCACATACCTGGTGTAAATACCCACCGTCTGTTCTGTTACTACACGGCTGTGTACTTTGAAATATACAATATCTAGGCCATTTAATAGGCCACTGTACTGTGCGTTTTCTTGTTAAATTATCTCACATACCTGGTGTAAATACCCACCGTCTGTTCAGTTACTACACGGCTGTGTACTTTGAAATATACAATATCTAGGCATTTTAATAGGCCACTGTACTGTGCGTTCTCTTGTTAAATTATCTCACATACCTGGTGTAAATACCCACCGTCTGTTCAGTTACTACACGGCTGTGTACTTTGAAATATACAATATCTAGGCCATTTAATAGGCCACTGTACTGTGCGTTTTCTTGTTAAATTATCTCACATACCTGGTGTAAATACCCACCGTCTGTTCTGTTACTACACGGCTGTGTACTTTGAAATATACAATATCTAGGCATTTTAATAGGCCACTGTACTGTGCGTTCTCTTGCTAAATTATCTCACATACCTGGTGTAAATACCCACCGTCTGTTCAGTTACTACACGGCTGTGTACTTTGAAATATACAATATCTAGGCATTTTAATAGGCCACTGTACTGTGCGTTCTCTTGTTAAATTATCTCACATACCTGGTGTAAATACCCACCGTCTGTTCTGTTACTACACGGCTGTGTACTTTGAAATATACAATATCTAGGCCATTTAATAGGCCACTGTACTGTGCGTTTTCTTGTTAAATTATCTCACATACCTGGTGTAAATACCCACCGTCTGTTCAGTTACTACACGGCTGTGTACTTTGAAATATACAATATCTAGGCCATTTAATAGGCCACTGTACTGTGCGTTTTCTTGTTAAATTATCTCACATACCTGGTGTAAATACCCACCGTCTGTTCAGTTACTACACGGCTGTGTACTTTGAAATATACAATATCTAGGCATTTTAATAGGCCACTGTACTGTGCGTTCTCTTGTTAAATTATCTCACATACCTGGTGTAAATACCCACCGTCTGTTCTGTTACTACACGGCTGTGTACTTTGAAATATACAATATCTAGGCCATTTAATAGGCCACTGTACTGTGCGTTTTCTTGTTAAATTATCTCACATACCTGGTGTAAATACCCACCGTCTGTTCTGTTACTACACGGCTGTGTACTTTGAAATATACAATATCTAGGCCATTTAATAGGCCACTGTACTGTGCGTTCTCTTGTTAAATTATCTCACATACCTGGTGTAAATACCCACCGTCTGTTCAGTTACTACACGGCTGTGTACTTTGAAATATACAATATCTAGGCCTTTTAATAGGCCACTGTACTGTGCGTTCTCTTGCTAAATTATTTCACATACCTGGTGTAAATACCCAATATTGTATTTGCAACAAAAAAAAAATAAAATGCGGAGGGGGGCTAGCGGAATAGGACGTGGACGTGGACGAGGACGGGGGCGCGGAAATGCTGTTGGGGGCCTTGTTGAAGCCAGTGGGGATACAATGTGTGCTGGTGAGGATCAGCCAGGATCCCGCTCATCCAGAATCCCTGCCTTTATGGGACAGTTAAGCAGGGGGCGGGTTACACCGCTGTTGAGGCCTGAGCAGGTTGAACAGGTGGTGCAATGGATAGCCGATAGCGCTTCCACACAGTTGTCCACCAGCCAGTCATCCACACAGTCTCACTCTGACCCTCCTTCCTCCACACCTGGCCAACAGAGTCATCCCACCCTTGACCCCTCCCAGGAGCTCTTTTCGGGTCCTTTTTCAGATGTGCCGGAAGAATCCCAGGAGCTAGCAGAGGAATTTGTTTGTAGTGATGCCCAAACACTGGAGTTTTCGCCATCTCCTGCTGATGTGGACCCTGAGCCAGCATCTGTTATCATGAGCGATGATGATGATGAGACGCAGTTGCCATCAAGGGAGGCTGTTGGAATGTCCAGTGGGCAGGAGGAGGAGCAGAGTGAGGAAGTGGAAGAGGAGCTGGTGGATGACGAAATGACCGACCCCACTTGGCCAGGGGTGATGTCCAGCGAGGAAAGCAGTGGAGAGGTGGTGGTCTGCACAGCACCGAAAAAGGCAGCAAGAGGCAGAGGGATGTCCACAGGCAGAGGGATGTCCACAGGCAGAGGGATGTCCACAGGCAGAGGGATGTCCACAGGCAGAGGCATGTCCACAGGCAGAGGGATGTCCACAGGCAGAGGGATGGCCACAGGCAGAGGGATGGCCACAGGCAGAGGACAGTTCAGACAGAGAAGTGAGGCCACAGCCAGCAGGGCCGAAGCTGTTCCCGCCAGCGGCCAGTCGCGCGAAGCTCCCCCATCGAGGCCTCGTACTTCTGTGGTGTGGAGATATTTTAATGTTTGTGCGGATGACAAACTGAGCGCGGTTTGCACACTCTGCCACTCAAAACTGAGTAGGGGCTCTGAGAAGAGCAATCTGACCACCTCAGGCATGCGGCGTCACTTGGAATTCAAGCACTGGGCTGAGTGGGAGAGAGCAAACGCAATACAAACTGCGCCCGGTCTTGCTGCCACTGCCTCTTCCCCTTTGTTGTGTGCTGCCACTGCGGTCCAGACCTCCAGCCAGGACACCTCCACATCTGCCTCTGCCTCTGCCTCTGCTACTTTGGGGCCTTCTCCTTCAGCCTCCCCTTCCCCCGCCCCTTCCCCCGCCTCTTCGCCTGCACCTTCACACTCCTCGTCCCAACAACTGTCCATCTCGCAGGCGTTCGACCGCAGGCGGAAGTACGCCTCGAGTCACCCCCAAGCCCAAGCCTTAAACTGCCACATCTCCAAACTGCTGGCCCTGGAGATGTTGCCGTTTAGGCTTGTGGAGACGCAGGCCTTCCGCGACCTGATGGCGGCTGCCGCACCTCGCTATTCCGTCCCTAGCCGCCACTACTTTTCCCGGAGTGCCGTCCCCGCCCTGCACCAGCACGTGTCGCGTAACATCAGGCGGGCCCTGAGGTACGCAGTCAGCGCAAAGGTCCACTTGACCACCGACTCATGGACAAGCGCTTGCGGCCAGGGACGATACATTTCTCTGACGGCACACTGGGTGAATGTAGTGGAGGCGGGGACGGGGTCGCAAAACAGAGACGGCCTACCTACCACCCCCCGCCAAGATTGCCAGCATGGGTTCTGATAAACCCCCCTCCTCCTCCTCCTCCTCCTCCTCCTCCTCCTGTGCCTTAACATCTCCCTCAGCCGCTAGCTGGAAGCGTTGCAGCACTGGCGCGGGGAGACGTCAGCAGGCGGTGCTAAAGCTCATCAGCTTGGGCGACAGGAAGCACAGCGCCCCAGAGGTGAGGGACGCCATATTGCAGCAGACGGAGATGTGGCTGTCGCCGCTGCAGCTAGGACCAGGCATGGTCGTGTGCGATAACGGCCGTAACCTGGTGGCGGCTCTGGAGCTTGCCGAACTCAATCACGTACCATGCTGGCCCACGTTTTTAATCTGGTAGTCCAAAAATTTCTGAAGACTTACCCCAACCTGGCAGAGCTACTGGTGAAAGTGCGGCGCTTGTGCGCTCACTTTCGGAAGTCAACTGTAGCTGCTGCTAGCTTAAAAAACTCCAGCAACGCCTCCATTTGCCTGAACATCGGCTGTTGTGCGACCTGCCGACTCGCTGGAATTCCACCTATTCCATGTTGGCCAGGGTGTGTGAGCAGCAGAGAGCATTGATGGAGTACCAGATAATGAATCCACGCGTGCCTCCAACTCAGCTCCCTCAGTTTGCCAACCACGAGTGGCCATGGATGGCAGACATATGCGATGTACTGCGTATCTTTGAGGAGTCCACCAAGAAGGTCAGCAGCGAGGACGCTATAGTGAGCGTAACCATTCCGCTCCTAGGCGTCCTTAAAGAATCGCTCATCGCAATAAGGGAGAACGCATTGCACGCAGAGGAGACGGGGGTAGGAGGAGACGCAACGGAGCTACACAGTCAGACCACACTTTTGTCTGCTTCACGGTGGCAGTTGCAGGAGGAGGAGGATGAGGAGGAGGACGACGTGGAGGTGGCTGTGGAAGAGGAGGAGGATGCTGGCGGCGAGGGTAGCAGTCAGGCTGTGTGCGTCCCATTGGTTCAGCGCGGATGGGGCGGAGAGGAGGCGGAAGAGGAAGAGGAGGAAATGGCAAGTGATCCTTCTGGTGGGGGCAGTGAGGTCATGCCTATTCAGAGTCTGGCACACATGGCTGACTTCATGCTGGGCTGCTTTTCCCGGGACACACGTGTTGTCCGGATAGTGGAGAACAAACTGTACTGGGTCTTCGCACTCCTGGACCCCCGGTATAAAGATAACGTCTCCTCTTTTATTCCGGTAGAGGAGAGGACGAATCGATTGCTGGAATACCAGAGGGAACTCGTGCAGAACATGATGGAGATTTTCCCACCCACCATCGCTGGCGGCAGAGAGGAGAGGGTCTCCCAGAGTCCCACAACATCCATCAGGCCCACAGCCACCAGGGGAACACTCTCCAAGGTGTGGGACACGTTCATGGCACCCCCTCGTGCAACTTCCATCACTGCGGGGCCCGCTATCAGCAGGAGGGACAAGTATCGGCGGATGTTGCGGGAGTACCTGGCAGACCGTAACCCTGTCCTCCCCGATCCCTCGGCGTCCTACACTTACTGGGTCTCCAAGTTGGACACGTGGCTGGAACTGTCCCTGTACGCCTTGGAGGTGCTTGCCTGCCCTGCCGCCAGCGTGCTATCAGAAAGGGTGTTCAGCGCAGCCGGGGGCATTATAACCGATAAGCGCAGCCGCCTGTCAACCGACAGTGCCGACAGGCTGACGCTAATCAAAATGAACAGCAAGTGGATTGACCCGGACTTTGCTTCTCCAACCGTGGAAAGCAGCCAAAAGTGAAGTGCCATCTGTATGAAGTGCCATTTCCTCCTCCACCTCCTCCTCCTCCTCCTCCTTAACCGCCGTAGAATTGCTCCGTAAATAAGAAATATTTATATGTTTATGGCTCACCTCTTGGGCCTCCACAAATGTTTAAGAGGTCTCACCTCTTGGGCCTCCTCATAATTTTTAACAGGTCTCACCTCTTGGGCCTCCACATAATTTTTAACCGGTCTCACCTCTTGGGCCTCCACATAATTTTTAACAGGTCTCACCTCTTGGGCCTCCACAAAATGTTTAACAGGTCTCACCTCTTGGGCCTCCACAAAATGTTTAACAGGTCTCACCTCTTGGGCCTCCACAAAATGTTTAACAGGTCTCACCTCTTGGGCCTCCACAAAAGGTTTAACAGGTCTCACCTCTTGGGCCTCCACAAAATGTTTAACAGGTCTCACCTCTTGGGCCTCCACATAATTTTTAACAGGTCTCACCTTTTGGGCCTCCACAAAAGGTTTAAGAGGTTAACAGTGGAAAGCAGCCAAAAGTGAAGTGCCATCTGTATGAAGTGCCATTTCCTCCTCCACCTCCTCCTCCTCCTCCTCCTTAACCGCCGTAGAATTGCTCCGTAAATAAGAAAAATGTATATATTTATTGCTCACCTCTTGGGCCTCCACATAACTTTTTAACAGATCTCACCTCTTGGGCCTCCACAAAAGGTTTAACAGGTCTCACCTCTTGGGCCTCCACATAATTTTTAACAGGTCTCACCTCTTGGGCCTCCACATAATTTTTAACACGTCTCTCCTCTTGGGCCTCCACATAATTTTTAATACGTCTCACCTCTTGGGCCTCCACATAATTTTTAAGAGGTCTCACCTCTTGGGGCTCTACAAAATGTTTAAGAGGTCTCACCTCTTTAGCCTCCACACAATTTTTAAGACATCTCACCTCTTGGGCCTCCACATAATTTTTAAGAGGTCTCACCTCTTGGGCAGCCACATAATTTTTAAGAGGTCTCACCTCTTGGGCCTCCACATAATTTTATCGAGGTCTCACCTCTTGGGCCTCCACATAATTTTTAAGAGGTCTCACCTCTTGGGCCTGCACAAAATCTTTAAGAGGTCTCACCCTCTTGGGCCTCCACAAAATCTTTGAGAGGTCTCACCTCTTGGGCCTCCACAAAATCTTTAAGAGGTCTCACCTCTTGGGCCTGCACAAAATCTTTAAGAGGTCTCACCTCTTGGGCCTGCACAAAATCTTTAAGAGGTCTCACCTCTTGGGCCTCCACAAAATCTTTAAGAGGTCTCACCTCTTGGGCCTCCACAAAATCTTTAAGAGGTCTCACCTCTTGGGCCTCCACAAAATCTTTAAGAGGTCTCACCTCTTGGGCCTCCACAAAATCTTTAAGAGGTCTCACCTCTTGGGCCTCCACAAAATCTTTAAGAGGTCTCACCTCTTGGGCCTCCACAAAATCTTTAAGAGGTCTCACCTCTTGGGCCTCCACAAAATCTTTAAGAGGTCTCACCTCTTGGGCCTCCACAAAAGGTAAATAAATTATAAATTATAATTTTGGTAACATTCTCATTTTAATGTGTTCAGTCTTTACATACAAAATCTGGTACAAAATAGCATTCTCAGTATTCAAAAAAACAAAACAAGACTTAAAACGTTTTAAGTGGCTGCAGTAGCATCATGAAATCAACTCTCATATACTGAAGGCAACAGCATATACATATAAAAAAAAGGAAAAAAAAAAAAAAAGAATACTCCTTCCTCTGTAGAAATACTCTGTGCTGCCCTCAATACATTTAAACTGATTTTTCATGATAGTTGCCTTTATAAAATGAGTGTAACCATTTTACATTGCATGCAAATCTGTGGATAACTGCAGCCTTTAAAAGGTGTCACCTCTTGGGCCTCCACATAATTTTTAAGAGGTGTCACCTCTTGGGCCTCCACATAATTTTTAATACGTCTCACCTCTTGGGCCTGCGCAAAATGTTTAACAGGTCTCACCTCTTGGGCCTCCACATAATTTTTAATACGTCTCACCTCTTGGGCCTCCACAAAATGTTTAACAGGTCTCACCTCTTGGGCCTCCACATAATTTTTAAGAGGTCTCACCTCTTGGGCCTGCGCAAAATGTTTAACAGGTCTCACCTCTTGGGCCACCACATAATTTTTAAGAGGTCTCACCTCTTGGGCCTCCACATAATTTTTAACAGGTCTCACCTCTTGGGCCTCCACATAATTATACTATAAAATATTAGGCCTTATAATTGGCAACTGTACTGTGCGTTCTCTTGCAAAATTCTTTAAATACCTGGTGTTAATACCCACCGTCTGAAAAGTTAGTACACGGCTGTGTACCTTGAACTCTAAAATATTAGGCCTTATAATTGGCAACTGTACTGTGCGTTCTCTTGCAAAATTATTTCACGGCTGTGAAGGCAAAATATTGTAACCAAAAAAAAATAAAATGCGGAGGGGGGCTAGCGGAATAGGACGTGGACGAGGACGGGGGCGCGGAAATGCTGTTGGGGGCCATAGTTGCTGGTTGAATTATCTGAGGTAAATGATTCTCCTTTAGACGACGCTTTCCCTTTGCATCGTTCTGCGATTAAACCATAAATAACTCTCTGCATATTTATACCAAATGCACCCAGTACGAAAAAAGTCATAGAAAGTTTCCAAACAGAGACTGGAAAACATCAGTAAGTTGAAAAAAACTGTTCGCTAAAAAAAAAAAAAGTTAAAAATAAAATTGGCAGTTGATAGTATCGAGCTATTGTCACAGAGAGACGCGATTACAACACCTTCATTTACATTCAGTACATGTCTCAAGGCATTGGGAGAATGAAAACAGGCCACGGCTGGAGTATGAAATGTACCACCGCTTTGTACTGTCCGATACTGACCCGGTCCAGGGTGATGTCCAGCGAGGAAAGCAGTGGAGAGGTGGTGGTCTGCGCAGCACCGAAAAAGGCAGCAAGAGGCAGAGGGATGTCCACAGGCAGAGGAATGTCCACAGGCAGAGGGATGTCCACAGGCAGAGGCATGTCCACAGGCAGAGGGATGTCCACAGGCAGAGGGATGTCCACAGGCAGAGGGATGTCCACAGGCAGAGGGATGTCCACAGGCAGAGGACAGTTCAGACAGAGAAGTGAGGCCACAGCCAGCAGGGCCGAGCGTAACCATCCCGCTCCTATGCGTCCTTAAAGAATCCCTCATCGCAATAAGGGAGAACGCATTGCACACAGAGGAGATGGGGGCAGGAGGAGACGCAACGGAGCTACACAGTCAGACCACACTTTTGTCTGCTTCACGGTGGCAGTTGCAGGAGGAGGAGGATGAGGAGGAGGAGGACGACGTGGAGGTGGCTGTGGAAGAGGAGGAGGATGCTGGCGGCGAGGGTAGCAGTCAGGCTGTGTGCGTCCCATTGGTTCAGCGCGGATGGGGCGGAGAGGAGGCGGAAGAGGAAGAGGAGGAAATGGCAAGTGATCCTTCTGGTGGGGGCAGTGACGTCATGCCTATTCAGAGTCTGGCACACATGGCTGACTTCATGCTGGGCTGCTTTTCCCGGGACACACGTGTTGTCCGGATAGTGGAGAACAAACTGTACTGGGTCTTCGCAATCCAAGTTGGACACGTGGCTGGAACTGTCCCTGTACGCCTTGGAGGTGCTTGCCTGCCCTGCCGCCAGCGTGCTATCAGAAAGGGTGTTCAGCGCTGCCGGGGGCATTATCACCGATAAGCGCAGCCGCCTGTCAACCGACAGTGCCGACAGGCTGACGCTAATCAAAATGAACAGCAAGTGGATTGACCCGGACTTTGCTTCTCCAACCGTGGAAAGCAGCCAAAAGTGAAGTGCCATGTGTATGAAGTGCCATTTCCTCCTCCACCTCCTCCTCCTCCTCCTTAACCGCCGTAGAATTGGTCCGTAAATCAGAAAAATTTTTATATTTATGGCTCACCTCTTGGGCCTCCACAAAATGTTTAAGAGGTCTCACCTCTTGGGCCTCCACATAATTTTTAAGAGGTCTCACCTCTTGGGCCTGCGCAAAATGTTTACGAGGTCTCACCTCTTGGGCCTCCACATAATTTTTAAGAGGTCTCCCCTCTTGGGCCTCCACATAATTTTTAATACGTCTCACCTCTTGGGCCTCCACAAAATGTTTAACAGGTCTCACCTCTTGGGCCTCCACATAATTTTTAATACGTCTCACCTCTTGGGCCTCCACAAAATGTTTAACAGGTCTCACCTCTTGGGCCTCCACATAATTTTTAACGGGTCTCCCCTCTTGGGCCTCCACATAATTTTTAATACGTCTCACCTCTTGGGCCTCCACAAAATCTTTAACAGGTCTCCCCTCTTGGGCCTCCACATAATTTTTAATACGTCTCACCTCTTGGGCCTCCACAAAATCTTTAACAGGTCTCACCTCTTGGGCCTCCACATAATTTTTAAGAGGTCTCACCTCTTGGGCCTCCACAAAATGTTTAAGAGGTCTCACCTCTTGGGCCTCCACAAAATGTTTAAGAGGTCTCACCTCTTGGGCCTCCACATAATTTTTAAGAGGTCTCACCTCTTGGGCCTCCACATAATTTTTAAGAGGTGTCACCTCTTGGGCCTCCACATAATTTTTAACGGGTCTCCCCTCTTGGGCCTCCACATAATTTTTAATATGTCTCACCTCTTGGGCCTCCACAAAATCTTTAACAGGTCTCACCTCTTGGGCCTCCACATAATTTTTAAGAGGTCTCACCTCTTGGGCCTCCACAAAATGTTTAAGAGGTCTCACCTCTTGGGCCTCCACATAATTTTTAAGAGGTCTCACCTCTTGGGCCTCCACATAATTTTTAAGAGGTCTCACCTCTTGGGCCTGCGCAAAATGTTTAAGAGGTCTCACCTCTTGGGCCTCCACATAATTTTTAAGAGGTGTCAACTCTTGGGCCTCCACATAATTTTTAAGAGGTCTCACCTCTTGGGCCTCCACATAATTTTTAAGAGGTGTCACCTCTTGGGCCGCCACAAAATTTTCCATGAGCCTCTGGCCAGCCCACGGCCTCTTCCTGCCTTTTGCGGTCCTACGCATCCCTCAACATCCCCACTGCTTTACCTGCTAGACATGACACTGGGCCAGGTCGGGTCACTGACATCTCAAGCGCCAACAATTTGGGCATTTTAAGGCTTCTGCATGTGTTTGAGTTGTTTTTACATTTTAAAGAAGACATGTCTGACCACATCTCACACACACACACAATGACAATTAGGGGTGGGGTCTATTTGCTTTCCCCCTTGCCTATGCCATCTGTGGTTGTCATAGGCAACGTGATTTTAAGGGGTGCAGAATTTCATCTTTTTTTTTGTCTAGTTTGGCTTGGGGTCCATGGCAATGTAGAGGAAAGAAGTTTTCCTTGTATGGTCTCACTTTACAGAGAGGTTAGATTGTGTTTGGAGTGTATTGTTGAGAGGCTGTGATAGTGGCGTAATAGTGCGACTTGGGCGCGTTATATGCACCCAGACATGCTTCCCCTGCTGTCCCAGTTGCATTCCAGCAGTGTTGGCATCCTTTTCTGAGGTTCCAGGGTGGACTTGGTGACCTCCAAGTGGTCGAATTGAGATTTCCAAGTGGCGAGCATTTTTTTCCCATAGACTTTAATGGGATTCGATATCCGGTCGAATAGTCGAATTTCGCAGTCTATTCGAATCGAATTTCGAACTTTCGAATATTTCACTACTCGCTCATCTCTAATAAGTAGAGGAAATGAAGGAGGGACACATCTGTATCTTCATATGGGAAGGGGTGATTCTACTAGACAGCCCTTTTACTATTATTGTAGGAACCTAATAGTATAGTGATTTTATGGATCATAAAAAATATCAAGGAAAAATTATTATCATTGTTATTTTCATCCTTTTTTCCTGTATAAACAATAAGAGATATTTATGCTTTAGGTTTTTGGGGAATTCATCTTTTTAATATCTCTAACAGGCTTTGATGTTTTATATGTTATTACACTATGCTGAAAAGTACATATTTTTTCGAGTCAGTTTTATTAACGGCTGTCACATTTATTTATTTCATTCCCTTCAAACTAAAGATGTGATGCCGCAATTCTTGTTGAAATCTGAATTATTTGTACCCCCTTAAATATTAGTTGTATTATGTCTGTTCCGTGCGTTTGATCTAGTGATGTCAAAGTAATCTTGTTGTTAAAGGGAACCTGTCACCAGGAAATTCACTGATAAACCAGGCACAATGTCTTGTATGGTTAGCTCAGCTGAATGTAATGATAGCATTCAGTTAGTTAGAGCTTCATTCTGGAGAAAAAAATACTTTCTCATATACAAATGAGCAGTTAAGTGCACTGAGGACGGGCCCAAGCCACTCTGTGCACCTTTGCTCCTCCTGCTTGATTGATAGGGCCATGTACAATGACTGTGCAAGAACCTGGTCCTGTCAAAAACAAGGAGAGGGAGTGGCTGGCAGGAGGAGCAAGGGTGCACAGAGTGGCTTGAGCCCATCCTCAGTGCACTTAACTGCTCATTTGCATATGAACGAAAAGTATGTTTTCTCGAGAAAGAAGGAACGGATCACTAAGTGAAAGATAACATTATATTCAGCAGAGCTAGAACTATAATACATGTGTCTGGTGTAACTGTGAAATTCCTGGTGACAAATTCTCTTTAAAGGGGTTGTCTCATTTCAGACAATGGGGGTATATCACTAGGATATTCCCCCATTGTCTTATAGGTGCAGCTCCCACTGCTGGGACACCCGCACCTATATCGAGAATGGTGCCCCGAAAGTGGTGAAGGGTGCACTGCACATGTGCAGCCGGCCTCCATTCATTTTCTATTAGGCAACCAAAAATAGGCGAGCGCTGGCTCCAGGCCCATGAGTGGGAGCGGCAGACGGTCATGTGCGATGCGCTCCCATTCACTTCTATGGGGAGAGCGCTTGGTGGTGGCCGGACCGGAGTCCCCCTGCACACCACCTTGCTGGCCTCCATTCCCAATATAAGTGCTGGTCCCAGCAGTAGAACCCGCACCTATAAGACAATGGGGGCATATACTAGCGATATGCCCCATTGTCTGAGATGAGACAACCCCTTTAACTCAATTGGACAGGGCCGCCACTTACTGCTTCTACCTACAGTACTACTGCGTCTTGTGTCTGTATTCTAAGTCATTATGTACAGTGCTGAGTACTTCATAAATGAATTATGGGAGTAATAATGCACAATCTGATGATCTGGGATATCTGCTAATACTACACATAGCTGCCTTGATGGATTATCAGGATTTTGCCCAATGGATCTGAATTTTTATAGGCTATAAAGTCAATGTCAATGATAAATCTATGACAGGCAGACAAGTTCCAGGAAAAACTGTCCCTTCCTCAGATTGTCCTGTAGGAAGCATTAAAATTACATTGGAAATGGGCATCCAGGACATAGTGATGTCCCGTGGGAACTTAAAGGAGTTTTCCCATCTCAGACAATGGGACCAATACACTAGGATATGCCCCCATTGTCTAATAGGTGCAGGTCCCAGAGGTGAATGGAGCCCTGAAAGTTGTGGAGGGTGCACTGCGCATGCCTAGCCGACCTCCATTCACTTCTATGGGGCTGCCGAAAATAGCCGAGAGCTGGCTCAGCTATTTCTGTCGGCCCCATAAAAATGAATGGGAGTGGTGGCCGCGCAAGCGTGGTGCGCTCCCATTCACTACTATGGGGAGAGCACTTGGTGGTGGCCAGACCCGGGGAAACCTGTGGTCCTCCAGCCACCACCTTCCGCGCTCCCCTCTGGGACCTGCACCTATCAGACAACGGGGTCATATCCTTGCGATAGCCCCCATTGTCTCAGCTGGGAATACCCCTTTAATATTTTTTTAAACAGCACCACTGTTGGCTATATCCGGTACTGCAGCTAAGCTCCATTCACTTGATTGTGCCCATGGACAAGATAGGTGCCATTTCTGGAGAGAAAAAAAGGAGACCAATTTTTCTAAATCTTGATAACCACTTTGAAGAGCGTTAAAAGTCCAGGGCAGTCAATGATCCAACGTTTCTTCTAGATTTTTCCTGTATTTCCATTATTTGTTCTATACTGCTGTAGACAGCATTTATTCAATGTATTTCTCTATAGTTAATTGAAACATATTGTACCTTTAGGCTGTTTAGCCATATATCTTACCTTTGTAACGTATAGGGCAGGTTTCGGACGTAGTATACATGCAGGGGGTCAAGTGTCGCAATTCTTTCTTTCCCTACAGACAGCTGCTACCTATTCTTCCATGACCTCTAGGGTTTTCCAATTACGTGAAGACATCAGCATCTTCACCTCTTACTATCAGACGGCTATATTTCCAGCGTGGACTTGGGGATTCATTCTCAAGGTTGTTACGTTTCGAGCCTTTCTCCTCAGTACTTGATTCCTGTCTACAATGAATACATTTCCAGCCATATCTTTCGAATTCCTACTTTTTTCATTGTGGAGACTTTTGTGTTATGATCTCAGATAAATCATTTGTGGGATCAATGAACCTGCGCCCGCCGCAGAACAAGAAAAATGGTCTATATTGTATCTCGATAATTGTTTTCCTTGGCATCGGTCACTAAGACATATTACGAAGAAATGAAGATGAAGAAATAATCACTAAGGGATCTTAGACTAAAGTGCCACCTTTTTTCATGGTTCAGTAGTGTACGTTCTGCTGTTTATTCCCCCAAAAAAAAAAAAATAAATAAATAAATAAAAGTCACAACCCAAAATGTTGCCATTAAAAAATAAAACGTATCCCTCAAAGATCAAACCTCATATAAATTTGATTCGCCCGCTTCACCAAATTTTACAAAAAGATTCAGTTTGTGGCGAATTACAAGTAGTGAGTGCAATGACAGGGAGCGGTGATTGTGTCGTCCCCCATCATTGTACCTCTCAGATGCCATGTTTACATTGATATTACAGTGTAAATTTATTTTAAAAATTAATCACATCAGCTGGCATGGTGAAGTCACACGTCACTGCACACAGCATTTCATGCAAGATCATCAATCAAGATGGCGGCGACCAGCTCGCCTCGCTCAAACTGATCAGGTATGATTTTTTTCTTTTCTTTTTTTTTACCACTATTCAGGGAAAATCGATTCGCTACCACGAAGCATGAGGAAATTCGACTTCATGGAATTCAATTCGCTCAACACTACTTATGGCTATGAGGATTAATGGGGATTAATTCGAGCTAGATGTGAAATGTCCTCTACCTGTTCAGATCTTCTAGTTCATGTGGGGCAATATTATACTACTCGTATAGTATTAGTAGTATACATTCACACGGCGGAGCAGCTTAGGTACGGGCGTGATGTGGCTTGAAACGCATTGGCGTACAAGCTGTGGCAGCATTCAACTGACTCATTACAACCAGTTGTTTTTTTCACTATTTCCATGTCTAGCAGTACCATATCTCAGCCGTTGCATCGCCGCACCGTATGGCCATACCTCTTTAGTAGCAACGGTGTTACAGTAGTAGCTCCTGGTACTGATATTCAGTTAAGTAGGTCATACAGTTTAGATAGAGCTTATCCAAAATAATAAAGAAGCTTTACTCACCTCCACTGATCCCCCGCCATTGCTGTTCCAATGCTGCTCAAGTCCCCGCAGTTTTAAACTTCCAGTATTGGTTACCCCCCTATGCCTATTAATTGGCTGAGCAGGTCTTTCATAGCATTTCCGGCATGTTGAGTTGGGGCAGGAAGTGAAGAGCAGCAGAGACCGGAGCAACATTGTAACACCAGTGGACGGAGATCGGTGGAGGTGAGTAGGGATGAGTGATCTTGCATTTTTCAAGTTCCGGTTCGGCGATCGGGTATTTGTGCAATTCTGTTATGGATTCCGACAGGAGTCCTGCCTAACGGGAACTAGATGGATCCGTTATGCTGCCCATTGACTTCTTAAAGGCTTCCGTGGTACATTCCATCATAGAATTCAATTATATTCTGTCATAATGGAATCCATAACGGGATTGCACAAATACCCGAACTTGAGAAATGCAAGTTTGCTCATCCCTAGAGGTGAATAAAGCTTTTATTTTTCTGCTATTTTTTCATAAGTTCCGAACATTTTTTTTATTCTCCCTGGGGCACTATTTTAGTGGTATATAGTTTAGCTCCCCCTAGTTGTGGTTGCTGACTGAAAGATTTTTATTTTATTTAACTCTATGGAGAAGAAGATGTGACAAATTTATTAAGAGCCACACACATTCTACTTAGTGGTATCTGTGGCTGTTCGCGGAATGGAATGTACACCACCTATGGGCTGGAGTAGATTTCAGCTATAATCTACCTATAAGATAAATGTATAAAACCCCACCCACTGCTTAAAGAATGCCTACGAGTGCCGTGAAATCTCAAAAAGTTGCACAAAAACAAATTCCAATGATCTTTATTAAAAAAATGTGCAAATGTTTGACCTCTACAGCCAGTACCTGTGGTCTTGTCTGACACCATGCTCTGCAGCCATTATCTCTGTGTTCCTGAGAGCTTATAAACACTCATTTGAGCTGAATTCTTATTAATCGGTCACATCCTGACAGACAGACAAGAGGACAAAGGGTTGAACATTTTTAATGAAGCCACTTTGGATGGTTTTAACCCAAAATAATAACTATGCAATCATTAAAATGCATTCAAAAGTATTCATAACCTTTAAAGAACACTCCACACCAGGATCAACACCAAAACTAGACAAACTAAATAATAGGGTTGATCCTGCTAATTCAAATGATACCTGTTTTGTAAAAATCAGATGTGCCGTTCCTGAGAAAAAAGACTTCTTTTCTTTATTCAACTGAGGTCTACAGTGCATTGATGGGTGTGGCCAGCACTGGAAAGCAGAAGAGCTGAGGTGATCCAAGGGGCAGGGTTTAGCCTCTTGAAGCACCTCAGCTACTCAGCTTTCCAGAGCTGGCCACACCCCCAGTGCTCGTGACTGCTCAGTGAGGATAAAAAGTAAAATTCATTTTTCTCGGGAACAGCACAACCGATTTTTCACAAGACGGTATTGTTTTAATCAGCAGGATCAGTCCTATCAAACAGCATGACTGGTTTAATAGTGTTAAGTCTGCTGACATGGGCACTTTAAGGATGGACTTTCACTTCCAAGTTTTCTTTTATGCATGTTAAGATTTTTTTTTGTCTGTCCGGTGTGTGAAAACACACAAGCCTTCTTCGCATTCCGCCTCTATTTTCCATTTTTTCCGTTGGCAGAACTTTATTTCGCATTGCATCCACAAAAGATTTTGCCTCACATAGGCTTATATATCAAATGAACACACATGGGCATGACTGGCAGACAATAAAGAGCAGGAACATAGCCAGGCCGAACATGACGCCCCCAGCAGGCTTCAATTAAAATGCAAATGAAAGATTTTTCTAGATTTCACTAATTAACATCAAGTCGATGGGCAAACAGGAAATCAATGAAGTCTGCAGCGTATATCACTAAGCAACATGTTGTGATGTCACACTCTGTCACAATCAATAGAGAGTCAGGAGTATGTTAGGAAAGTTAATTAGCACGCAAGCACAAAAAGTGAATTAATCAGCAAGTGAGACAGTCTGTCATATTTTTGTTGTTTGTCTGCACCTTCTCCTTTGTAGGACTGAGTATACACGGTGTAATTAAAGTAACAAATTAGCTACTGAGCTGAAGCAGCAGATTGCTGAGCTTCGAGGTTTCGGGGATGGGAGTGTGGGTGACAGGCAGGAAAACTGTGCTAATAGTGTTTATGTCTGATTCTGCAAGTAACACATGTTGTTTGATACAGGAGATGAGGCAGATCTCAGCTTTACTTCCTGAATGGCAGAAAACTTCATGTTAAAGTCGATTTATGAGTAATATTTTCGTTTGCATACATAAGCGTTGTTTTTTTTAACTTGACTTACTTTTCCAGGTCAACAGGATCAACGTATAACATCTATAATCTTTTGGATAATTTGTAAGATTAACCAAAAATTCTAAAATTCAAAAATAATAGCTAACATGACTATGTTATTGTAGAGCAACACCACCCCACTTCATGCCTAACAATCCCCAACATTTTCATTTACCATGAATAGAGATGAGCGAATCATGCAAAATTTTATTCTCCGAACATTCGCCAAACTTTTCCTAAGATTCATATATTCGACAAATAGATTTGTTGAATTTGCGTACACAATATACGTAATTATATGGCTTTTAGCGAACATTCGCCATTCGCGCACTAATAACGAACGTTCAGATAAAAAGGTACGCAACCTCTTTGAACACGTACGCATAAGCGTACAAAGTGCGTACGAATATGACGGGCTTTGCTGGAGAGGAATGGTGGAGCAGGAGGAATGCTCTAAATCTGACCCCTGGCTTCTTATGGATACTGTATCAGCAGATGACAGCAGATCATCCGGCTGAGACTGATATGAGCGTGCCATCCATTCCACTACCTCATCCATTTCTCCTCCACTACAATTTTGCGCCTTGGTGCGCCTGGTGGAACAACGGTCAAGTATTGTGAATACTACTAGTAGATGCTCCAGCTACAGGTCCTTTGGCACTTCTGCCTTGTGCCACCTTCTTTTTTTTAGAGCTCGTGGTCTGGCTGGAACTGGACCCCTTTTGCTTATCCATTCCAGACATTTTTCAATTCACTCTGTGACCCTGCAGCTGGTCTTTGTCCCTGTATCTCCCTGTCTCTCCCTATCTCTCCCTGTCTCTCTCTCCCTGCCTGATTAATTACTAGCCCTGAACAGGCCCTGCACTTTCCCTACAGTATCCCTGATATGCGTAAAATGGATTCCCAGAGCAATTACACCACAAATTTTCACAAAACAGGTCTCAGAACCCCAGAACTTCACACACAGTGCTTCAGAGCAAGCCCTGCCCACTAGGTCAGGTGACCGCTTTCTTCCCGGGCTTTTGCACACGATAAATGAACTAACAGTAAAATTTTGCTAATGAATTGAATTCGTACGCAACAGTAACTTATACGTAGCAATAGCGTATAATTTATAGGACAAACTACGTAGCGAATGCGCACAAAGCCGAAGTGATTCACCTAATATTCGGATTCGCTTCGCAGCTAAAAATTTCCAAGATTCGATACGAATCAACGAATCGGCGAATAGATTTGCTTATCTCTAACCATGAGAATCCACCAGATATATGGATTCTGTAATCTGAAATTGGTTAAGGTTGGATAGAGGTGAGGAGTGTAGTCACAATGCAACTGTCACGTATCAGGGAATAGTGCAGCCCTGAGCTCAAACCCACACCACTGTCCCTGCCTACTTGTACAGTCCGTCCTAACCAACGGTGCACAACTGGATGGCAGTCCCTAGCATACGTACGTGCTGGGGCTTACAGGGAGGGGAACAATGGGAGAAAACAACAGACAAAGACACACAAACAAGAGAATACACCAAACCGAGGTCAAGAGCCAGGAGGTCACGTCAATACCAAGGGATAACACTGGAACAGAGTCAAATATGAGCCGAGGTCAGAAGCCGGGAGGTAACGTCAGTACAAGACATAACGCAAGGACGAGGTCAAGTTCAAAGCCGAGGTCAAAAGTAGAAGTCGCAGTAGTACTCAAAACGCTGGTGAAGGTAATAGGACCAATCACAGGCAACCTGTGGCCAGCAGGTTGCCTGTTTAAATAAGCCCACAGGTGGGTCACGTGATGTGGCCAGCGTCAGGTGACCCTAATCAGAGGAATCAATACAGCTGAGCGCCGACTTATCCATGCCGGCGCTCACATGCCCACCTGCTCGTTGCCTGGGGTATGGAGGATGCCAGCCGCGCAGTAAAGCACAGGCCAGGTCCTCCCCACCCCATGGTCACTATGGAGATGAGGACGCAGGCTGCATCCTCACTCCATTATACCAGCAGGAGACCGGCGGCGCTGCAGGGAGGGAACGCGCCGCCGGCTCCTTGCTACAGCAACAGGTCAGAGGATGAAACAAGGACATAGGTAGGAACATAGCTAAAGGTCAGAGCCAAGAGTAGATCAGGAACCAGGCCAATAATCCCAAGGTGAGGAAGGAGCAGTGTCTAGGAATAAGGTCAAGATCAGGGACAATCAGGACCAGTAGTACAAAGCTGTAGAGCCAGGAAAGGGAACTGCAAACAACAGGTAATGAATGAATCCATCACAGCTTCCCCTTTCCTTCGCCTGCCAAGTCGGACATCATCATTGTGCACGAGTTGTCTTGGTAACCCAAGGCTACCATGCAGCTAGAGAAGGAAAGCAGTGGCCCAAATGAGACATTGCTGGCATCTGGTTGACAATTAACTATCTAGGGCTAGCTCAGCAGGGCCCTACCAATGGAAGTTTGCAAGATGAGTAACATAAGAAAAGATTAACGTGGTTCCTCTACTTTGAGTTTCTCATTCAACAGAACATCCAAGGACAGTAGACCAACCTTCTATTAGCTACTATAATTCCACATCAACATGAAATTTCTGATAAGATGAATTATATCCCACAGGCTTATCTACAGGCATGATGTACAGTATGGGGCTTCTACTGTTTGTCTACCAAAGAAAGTGTCTTCCTGTGGTAGCCTTCCTCATTGGGGCTAAAATTTTTAGCTAGTTAGCTATAGAGGTTGCCACTTTATTTCCTCTACTAGAATGGAGGAAGGCCCTCTAAGGCTAGGAGTACCTAGATGAATGGTTGATTCCTCATGCATCACTCCTATCTCCTTATAGATTGTAAGCTCTTGCGAGCAGGGCCGTCACTCCTATTGTCTGAATTATTGTATTTTTAATCTGTAATGTCCACTTTGTACACGTTTCCTCTGATTTGTGAGGAGCTGCGGAAAATGCTGATGCTATATAACTAAAGGTTGTTATTATTATTATTATTATTATTATTATTATTATTATTATTATTATTATTATATCATGGACCCAAATTGAGTTTTCTCCTAGGACTCCACTGAAATTTAGTGTATTTTGTCCATTACTAAATGCATATTCTAAATGCATATATTATCATATCTGCATTATCGATTGATTTAACTAAAAGTAATAAAAAAATGTATCATCTAAATACCCAATATCTGGAATAGTCCACATAACCAATTAAGCAGTAAAATTCATACATAGTTTTCCAGTGCCCACTGACTGGCAACGGTATAAAGCTGTGGTCTAAACTATTGTAGAAGCGTTCAACAAAACATGACACCAATGAATGAATAATACATGCCATCAATAATACATTTCCACAGTCGTTATATAACGTGGAACATTTTGTATTCTCTTCATGTTGCATAACGCTGTTGTTGGGTTTTTTTAATGACTGGAAGTAGATAAATAGAATTTGTGTCCATATCACATACAATGGTGGTCATTTACTATCTAAATATGGTTATATCTAAATAAGATCGAAATATGATTATATTAGGCGTATTTGTCGCGCAGTTTGTTGTGCAAAGGTTATTTATCTGCGACTTTTCCCCGCTGACGCCATGTCAAAAAAGTAGGCGTGGCAAGGAAGGGGACAGCTGACGTAGCTAACTAGAATTCCTTGCATGTAAGACAATTATTTTTTGCAAGTTATATTACCAGCAATACTGTTCTAGGAGCTTAGAGAATGTTAAGAAGGTTTTATCTTGATGATACCTTCCTCATCACATGTCCGAGGAACATGGAAGAACCTAGACGGAAGAAGGAGTGATATCAAGCAGCAAACCTTCAAACCTTCACCTTGGGGGTGATTACTGGCTATTTGTGAGACTGGGAATTACTTCCATTACTGTCCAAAGAAACTATAGTTAAAGGGGTTGTCCCACGAAAAATATTCTACAGTTTTCAAACAAGCACCTGGATCTGAATACTTTTGTAATTGCATGTCATTAATTTTTTTTTTATAGTTACTGAGTTATTCAATAGCATGTATCTGTATAGGACCACTTAATTTCTTATTTCTTTGACCTATTCACTGAACAGGCCGCACATGCTCAGTTTCAATTTTTAACTGCCTCCTGAGCTGTGATAGGGAGAGCATGGACACGCCTCCTTAGCTGCAGCAGAAAAGACACTCCCCTTGAGCTGTCAGCTTGATATAAATCTAGTACAGCAATGAATGGGGAGATCTCTGGATCCATGTGAGGTACAGGGCTGGTTCTAGCTGTGTTAAAAAGAGGTTATCATGTACTATATGATGTCTGATTTTAATTTTTTACATTATTCGTGGGATAACCCCTTTAACTATAATTTCTTGTAAATAATGACACAGGGTGTCAGGTCTACTGTTTGAGGTTAAATACAGTACTTCAAAGTATAGATGGAAAAATCATCAACCTACAACATTTTTAGGTAAAGCCAGATATTCCAACCCAGGAGCAGAAAGTAGAATGTCCCATTGTCTCTATAAACTAAGAAGCTAAATTCAGTTACAAAGTGAGGTTAGCTAAAAATACATTTGACCTAATATTGGTTGTATGTGAAATGCCGTAAATTCAACATACAATCAGACAATCATGTTGGTAACAAGAGAAACCCTACAAGAGGCAATCTCTGATTGACCATCATCTGATTTTCTATATGTCTTTTTCACCTCGGTGAAGAACAGCACATGCTTGTTTTGCTCTTCAGCCATGAATGAGGTCCTAGTTCTCGGCAACGGATGATGGGATCCCAGAGGTTGGACCCACACCTAAATTACTATTATAACTAATAATGACCTAATTTCAAGAAATTTAATGTGTGCTTTCCATCCATCCATTCATCTCTCTGTCTCGCTTGGTCTCTCTCTCTCAAGTCTCCCGAATAAAATCACCTAAGACAATGATTCTGTAGAATCCAAATTTTAGAAAACATTTTGGTCGAATTTTGTTTCTAAAAAAATTGATTCACTCATCTTGATTGCTTGCCATCGGACAACCCCTTTGAAGACAATGATTACTAAACATGGGGGGGGGGGTGAACCACCTCTGCCCATGGGCACTCAGACACTGCCCTAATACCCATACAGTTATTTTTGCCCATATAAAATTCTAATTTGCAGCACTGAACATTATTTATGTCTACCCTTCTTAATTCCTAGTAATCTCACCTCCCAGCATATTCTTCCTAATTAATGTTTAATACACAAATATTAACGTAATGTAAAAAGCATCAGACTTGTGAATTGGACTTGAATTAATATGTTCCATTTCAGTGGCCCTAATGAATCTGGAGGATTTTTTTTTCTGAACCTATCATATTCGGATTGTCTGCACTACATGACACCTCAAAACCATGGAAACTGAGGACAGTTAACAAGGCAGATTTAAGCTGCTGAGGATGAAAGGGGGACCTGTGTGTATTGCCGGAGCAAAAAACAAACCTATAATTCCGTAAGATGTATGAATGAAGGGAGGCATTAGACAAGAAAAAACACATGTACTCGGCTACGCTTATTACAGGATGAACAGAAGAACAGATCGTCTAATTATTTCCCTCTATAAATGATTTATGCGTCTTTTATATCTAAGGTTATTTTTATACAGGATCATCTGTTATTAGTGAACACTTATCTCTGGCATACAGCACTTACTAGCAAATAACCTTTAAGTGGCAGCTCATCAGGAGTCACATCTGAAGGCTTACAAAACAGGTTGTCCCTATGGCTATCATAGGACATTTGCAGAAGGCTTCCTTAGCTCCGGTTGAAATGTTAAAGTTGATGGAGGACAAAAGTTGATGGGGGGCAAGTTTAGCCCAAGGGTCAGGTGTGTAACTATGGGGGAGTGTAAAGATAGTAATTGCACTCAGACCTTAAGGCCCCTCTACCACTTAATAAGACAGCAGTAATATAAATCGCATATGGTGGTGGTGGTGGTGATGGTAGGAGAGGGTGTTACAGATTTTGCATGGTTCAATGATCCCTCAGGTTACATCTTTGCAAAGGGTCATAATATTACTTTCTCTAAAAAAAGACGGGAATATCTAATATATCTATATCTAAGATGTGGATACACATAATTCAAGGCAGCTCCCTGAAATATTGGCTCCAAGAGCAAAGCTGTTATAGGTAGCATATTACAGTAGAAATATCTACAGGGGTGGATTTGGTATTTATGGGGCCCCAAGCAAAGTTATGATGGGTGCAGGGGTGCACCACCAATGAGGCCAGGTGAAGCCAGGTCAGGTCTCAGGCAGCACCAGGTAGGGGAAAGAGGGGGGCAATGGAAGGGTCATGGGCAATGAGTGCTTTCATTGTGGCAAAGAGGTTAGGTTAAGAAATTAGCATTGGAGGGCGGCGCCGTTTCAGTTTTCACCTCAGGCAGCAGAAAGGTTGGGTGCACCCCTGGTCGGGGGGGTCTCCATTGTACAGCTATGCCATTGGCCTTCTAAGCTGGACTATCAGCTTAGCATTGCTGCATGGGCACTTCTACTGCTCTATAGCTGGGAAGGGTCCCTTTCTCCCACTTATCCTTTGTGCAGCTAAACCTGCTGAAAAGGTTTTATGTCCATCATTTTAGTTTATTTTTCAGGCAACCACTTGTGGCCAGCACAGGGGCCCTATATTCTTTGGTTGGTTTGTGTGGTGGTAAAGTCCAACCCTGAACATATATAATGTTACAAGTCAAGACTTTTTGAAAAACCCGACTTTCTATAGCTTGGATGTTTGTAGGCCCTATGTCCTGGGTGCTGGGAGCAAGGGGGTGCAGCAAAAAGGCAACTTGCCTTGCCTTTAGGGCAATAAACAAGGTGAAGGAAGGCCTCTCTATTGCTCTCATCATACTACTTGCATTAGTTCAGGATTTGCAACCAGTTATTAAAGGGATTGTCCTCTTTTCACTTTTCACTTTCAAAAAGGAGACATTTTTTGGAACAGATTTATTAGGAATGTGTCCAAAATATAGTACTCACAATCATTTGTCAGGGCTCCATTTCCTTTTCATTAGAAAAGCCTCAGGTGAAAAGCAGATCTCAGGTTGTCCTAATCAGTTGTAATCTTGCAGTAGCAAGTGATCAATTCCCTTGCAGTGCCACCACTGGTGAAACAAGGTATTACATGGTTCCCATGAATAAATGGGCTGTCTGCGTAATATATGGAGGTTTTGGGTTCTCCAAAGAGAGACGCCCTTTGCCAAGTTGAGTGATGAGGATACTGAATGGGGGATATCGCAGATGTCTCCATATAGTATTTGAAAATGTTTTTGCAAATCACACAACACCTTTAAATCTACTTATAGCTAATTCTGACAAGGCAGATCGAGGCAGAAGGGGCAGGATGGGTATTGTGTTTCTGGAATTTTCAGAATGTGTAAAATATATATAAAAAAGGCCGCACCATCCGTTTCCTCATGTTATATTTATCTCAAACCATTTCTGCCTCATGTCCTACTTAATTATCCTGCTTTCCATGGTGATAATTTCCATCAAAACCAATATTAAAAACTTTTTTTTTCTATCATTGTGACGTGCATTATTTCCCTACAAAATGAATGCATTAGACAGGCGTCGGGAATTATAGTCCTGACTTATTCATAAAGGTGATTTCATGCTTCAGGAACTATGGGAAGCTTGCATGTGGACAATATAAATGCAGATGGTTGAGCCACGATTGACAGGAAAGGTTGAGGGAGCTGAACTTTTTTACTTCTCCAGAAGTTATATGACAGAATTTCTTCAGTTTACTGAAGATAGGTGCTGTTAAAGAAACTGTATGTTTTCTCAACTTTACTGTGCACTTCCAGAGCAATTCAATCCAATTTTAGGATTAGTGCTGAAGCGGGAAAGTTCATGGAAAAGGGGAACTGTACACTTACTCGGAAGGAGGTACCATAATCACTTTCTAAGCTATCAGATATTTTGCAGGACATGTTCAGCTCAGGATTCAATATCTTTCAAGCAAAAATAAATAAATAAATTGTTTTTATATTATTGTGTTAAGGATTAAAGGGAAACAGTCCCTATCTACACCGTTTTCAAAAAGAAAAGTGATTGCACCACTTAGAAATGACTTTCAGGTTAAAGATACCTGGAAGTAGAAGAACTAACCATTTTTATAATCTGATCATAAACCATCTACGATCTACATAAATAGAGCTGTGCTAGGGACAGCACCCGCATGTCCTAGCCAATAAACCCCTTCACTACCAAGGTCAATAATGAGCTCAACAACTGAAGGTGGCTCTGTAGTGACTGGAAGCCCACTCAATAAAGGAGTTTATGTGATGTCCAAAGGCTGTGTATTGGGAACAGGAATTGACCAGCCAGTCCTTTAGTAAATGCAGTTGGGTGGTAGCTGGTCAGCCCGCTTCCTCTGAGGAGGAGGACATTAAGTCCTGTGTGTAGGCTAAATTTGCAGCAAGAAAGCAGAGCTAAGCAGGAAATACCTGGCTTCACCAGTGGTGGCACTGTAGGGAAATTGAACACTTCCTACAGCAAAATTACAACTGATCGTTGCAGGTCCCACTAGTAGGACAACCTGTGAACTAAGAGCAGCCAGAAAAGATGAAGCATTTACAGTATATCTTGCCTTAAGGAGGAGAACTGCTGGATACAACAGAAAGTTTAGTGGCCTCGTAAGGAGAGCGCTAAGTACATGTCAGAGAAGGTAACACCTAAATGTTGGCTATAGACTTCCCTCAGCTGTTTGAAACCACCCTATACACAGCCTTGAGAAAGCCACCTATGTAACATGTATGAAAAGAACTGTAAGACTAATACAGTGAAACTGTGTATTTTCCATCATTACCTTTAGTATACGACTGTTCTTGGTTATAACATTGGCCTCATCAGTGCCTCACACATCAGGAAACCCTGCCTTGCACCACAATTCATCACCACCAAAGGCCCCCCGAACCACCACCCGGCAGGAGAGCTTCAAAGCCAGGGTGTGCCAAAAGGAAGAAAAGATGCCCCTTCCCATCACTGATTGGCCTAAGGAAGCTACAGAGAGAGGCTACTACCATCATCATTGTTACAACCACTCATATCCTCTCCGATGGCAGCTATGTCCAGGGTTGTCAGCCACAATTTTTCTTTTTTCTGGACAACTTTTCCCAAAATCACAGTCAACCTTTTTTTACGACAAATTGGAAAACCATAATGAAGTAATCCATGTCTATGGCTCAGTATAATGATAAGATCTCACTAAAAACATTTACTGTGAGCTGTAAAATGATAATTACCACCCAAATAATCTAGTCAACTACCACCAGCCTTAAAAAAAAATCATGAATGCATCTATTTTTTTTCAGACACAGGAAAAAAAGTTGCCTATTTTCAAGGACTGTCCAGAAATTTCTGGATGGTTGGCCATCCTGCCTGTGGCCCATTGTAGCACCATCATTAACCCCATAAGTGTCAAGGTTGGGGTACACAGAAAAGGGGAATGTGATTCCTGAGCTCTCCCCAACCTCTGTCCCTGCCTAATTGCCTCCGTGTCCTAGGCGATACGGCGATAACCACGAGGACTGCAATTACACTGACTAAGGTGCAGGGAAAAGGGACAACAAACAGAGACGAACAACACACTTAAGAAAAGTCAACTAGCCGCGTCAGTAAACCAGAGATAACGTAAGTGCCAAATCAGAAGACGGTAGAGTAGTCAGGTACGAGCCAAGGGTCAAATATAAGCAGTCAGGATAACACGATACAAACGCACAAGCAGGTAAAGCAAGGATTTGCAAAAACCGGCAAAGACCAGAGAAGAAGGCAGGTATTTATGCAGGAAGATATCCCACCCCCAGGTTCTGAATGGACCAGATTCTGAGAAGCCACTCAGCCCAGCACCTGAGTATTAACCCTATGTAGACAAACAAAACATGAAGATGGGCGTTGGCTCCAATACAACTCCACAGTGTGAACATGGTTAAAGGCAAGGCGTAGGCATTAAACAGAAACATACAAAAACTCAGAATTACCAAGCAAAAATAGAAAACCTATGTTCTCCGGTGACCAGACCTGACAATAAGCATATCAGCATGCCCCTCAAAACAATTGTGTTTCCATGAGACAGATGGGTTTACATGGCAGTTTGGTATCTCATTAGGTTCCTATTAGGCATAACTTTTTGGATCAGCTTCCTGTGTTTGTTTAGAAATCTTCATTATGAGAAGTAGAACTATTCCTTACTTACACAATTTTCAAAAAGCAAGGTATTGATGTCACCATCGTTATAAGCTGACTGTTACTGGGAGACAACTGCGGCAGAAAGGACACACACTCTGAACTGTGATAGGGAGAGAGCTGCAGCAGAAAGGACATGCTCCCTGAGCTGTGATAGGGAGAGAGCTGTGGCAGAAAGGACAGACCCCTGAGCTGCCAGCCTGAAGAGAATCTAGCAGAGCAATTGGAGCAATGAATGGGGAGATCTCTGGATCCATGTGAGGTACAGGGCTGGTTCTAGCTTTGTTAGAAAGAGAGTACCATATATGATGTCTGCTTCTCATTTTTTACATTAATCATGGGATAAACTCTTTAACGCTTTTATTTGTTTGGCTATTCATGTAATTTTTCATATTTTGGGGGACACATTAGACTGTAAGTAGTATTTTATAGAAAAAAATTTTATGTTTAGTTTTTATGGTGTAAAGAGAAGATATGTAAGAAAATGCCCCCTTTTCCTGTTCGCTATTATACTTCCTCACTTGCGTCATTCATATTCATCAGCAGATTACTGTATTGGAGTCTAATTAACAATACATAGGATAACGCTTTGTTTTCAGCATAGTAGAAGGTGATAATTTTACGATCTCTATGCTAATGTGTATTAGAGCTTAGGTACACTTCACTACATTTCTATTTTATATGAAAGCTGTGTGAATAATATTAGGAACAGATAATAATTGCTTTTCTTAAATAAACTTATTAATGATTCCTCAGACTGATGTCTTGCTATTTCAACATGGTATTACCAAAAATATATTGAGGATAAAACTGGTTTCCATTAAGTAAATTTGTCATCTATTGACAATGTAGATGATAACTGTATGATCACTAAGAGCTCCACCACTGAGACCCCCACGATAAGTATAAAGGGAAGGGGTCCTGAATCCCCAGTTAATGGAGTAATAACAGAGCATAACCCATCCAAAGTCTATGGAGCTGTCAAAATAAGCCAAGTGCTGTTAGCAGGTCAACCTGTTGGAATAAAGAGTGACAATATTCACATAATTTAGCATTAATGACCTGCAGAACAACACAAGAGATTAGACTTGGAAACTGTAGACCAAAGGGGTTCTCTGTGATATTTTAGCCATCTTACTCTTGAAGAAAATCTATTAAAAAAAAAAAAAAAAAACACTCAAAAGGTTTAAGTTGTCCTATCTGGGTATCATGGACATTGACATTTTGGTCAGGACACTGCTTTGGCCAACAGTTATCTCTCCTGATCCACCCAAAAACATCCATGCCTGGTGTTCTGATCGGAAAGAGAGGAGTTAAGCTACTGGCACCTCTTGCTGCCAGTTTATGCCCTCAAGAACAAAAGGATCGTCATGTTGAAATCCAAGAGCCCAATCATTATCTCCCCAGACATTTGCTGTCTTGGAAGAATCAGGAGGCCCCTATACACATTACATGGTTCACCAGTGCCATTGAAATCAGTAGGTTTGGGCATTATACATTACTGTGTAGGGTCAGCTTAAAGGCTTTGGACACCTTTTCAGCAACTTTTTATGATTTCATTTTACTCATTTTGGGTTAAACATAATTTTTTCATTAAACATTTTCAGCAGTTTTTTTATGTATGCCTTTAAAAATCAGTCTATTTGCCAATTGTCTCTTCATGTGTTTCCTTTAGCTGTGAGCATATGTGAAACCTTATCTCTGATCTCCTGACCTCATAAACACTCATTTAAGCTATATTCTTATGGATTTCAAAAGTTTAGCAATAATTAATTTTTATGAAGTGAGGAGATCGGAGATTAGGCTTTACATGAGCCATCAGCTGATAAAACTCAAGAGGGACAGTCTGCCCTTCAAATGGACTGGTGCATGAATCACCATAACTGCTGAAATTTTTTTAATAAAGTTTTATTTAAAATGTAATAAATTTTTAGCCAAAAATGAGTAAAATGCTATATAAAATTTGCCCCAAAGGTGTCCATAGGATTAAAGAAGTTATCCAGATGGAACCTTCAAAAAAATCCTATAAACAACTGCCCACTTGAAAGCATTACCTGTGAACAATTTCCTTTGGCAAACAAGTAAATCCAATCTTTTAGATTTACTCAAGAGCAGTAAAATTATACAACTGTAAAACCTTCAGCCATTTAACGGCAGTTACGGCACTTTTAAAAAGTTGTATAAGGCCTCTTTCACACTAGCGGCAGTCCGGATCCGCAGGTAAAGGGTGCCGTCGGCCCCACACATGTCACAGTACCATATGCAGACATACACATACATACACATACACACAAACACATACATACTTACATACTTCAGGCAGGCAGGCCCCACGTCTTCACGCCCAGGAGGCGCGTAGCTATGACGATTCCCCACAGCGCCCTCTGCTGGGCGCTGTAGGTAATCGTCATAGCGGCGCGCCTCCTGGGCATGAAGACGTGCGGCCTGCCTGCCTGGAGTATGTAAGTATGTATGTGTTTATGTGTATGTGTGTGTATGTATGTATGTATGACTGTATGTATGTCTGTCTGTATGTGTAGGTGACGGATCCGTCCTGAACTCCATTGAAAGTCAATGCAGGGCAGATCCGTTTACCATTGTGGTCACACCAGACGGATCCGTCCCCATTGACTTGCATTGGGGGTCATTCCGGATCCGTCTTGGTGCGGATGCCTGGACCGGAGAGAAAACCGCAGCATGCTGCGGTTTGTTCTCCGGTCTGAAGACGGAACGGAATGCTTTCAGGAGCATTCCGTTGTCTTCAGTTCAGTTTTGTTCCCATTGACAATGAATGGGGACAAAACTGAAGCGTTTTATTCCGGTATTGAGCCCCTATGACGGAACTCAATACCGGAATTTTAAAACGCTACAGTCATGGCCAAAAGTTTTGAGAATGATACAAATATTAATTTTTACAAAGTCTACTGCTTCAGTTTTTATAATGGCAATTTGCATATACTCCAGAATGTTATAAAGAGTGATCAGCTTAACAGCAATTACTTGCAAAGTCAATATTTGCCTAGAAAATGAACTTTATCCCCCAAAACACATTTCAACATCATTGCAGCCTTGCCTTAAAAGGACCAGCTAACATCGTTTCAGTGATTGCTCCATTAACACAGGTGTGGGTGTTGATGAGGACAGGGCTGGAGATCAATCTGTCATGATTAAGTAAGAATGACACCACTGGACACTTTAAAAGGAGGCTGGTGCTTGGCATCATTGTTTCTCTTCTGTTAACCATGGTTATCTCTAAAGAAACACGTGCAGTCATCATTGCACTGCACAAAAATGGCCTAACAGGGAAGAGTATCGCAGCTAGAAAGATTGCACCTCAGTCAACAATCTATCGGATCATCAAGAACTTTAAGGAGAAAGGTTCCATTGTTGCCAAAAAGGCTCCAGGGCGCCCAAGAAAGACCAGCAAGCGCCAGGACCGTCTCTTAAAAGTGTTTCAGCTGCGGGATCGGGCTACCAGCAGTGCAAAGCTTGCTCAGGAATGGCAGCAGGCAGGTGTGAGTGCATCTGCATGCACTGTGAGGCGGAGACTCTTGGAGCAAGGCCTGGTCTCAAGGAGGGCAGCAAAGAAGCCACTTCTCTCCAGAAAAAACATCAGGGACAGACTGATATTCTGCAAAAGGTACAGGGAGTGGACTGCTGAGGACTGGGGTAAAGTCATTTTCTCTGATGAATCCCCTTTTCGATTGTTTGGGACATCTGGAAAACAGCTTATTCGGAGAAGACGAGGTGAGCGCTACCACCAGTCTTGTCTCATGCCAACTGTAAAGCATCCTGAAACCATTCATGTGTGGGGTTGCTTCTCAGCCAAGGGAATCGGCTCTCTCACAGTCTTGCCTAAAAACACAGCCATGAATAAAGAATGGTACCAGAATGTCCTCCGAGAGCAACTTCTCCCAACCGTCCAAGAGCAGTTTGGCGATCAACAATGCCTTTTCCAGCATGATGGAGCACCTTGCCATAAAGCAAAGGTGATAACTAAATGGCTCAGGGAACAAAACATAGAGATTTTGGGTCCATGGCCTGGAAACTCCCCAGATCTTAATCCCATTGAGAACTTGTGGTCAATCATCAAGAGACGGGTGGACAAACAAAAACCTACAAATTCTGACAAAATGCAAGCATTGATTGTGCAAGAATGGACTGCTATCAGTCAGGATTTGGTCCAGAAGTTGATTGAGAGCATGCCAGGGAGAATTGCAGAGGTCCTGAAGAAGAAGGGTCAACACTGCAAATATTGACTTGCTGCATTAACTCATTCTAACTGTCAATATAAGCTTTTGTTACTCATAATATGATTGCAATTATATTTCTGTATGTGATAAAAACATCTGACAAACACACATAAAAACCAGAGGGCAGCAGATCATGTGAAAATATAATATTTGTGTCATTCTCAAAACTTTTGGCCATGACTGTAGTGTGAAAGTAACCTAAGACAAAGTTCTCTCGTCTGAAGGTTTTTACATCTTTTAATGTTTAAGCTTTCATTAAATTTTTAATATCAGCAAGTTCTCTACTTTTGATTTTAACATTTCTCCAATTCATCTTGTTTGCTGAAATAAAAATGTTTCACACAAGGAACAAAGAATTTATATTTCAAAGCACCTAAACATAGTTTATTTTATTACTTATTCCTTTACCGTAGCTGTGGACGTGAAAACACAAAGATTTCTTACTATTATACTACCAAAAATGATTTCTGAAAATGAAAATGATATCCCAAGGGCCATAAAAATGCTAAAAACACAAGTTCATAGTTGGCCACATGCTTATAAACAAAAGGAGACGCTAGTACGTAGAAAGATGATAGATTAAACATATCTTGTCCTTTTATTTTTGTTGAAAGACTTCCAGAATTTTAATAACTTTCAAGTCTTCTTGGGGGAATTCAAGTAATTCAAAGCATTTTCTTTCTTATGTATCTGTAAGAGATAAATCTAAAATTCTTGAAGACTTTCAATGTCAGAGCAAAGGAAGGAAAACAGGAAAGTATGTTACAGAGGATAATTTTTGCATTTATAATTATAATAATTATATTAGTGGATTGTTTAGACAACAAAATATAGAATATTAAAACGTTTCCTAAAAAAATGGTTTATAGAAATTGATTTTTTTTTGTTGTTCTTATTATTTTTAGATCTATCACACAGATATAATTAAAGGGAATTTATTATGTGTTTAAATGTATTTACATTAATTAGATGTAAAAAAAAAAGCTTTTGCTATTTTTAATGTTGTAATTATTTTTTTTATTTTTACAATCTTCCCAGGAGGAGGCTATGCTGGAGGCTCGTGCATTATACCTTTATTATCTGCCTAGACATTGCAGCTGGGTGTGTGTTCTTTATGGTAGTTAAAAATATATTGGAGTCATTTGGCAAAGAAGTATAATAAATTATGACAGTGGATAGAAAGGCCTAAAGTACAGGACCTTCCCCCAGGGACCCGTTAGTCCATATCTACTGGATGTGTACAGAGTATAATGTGATTATTGTCACGGGGGAGACAAGGGAAGGTGCGCCCTGTACTGAATACCCCCCCGTTCTCTCCCTGCCTGCTTGCCTCAGTCGGCCCTAGGCGGCCGCGGACAACCACGGTGACGGTCCCTGCTCTGTATAAGTGCACAGGGAGGAACAGGGAACAATTGGAGAGACAAACACAGACGAAACAAACACAATATCAGAATAGTCAGCAAGCCGGGTCATACACAGGAGATAACGTCAATACCAGGGGTGAAGCAAAGAGAGGTCGAAGTCCAAGTCCAAGGTCAGGGTCAGGGTCAAACAGCAATCAAACACTAGGTCGCACAAGCACTGATCAAAGTAGTAACGCTAATCACAGGCATCTGAGTGAGGCAGTTGCCATCTTTAAATAGCCCGCCCAGGATCATGTGATGTGGCCAGCATCACATGACCTGAGGCGGAGCAAGCTGTCAAAACAATATGTAAAGTAGCCATGTGGTGTGATCAGCACCACATGGCTAAACCCAAACAGAGAATTAACACATGAAGTGCTGGCTGACAAGACCAGCACTTCAATTCCCTATTGCTCGTCTCTAGGGGGGCGGAGAGGTCTGGTGACGTCGTGCAGAGGGAGCGCGACGCCGACCTCGCGTGACAGTACCCCCCCCTTCACGAGGGGCCACCGGACCCTTACCAGCGGGAGCAGGCTTATCGGGATGCTGTAGATGGAACTTTCGGATGAGCGAGTCTGCATGCATCCTGGTCAACGGTACCCAAGATCTGTCCTCTGGCCCGAATCCCTTCCAGTGTACGAGGTACTGAAAGGAATTCCGGACCTTCCTCACATCAATGACTCTAGCAACCTCGTGCTCCACTTGTCCCTCCACCTCTACCGGAGGTGAGGGCTGTACCTCTGGACCAATAGGAGCAACATAACGCTTCAGCAAAGACATGTGAAAAACATTATGAACGCGAAGGGAGTCGGGTAAACATAATTCAAAAGATACCGGATTGATCACCTTAGTGATCCTGTATGGACCAATGAAGCGAGGCGCAAACTTATAGGATGGTACTTTCATACGTAGATTTTTAGTTGACAACCATACCATGTCCCCCACCTTGAAATTCACACCCTTAGAACGTCTCTTATCGGCCTTAGTTTTTTGAATCCTTTGGGCTCTTTCCAGGTTCGACTGAACCTGTGCCCAAACTGTGCACAGTTCCTGAGAGAGAGCATTGGCCTCTGGGACCGCCGAAACAGCTGGAGAAAAGGAGCCAAAGCGCGGATGAAACCCCATGTTGCAGAAAAACGGCGATACCCCAGAAGACGAATTCACACGGTTATTAATCGCGAACTCGGCCAGAGACAGGAATCTGGCCCACACATGCTGGTTATCAGCAACATAACATCTGAGATATTGCTCAACGGACTGATTAAGACGTTCAGTCTGACCATTGGTCTCTGGATGAAAGGCTGACGAAAAGGATAAGGAAATATCAATCTTCTTACAGAAGGCCCTCCAGAATTTAGACACAAACTGCACCCCCCTGTCAGAAACAATATTCTCAGGAACACCGTGAAGTTTAACTATGTGGTCCATAAATACGGAAGCCAAAACCTTTGCAGAGGGTAATTTACACAAAGGAATAAAGTGACACATCTTGCTGAATCTGTCCACCACTACAAGAATCACGGTTTTACCCTCAGAGCATGGCAAATCCGTGATGAAGTCCATGGACAGATGTGACCAAGGTCTATCAGGTATGGGTAATGGACGCAACTCACCCATAGGCCGAGTCTTGGGATTCTTGGACCTGGCACAAGTATTGCACGCAGTTACAAAAGCCTGAACATCTCTGGAGATTGACGACCACCAATACTGCCTAGAGACCAACTCCTTGGTGGCATTGATACCAGGATGTCCACATAAAACAGAGCTATGGCACTCACCCAGCAGTCGCAACCGCAAATGAGCTGGCACAAATAACTTGTCATTGGGAGTACCAGTGGGAGCAAGATGTTGTCCTGCCACGATTTCAGAAGCGAGATCAGATGAGGTAGCGGCTACGATGATGTCAGCTGGCAGGATGGGCTCAGGAGGGACGTCAGGAGGCTGATACGCCTGGAAACTTCGGGATAAGGCATCGGCCTTAATGTTCTTGCTTCCAGGTCTGAAGGTAACACAAAAGTCAAAACGAGTAAAGAACAAAGCCCACCTCGCCTGTCTGGGATTCAATCGCTTAGCAGATTCCAGAAACATCAAATTCTTATGATCCGTGAGGACCGTAATGCGGTGTAATGCCCCTTCTAAAAAATGACGCCATTCCTCAAATGCCCACTTGATTGCTAGTAACTCCCTATTACCAATGTCATAGTTTCTCTCGGCAGGAGAGAACTTGCGGGAGAAGAAGGCGCATGGCTTGAGATTAGTTAAGGTGGAAGACCCCTGGGACAGTACTGCCCCCACACCATCTTCAGATGCATCCACCTCAACTACAAACGGCTTATTTTGATCAGGCTGGATCAGCACAGGAGCATCAACAAAAAACCGCTTTAGCTTTTCAAAAGCTTCAATAGCTGCAGGGGACCAGTTGACTAAATCAGCTCCCTTGCGGGTCAAATCCGTAATGGGTTTGGCTATAACAGAAAAATTTTTGATAAATTTCCGATAGAAATTAGTAAAACCCAGAAATCGCTGGAGCGCCTTCAGAGAGGAAGGTCGCACCCAATCTACAATGGCCTGTACCTTACCCGGGTCCATTTTGAAGGAAAAAGGGGTGAGAATGTATCCCAAAAAGGTCACTTCCTGAACACCAAAGATACACTTCTCCCCTTTGACAAACAACTTGTTCTCACGCAACACCTCCAGCACTTGCCTGGTGTGGGATACGTGACTCTCCCAGTCTGTAGAAAAAATCAAGATGTCATCAATATAGACAATTACAAATTTTCCAATAAATGGTCTAAAAATGTCATTGACAAAATTTTGGAACACCGCAGGAGCATTACTTAACCCGAAGGGCATTACTAGGTACTCATAATGACCCTCCGGGGTATTAAAGGCAGTTTTCCATTCATCACCCTCACGGATTCTGATCAGGTTGTACGCCCCCTTCAGATCTAGCTTAGTAAACCAACAAGCACCCTGAACCTGATTCAACAAATCAGGAATAAGGGGCAGCGGGTACCTGTTTTTAACAGTAATTTTATTGAGTTCCCTGTAATCAATACAGGGCCTCAACCCTCCATCCTTTTTCCCGACAAAGAAAAATCCTGCCCCCATGGGAGAAACAGAAGGCCGGATGTGACCCTTGGCCAGACTCTCCTTGAGATAATCCCTCATAGACTGACGCTCTGGAGTAGAGAGATTATAGATACGGCCCTTGGGATATCTGGACCCCTCAATAATATCGATGGCACAATCATATTGCCGGTGAGGAGGGAGGAACTCAGTCTCGGACATGGAGAAAACGTCCGAAAAATCCTTGATGTACTCAGGTAAGAAAAGAGACTCAGTAGTACCTCCCAACTGCAATACAGATTTGCAACACTTGTCACAATTCAGCCCCCATTTTTCTAATTCACCTGTTGACCAATTGATTACAGGATTGTGGTCCTGCAACCAAGGTAAACCAAGAACTAGATCAGCAGGTAAATTTTTTAAAACCCAAAAAACACATTTTTCGGAATGCGAAATCCCCACCGTCAGGGTCACACTAGGAGTACAGAACTCGATCCTCCCATTATTTAGGGGAGTGGAGTCGAGGGCGATAATTTGAATACCCTCCCTTAAAGGGACCATCGGTAAACCCACAGACTGTACAAAATCAAAATTAATAAAATTTGCAGCAGAACCAGAGTCAACAAAAGCCTTTCCAGAACCCCTGAATTGATCATATGCAATGGAGATGGGTACTAAAATCTTTCTCCTTACCACTGCTGGGGTTACCTTACCTCCCACCGGAGATCTCCTAGAGGGCGGAAGTTTTGGACACTGCTGGAGCCAGTGGTTCACCTCACCGCAGTAGAAGCAGGCTCCCTTTAAACGTCTTTGGTTTCTCAGGATACCTCCTAACTGCATGGACTCCGGGACCTTGGCAGGAGGTGGACTCAGAGGAGGAAACTCAGGCAGGACGACAGCTTGAGGAGTATTTGATCGTTCCCTCTGTCTTTCTCTCACCCGTCGATCCAGCTTAATAACTAAAGTCATGGTCGTCTCTAGGGAGTCAGGAGTAGGATAACTAACCAGAAGATCCTTGAGTTGGTCTGACAGCCCCACCCTAAACTGGCTTCTCAAAGCTGGGTCATTCCACCCAGAGGAGACACACCACTTCCTGAACTCTGCACAGTAATCCTCTACAGGGCGGTTTCCCTGCTGAATGTTCCTGAGCTGAGTTTCTGCTACAGTGGCCCAGTCTGGTTCTTCATACAAAAGACCTAAGGCCTGGAAAAAGGCCTCCACAGACAACAGACATGGGGAGTCAGATGGCAATGAGAAAGCCCACTCCTGCGGATCCCCTTGCAGCAAGGAAATAATTATTCCTACCCGCTGCTGCTCAGAACCCGAGGAGTGTGGGCGTAAACGAAAATATAATTTGCAACTTTCCTGGAAAGAACGGAAAGTCTTTCGGTTACCCACAAACCGATCGGGCAACCTTATATAGGGTTCAATAATGGAGGGAGCGGCTGCGGGTACAGTTTGCAGCTGCTCCTGGTGTTGGATTCTCTCGGCCAGATCCTGGATCATCTGAGCCATGTCACTTATATGATCCGTGAGAATTCGCAACGGCTCCATTTAGTATGGCCTGTGATTCTGTCACGGGGGAGACAAGGGAAGGTGCGCCCTGTACTGAATACCCCCCCGTTCTCTCCCTGCCTGCTTGCCTCAGTCGGCCCTAGGCGGCCGCGGACAACCACGGTGACGGTCCCTGCTCTGTATAAGTGCACAGGGAGGAACAGGGAACAATTGGAGAGACAAACACAGACGAAACAAACACAATATCAGAATAGTCAGCAAGCCGGGTCATACACAGGAGATAACGTCAATACCAGGGGTGAAGCAAAGAGAGGTCGAAGTCCAAGTCCAAGGTCAGGGTCAGGGTCAAACAGCAATCAAACACTAGGTCGCACAAGCACTGATCAAAGTAGTAACGCTAATCACAGGCATCTGAGTGAGGCAGTTGCCATCTTTAAATAGCCCGCCCAGGATCATGTGATGTGGCCAGCATCACATGACCTGAGGCGGAGCAAGCTGTCAAAACAATATGTAAAGTAGCCATGTGGTGTGATCAGCACCACATGGCTAAACCCAAACAGAGAATTAACACATGAAGTGCTGGCTGACAAGACCAGCACTTCAATTCCCTATTGCTCGTCTCTAGGGGGGCGGAGAGGTCTGGTGACGTCGTGCAGAGGGAGCGCGACGCCGACCTCGCGTGACAATTATCCTGCCTTATCTACGTTCTACAGTTATGATTAACTTGCCCATCCTTTACTGATAATGAGATGACTCTGCCCACCTTGACTCATTCTAAACAGCAAAGCTGACAAGTCATCTACAGAATATTGGAAGTGACAGCCTACTGTCTCTGCTCTAGTAGCCATTGTGAAATTTGCAATAGTTAATAATTTGCTTTTGTCTGAATACTGATACAAGAAATTAAAACAAATACATAAAAATTGGGAAAAAAATGTTTATAATGAACACCTGCTTTACTTTTTTGCATTTTCTGATGATGTATTCCTTTAATCGGTAATTTTTAATTGCAGTCTGAGTCATATTTTATCAATGTTTAATTAAAATCTACATAACACTATATGATTTTTAATATGATTACAGTTTTTATCTATAGAAATTATTTATTTCAGTTCATATTATTAAATTATATTATATTCAAATATTATATTAAAATAATCATATTGTTGAAGCTGTGTAAACCAATTTTCTTGAAGGACTGTCACCAACATGTCATCATGTTGGGAGGAAAACTTAAAACCAGGGCAACCCTTTGAGCCGTGGTGTGGAGGCATTATAAAATATAATTCTAATATCCTTGCCTTTTGGATTTTGGATTTATATTGTTATTCACTGTACAAGAAAGGTTGATATGTGAAATTAATTTATTAACGTGGTGGGATTTGGCACACAGTAAAAAGATTTGTCTGCAGCCATTACTAGGGGATGCTAACTACTTTTCTAAGCTCCACTTGAATGGCTACCGTATAAATCCACTCACATGAGCTCCCCCTATTGGTGGCTGCAGGACGATAGAGTTTTCTCATTCATCATTAGTCCATGAAAAAAGAAACTGGTTATTTCCAGCTCTTTTTTCTTATGATACATAGTAAAATTACAGTAGGTATTAAATGGGTTGTCTACAGTTACTATGGTCCAAATGCTTCCTCCATTTAAAAAAAACAAAAAACACTCACCTGTTACAGTCTCGTCATGCCCCATTCTCGGTTGCTTCTGGTCTCCACAGGATCAAGAAGTAGCTTGGTCCTATGTCCTCTATAGCCAATCACTGGCCTCAGTGGTCACATCTTCTTGAACCATATGTCACAGGACCAAACCACTTTTTGATCCTGTGGGAACCTGAAGCAGCTGGGAACAGGGCAGCGGTGTGGGCACAGTGGGACCATGAAAAATGGGGCAGACATTAGGACTATAGGGTTGGCAGCTCCTAGGCCAAACAACCCCTTTAAGTATATATTTTTTAAAATGTACATTTGCTAGAGTTCTCAGTCGTGAGTGTTTGGTTCTGAGGCCTTATGACTTCTAGGTGTGATTGTTCTTTAGTAAGAATTTGTGTGTCCTGTCTATAACCTTTACTCACTACCAGCCTTTTACATTTTTGTGGCAGTTTAAAGTTTATTCTTGGCAAAAGGCACCTAACAAATTCTCCTTTTATTAGCCTACTTAGTGTAATATCAGTTACTGGAATGAAGCACTGGACAAAGGTTTGCATACTTTCCATGAATCTGAGAGCAATTCTTGAACAGATGGTGACTTATGCTTTGCCTGTAGTTTGATTGTGATCTCATTTTACGTTTTTTTTTGCCAAAGTCCATCTGTCGAACCATCCAGGGACAGTGCTGAATTTCGTGTCATTTCTTCATTCTTTTATAGGAAAGCAGATGTGTTTCATTTTAAAGCAGATTACTTTAAAAGGGCTCTACAGAAGTGTAAAGCAAAGATCTCAGTTTTTTTTTAATCTTGTCCCTATGCATCTAACTTGTCAAATAGTCTTCATTAAATAAGTCCTCACATTGTGTGCATACAGCTCCTGTTCAGACCTATGTGTTTTCACGGTAAAAAACGGCTACAAACAATTCCAGTTTAGTCTGACCTTGCAGTCATCTTGAAAGCCATTGTCCTTTAAAGGGGTTTACTAAGTGTTTTTTACTGATGATCTATCCTCTGGATAGGTCATCTATATCTGATCAGTGGGAATCTGACACCTGGGACCCCTGCTGATCAGCTATTTGAGAAGGCACTGTGACAAAAGTAGAGTAGCAGCCTTCTCTCTGCTCACCAAGAACAGCGCCGTAAATTGTATAGTGGCTGTGCTTGGTATCACAGCCCAGTCCCAGTCAGTTCAATGGGGCTCAGCTGGGCCTAGGCCATGTGACCAATGAACATGACGTCACACGGCCTGGGAAAAGCTGTAGCAGGCCATGACACTACTGCTAGTGCCGCTGCCTTCTCAAACAATTGATCGTCTGGGGTCTCGGGTGTTGCATCACCACTGATTAGAAAATGATGATCTATCCAGATATCTATCTGCGTTTTTATTCACATACAAATGAGCAACTGGAGCACCAGAGGGCAGGGCTGAATCCTTGGAGCACTGCTTTGTAACACCCCCTGTGCTCTGAAATTTTGATTGACAGGGCTAGACATTAGCATGCTGAGAGCAGAGCTGTATCCTAGCATGTATATATTATATACACTACTTACTGTGGCCTTACCAAATTGAGATATGCTTACAAAGCTAATATACATATTGCTGCTTTATTCACAGGCGTAATATATGTTTATAATGAAACCAGAAATGTGTTTGCTTTCTGAGCATAAAAAAACATCCTTCTGTATGTGGTAATGCTATAACTTATTGTTAATTGGTCAGTCTTGTATGTAAAGACTCGAGGTTTGAATCTTGGGAGAGACTTTGAGATTTTTTTTCTCCCTTAGAAGAAGCTAATATGTATTGCTGGTCTCTTTATAATCGCATATTGTGCCTGTTAATAAAGAAGTAATAGGTTTTAGGTTTCTAAGTATAGAGAACACACTATTCTCAATATAGTAAGGCCTTTCATTATTATTATTATTATCATATTATTTATTATAGTATGTCCTTTTATTATGGGTTAAGTTATATAAGTCTCTCCTGGGATTTAATAATAAGTTGTCAGCCTTGTATGTAGAGGTCCAAAGCTAAAGCATTGCCACATAGAGAAGGATGTTTTTTATGTACAGAAAGCTCACACATTGCTGGTTTCATAAACATATATTGTGCCTGTGAATAAAGCAGCAATATGTGTATTAGCTTTGTAAGCAATGTGGTAAGGCTACAATAAGTAGTATATGATATGTAAATGCTAGAACACAACTCCACCTTCAGCATGCTGATGTCTAGTCCTGTCAATCAAGAGGAAGGAGGAGTGTGCAGAGCAGGGGGTGTTATAAAGCAGTGCTCCAATGATTCAGCCCTGCCCCTGGTACTCCAATTGCTCATTTGCACATAATGCAGATATCTCTACAGCTGTTTAGCATACAGACAAAAGAAAGGTAAGATTTTAATCAGCATGATGAGCCCTACCAGACAGTATGCCTGGTTTAATAGGGTTGATTATGCAGACAGAGGCTCTTTAAGCAATTTTGAGAAACTCTTAAAAATATTATACCACTTTGAGTGCACGGAAGTAGGTCTGTGTTCCCATGGTAACAGACTACAAACAACTTCATTTTAGTCGTACCCTTCAGTTTTACTCACATCCCCAACCCCTGCTCATATACACTAAATGGATAGCTAGAAAGGAATATGACAGATAGCACATAGCTTGATTATAGTCTGTAACAATGGTCTGCATTGGACCTGTAGAAGAAAAACAGTAGGATTATTTTAACAAAGTCTACTTGCAATATTGCCTTATTTTTTATTTATTTATTCATTTTAGATGGATTAGATTAATACAAAAATCTGTTGCAGAAACCATTTAAGAACTTGGAAATGGTCTTTAGTTGTTTATTTTTTGTCATTAAAATAAATAAATTATGACTTAATTTGTCATGTATTGCTCAATTATTCATTAATGTTAGGATCCTAGCTAATATAATAGCAACCATTTTATTATGATATCAACTTAGCACTAAGAAATAAAATTATATTAATTGAAATTCATACTTCTGAGAAGTGCATTCATTTCATTAAAAGCCGTCATTTTAGATTTTTATGGCTTTAAATCCTTCCTGTAACATAATGCGTGAAGTTTTTCTTAATAACACATTTTCTTTTGCTAAATTCTACTTTTCCAAGATACCTACAGAGTGCTGAATGTATTAAATCAGATTAGTCATTACAAACAGCGTGGGATAAAAACATGTAAAGTATTTTCCCATTCTAATTGAAGCGGAAACTATCTGACAAATCAGCTCAATCCAAACTTTTTTATCACATACACAAAACAAATTAATTTTACAAATGCTTGCTAAGATAAAATTTATGGGGATTACATTCCAAATGCTGCAAGAGTTGAAACTCTATCACTCTAGTTATTAAAGGACCAGAAGCCTAAATTAAACTCTTAGGGTATGACTACACATTCAAGTTTCTGGGATGCATTTTTTTAAGCCAAAATTGAATTTTTGTCGGTCAGAGTTCCCCTAATCAGTCCCACGTACAGACATAGCAAATGTTAACATGTTAACTACACAGTTGTAGTAAACCAAATTAACTTTCCCAATGGCTTTTGTTAAGTGTCACTTTAATATTGGCTGCAACAGAGTATTTAAAGCGTTACAGTATATGACCTTTTAAAAAGGCCTTGAGACATGGCTTGGATATTAAATAAGTCAGCACCACATCTGCAGACAACTGTTTCATGATGAGTGCCCCTCATCAGTGCAAAGCAGAAAGTACTGGCTTAACTGGATGAGAAGCCTAGGTCAAGATTCAAGGGATACTATATAAGAATGAGCGAACCAGTTCGAACCGAGTTTGGTCCAAACTTTGATATTTTTCCGATAGCAGATGAACCCGAATATTTTCAGGTTTGTTTCTGACAAATCCACTAAAATAGCACTAGCATCATTTTAATGCACATGTCAGCAGAAAAAAAACACAAGGGAGGAAGAAGAAGGGGTCTCACATAACTCTGAGAGGAAGTGGGGGGGGAGCTTGGATGGAGTCAATCAATGTTGCAGCAGGGAGGGAGATACCCTAGCAGAAAGAGCAGAATGCCATTTTGTGCTAAGCTGAGAATGAGGGTGATTGGGTCTTACAATATCTGCAAGAAAGGACATCTTAGGGAGTCAGGGAGAGTGAAAAATCAATCAGGGTCAGTCAGAAATCAATCAAGTTTGTATTCTACTGCCAGGGAGAGTAAAGGGAAAGGCTAGGATTGCAAAGAAAAAGTAGAATTGTGTGTGTAGATTAGAGACAGGCAGAGAAGCTGACAGTCAGGGGGGAAGGAGTGGGGAGCTATGGCTGTTTATTTTTTAATCATTTTCACAGAAATCCCTTTTTCCCTTTTTTTTTTTTTGGGGGGGGGTGCAATAAGCAAAAACTGGCCAACACGTGTTCTATGATCAATCTAGCATAGTATATAGAATACTAGTGAGATCTCTGTGTCAGGTCATCTCACATATTTAATTTCAGCTTTTTATTTTAGTTTGAAAAACCATATCAGTGATCAGTGATTGAGAACGACATATTAGGGCTAAGTCGGTTTATTATGTTCACACACAGTTTAGTTCCAATTATTTATTTATATATTTTTTTGGGGGGTGGCATTGAATTTAATCAAACCAGCATATAGGTGATTAGTACACTAGTACACGCTGTGAGTGTTAATGTGAATTTCAGCATTAGGCCTCAGTTTCCATTTATTCTATATCCACACGGTTAAAATTTAATTTTTGGGGGTATTTGTTTAATTTTATTAAACCAGTATATATACATGATTACTAGAATGATACACAGCCTAGGGTAGCAATTTACCTGTGAGTGAATTTGAACCTCAGGGCTCAATCGTCTGTTTCTGTCAATTCCATTTCCGCACAGGTGGAATTTAATTTTTGGGGGATTGATCAATTTAATTAAACTAGCATACGTATGTGATTACCACAACCAATCAGCAATCTACCTGTGAATGTTAACGTGAATTTGAGCATCAGGACTCAATCGTCCGTTTCCATTAATTCCATTTCTACGCGGTTGAAATTCAATTTTTGTTCAATTTAATCAATTTTTGTTCAATCTAATTAAACCAGCATATAGGTGATGAGTATACCAATCTACAGGCCAGCACACAAAAGTATCTGTGAGTGATTACGAATTTAGGCCTAAATCTGTTATCCCTTTATTTCTGTGTTCACACGTTTCCAATCATTTTTTTTTTTAATTTGGGGTTGTTGATTATATTCAAATCAACATTTATATATGACTACTATGACAATAGACAGGGTAGCAAACAAAAGTATCCAGGAGTGATAACAAATTTAGGCCTAAATTCATTTCTGTTTATTTCAGTCTTCACCGCTTTTTAATCTATATTTATTTTGGTTGATCATATTTGGCATTCACCGTGCCAAATAAATATGCTTATATTTTAATAGTACAGGCATTTTGTGTTCAACAATAAAATGATCTTTCTTTTTATTGCTTACTTTTGTTTTTAATATGGGGAATTTTAATAATTAAAAAATATATTTTTTAAAAAACTTTTCACTTATTTTACGCCTCTGTAGGGGACTTTAACAAGTGATCGTCTGATCACTTCTGCCAAACACTGCAATTATTTTTTCATTGTACCCTATAGGACATTTATTACAGATCACAGACAATGCCACTGGGTATCTTCCCCAGCAGAACCAAACACCACAATGCAGCACAATATACTGCCCCAGAAGAACCAAACACCACAGTGCAGCACAATATACTGCCCCAGCAGAACCAAATACCACAGTGCAGCAAAATATACTGCCCCAACAGAACCAAACACCACAGTGCAGCAAAATATACCGCCCCAACAGAACCAAACACCACAGTGCAGCAAAATATACCGCCCCAACAGAACCAAATACCACAATGCAGCACAATATACTGCCCCAGAAGAACCAAACACCACAGTGCAGCACAATATACTGCCCCAGCAGAACCAGATACCACAGTGCAGCACAATATACTGCCCCAGCAGAACCAGATACCACAGTGCAGCACAATATACTGCCCCAGCAGAACCAAATACCACAGTGCAGCACAATATACTGCCCCAGCAGAACCAGATACCACAGTGCAGCACAATATACTGCCCCAGCAGAACCAAATACCACAGTGCAGCACAATATACTGCCCCAGCAGAACCAGATACACAGTGCAGTAGTAGAATAAGGAGCCTACACACGCTGTGGATTTTTTATTATTTTGCCAGCTTTCAAGATTTCTTCAAGCTGCATTACATTCCTAGTAAATTACATATATATAATGGAATTTACTCGTCTACACTGTGCATACTAGTGCATTACATTACTATGTATATACTTGTACATTACAAATATATGGTAAGTCATACAACATGTTATGGATATGTAATCCATATCCATAAAATGTACCTAGTAATGTGATGTTATAGAATATACTGTGTATAATAATGCATTATATTACTAGTACATTCCTATGTATATACACAGTATATACTAGTACATTACATAAATATAGTATGTCATACAACATGTTATGTATATGTAAACTATTAGTAATGTACTAGTATATACTGTGTATAATAATGCATTATATTACTAGTACAGTCCTATGTATATACACAGTGTATACTAGTACATCACATAAATATAGTATGTCATACAACATGTTATGGATATGTAATTTATTAGTAATGTACTAGAATATACTGTGTATAATAATGCATTATATTACTAGTACATTAGATATGCATCACACAAAATATTTTACTTAGGTAACACATACCAGCACCAGTCCACCACATCAGGCACCAGGACAGCTGAAGGTACACACAGACAGCTGAGGCAGTCGGGAGCTGTGGGCAGCACATAGCAGGCCTGGGGCATTGTCTGCAGCAGCAAAGCAGGCTGATGAGGTGAGGGCCCACCCGGCAGCTTGTTCTCAGCAAAAGAGTTGATGGACTTAAGATGGAGGCGGAGCATCAAACTAGCTCCGCACTGGCAGTGGAGTTACCCATAGTCATGATCTGTGTGCTAGGTGACGTCCCTGCATACCAATGGCTACGTTCTGAGGACATGTGATGTTCCTGATGCTGGGAGCGTCAGGTCCTTCCAGGTCTTTACAGTATTAATAAATAAATACTGTAGTAGACCTATCTTCCGCGGTCCTTGTACATCAGGCCTGATGTCAAGTTCTAATGTATGCGGACAGCTGCCTGGAAGCTAGTACGAAGTATTGAAAACATAAAGACACTGATGAGCGCAATAGAGTGTCAGGTCGCCCACTGGGCATCGGCCCACCGGTAACTTTCCCGGTGGGGTCTATGGCCAATCCGCCCCTGACCCAGAGTCAGAATGTGGGTAGTAGAAGCACCAACTATTCGGCCTGAGGTAGAAGTAGTTGTAGTAGTAGGCAACAGTTGTCCCTGCTGGCTTCGGAAAGGTGCAGCATTGTAGTTGAGGAGAAAGAGGATGAGATTGTGGATTGGATGGCTCACTCCTCCTCTCAGTCGTAGCAGGATGATGTGGAGGTGACTTCAGGGTCCGATACCATGCCGTGGAGCGTTCCTCCTGCACCAAAGAAGGATTTCAGCAGAGTCCTCTCAGTCTTCACTGCCTCTTCCTAGTGGGACGCCTTCCTTTTTCCTAAGAAGTGGCAAGAAAACCCTCTACAGCAGATAGTCAAGAGAGTCTCCCTGTTGACGACTTGTGTGAGAGCAGTCAACATTTGTATTGTCCTGAAGAGGAGGTGGAAGAGGAGCCTACAGAATCCAGGCACAGCTGTGTTGGTGGTAGTAGTAGTGGCACCCATAGCTGTGGTATTGGCGTAGGGGTCAGCGACAGTGGCAGTGGCAGCGGACTGGGGCCAAAGAACCCACCATGATATCCCACAGTCTGATAGAAACAAAAGTTAAGGTCCTTTTACACGGGCCGATTATCGGCCGAAAAATCGTTCCTAGGAACGCTAGTGCCGATAATCGGCCAGTGTAAAAGTGGCCCTAATCAGCCGTCGAACGAGCAAAACGCTCGTTCGTCGGCTGATTGGATCTTTTGGTTTCTACAAAAGATCCAATCTGTCGGGCGCACATCGGCCTGTGTAAACAGGCGATGTGCGCCTGACAGTATGGAGCTTCCCGGCCGCACAAGTGATACAGCGATCACTCGTGCGGCCCGGTGCTCGATTCATCGGGCCGTGTAAAGGCTCCCTGCCCGAGCGCCGATATGGCTGATCGGCGCTCGGGCAGGGAGACACATCGGCCCGTCTAAAAGGGCCTTTAGGGTGAGGACTCTGATGACAATTGTGTAATGGACAGGACCTGGGAGCCAGATCGGGGTGCTGAGGAGGAGGCAACATCAGAGGAGGAGGGTGATGACGGCAGCAATAAAGAGGAGAACCCACGTACCTAGCAGAGAACAGCTTCAGGATAGAGGCAGAGTTTGATAAGAGCCTATTTGCATGGCACCTGAGAGGATACACTTCCACTGGTATGGAATACTAGTCTAACTTATTTGGACTTTTTGTTAACTCTGTACTATAATAAATAGATATGGTTTAAAGAAACAAACATTACAATTTTCAGAAATAAAAGAAAAGTTCATATTCAAGGAGAATAATCAGCTTAATGATGGTGTGGTGAATGGAGAACGTACAACATGGTATGATAGGAAGGTAAGCTGTCAGTCTCTTGCATGCAAGGTAAATGGAATAAACTATTAAGAGATTAGCTACTGAGAAAACAGCACTAGGGTTTATACTAATCCGTCTTTGTCAAATTGTCCAAATGTATCATTGCCTAATATTTCTTGCATTTCCTACGTGTACTCTTTTCTTGGAATACTACTAGAGAGTTAAAGAAGATGTATTTAAGGAATGGTAGAATATATAATATTGAACAAGATTGTAGTACAAATCTCTTTGGATGGATCAGTGCTGTACTACTTATGTTTTCTTCAGTACAAATTGTCTTAAAGGGGTTGTCCCATGAAAAATATTCTACAGTTTTCAAACCAGCACCTGTATCTGAATTCTTTAGTAATTGCATGTAATTAAAGATTTTGAACAGCCACTAAGTTATTCAATAAAATGTATATGTATAGCGCCACTTGTTCTTTGTATTTTTTTCTTATTTCTTTGTCCTGCTCACTGATATGGCCGCACATGCTCAGTTTAATCTTTCAACTGCATTCTGAATTGTGATAGGAAGAGCATGGACACGCCCCCTTAGCTGCAGCAGAAAAGGCACTCCCCTTGAGCTGCTGCCTTGATATAAATCTGGCAGAGTAATGAATGTGGGGATCTCTGAATCCATGTGAGGTACAGGATTGGTTCTAGCATTGTTAGAAAGAGATTTTCATGTCCTATATGATGTCTGATTTTCATTTTTTACATTAATCATGGAATAACCTCTTTAACAGTGGCCAAAAAAAACGAAGATAGCATCGATTTTAGAGGAAATATTGTTAGGAAACATATATTTACTTGTACGTAAAGCGCAAGTGCTGCCAAAAATTACAAGGAAGAGGCATTCCGATACAACCGGTATATAACATAAAGGAGGGTCTCATTCACATTGTGGTACAATTGTTCATGAGGTAGGACTCCTACACTCACAAAGTGATAGGGCTGCCAAAACTTACAAGGAACATGCACTCCAATACCCCCTTTATTACACATAAAGGAGGGCATCAGACACACCCTTGAAAAATGATGATTGATGGCCTGCTGCTGACACTCAAAAACAATAGGGGTGACGTGCTGCTGCTGAGCCGACCGTCTAAAAAATTATGGTTGACATGCTGCTGAGCTGAGCGTCTAAAAAATTCTGGGTGACACACTGCTGAGCTGACTGTATAAAAAATTATGGGTGACATGCTGCTGAGCTGACCGTTTAAAACATTATGGGTGATATGCTGCTTAGCTGACCGTGTAAAACATTATGGGTGACATGCCGCTTAGCTGACCGTCTAAAACATTATGGTTGAGGGCCAGCTGGTGAGCTGACCGCTTAAAACACTATGGTTGAGGGCCTGCTGGTGAGCTGACCGTCTAGAATATTATGGTTCTGGGCCTGCTGGTGAGCTGACTGTCTTAAACATTATGGGTGACATGCTGCTTAGCTGACCGTATAAAAAATTATGGGTGACATGCTGCTGAGCTGACCGTTTAAAACATTATGGGTGACATGCTGCTTAGCTATTCGTATAAAAAATTATGGGTGACATGTTGCTGAGCTGACCATCTAAAACATTATGGGTGACATGCCGCTTAGCTGACCGTCTAAATCACTATGGTTGAGGGCCAGCTGGTGAGCTGACCGTCTAAAACATTATGGTTGAGGGCCTGCTGGTGAGCTGACCTTCTAAAGAATTATGGTGCAGGGCCAGCTGGTGAGCTGACGTCTAAAAAAATATGGTGCAGGGCCAGCTGATGAACTTCGAGAGCAGCCTAATAATCAGTTTCATATGATGGAGGATGAGGAGGAAGAGGGCGAGAAGAGGAAGGGATACATGGGAATACAGTGTATTCAATACACCCTAAAAGCCACATTTAAGGTTCCTTCATGTTAAGCCGCTTTCTTCTGGTGGAGTAGAGAAGTCAGGGGTAATCCAGGCCTTGTTCATTTTGATAAGCGTCAACCTGTCAGCATTTTCAGTTGACAGGCGGATGCGCTTATCAGTAATTATGCCCCCAGCGGCACTAAATACCCGCTTCGACAAAACGCTGGCGGCAGGGCAGGCCAGCACCTCCAAGGCGTAGAGCGCAAGTTCGTGCCACGTGTCCAGCTTAGACACCCAATAATTATATGGCACAGAGGGATCGCTGAGTACGTTGACACGGTCAGCTAGGTACTCCTTTACCATCTTCCAAAACTTTTCCCTCCTTGTGACACTAGGCTGCTCATCAGGGTGTGGGTGCTGGCGGGTGTCATGAAACTGTCCCAGGCCTTGGAGAGTGTCGCCCTGCCTTTGTTGGAACTGCTGTGTGTTCCCCTCGTCTCCCCTCCTCGGGTGGCCAAGGAACTACGTACTCTGCCGCTAGCATTGTCAGATGGAAATTTGTGGAGCAATTTTTCGACAAGGGCCTTCTGGTATTGCAACATGAAGTCAGCCATGTGTGCCAAAATCCCAACAGACAAGGCTTTGCTCTCCCCACCAGGATGATGACTCTCAATATCCTCCTCGTCCTCTTCCTCCTCTTCGGCCCATCCACGCCGAAGAAATGGTGTAAACGTGCTATGGCTACCCTGTGTAGTGGTGGCAACCGTCTCCTGCTTCTTCTCCTCTTCCAATTCGCGCTGAGAAGACGAACCGAGGGTGGTCTGGCGATCACCCTGTGTAGGGTCTTCCCCCATTTCCACCTCTTTCACACACAGAGCGTTGGCCTTTATTGTGAGCAGTGAGCTTTTTAGTAGACACAGAAGTGGGATGGTTACGCTGATAATTGCATTATCGCTGCTCACCATCTGTGTAGATTCATCAAAGTTGCGTAAAACCTCACAGAGGTCAGACATCAATGCCCACTCGTCGCTTGTGAAGAGCGGAAGCTTACTGGAAAGGCGCCGACCGTGTTGCAGCTGGTATTCTACTACTACCCTCTGCTGCTCACAAAGCCTGCCCAACATGTGGAAGGTGGAGTTCCAGCGAGAGCTCAGTTCGCACAGCAGTCGGTGAGCTGGCAAGCGCAAGTGCTGCTGCAGCGTTGCCAGGCCGGCTGAAGCTGTAGGTGACTTGCGGAAATGGGCACACAGGCAACGCACCTTCATCAGTAGCTGAGGCAAATTGGGGTAGGTTTTCAGAAACCGCTGAACCACTAAGTTGAAGACATGGGCCAGGCATGGTATGTGTGTGAGGTTGGCAGCTCCAAAGCCGCCACCAAGTTGCGGCCGTTATCAGACACAACTATGCCTGGCTGTAGGTTGACTGGTGAGAGCCACAGTTCAGCCTGGTCCCTTATGCCCTGCCACAGCTCTGCGGCGGTGTGCTGTTTGTCACCTAGGCAAAAAAGCTTCAGCATGGCCTGTTGCCGCTTCCCAACTGCTGTGCTACACTGCTTCAAGCTACTGAGTGAAGTCTGACTGGTGCAGCAAGATGGCAATTCTGCATGGGAAGTGGAGGAGGAGGTGGAGGAAGAGAAGGAGGGGTTGCATCCGCTACTGTAGGTGGTGGCGTAAATCCTGATGGAAGTAGGGCCCGCAATCCTCGGAGTGGGTAGCACCTGTGCCATCCCAGGGTACGACTCGTTCCCAGCCTCCACAACATTCACCCAGTGTGCCGTCAGGGAAATGTAGCGTCCCTGGCCACAAGCGCTTGTCCATGTGTCAGTTGTTAAGTGGACCTTGCCAGTAACTGCGTTGGTCAGGGCACGGGTTATGTTTCTGGACACATGCTGGTGTAAGGCAGGGACGGCACATCGGGAAAAATAGTGATGGCTGGGGACTGCGTAACGAGGGACAGCCGCCGCCATCAGGCTGCGGAAAGCCTCGGTGTACACCAGCCTAAATGGCAACATTTCCAGGGCCAGCAATTTGGAAAGTTGCGCGTTTAGAGCTATGACATGTGGGTGGGTGGCAGGGTATTTGCGCGTGCGTTCAAATGCCTGGGGTAAGGACATTTGAACGCTGCGCTGGGACACTGAAGTGGACGTGCTGGCTGGTTCTTGCGAAGGTCCAGGTGCAGGGTGGGAGGCATCTGGGCCTGCGTCTTGGACAGCAGGTAACAGAGGGGAAGAGGAGGCAGTGGTGTGACCTGCAGACACAGATCGTGGACCCAAACGTTCGGCCCACCTTTTAGGGTGCTTTGCTGCCATGTGGCGGATCATGCTGGTGGTGGTCAGGTTGCTGGTGTTTACGCCCCTGCTCATCTTGGTACGGCACAGGTTGCAAATTACAATCTGTTTATCGTCAGCACTTTCCTCAAAAAATCGTCAGACTGCAGAACACCTAACCCTTGACAAGGGAAATTGCTGCAAGGGGCTGCTCCGGGGAATAGTTGCGGGCCTGTTTTGGCGTGGCCTGCCTTCTCCCTTTTGCCACCCCACTTCCTCTTCCAGCCTGTTGCAGTGCTGCGGATCCCTCCCCCTCTGTACTGCTGTCTTCGCTTGGCTTGCCACCTTCCCAGGTTGGGTCAGCAATTTCATCGTCCACCACCTCCTCTTCCACTTCCTCACTCTGGTCCTCCTCTTGACATGGTGACCTAACAAGAACCTGACTTAACTGCATCTCATCCTCATTATCAACCTCTTGAGGCACTAGTTGCCCTCGACTTATTGGCAACTGTGTCTCATCATCATCATGCACCTCGTGAGACGCTACTTGCCGTTCCCCACCGTCATCTTCTTCAGACTGTGGATGCTCAATAGTTTGGGAATCAGGGCACAATATCTCCTCATGTCCCACTTCAAGCGGCCTTGGCGAGAGGCCCAAGCCAAGGAACGGTGATGAAAAAAGCTCCTCAGAATATCCGAATGTGGGATTACTTCTTTGCCCAGACTCTGCATGGTGGGAGGAAGGAGGATCAGGGTGAGGATTTTGTTGCCCAGACTCTTGGCTACTGAGACTGGACTTTGTGGAAGAGAGGGTGGTGCTTAACCGACTGGAAGCATTATCAGCTGAAATCCAACCGACTACCTGCTCGTACTGGTGCGGCGACAAGAGTTGTGTCTTGCGCCGCCCTGCAAACTGTGACGTGAATCTAGGAGTTTTGGATGACTTTGTTTCTTGGGCTCTGCCAGAAGCCATGGCCTCTGCGTTCACCATCAGCAGCACGCCCACTTCCCCATCCCTTTCTGCTCGCCTTGCGCATATTATATAGTATATATGCAACTTTGTCACAAGTACAGTAGTGCAGATTTTTATTAAGTGTATGATCAGAAAAATTTCACCGAATGTCAAATATTTAGAATGCGCAAACGTTATAAAGCAGGCGCAGCTGAGGTACTGCGGACTTAATTAACGGCAGAAAAAATAGCAACGGATGTCAGGTATATAGACTATAGAAAGGTTCTAATGCACACGCTGTTCACGTGGTGTTAGCGTCATGCACACTTGCGTTCTTTTTGCCCCTCCCCAAAAATGCAGCCAGATATAACAATGGACTTTTGTGTCTTTTGAACAGAACAACTAGCACTACCTAGCCAAATCCTATCCCTACACTATAAGTCCCTCCTTGCGCAAATGTTATACAGCAGACGCAAATGAGGAACTGCGGCCTTAATTAACGTAGAAAAATAGCAAAGGATTTCAGGTATATAGTATACAGAGAGTAATACACCATGCACCACCATTTTTAACCCCTTAAAAAAATATATATATATTGCAGCAAGATATAATAGCCCTTAAAAGGGCTTTTGGGTCTTTTCAAAAGAAATACTATCCCTGCCTAGCGTTCTTCTCTCCCTACACTATCTGTCCCTCCTTGCAGCAGCTCTCCCTGACTCGGTCTGAGTCAGTCACATGCCACCGGGTGCTATATAGCACCCGATGACGTGTTCCCGGCCAGCCAATCACTGTAATGCCAGTAGCCAAGATGGCTACGGCATTACAGTGAATGCCAGTACCTCCCCGCACGCTAATTGGCTAATTATCATGCGGGAAGAGGACTCGAGCATGGCGAACACCGAGTGGTCACGAGCGCCGCCATGTTCGGCCGAATACCATATTCGGCCGAACATGTTCGCTCAACACTATAGACTACCATTTAGTATTGTAACTGATCTAAATTACTAAGACTTGGAGGATAGTCTATATAGCCTATGATACTTACTAATACTCTATGGCATGGCACTTACATAAGCCCTGTTCATTTTTCGACTGGGATACCATAAATTTTCCAGGACTGCCTCTAAAAAGTAGGGACAGTCCCTGAAAATTCGGAACTGTTGGCAACTATGGTTTATATATCACAGCCTGTAACAAGGACTCACTAGGGAGTTGGCTCTAGTAGAGGATACGGAAATTGAAGCTCCTAGGCATTGATGAAAAATTAATACCAGGGCCACATGCCACCATGTTCCATTTATAGTTCTGCTGTCCTCCTATGTGGTAGAGATGCCAGAGATGCACCCAGGCCTAGGTGTTACTGCAACATCTCCACTCACTATAGCTATAACCCTGAGTGGGAGGTTGAGGACAAGATTGATCAAATGCTCATAGCTTCTGCGCTAAGTGGCCTTTCTCTGGCTACAATATCAAATTTAACACCAGCACAGACAACAAAGGGCCCTTCTAGAAACGAAAATGCTGTATATGGTCCCCTTATTGTTCAATAGTTTATCCAGGGGTGTAACTACCATAGTGGCAGACCATGCGACTGCTATGGGGCCCAGTCTTAGTTGGGATCATCTCCTCTTCTACTGGAGGTAAAAACTTGGTCAGGACTCTAAAAAAGGTACAACTTTTAGGAAGTGAGGCAGTAGAAGAATGGCCCAAGGGTCACTGAAAAGGGTTTAGACAGAAACCCTTCTGTCCTGTGTGGGGGGCCTGGTTTGATCCTTGCTATGAGGCCCTTACTTCTCTATGTACGCCACTGAGTTTATCATAGACTGTAAAGTCTCTTCATGTGTGGTCAGTGGAGAACTGAGAGACCTGAAGAGGTCAGAGAACTAATCATTGTGGTTTGAGAGATTGGATCCCCACATATTGGTCATCTATCCTAGGAAGAGACCATCAATATGTCATCCATGAATTTTGCTGAAGAAGCTCAATGACATGTCTGAATTGGAGTTTTAGAATAATTTCAACTAAAAAGGCCAAATAAAATCCAGAACGCATCGAGGCAGAATAATGCTTTTACCGCAGTTTGTTTCTTCAGTACATTAATGAATCTACGGGAAAGTCCTTGTGAATATACAACACATGTGTCTAACACCCACCATTAGAAGCGAGATACAATTACTCTGTATATGAGCACGTCTTGGCATATAAAAGCTCATTATTGAAAATGGACACAATTATGGGACAATATGTGTAGTATTTTAGAATACCGCAAACTGTGATAATTGGAAGAAAATGCTAATGGTTGCATTAGCTTCATTCTTACCACGGATATAAGAGTCTTATGCATATGCTAGTGTTTTCTATGATAATTTCTACCATACAGTGTAATAGGCCTATTACCTTTCGTGTAGGACGAGCACTGGTTGACAATAAACGCTCTGATTGGCGCTCATTGGCATTAGCTCATGATACAAGTCAATGCAAATTATATGAGAGGGACAGTTGCTGCAGCAGCTTATTCTTCCCCATTAATTTCTATTGAACATTGGAAGAACACTCCTGATCAAACAAGGACATGTGCTGCCAATAACCTTGTATCTTTCATTCTGAAGAAAGATGCAAATTGACTGACTAAAGAGCATTTACTCATTTATTGGTTGATCAGTGGAATGATTATGGAGCCCAATTACAAGCGTCCCTGTGAACGCTTTAGTAGTATAGTTGACCAAAAAAATAACTCATTGTAATAGGCCTTAAAGAGGTATTCCCATTGATGCCACTGCCCAGCAGGAGCAGGAGTAGGCTGGAGCAGGCTCTGGCTGCAACAGTTTATCACAGTGGCTATCCTGTTGCAGTTGCCCCTGAGGGCCAGGGCAGTGACAAAGGGGCAGACCCTTTCTTCCCTCAGGGTACTCTGATGTTGAGGTTCCTGCCTGATACAACATCCCATGATGCTGACAGTTTGGTGCGAGTGCCTGGCAGGAGGTGTAGGGTGCAATGACCAGTGTATGGTGTAGGAATCAGAAAACTAGGCCAGAGGCAGAAGAATAAATGTCTCTCTTTACTTAAATGCATCCAATGACAATGAAGCACAGTTTTGTCTGTACACAGTGCAAATCCTTTCCCTACATCAGAGATCTCAAACTCGTGGCCCTCCAGCTGTTGTAAAACTACAACTTCCATCATGCCAGGAGAGCCTACAGCTATTGGGGCATGCTGGGAGTTGTAGTTTGGCAACAGCTGAAGGGCCACGAGTTTGAGATCCCTGCCCTAGATAGTGAGGTATGGAGGCTGGCATGGAGTTATGGCACTCTTGGTAAACTAATCTGCTAAAGTCTCTCTCAGTAGGATCTTTGGCTGGCAACAATATCTTGCCATTAATGGCTGTAGCATCCACAGCAGAATACAGGATTTTGAAGGCATGTCTGACCAGGACGTGTCCAAGTGTGAAGGGTGTCATAACAGTGTCCCTCAGTAAAGTCTGAATGGCTGTTGTAGCAGGTTACCTTACTGACTCCTATGCTTGGCCATGCAGATTCCAAGCTCTCTAGTTTCTGTTTCTCATTCTATTAATCTTGCAGTAAATCACACAGAGATCTGTTTGTCTCTGGAACTTGAGGCCTGAGGAGAAGAAGCATAAATCATAGCTTCCTCCTCCTTCCAAATTCCAGTCTAGACTGACCTAAGGTTAGGGATGGGGCCAGCCTAAACTACTGCAAGGGCTAAGCCACGATTGTTATCCCTGGCTGTGCCATCCATACCATGCTATGCTGGGTACAAAACATGGCATAATATTGCATGACATTAAACTGTAATGGTGGTTCCTGACCGCCGATGTTCCCCTACTCACTGCTGCGGTCCCGGGCTCCATGTTCGGGTGAGAACTGTCCTTCCTGGCTGCCTCTGTCATTGTCTGCTTCCAGCTGCAATACAGGGCAGGTAACTGCAGCAATCTGTTGCCGGTGTCTTCCCATTCACCACCGCAGTACTGGGCTATGTTCTTGCAGATATCATCCTACCAGGAATCTGCTCCATGGTTTCCTTCCAGCCCTGTACACTGTATGCCTTCCAACCTGTTACCTGTAGCACCTCATTAAGGGCCGGCTCAGATAACTTTCTGTTCTTTGAAGGTTTTGCACCTGTGACTTGTGTGACCAATCACAGCCATCCTGCACCTATATAAGTAGTCCAGCCCCCTTCCCAGATGCCTGAGCATCAAAGGTCCTTGTGTCCTGCAAAGGTTGCATTTGTCTGTGCTTGAGTTTCTGTATTCCTGACCCGTGCTTGTCTTCTGGATTCTGCAACTTGTCTGATCATTGCCTGCTATGTCTCAACTCTCCTGTTGCTGACCCTAGATTGCCTGACCTGTACCTGTGCCACCTGAAACATTGCTTGTATGACTAGGCCTCTGCCTCATCCTTGGTCCTGCACTGTCGCTCCTGGTTACAACTCGGCCTGTTGACTACATCTGTACATCTGGTACCTTGCTCTGTTTCCTCCTGGACCAGCTGCATCATGTGCCAGTCCTCTTCAAGAGGTAGAGACCAGGTGTTCTCCTCTGGAATTTTATCTCCACCATCTGGGGTGCTGTAAAGAATGAGTTGCTCACTTAGACAACACCCTTAGGTGGTTGTGGTTGGTCATGTGGCACAGTGGGTTCACACCCGCTGGTTTGTGACATAAATAAATTATTTGCAGAAACATCCTGCTCTGGAATACTGCAGATATTTATTGCATATCCATAGTTAGGTTGTTGTGAATCCCACCTCCTATCTCAAGAATGGGGCCCCGAATTGAAGGGAGAGCAGCCACACATGATGTGTGGCCACCCCTTTATTCTTAGCTATGGGACTTGCTCTCTATTCGCTGCTACTGGACTTCTGAAAATAGCCTACAGCGCTCACTTGGCTATTTTCAAAAGTCCCAAATGAGTGAAAGAAGAGGACAACCTTCTTCAGTATCTGATTATGGGGTCTGACACCTGGGACCCCCAACGATCAACTGTTTCAGAAGGCACCAGCGCTTGCAGTAGCACAGCAGCCTTCTCTCAGCTCACTGAGCACATCACCATACATTGTATAGCGGCTTTGATTTCTATGGAAGCTCAGCCCCATTCACTTCAAAGGGGCTGAGCTGCACCTAGGCCATGTGACTCATGAACGTGACGTGACGTGGCCTAGGCTAAGCTGCAAGAAGGCCATGGTGCTACTGCAGGTGCTGGACCCTCTCAAAAACCTGATTGTTGGGGTCCCGGGTGTAGGACCCCAACTGATTAGTTACTGACTGATATAAAAGTCTCAGAAACCCCTTTAATTTATATAGGAGTTCCGGAGATAGCTGAGTACAGCTCTCTGCTATTTCCAGAACTCCCATAGAATGGACCAGCTCAGTGCATGCCCAACAGGCTGCTCTGTTTATTTGGAGGGGCTCCATGGGGTTCTCATGATTGGTGGTCCTAGCTATAGTACCCCCACCTATCTAATGTAGGGGATAACTTAATATAACCAGAATACTTCTTTAAGTAATTGACCGGTCATCAGAGGCAACCAGAAGATATTGTGTTCCAACTGAAGCTTCAGGCAGAGTGCTACATCTGGCCCCTGCCCTACCCATGGGGTAGAAGAAGGTCCTATGTTGCTTTCACTATGTTGTAATATTTTTATGCAAGTTGCAGACCATCTATAAAACATAACCATGTGCATTTAATGAACCTTTTAAATCCTCCTCTATTTTTGAGAACTAAGAGCTTTTTTTGTGATTTGTCACAAGCCTTGCGCTCTGCTCCGGGGTATCAGGGGTATTCCTTTTTATTTTTCTGTTGCTTAACTCATCTTGTAGTTCTTTGGAGTGACTTAAAATGCCTCCTCCGCTGTGCAATGTATCATTCATGTGCGCATAATGCTCATTCAGACAGTCTCGGGAGTGCGGGCGGCTCTCTGCGGTGTTTAATAATCATTAACATCTCCGATGCAAGAGCCAAGAAGCTAGTCCCATCTGTAGAGCAACCTTTGTCGTCTTGACATCTCCTTTGCTTTAATATATATGCAAAAAAGCAGCATGTAGCTTCTTCCCCTGCAAAACAAACAAGCAGAAGGTGCTTATTTGTCACCACACCGTTATATCATTCCCTTCATCCTGTGTGATTTGACCCATTCCACCCAATTTAACATAGATATCTCCCACATTAACCATGAGCTGGATGCAAACCGCTTTGTGTATTTCCCTCACAGCTGAAATCTCTGGGTTCGAGGTATGACAATTTACATATTACGATGAAGGATGCCACATTAGGTCCCAAAGCGCTCTTTCCACTCTGACGAGTACAGTCAGCAAAGCTTGAAGTGGAAGATAATACTTGCAGATCGACTTTTCTTGGAAAGTGAGATTCCGCTACATGCAAGTAATTCCCCAGGCCTCCTCCATAGAAGTGTTAGCTCATCTGAAGGAAGTTACTGCAGTCTCCAAGTTCCACGGCTCGATAAAAGTAACTAACGAGACGTAGATTGTGCTCCTTGCTCCGAATTGATCTGTCTGTGTCCCGATTCCTTTAATGTGAAGGATAGGGTGTCTATTAAAGATTTACAATTTTGCATTAAGGGATTTCACTTATTCACTTGTAAGCAGTAATGGTAAGTGTGTTCCAAAGCAGAGTAGATGTGGGTATTTTAACCATTTCAAGACCAGGCCATTTACCACCTTTCCTGACCAGGGGCATTTTCTTATTTTTTTAATTTTTGTATTTTTTTTTGGTACATGCGTCTTTGAAAGCCATAACTTTTTTCTGTTCAGTTATGTAAATAAATTTTGCCTTTTTTCGGTGATACGTGGAGCTATATTTTAGGTCATTTTTATTCTAGTATTGTTTATTTTTATTTTTGGTACATGTGTCTTTGAAAGCCATAGAATTTTTCTGTTCAGTTAGGCCTCTTGCACGCGGCCGTTGTGCAGCCGTTTTGTGCCTTTGGGACCAATTTGTGGTCTCCAATGCATGGGCACCATCCGTGTGGCTGCTGCAACAACTCCAGACCCATTCAACCTGAATGGGCCCGTGATCCGTCCAAACTGTAAAAAAAATAGAACAAGTTCTATTTTTTTGGCGGTGTGGAGGCATGGACAGAAACTCTGTAGTGCTTCCGTGGGGTTCCGTGCCTTCGTTTCACACCGCAGCTCCGGCAATGGCCATGTGCATAAGGCCTAATGTAAGTAAATTTTGCCTTTTTTCCTTTAAACGTGAAGCTATATTTTAGGTCATTTTTATTTTCATATTTTTTGTTTTTATTGTTTATAATCGGGAAAATTGCTTTTTTCGCATTTTTTATTGCACAACATGCAACTAAAGAAATTTTTAATTAAGCCCCCTTTCCATAATGGTCGTTTTGATATATGGGATGTATGGGTTACGGTTGCTGGGGACAGGGCTAGAAGCTACATTGGTGGCATTTTTTAATTATATTTTTTATGTTTTTTATTTTGTCTTTATTTTTTATTTTTTAATTTACACTTACCCCCATAAGGTGATGGGGACATTAAACATTTTTTTTTATTGCTGATTGCTCCTATAACTGGGGCTGACATAGTAGCCCCAGTAACAGGAGGAATACAGCCCCCACAGAGGTTGGACATGGCTGTACAACCTCAGCATAGAGCTGATGTGGGTCTGCTAAGGCCCAGCAGTTTGTGCAGACTCCTGGGCTCTGGCGATCACACAAAACTAGTGCAAAAAAGAACTGGCTTAGTTGCCCCTAGCAAACAATCAGATCCCACATTTTATTTTCCAAAGGAAATTATCGAATCCATAAACATACCGTAAAAATATCTGTCCCATCTTTTACAGTCCATTTCACTGCATCTACCACCAGCTTAAGCAAGGTGATAAATAAGCCGCTGAGGTCGGTGGTGCTACTGGGACCATATTACACAGTGCGTCTGGATGAAAGAGGGGGAGGAGCAGTGTACCAAAATACTAGGGATGAGCGAACTTTTGAAAAGTTCGGTTCGCTTCGCTACGGCGAACTTTCTTGAATTTCGGATTCGTACAAACCGAACCTAAAACGAACCTTGCTATAACGGCTGAATAATTGCTTCTACAATAATGGGAGTCTGGTAGGGTATAGTTTCGTTTACTTGCAGTTGCTATTACAATGAAAAAAGTGGAAAAAATCCAAGTGACTTCAACAATGGCGACGCAAAATATACGCATATTTGAGAATTTACACTAATGCATACACTAATGCGAACATTCCCGCACAAATAACGAACATACAGTGTAATGTTGTCAAAGGTGCGCTACTTAACTGAATATGTACGCATTAGCGTACTCATACACTGCGTCTGCGAACATTCCTACTCAAGTAACGAACATACAGTGTAGCGTTGTCAATTGTACGCTACTTAACTGAATATGTACGCATAGCGTACATTCTCAATAAATATGCGTATATTTTGCATCGCTGTTATTTTAACCAGATTCGTTACGAACTTTCTCAAAATTCGGTTCGGTGACGAACCGAACTTTTGGGAAAGTTCGTAACGAATCTGGTTCGTTACGGTTCGGTTCGCTCATCCCTAAAAAATACCTTTCTTCTACCTTCCAGTCCTAGAATGAAAACTAGGGTATGTCAAAGCAGGGCTGAAATGCTTTATCCCATGTGTACATACCCTTCGAGGCCACTGATGATACTTTTTTTATACAATTCTTCCTGTTCCCAATGGATGATAGAAGTTTTCATCGGAACTTGGAAAACCCTTCATATTTAAGCTTTGGTGTTGTTTTTAGATTTATTGTAGAACCCAATCTTCATGACCCTTCGTGCTTTGGGGCATGTCACCAGTTGAGCCGCTTGCAATCTTGGTCTTCTCCCACTCATTACACCCTTCAGCTCTATGAATCCCTGACCAGTATACTTCCTATTCCACAACTGAATAGCATGTTGATAAGGACAACACATACACTGTTTGGGAACGGTATCATAGCTGGACCATGAGTATGATATCGCCTTCATTGGGGGAAATTACAAGCATAAAAATATCAATGAATGTGCAGTAAATGATCTGCAGTGCATCAGTGGGGTTACAAAGCTACAGATCAGTAGGTTTTTGTATACGGGAATACATTACAACGTTTACTAATAATGGATTATGAAGTCCTATGTAAATAGAAATTAGTACCAGCAAACCCCATTAACAGTGAGACCTCGGTTATCGTTGCCCCGGAGCTAAGGTCTTTACTATTGGTAAAAACAGCTCTTTACCTACTGAAATTGTTGATACCATACTCATAAATAAATCTTCTACCTCCATTGTGAGCAGATTAGAGCTGCTTCATGGATCATGCTGCTAGGACAGGGGTGCACAGCGTTTAAAGTCCGAGGACCACATTGTCAAATCTAACCAATCCCCAGGGCCACCATAAAGCATAAAAGGGTACTACCAACATGTATAACGTATCAAAGGAATATGCCCCAAATACCTTATAGGTTCCGTTCACGGACTCCCACCTATCAGGAGAATTGGGGTGCCCTTTTTCTCCATTCACAATCCAGCAAGGAAGAGACCATGCCTGTGGTTCTTTCCATTGTAGTTCATATGAGTTGCTAAAACAGTCAAGTGTAAGACTACAGCCATAAACTACAATGAAAATAGACGCTCTAGCCCCTGGGCCATCTTCTATCTTATCTAGATCTTTCTGGAATGCCATGTAGGGGGCAGGAGACCCCCATTCTGCCAATATATCGAGTATAGATGTGGCCTTATGGTCATCAGGCACCATTGGTACTTGAAAAAATCCATCATCAGGACAAGAGCATCAACGCTTACCCATTTAATTCATTATGCTAAGCATTGATCCTCTTGTATTGCCGATATATTATTTTAAATTTTATGTGATATAATAAAGTATTGGACATTTTTACTTACCTGTGGGCTTGGATGTTCTTGGATTGGATCCTGTGCTGCTTGGCTGTAGGTGTGGTCCAGGCACTCAAGTTGGGAGTTTCACTGGTGAGCTGGTTCCTCTTCTTTGGTGCTACAATTGGTACTTACCTGTTCCTGCTCCCACATACCACTCCTCTCTTTTCTGACATGGAAAATACATGTGAGTAGCCACTAGATACAGACAAGCTTATTGTGACTAGATGGTTGGGGCCACATAAAATAGTATCAAGGATCGCATGTGCACCCCTGTGCTAGAGGATATTAGCCATCCCAGTTACTATATTAGTGGTTCCATACTTGGCCTGTAATCCATTGTCTGGATAAAATATAATTGAAGTCAAGAATTCTAAGCATTTTTCATTGAAATTACCTTAAGCAAAGCCTATTACATTTCCGATGTTGCTTGTTTAAGGACTGAACACAGTAGAAGAAAGTGCCTTTTTCCACATTCCCATAGCAGGGGCATCTACTTTAATAATAGAACAGGCCTCCAGGGTGGCTTTCCATCATCTGTTTGAGTAGAGCAGCATATCTGGACGCTCACATACAAATCCCATGGAATTATTCACTTTTATAAATGACAGTCATATTCCATAGATGTACTGAAGTTAAATTTAGAAAGATCATTTTTCCCATCCAATACCTTTCCAAAGAAAACCTATCTTTTGATAAATGAATTGTTGTAGGTTCAGCTCCATTATTTTCCTTCTTTTGAGAAGGTTTCTGAAACGCGCTGAGAAGGAAAAGGTTGTGTTTGAATAGAAGTATTTTCACATTCTAAGTAACCAGCTTTTGTGGAAATACTTAGACACACTCATCATGAATTTATGTATTTAAAGCAATAAAAATGTAGTTTGACCCCAATCTGTATTTCATGCCAGCAGCTCAAGACCTAGCATCCTTTGATTTCATGTGGAAGGAAGAAGAATGAAAGTCAGTCTTGCATTGTGGAAATACATAATGCAAGATGGCTGAGACTTCGTTTAGATGGACCCTGAAACTAAAGATAATATGTTGTCATCAGGGATACACTCTTCAGACATCTGATCATGGATGGTCAATATTTTTTTTCTCTGTCATCGTAAAGAAAATTTCTTGTTCTACCAAGTGCCTTTCCCAGATCACTGGTTTGTTTCAAAACTACAGTATATACATCTAACTAGCAGAAGGACCCGGCTTCGCCGGGTATATTTCATCTATTTCATTTAATGTTTGTGTGTGTCGTTAAAAATATCGAGACTGACATCTACAGTACCCGCCCCTTTAACAGTGACCTCCACAGCAGCCTGCCCCTTAACAGTAACATCTACAGCTCCCTCCCCTTTAACTGTGACCTCCTCAGCAGCAAGGGTGGCCACTGTCTTCACCCCAGAAAGCCGGACCTCACCGGCCATGCCCCCAAACGTGAAGCCACGCCCCCGGTCTCCATGAAGCCACACCTCCGGCACCCATGAAGCCACACCCCTAAACATGAGGCCGTGCCCCCTGGCTCCATGAAGACACGGAGGAGAAGCTGTCTGATCGTGAGCTACTGAAAGGGTGGACATCCCTGCGTCTGTCCAGGCACTGCGCTGGACGAAGGACAGGGAGCCAGAAAGCCAAACCGGACGTCTGGCCACCCTAACATCAGCCTGCCCTAGGGTGGCCAGAGGTCCAGTTTTAGGCCGGACAGTCCGGCTGTCAGACTCCCTGTCCTCCGTCATGCGCAGGGCCTGGACGGAGGACAGGGATGTCTTTTTGAACAGCTCACTCTCAGACTCCCCTGCAGCTGACAGAAGTTGATTTTTACCATTATTTTTTCAATCCCCATCAGCTGCGGAGTGGAAGGGGTGTGGCCTGACTGAGTGGGACCTGGGGTTGGGGCTTTTAAGTCCTTCTTTTGAGGGTGGCCTGAATTACAGGTCGATGCCATAGTAATTTAGGAGGAAACACAGTGGGTAGTAGTGGAAGAAAATATCTTTTATTACTACTGAATGGTAAATATCTGAAATTTACATTATATGAGGTAATGATTGATGATGAATTAGTCTAAAACATAAATTATATTTATGGTAACCGGAATACCCCTTTAACAGTGTCATCCACATCACTCTGCCCCTTTAAAGCAGACCTACAGCAGTGAACTGGCTGGGTTGTTATGGAAACCTGGTGTGTGTGGAGACTAACTGCCTGTGAGCTTCTATTGACTGATAAGGGCCATGTATTTTTTGGTATATCTTAGGGACGGTAGAACATCCTGGAGAGCTGAGACCCGTTCTAAAACCTTCCCGGACACCTGATGTACCTGTGTGCCAAATTTCGTGATTGTAGCTGCGATGGTGCGGATTCCTTTAGCGGACATACATACATACACTCAGCTTTATATATTAGATGATCAAGCATCAACTATGGAACGCTTGGGGCTAGGACTAAGGCTGCAAAATACAAAAGTATGTTCAAGTGTGAACTAATGTACAGTAAAACCTCTTCAAAAGAGGCCTCTGCCATCATGTGGACAGCTAGATGCATGTACATTGCTTCCTGAAGAAGAGGTGGCACCAGGATGCACCATTAGAAGAAGAAAAGCCTACGGAGGCAGTGAGATGCTCCAGGCAATGTTGTACTAGAAAACTTTGGGTCCTTGCATTCATGAAGATGTGACCCATACCTCCTACCGAAACATTGTACTTATCAAGGACACCCATTTATGGCAGTGGCACTCCCTAATGGCAGTTGCTTCTTTCCGAGGATAATGTGCCTGCCACACTGCAAAAATTGTCCAGGAATGGTGTGAGGAACACGACAGAGAGTTCAAGATGATGACTTGGCCTACAAATTCCAAAGATCTCAATCCAATCGAGTATCTGTGGGATGTGCTGGAAAATCAAGTTCAATCCATGGATGTCCCACCTTACAACTCACAGGACTTGAAGGACCTGTTGCTAACGTCTTGTGCTAGATACCACAGGAAACCTTCAGAGGTCAAGTACATGCCTTCAGAATCAGAGTTGTTTCAGGTTACTACACAATATTCGGCAATCAACAGGTGGTTTTGAAGTTAAGGCTGTTCAGTGTATATCAAATTGGGCTTCATGCCTTTAAACGGTTATTATATTTTGCTGCAATTATTGTTTTTAACATTTTTTCATGTCTGTAATATCCGCATATGTCAACGCTGTAAAGCAAACAATATCAAATAAGCCCAAAAAACCCCTTTGTTCCCGTCACTATGGCAACAATTATAATAGTCAAGGCGAAATACTGTTCCACATTAAAATTTATAGGATTGTTTAACATCTCAAATCTGTACAATTAGTTTTATGTCCCAAGGATCTAAAACCGATTGAGACGGAAGATTATTTTCTCTATATACAAACCAGGGGCTGACAGCCGCCATAATAATGCACACACTTCATTCTGCTTCCAATGGCATAACCTTGCTCTGCTCTAATACAGGGGTTTCATGAGCTTTGTACCCCTGGATTGCAGTTTCACTTCATGTCAGGCAAGGCCGTGCAATTGAAAAGGTCAAAGACCACAGGCTACACATCTAAACTAATTACACGAGCACTGGAATCCAAGGAAAGTGCAAGACGATAACGGAGAAATCCACCATTACAAGCCCTAAATTAGCAGAACGAAACATGTTATGACCTACATGTAGCATTTACAGAGGATGTGTCTGATGGATGGGGGTCTCACTGCTGGGCTCCCCACCAATCACTAAAACGGGGCTCTTATTCCTGCACATTGATTGTAGCAGAAGACATCATGTCCAACGTTCCAAAGAACTTTGTTATCTGTGGCAGCCCCAATGAGTTGAACGAAGTGGTGGACACACGATTGTCTGTTGTTCCAGTCAAATCGGGGAACGAGGTCCCTAGTTCTAGTGATCAGTAGGGGCCCCAGTGGTTGAAACTCCAATGATCAAACACACATCCCCATATCCTCTGTATGGGGGATAGGTTCTTGTAAAGGGGCAACTTCTTTAAAGGGTTGACTTCTCAGAGGTCCCCATTCTAGTGATCAGTAGGGGCCCCAGTGGTCGAACCTCCAATGATCAGACACATATCCTCATATCCTCTGTATAGGGGATAGGTTCTTGTAACAGGAAAACTTCTTTAAAGGGTTGACTTCTCAGAGGTCCCCATTCTAGTGATCAGTAGGGGCTCCAGTGGTCGAACCTCCAATTATCAGACAGATATCCTCATATCCTCTTTATATGGGTTGGGTTCTTGTAATGGGACAACCTCTTTAAAGGGTTGACTTCTCAGACACAGCCTCTTTCAGTTTGGAGCTTTTAGTTTGTATCTTTGGGTAAATATCACACAGGCAGATTTAAGCATTTGGAATTTTAGAGAGTTTCACAGTCTTTAACCAACATCTTATTCTATAACCTATGGGAGAACCTAGCATCAAGTGTTCGATTTTCCTACAGCACCACCGCAGGGGAAATTCGGCACTACAAGGGTCTAGTGGAAATTAATCACTTTATCAAGTAATATGCAAACATTTCGGGTCCTCCAGATTGAGATACACTTTTTGTAGCCACTTTCCACTTTGACTTCAACTTGAAATCCCTACATGGAACCTCATTTATTAACTTGAAGCCAAACAAGCTCTTTATATTCAAAGCATTAGAAACTTTGGGGGGATTTCAGTCTTTACCTGACAACTTATTCTGTAAACTGTGGAAGAACCTGGCCACTGCAGGGAAAATTAGGTATTACAAGGACCAATCAATGACTTGATCAACTTACAAGGATCTCTTTGAAAACAATTACTTCAAGTAATGCACAGATGTTTTGGGTCCTCCAGGTTAGGATATGTTCTTTGTAGCCACTTTTCATTCAGACTTCTATAAAACAGTCTTACATAGGACCTCCTTTATTAACCTCAAACCAAACAACCCCTTTATCTTCAAAGCATCAGAGACTATTTCAAAGTTTTCACCTGACAGCTCACTGTGTCAACTGTGGGAGAACCTGGCAGCAAGTGTTCAATTTCCCTACAGCACCACAGCAGGGAAATGAGGCATTACAAGGGTCTCTTGGAAATTAGTGACTTTATGATCCACATTAGTGATACACAGATGTTTTGGGGTCCTCCAGATTTAGATACACTCTTTGTAGCCACTTTCCACTGTGACCTCTACGTGACAGCCCTAAATGGCACCTCTTTTATTAGACTGTAACCAAACAACCGCTTTAGCATAATCAATTTCACATATGGAAATATTACCAAGCTGATATTTCTCTAATGTACTGTGTAGTGTTGAGTGAATCAAAGTGAAAATTAAATTTGCCGTGAAGCCGAATTTCCCCGTGCTTTGTGGTAACAAATTGATTGTCCCTGAAATGGGGTAAAAAAAATAAATTATACTCAGCTCATCTATTTGAGTGGGAAGAACCCGCCACTGCCATCTTGATTGAAGATCCCACGTGAAATCTCATGTGCGGTGGCATATGACATGGCCAACGTGATGACAGAGATCAAGATGGCAGCATGCTCTTCGCAATCAAATGGATGAGGCAAGTATCATTTTTTTATTATTATTATTATAGACCTGGGATATGCGGGGAAAGCGGCCACCGATAGTAGAGACAGCACTCGGTTATTTTAGGTGGCCCCATAGAAATGAATCGATGGCGGCTGCGCATGCACAGTGCATCCTCCACCACTCTCCCTGCTCCGTTCTCAATGTAAGTGCGGGTCCCACCTCTGACAATGGGGGCATTTGCTAGTGCTATGCCCCTATTGTCTGTGATGGGAATACCCCTTTAATGTCAGATGCTGCGATCAACGATGACGGGGAGCGGCGCAATCACTGTTCCCTGTCAGTGCACCCACTACTTACAAAGAAATGTGTTTTGTAACAAAGTAATTCATAACAAAGCAAATTTTTTTGTAAAATTTGGTTAAGTGGCAGAATCGAATTTTAAAAAACTTCCCTCAACAGTAGTACTGTGTACTCTGACATAACCTCTTTGACGAGCCCAGTTTTGACATGTATTCCATACATCCATGGTATTCCTTTGAATAAAAATGATGTTACATTTAACAAAAGAATAAAAAAAAGCATAAAAAGCATGCAAACAAGCTGTATGTGACAACCATGAGATTGTATGCCGGTGCTTGGAAGCTGGTAGGACTAATATGGAATATTCGGAGGCTTGACATGATCCCCTTTGTGATATTCTCTGTCAGATAAATATTTAATGCCTGTGGAAATATTACATTATATTACCAGGGAAGGGTTCTGCCGCAGATGGCGGGAGGTTGGTCTATTCATACAGGAAACAGTGTGCGGCAGTATTAAATAAGTCATCCTTCCATTCACTGCATGTACTTATAACTTATTATGATTTACAATGCAATTTTTCACCCTTGTCACCGGGCTGATCATCCACGACAAAATCTTTAACTGAGTTCTTTGCCTTTAGCCACAAACTAATCGTATAAAATGGGACTAATATTTTCTGAATCTTGTTCATTTTCTTCCACACTACAACTTATCACTCAATGAATTCTCCTCCTCTGGCTCGGTCTATAACTCTTCTACCAGCACCCACTTTCCGAACTCTGATCTATTTATGTGAGAGTCCCATCATTTTAGCATCGGCGCATGGAAGCAATGTAGAATAAGACACTTCAAAACCGATTTATTCTCCGGCAATGGGGGAATGAGAACAAGGGATGATGAAGTGTAGCAGGGTCTCATGTGCGCTGTAGATGTGGCTCTTGCTGTGAGGATCACTGATATCTATGGGATTTCTGGGTACCAAAAAAATCACGGAAAGAAAATACAAAACATCCTGCACGATATGGTAGTAAATATGCAGATGTGCATGGCTACATTTATAAAATCACAGAAAATAATGCACTAAAACAATTGATGCACACACAATATACGGACTAAGCCCTCACTCTAATGATAAAATCTGAGACTCTGAGCCAATATATTTTGATCAAAACACGTCTCTGCCCACCTACCAGCGCCATGGTGGTCTCAGTCAGGCAGGTCCTACTGTAAACCTACCTATGCTGTTGGGCAACTAGGAGCAACACATTATATGTGCAGGGTCTGCTCTCCTGAATATAGATGCCCAACGGCATAGTTAGGTTTAGAGTAGGACCTGCCTGACTGAGACAACTGTGACTTAGGTAGGAGGACACAGATGTGTGTGTTTTGATCAAATTATATTGGCTAAGAGTCTCAGATTTTATCATTAGAGAGGGCTCAGTATGGATTTTTGGGTATCAACAAATGTAACCTAATCATGGAATAATAAAAAAGGAAGGCAATTTTCTAAAATAGTTTGTGCATGAACTTTCACTATATCTGCTTGATGTCATTGGATAGGATGTTTTATTCCAAGATTAGAATCTGTCCTGGTCATGGGATGATCATGTGGCAGGAGGGCAGAGGGACCATTGCACCTTTTGCCTCATGTAGCAAAAATCTTGGACGCACCCATGTCACCCATGTCTTGGATTGTCTGGTACCAGGAGCCTATAATGAATTACATATTGTCCTACTTGGTGGGGCTCTCACAATATGGAATTCTTTTAAAGAGGTTATTCCATGATTGATGTAAAAAATGAATATCAGACATCATATAGGACATGACAATCTCTTTCTAACAAAGCTAGAACCAGCCCTGTACCTCACATGGATCCAGAGATCTCCCATTCATTGCTCCAGTTGTTCTGCTAGATTTATTTCAGTCTGACTGCTCAGGAGGTGTGTCCTCTCTGTTGTAACACTTTCTCTGTAACTGTCATTGCTTCTAACAGAATATATGGCTGGTGACAGTTGAAGATTTAAACTAAGCATGTGCGACCACCTCAGTGAGGTGGACAAGAAGTAAGCAAAATAACAAACAGTAGGTGGCGCTATACAGATACATTTTTTTAAATGCTCAGATGCTATATTTAATTTTTAATTACATGCAATTATAAATGTTTTCAGGTGCTGGTTTGAAAAATGTACATATTTTGGTGGCACAACCCTTTGAAAGAAAGCTGTGGACCAACTCATATTTAACGCTACATTGATTATACTGCAGAATGGGACTTCAGGAACATCACCCTCTGTATATGATTGGAAAACACAGGTAAACAGTGTCAGGCATATGGAGAAAGGGGTCTTTAATTATATCATATAGAAGAAAAAAATGGTTAATGTGGGAAAATCAAACCAAAAAAATAAATTTATAGGGTCTTTTATTATTTAATTTAATTTTAATTTTTTTTGGTGGGAGGTAGGGGATTGTTTGAATGTTTTGTGTATGTTGTAAAATTTAAATGATTTTGGAAGTGAGACTGGTTTCTCATGGGTACACAACTGCAAGCCAGGTCAAGGTCTATGCCAATTTTGTTATAGGGGTGTGATCTGGATAAATGGATACATGCAAGGTGTACAAATGTCTCCAGGCTTGGGAGCAGTGGCGTACATACTGAAGTAAGGGCCCCGTAGCAAGGATCAAACCAGCCCCCCCACACACACACACACACACACACACACACACACACACACACAGGACAGAAGGGTTTTTTTTCCACTGCTTCATTTGCTAAAAGTTGTTCCTTTAGAGGGTAGAGTCCTGACCAAGTTTTCACCTCCAGTAGAAGAGGAGATAATCCCAACTAAGACTGGGCCTCCTCTTACCCTGGGCCCCATAGCAGTCTCATGGTCTGCCGCTATGGTAGTTACACCCCTGCTTGGGAATATGTGGCCACATATGTAACCAGTCTGGTTCAAATTCTTCATGTTTTAGGCTACTTGGCTACCGGCTGACGGCGGGGATGGGGCATGGATGCTTAGCAGTACTCATGGGCTGCTCATCTCTATTTTGTCTGCCTTACTAATCATAAAATAACTTTAGGTGGAGAATCCCTTTAAATGTGAGACGCTGTTGTATACATGTGACTCACAGAATAAGGCACGCCTTTTCGAAACTGTACCTATAGCTTTTAAACATAATGTGGGACTATTTAGAAGACAGATGTGATGTTAACATTTGCCGTACATTCGTAACGACATTACGATCTTAAAATTACATATTGACACTTTAAATGGGGAAAAGGCTCTAAATTTAGAACCTGCGGCAAGTTTTTGGCAAGAAAATGATTTGGGCTGCTGAGAAAAAAAATTGAAGTGCATAATCACTCTGACTGTTCCCATCTAGTTAGTCAAATGATTTACAAAAAAAATGTACGAAGTTGTAAAGCCGAACATTAAATCAGATGAAAACCACTTTAATGGTGAATGGATTGTATCATAAAGCTTTTCATAAAAGAAGAAAAATATTCAAGACGTTCTCTGCAGTTTGCAAGACCAGAGACCAAGTAGGTGAAACGGAACCCAGGGTTATGTGAAGGGTAAAGAAATAAAATGTTTTACATACACAGACGTGGTAATTATTGGGAAGCGGAGGGTTATTATTTATACATAATTTTCCTTTCTAAGGCTAAAATATTAAAAGAATGATGGTTCTTCTAGAATGTCCTTCTACTGAATTTTGAGTCATCCATCCAGTTGTCCATCTTGGAGGACCTGACACATTTGTGCATTGCGCAGATAGCCTATTCATTTCAATGAGCACTGTGCAATGCATCCATTGTCCTGTGGTGGCACTGCAGGGAAATTGAACACATACTGTCAGATTGATGGGGTATTCCGGTTATTAAAAGTTATAACAGATTGGTGGGGTTCTAATGCTGGGCCCTGCACTGATCACTGGAACAGGAAACCTCTACCCCTTGGAGGCCTCTGAAATGAATGGAGCGGCAGGTCAAGCATGTGCACTCCCACTCCACTTCTGTACATAAGTTCCATCCGGAAACAGAGGAGTACAGCGTACTTCTATTTCCAGAACTCCCATAGAGATTAATAAAGTGATAGTTTGCTGCCTGACCGGCCGCTCCGTTCATCTCGGGGGTGCTCCGAGAGGTACTAAGAACCTGTTCTCGTGAATGGTTGGACCCCCAATCTAATAGTTATCTATAATAGTTAATAGTCATGTGGATAGGGGATAACTTTTAACAACCAGAATTCTCCTATAATGCTGACCACTAGGGGCAGTAACATCAGGACACCCTACATATATTTAAAGGGGTATTCCCATCTCACAAATGTAGTTTGTATAGTTAGATATAGCCATACCAATATTATTACTAATAGAATGTATTTATATAAAATGTACCATTTAGAAGATTTGCCTATTTGTATATCCATTGTCCCACACACATCAGTCAGGCCGTTGCCCCTAGTTACGACAACCGTGACCATGTAGTAGTGGTGGCCGACTTGCTTTTATTCAAACCCGCTCTGAGGTAACTGCTGTATTGTGAACGCACATTGTATGAGCAAACGGAGACACATCTTAGGGTTGTAGCATTTTTGTTTGCACTTCCAAAACGCAGAGAAACAGATCCTGTTCCAAGATCAATTCATCTCTAGTCTGCATTTTGGATGGATCCTGACCATTGTGTTTTGGACTGGTAGCGTCCAAAATGCAGATCTGAAAGTATCCTAAGATGTGTCTCCTCATGCTCATGCAATGTGCGTTCACAATACAGCAGTTACATCAGAGCAGGTTTGAAAAAGAGCAAGCTGACCACCACTACTACATGGCCGCAGTGGTCGTAACTAGGGGCAACGGCCTGACTGATGTGTGTGGGACAATGGATATACAAATAGGGAAATCTTCTAAACGGTACATTTTATATAAATACATTCTATTAGTAATAATATTGGTATGGCTATATCTAACTATACAAACTACATTTGTGAGATGGGAATACCCCTTTAACGGTGTTTTCCAAGATTTTAGGTACACTTCCATCAAATGTTTTTCTTATCACATATTTAAAGTCTACTGTATATGTATTCTCTGCAATATACCGGTACATAGGAAGGCTAGGGATAAGATGGAAAGGCAGGGGTGTAACTACCATAGCGGTAGACCATGCAACTGCTATGGGGCCCAGGGCAAGAGGGGGCCCAGTCTTAGTTGGGATTATCACCTCTTCTACTGGAGGTAAAAACTTGGTCAAGACTCTACCCTCCAAAGGAACAACTTTTAGCAAATGAGGCAGTGGAAAAATGGCCCAAGGGTCATTGAAAAGGGTTTAGGCAGAAACCCTTCTGTCCTGTGTGGGGGGCCTGGTGTGATCCTTACTATGGGGCCCTTATTTCTCAATGTATGCCACTGTGGAAAGGGTATAACTCAACTTCATGTTGAACTTTAGGGACAAGGGTGGTGAAGCAGATTCTGAAATCCCTGCTTTGGGTACCTGTCTGAATGATGACCTTTTCTGTGTTTTCTGAAGGCACCTAGATGATGGTAGGGATGTGCAGTGTGGAAGCACTCTCACTTCTATCATTTGACGTGTTATTGACAGGCTGTATGAGCGGAGTCATACTTGTTGGCAGAAGCTTTATAGCAGCGGCATTTGACATTATAGCATTTTGGAGGAGCACGGATCTGGTTGTCTGGCTGTCACAGAAAAATATCTAGAGCTAATGGAGGCCAAGCCATCTGTCTGACAACCTCTCCTCCAGGAATGCTACTTACAAGGTGATTTATATAAAGGTGAATTTGAAATCATATATTTGCAAGAACAAAATGTTCTTTCATTTTATTCTGCCTTTTGATGATAGAAGTGAACAGAATAAGAATAATTTCCAAATCCAGGCCACCCAATATTTCTATAAAGTATACATAATTTAGTCTGCCCTTCACTGGAAGTGTTCTGCTCTTGATGGGTCAGAAAATGTTTAGTCCCTTACAGTCACAGTATAATATGGCCCTTAAAGGTATGGTAAAATAGACTAACCCTAAATCTTGAGGTGTATGAAATGTATCCATTTTTAAAGGAGTTTTCTGGGATTTTGATACTGATGACCTATCCTCAGGATAGATCATCCGTATCTGATCAGTGGGGGACCCCCGCCGATCAGCAGTTTGAGAAGACCCTAGCGCTCCTATGAGCACCATGGCCTTCTCACAGCTTACCAAGCAAGGCACCGTACATTGTATAGCGGCTGTGCTTGATATCTCGCTCAACCCCATTCATTTCAATGGAGCTGAGAGCAATACCAAGCAAAGCCGCTATACTATATATGACGCTGTTCTTCATAAGAACAGTGAAGGCCACTGTGTGTGAGCACAGCTGATCTGCAGGGGTTCCCCACTAATCAGGTACTGATGACCTATCCTGAGGATAGGTCATTAGTATCAAAATCCCAGAAAACCCCTTTAAAGGGGTTTTATCATCTTGGACAATGGGGGCATATCGCTAGGATATGCCCCCATTGTCCTATAGGTGCGGGTCCCACCGCTGGGACCCGCACCTATATCGAGAAAGGGGCCCCGAAAGTGAAGGAGGGCGCACCGCACATGTGCGGCCGCCCTCCATTCATTTGTATGGGGCCGCCGAAAATAGCCGAGCGCTGTCTCGGCTATTTCCGTCGGCTGTATACAAATGAATGGGAGCCGGGCCGCGCATGCACGGTGCGCTTCCATTCATTTCTATGGAGCCAACGGAAATAGCCGAGCCAGCGCTCGGCTATTTTCGGCGGCCCCATACAAATGAATGGAGGGAGGCTGCGCATGCACGGTGCGCCCTCCTTCACTTTCGGGGCCCCGTTCTCGATATAGGTGAGGGTCCCAGCGGTGGGACCCGCACCTATAGGACAATGGGGGCATATCCTAGCGATATGCCCCCATTGTCCAAGATGGTAAAACCCCTTTAAATACTTTCATTCTATGTAATAATACATCAGGTTCTGTTCACAATAATCACGCATAAGGTCCATTCAATGGACATGCACCGTTTTGACATTCACTTCCAATGCAATATAGAAAAAAGTTCAACTCCACAATGTAGGTTGCAATTTTTATTAAATGTGTAAGATATGTTGAGAAATGGGCCCCATTCCACATGGGCCATGCTATTCTAAACCACAAAAAAGCGTTTAGATGGATACTAGCCTGATTGAGGCCAAACGGACACTCTCAGCCTCTGTTGAGTTAATGAGGTTCCATAGATACACTTGGCGTACTCGGCGGGAAGTTTTCCTTCCTGATGCGATGGAAGGATTCCTACTGCAATGAAAAAGCAGAAACTGCACTGATAATGCCATCTCCTTATTATCGGTGCAGTTTTCATGACTACAAGGAGTAAAGGATCTTCTGTTACAATATGGCTACATGAGTACAGGTTCTTCATGCATCGAGAAGTGCTACAACAATCTGAAGGCCAGTACTGCAGAGGAATTTAGAGAGCCCTTCACCTCCATCATCACATATGCTCTTCTTCTGTCAGTTTGGGAGAGGTGGGAAGAGGGACAATGCTACTGCCAGTAAGGGAGGAAAAGACATGCTGCTGTCAATGAGAGAGGATAATTTGGGTGAAACTACTGCTGTCAGTGAGGGAGTAGAGGGCAGGGAAATACTGTTGTCAGTGGTGCTGCACTGTGGTATTCATCTGGTGCTGCTGAGGCGGTATTCTGTGCCACCCTGTAGTATTTGTTTGGCTCCGCTATAGAGGTATCTTGTGCTGCACCATGGTATTTGTTTGGTGCTGAAGTATTAATGGAGTCAGGGGCCGACTGGAGGATTCATCTGCTCCTCAGTGGGCCAATCCAAGCCTGGTACCCCCTGATATACCTATACATATATTTGGTGTTTGCTAGGAGGGCGTTTGGTTGTTATGCCTTTAGTTTCTGTGTCTCTTTGCCGGGTATAGTGAAAGCTATGTGCATTTGCTTCCAGAATCTTGAATCCCTGTCCATTTGTGTTGTTTCAGTGTATTCTCAAATTTGTGGTTCCGTGGTCTTATTGTTTTCTGGGCTACATCTTTCTCATCTGTTGCCACCCTCCTCCAGTTTGCTGTCATTTATTGGTTGGGTTTATAATGCTGTATTTGTTGTCTGATATGTGCTTCATAATATATATTTCTTTGTGACCATCTGTTTGCTCTGCTCAAGTCCCGAGGGTATCTGAGTACCAAGAGCCATTGATTAGGACTAAGGAAAAGCAACTACTACAGGTGAAGTCAAGTTCTGCAGTCTTGCAAACAACCAGCATTGTTGCAATATGCAAATGATCATTCTAATTAGAAGGACTTTCATGGCAATTAATCATACATATCAGTGTGTATTCATACAAGAATGCTTTATAGCTGTGATAGATCTCACATTCCCATTAATATCAGTGTGGAACGTAAGGTACACACCATATATCATTATACACTCTTATATTCTGCTCTATGTATAGCAGCAAAGCTGACATGTGAGTGACACCTTAATATTTAGGATTTCATATAGCTTTAAATAATAATGAATGACACATTCACGAGAATGAGCAAATGTATTCTAATATAAAGAAAACCATAATCAATGAGGAGAGCTACAGGCTGCCACCTAGTGTTCGCTGCTTAGTATTACAAGAGACCAGTTACTAGGTAAGTTCAATTACTTTGCCACCTAAGGTTAATATTTCTATAATTTAATTCCCTAGACTAGAAGAATTCGCAAAGCCAATACCGGAATATAATGCGGAGCATGGCATTTTATACATCAGTCAGGGCTCCAGGTCAGCGACTCGAAATTCAGCTGACCCTCATGTCGGAAGTTTTCTTGGCCTGATTTCTAATAAAGAATCTAGAACATTGGGTTGGCATAAACAAATCCACCGATTACTCACCCCACCCAAAAATAGCAGCATTTCTTAAAAAACCGCATTCACAAACAAATATATTTCAACGTGTTTTCCCTCTCACCACAAATGAAGACTCCTCTAATTACCACTTACTCCTTCCTTAGTGGTGACATGGTGGGAATAACCAAAACCACACGGTGGAAATGGTTTGGGAGGAACCGGTAGGAATTGCTAGACACATTTAAAATAAATACGAAAACAAGTGATCGAGATCTTACTGAAACGGACTACTTGCCTCATGAGATAATTAGACGTGTGGTTTACTGCTCATGTTACTAGATAAATAACAATCTGCTATGGAATTCATCATCTAGGCTATTATTGAGTGAAACTTTCCACCCATCCTATCATCTATGGAATACTTATACAACTTATACCATCGAATTCAACCTTTTTGGTAAATTGTCTTTGAATTGTCGTCTTAGAAACTTGTATTTTGTGTGAGTTTGGGGGTGGAGGACTGGGGGGGACAGTCTACATTTTTGTTAAAATTTGACATCATTTAACAAAAAATGTAAAAAAATATATTTTCCTTGTTTAGAATGAAGGCATCAATGAAGATTTTCCAATATTATTTACTATGAAATTCATTTACATACTTACAAAATTAAAGGGGCTGCCCCATAAATAATATTCTACAGTTTTTAAACCAACATCTGGATCTGAATACTTTTGTAATTGCATCTAATTAAAAATTTATTATAGCTACTGAGTAATCCAATGAAATCTCTCTGTCTAGCACCACCTGCTGTTTGCTCTTTTTCTCATTTCTCTGTCCTGTTCACTGAAAAGGCTGCACATGCTCAGTTCCATCCTTCAACTGCCACTAGCTGCAGCAGACAGGACACACCCTCTGAGAAAGGAGACATCCCCTAAGCAGCCTGTTTGAAATAAATCTAGTGGAATTAGAACAACGAGTGGGGAGATCTTTGGATCCATGTGAGGTACAGGGCTGGTTCTAGCTTTGTTAGAAAGATTTTTTAATGTAGTATTTTTTATGATTTTATTTTTTAACTAATCATGGGATAACCCCTTTAAAGAGGCATCTGGGAAGGTTACTTTCGATGACCTATCCTTAAGATAGCTCATTTCCGGGGATTGAACTAAAGGCTACTTGAAAGGGTTGCTGTGTGCTGGAACCAGGCAGTGAAATTAGACAGCTCTGTACGCCATGTAGTGGCCATCCCTGGTTACTGCAATGCTGCACCCATTCTAGTCCATCACAGTCTACAGTGCTATGTAGTTATGGCATATACTGACCTCTTTAAAATGCTACAAAGAGCAAAAATATATGTAAAGCTTTGTATCATTGTCAACCATGAAGAGGGGATCAGATGCCTGTCTATGTCCACTACTGATGACAACATGGAGCATGCACACAAACCTATTCTGTTTGATAGAACGGTGACATTGGATAATGTGGCCCTACGAGGACGAAGATTCCCATCTGATGAAGATGTGAACACAGCGGTGCATTCGTGGATCACAGCTCAGCCTAAAACACAGCGGTGCATTCGCGGCTCACAGCTCAGCTTAAAAGATTTTTTTAATTAGGGAATATGAAAGCTTGTTGACAGATGGACACAGTGTATTAAATGGCACAAGGTCATGTAAAAATTATGTATTTGTCTTTCCTGAAAGCTGAATAAAGGGATTTTCCAAGATTTTTATAGTCATGACCTATCCTCAGGATAAGGCATCAACATGTAATCGGTGGGGGTCCGACTCCCGGCATCCTAGACAATCAGCTATTTGAGGAGGCTGCAGTGTTCACCGGACCTATGGAGCCTCCTCACAGCTCCCCAAGCGCAATGCCATACATTGGATAACGGCTCTGCTTGGGATCACAACTCAGCCCCATTCACTTGAATGGGGCTGGGCTGCGTCTAGGCCACGCAACCAATGTACGGTGACGTCACTGGCCTAGGAAGAGGCCTAGGTGCTCACAGAGCACCACAGCCTTTTCATACAGCTGATCAGCAGAGGTCCTGGGTGTCAGACCCACACCGATCAGATATTGATAAATCTTTTTTGTGTGCATTCCTTTAAAATATTTTTCAACATTTTTCTAAAAACCCTACAATGAAATATATGTCGCCGTACTCTGATCTCTCCCACCATAGTGTCTTACGCAGCATTCCCTTATTACAATGACCTGCAAGAAAATCCAGTGCTCTCCAGACATGCCCTCCTAATAGCGTTCTGTTGTTGGTAAATTGAAAACCCATTTTCATTGTCATTTATTCGCCGCACGCTTTAATCTCTTATTTGAAAAATAAAACTGCTGAACGGTGACCAAATGTTGCATTTAATGTGTGTTTGGGGAGAGATGCTGCTCAGAAAACATACTTATGCAAGCTTTCTTTTCCCAATGACATTTTTCATTAGTTTTTGTGTTATCCAATATAGCAGCAAATGAATTTTTCAGCTGCCCTGCAAACGCTGATTGGCTCCATTAAAAGCTGCTGTGTTTAGCCAATTCTTACGTCCAACTTATATTTATTTTACCGAAAAATTCCAGACAGTTGTCATTAAAGGAGCAGCCTCCGGTATGTAGCAGGTGGTGATCAGCAATGCACCTGCTCAGTGGGTTGTCTTATGGAGAAAAGCTCCTGGCCCTATGCCCTATGAGGGCATATGGATACAACAGAGGTGGCTTGGAAGCCCCTCTATGAGCCAGAATAGTAAGCAGCTTTGCCAATAATTACATTGACAGCCATTCATTTGAAGTACTGCCATGGATTGCTACACTCCTCCCATGACGATGACAGGGTAAGTTTGTAGAAGAGTTGTTTTTTTAAATAAAATACTGATTGGTTCTTTTCCCTTTAATTATTATATTACCTTCTATATTTCTTGTAATGTAGTGAGCTAACATATATAAAGCCACTGTTCTGTGTCAGATGACCACCAAGACACATTCCAGAGTAGTTAACTCAAAAGACATGCGTATTGCACACTGGACATCCTTAGGAGGAGGGCCTGAATAGTATAAACCTTTGTGCACAAAGACAAAGAACTCAGCTCAAATGAGAGCATCATCCAGGTAGGATGTTGTAGGTCACTGTCTCTCTCTTGTATTACCATGGGGAGTAGGCCATGTGCTATGTGGGTAGTGTGGCCACATGACCTCCCCCCCTGCAGGCCAGGTGATTGATTATTATTTATTCTGTATGTTATTTCTCTGTTTTACCTTACATATATGTTTAATCACACTAAATATTTTTTACCACTTAGCCCGTGTAAGCCTATTTATTCTCAAATCTTCACATTTATATTGGAAAGCAGATTCCATGACAATCAGCCAGATTCCAGTGGGGATGTATGAAGATTTCCTAAATGCCCCTAAAACTGATAAAATAATAAAAGAATATATACTTACACTTAAAAGGGGTGTCCGCTTTTTACTATTGATGACCTATCCTCAGGATAGGTCATCAATATCTGATCATCGGAGGTCCGACACCCAGCACCCCCACTGATCAGCTATTTGAAGAGAAAGTGGCGCTCATATGAGAGCTGCTTTCTCTGCTCTGTTTACCTCCTCGCCGCAGAAATTGCAGTGGTGAGCAGTGTAATTACAGGTAAACAGAGCAGAGAAAGCATCTCTTATATGAGTGCTGCCTTCTCTTCAAACAGCTGATCCTCAGGATAGGTCATCAATATCTGATCATCGGGGGTCCGACACCCGACACCCCCACTGATCAGCTGTTTGAAGAGAAGGTGGCCCTCATATGAGAACTGCTTTCTCTGCTCTGTTTACCTGTTCGCCACAGAAATTGCAGTGGTGAGCAGGTGTAATTACAAGTATGGCATCCCAATTCACTTCTATGGGACAGCTCTGTCTGTTCAAACGCATAGGAAGGAGCTGTCCCACAGAAGTGAATGGGGACGCCATACTTCTAATTACACCTGCTCACCACTGCCATTTCTGCGGCAAGTAGGTAAACAGAGCAGAGAATGCAGCTCGCTTATGAGTGCTGCCTTCTCTTCAAACAGCTGATCCTCAGGATAGGTCATTAATATCAGATCAGCTGGGGTCAGACAACCTGCACCCCTGCCGATTTGATATTGATCCTGTGGATATGTCATCAATAGTAAAAAGCAGACAACCGCTTTAACCCCTTGGACATGTGCCCCAAATACTTTTGTATTCTTACTTCCAGTTTTGTAACTTTCCAACACTACATCTTCTCCGAAGCCATCATTCATAGTGCCAGCCACCGGTCCTGCTCCACCCAGCCAAGTATCCCCTGCATATCAACTCCACCAGCTAGGGAGACTGAGGATGAACATGTCCACTAGCATTCCAGTTTCTCCTCTAGAACTTCCAGAAAACCAATGTACACAAAGTCAGGCAGACAGAATCATATTATTTTGCTCTATAGTTACACGTGATTTGGAGCGCGATATCAGAGAAAACAAAGCATCAAGGACTACTACAAAGATATATGGAGAAATGAATCGCCATGGAATTTGGAACCAATTTAGTTTAATAAATCGAAATGGTCTTTGAGGCAGACATTCACCTTAAAGTTATAAAACTGCTTTAAACCAGGTCATTACTGGATCTGGCTGAAAGTGCTAAACCTTCACATCTATTATCTTTACACCGTACACCTAGTCATCCTGAAGGCTGTAAAGCAATAATTGCCAATGTTTGGTGCTTTGTGTGACACCAGCAGAGTTATAAGGCGGGAGGATGGGAACAATGCCTTCTATAAATCACATTTCTTGGAAAGATACTTGTACACAGAGAGCAGGACCGGACAGCAGCTTCTTTTCTAGGTTCCTCTGGCAATAAAGAAGTTCTTGTCTTCTCATTGTAACCTGCTCAGTACCAGGAACGTACCTCCTAGGACTTTTGAGGTGAATTGGCTGTCACTGCAGGTCACTGAAAGATTTGCAGATAATGTCTCTTTGTCATTCAGCTTTTCTTTATGTAAAGATTAGAAGCAGCTTAAAGGGGTTATGCAATGAACAATGTAAAAATCAGAGGACATGACCACCTCTTTCTAACCAAGCTAGGACCAGCCCTGTACCTCACATGGATCCAGAGATCTCCCCATTCATTGCTGTAATTGTTCTGCTGTGTTATTTCTCAGAGTGCGTGTCCTGCTGCAGCTGGTGGTAGCTGAAGGACGTAACTGAGCATGTGCGTCAGTAAAAGGCATATATTTACAATTGGCTGTAATAGCCACAAAAACCCCAACTTGCCCCTAAACTAATTAACTTTTAATAATCTCTAATAAAGTGAAAGATACTGAGCTATTTCGCCCTATAAATAAAATAAGCTCTCAGAGTGCACATACCACTGCTATACCCTGTTAGTCACTTGCTATCTTTGGTCAATAGAACACTAGATCGCTATCTTCAATTGTAAGACCGCTAGATATAGCTAACTAATACAACAGTCACATAGTTAGCTATATCTAGCGATCTTACAATTGAAGATAGTGATCTAGTGTTCTAGATCTATCCACCCGAATAAAGCTGAGGATATCCTCTTCTGGGTGGACATCCTCTTCTGGTATGTGCAGTAGGCATCTGTCATGCTGGGGAAGCAGCAGCAGATGTACTGGGCATGCGGCCATAGTGTATTCAACATTGCAGACGTGAGATTAAAGGGATAGATAAGATGTCTGCAAGCACATGGTCCTTGCCACTGAAGTAAATAGGAGAACCTTAGACTTCAATACAGAGACACGCATACAAGTATTGCCACTTTTCAACCTCTTTTCATATAGAAAAAATCACTATTTGTGAAGGAAACTTAAGGACAGGGTGTAACTAGACAATTATCTTAATGGGCGTAACTAGACAATGCTGGGTGTGGCAAATTGGAGGGATTGGCTTTGGACAGGTAGGTTTAGTGGTGGAAGTACTCTAAATTCTTCAGGGGGTACAGACCATAGGAACCCATTTTGTCCTCTTCGTCATCAGACCCTGGCCATGGGTGCCAAGGAGGCATTACACTACTCCGCTTTGGACATATTATGTAGTTACAGGATAAGACTGTGATATGGAGCTGGCCCAAAGTGAGGGAAAGCCTTTTCAGTCCTGTTTCTGACCATTCTCCGATTCCTCTGCACAGCCAGTCTTAAAGGGATTGTCCCATGACAAATGTAAAAAATGAGAATCAGACATCATATAATACATGACAATCTCTTTCTAATAAAGCTAGAACCAGCCCTGTACCTCACATGGATCCAGAGATCTCCACATTTATTGCTCTGCTAGATTTATATCAAGCTGACAGCTCAAGGGGAGTGTCTTTTCTGCTGCAGCTAAGGGGGCGTGTCTCAGCTCTCCTTATCACAGCTCAGGAGGCAGTTGAAGGATAAATCTGAGCATGTGCGGCCTTCTCAGTGAGCAGGTCAAAGAAATAAGAAAAAAAACAAACAGCAGGTGGCGCTATACAGATACATTTTATTGAATAACTTAGTATCTAAGATAAATTTTTAATTACATGCAATTACAAAAGTATTCAGATCCAGGTGCTGATTTGAAAACTGTAGAATATTTTTCGTGGGACAACCCCTTTAAATGTACAGCAGGGGTCTCAACTTTCTCCTTTCATCATTTGCAAAAAGCCTTTCAAACGACTGGAGGATTGTTTAGCGCTACTCTGTCTAGTTCCAGGAGGGAGACTCCTTGATTGTTATTGCAAATATGAAATCTTACATGGAAATGTTAACCAGATGCTTAACGAGCCGGCAGAAGAACTCATTGGCTTGACTCATCATTTATCGGGTGAGGAAATGGGTAATTGGTTACAAAGTATGAAAACGTTACACATTGCCCGAATCATTCCTCCTCAGATCTGTAATGAACCACTGAATATAATGGGATGGGTTTAGCTTTGCAGACATATGGTTTATGGTAAGATGGCCGAGCGCTCGTATCCCGCGCCTGCCCACCTGTTTGTAATTTGGGAGCTGACGAGAGAGACGTCTTGAAGCGTGATGGTGTTATGTAATAAAGAAGAAATGTGGCAGCGGAACACATGGTAAACGAATTAAATGCGCGCACCTCTCAATGATGAACAGCGGGATCGCGAGACAGCGTGCATTCATTATGTATCACTGCTACGTGGCATAGAATAGAGCTCATCTGCTCTGATAACTGTGGATCTTAACGGCTGGACTGGGGCAGCGCCTGGTGCAGGATCAGGTGTGCTGCTGACTGCTACAACTCTGCTAATACATTATCAAAGAACTCTACTGAAATCCTATAAAGCTTGTTAAAAAGTCCGATATGGACTCCAAGGGAGCCTTCTAGAAAAGCTTTTTCTGGGAGACAGGGGGGCACCACTAATGAGGCCAGGTGAGGCGATCGCCTCAGTCAGCACCAGGTAGGGGCAAGAGGGGGCAGCAGAAGGGCCATGGGCAATGAGTACTTTCATTGTGGAAACGCTCATCTCTACATATTCAATTGCATCGCTATACTCAGGACAGCAAATGAATGCTGCGACGGGGCTCGGAGCGATGTCTCCCTGGCCCACTGTTTCCTCTAATAGGCTTTAGTCCTAGATCCTGTAGCCTAGCAGAGGCTGGTGTCATCATTATCACGCTGACTGAGCCGGGCTGCATAGAGCTCAGGGCACAGGCTAGAAGAGATCTGTGTCTTGCATTTCATCGCTGACAACAGAATGGAGTATTTGAGTTCATTGTTTTTCTTTGGCAGCATGCTGTTGGGACACAATGGGGTGGGGGGTCATTGTTTTGTAATTGGAGAAAGCACTATGGGGACATTGCGGCTGTAAAAAGGAGCATTTTTGTACTGGGGACCACTGTGGGGCCATTCATTGTACTGTGGACACTAAAAGGGGGTAGTTTTTTGTACTGACACACGTTATAAGGGAGCATTTTTTGTACGGGCACATAAGGGGTCATTTTTTCGTACTTAGCGCACATTGTATGGGAGCATTTTTGTACTGGCACACATTCTAAGGTGGCTGCTATGGGGACATTTTTTCTACATGGGGCACGAAAAGTTTTTTTTTTTTTACTGGCACACGTCATAAGGGACCATTTTTTGCATTGGCAAACATAAAAGGGTATTTTTGTACTGCCACACATTATAAGGGAGCATTTTTGTACTGGCACAAATTGCAAGTGGGAATTATTTTACTGGCAAACATTATAAGGGGTAATTGTTTGTACAGGCACACACTATAAGGAAGTATTTTTTGTACAGGCACACACTATAGGGAGAATTAAAGTAATCCGCAGCTCTTTCCCTTATAGGTGGATCACAAGTTATGGTCATGGTAGCCTAGATGTAATCTGAGACCTAAAGGACATTTTGGGACAATAAAGTGGTAGGCATAGTGGGCACTTTAATTTTGTGATATGCCTTCACTACACCTAATCATAACACCAAGGTTGACCATTTTAGGGCACTCGAGACAGGTGGGGCAAGCCAAGGAATGCTCCCCCACCATTTATAAAATCCATCTTATAAGAAGAGACAGAACACTGTAGGTTATAAAGTATAATTAAATGGTGGGGATTAAAAAAAAGTCATACTCATCCTTACCGATCCCCCACTGTTTCCATCCTTAGGCTAACCGGGTCCCTACTGGTCTTTCTTCTCATTTTGGCATGGTAGGAACTCCTGGAGAGGGCTGTTCGTCACTAGATGAGGTGGGTCATCTTCAGGCATTTCCTGTCTGTCAGATGGGACCAAGAAGTAGAGAGGAGAAGGGACAAAGAGAACTATAGAATGATCTTGTATTGTATCCCAAAAATATCTATCCTCTAGACAACCCCTTTGATAAGGTTCTCCATCTGAATGCATCTGTATGAAACACATGTTGTGAGTTTAGCAAAGCCACCTTCAGATGGAGGATAGATAGATAGATAGATAGATAGATAGATAGATAGATAGATAGATAGATACTTGAGTCCATGTTCCTACCTGACACATGTGGCACGTAGACAGATCACTCACCAGAATCTGCAGCCTCTTCAGTGACTTTTCCTTCTTCTGTGTACAGGAAGGAGAGGGTCAGCATGGTGGGAAGGACACCAGCTCATCTTTCTGCAGACAGTGTAGCACACAAACTATTCCCCTAGGAAGTTGTCAACAAGGGCTCCCAAAAAGCACATGAGAGGAAGCACTCACTGCTTCCCATCATAATAGACTGGGAAGGGAGCACTGGAGCTATCACAGCTATCTGGAAAGAGCATCTGACAGCAGGATGCAATGAGGAGCTGGTTTGGTGCCCCCTTCACGAGAGCAAGGTATTGGGTCCTGGGCGATTGTTCGGGTCGCACAGCCTTAAAGGGGTTGTCCGAGTTATGAAAAAAAAAATATAGCACTGTAAATCTGATGGGCAGCAATATATAACTAAGTTAAGCAAGTTTTAGGCAAAAAAAATCCATATTTCCTCATTTCCCTGATTCTCTTCTGGTCTTTGTTTACATGCAATAACAACAATCTCAGCCCCTCCCCCTTCTCCCCCCCTCTCTGCAAAGGGAATGAATACAAGTGCTGAGTGACATGTCTGCCTGCTGGAATACTCAGCAGCATGTTGTATGTGTAGGACTACAAGTCCCAGCTGTACAATGACAATGCTGATACACACAGGAAATTCTCCCTACCTGTTCTTGTACAATACAATTCCTCTATAGCTCTTTGCCCAGCATTTGTCTCCTCTCACTGCTGCAGCTACTGTTTGTTCTAAAGCCTTGAGCCCTCAGTGTGTTCTGGCTGAAGGGGTTAATGTTTTATCTGAAGGAATCCAGGGAGAAAGCAGATAGCAGGAGCCCGGCAAAGAAAGGGGGCGTGGCCAGTGACGTCTCGTGTACAGACTGTTATCTGAACTCTGAGGCTTGTGAACGAAACATCACAGAGCAGAGAGATAAGGTGACATCACAGGTCATGTGACCCTGAGTCAACTCTGAGAAACCAGCAGCTTTAGAAACACAAAGTATATGGGAAAGTTGTTATACCTGACAAGTTAGAAACATATAAAGAACAAAAAAATAACTCGGACAACCCCTTTAAGGCCAGCCCTGCTACTGTGTAATGCAGGCTTTTTGTTGGTCAAGCGATGGGTGTCTGAACCGTAGTCCCTCACCTACAGCAGCGTCTGCAAATCTGTGGCTTGCTGGTCATTCTGCTGACCATAAATGCTGTAGCTTTTCAGGTATCAATTTCTTTGGTATTCTTGCAGTCTCTCTGGAGTAATGGTTTCATAGAAGAACTAGATCGAATCCTGGTCCCCTAAGACACTTGGAGTAGGAGAAATTGGATGTGCTTCTTCACTGCTCACTATCTAGACTAGAACTCACCTCCTGGCAAGAAGCAGAACCAGCCCATGCCTACCCAGATAGGAGAAATTGGATGGTTAGTCCCATTCCTACTGCCAACCATTGCCAGCTATACCCCATCTGCTGGTGTACAGGGCATACATGACATGGTAAAAAATTGCAAAGTAAAAACATTGCAGATACCCCGGGGTCTGGGTTACTGCACATAGCCTTGATTTTATCTATTTAATGTGCTTCTGGATGTGGCAGTCTCCACCAAGTACGAGGAGAAACCATCAATCCCTAACTTGGACAGCCCTTTCCTGTAGTTACATTTGGCACTACCATTAGGCATTTCGACAGCACAAGAACACAAGGTTGTATGGGTCTCCTAAGAACCATAGCTGCTGTCTCAAGGGTACACACCATGTAGCTCAATCGCCACCCCTCCCCCAGGGCCAGTTCTAGCCTTTCTGCTGCCTGAGGCGAAAATTAAAATGGCGCCCCTCTCTCCATGCCAAATTCTCACCTTGTGCACATTACCATATCCGTTTTATAGTATAATGCCGCTTGTAGTACAACGTACTCTTCCCTGTAGTATAATGCTTCCATTTGTATAATGCCCCCGTATATATAATGCCCCCATATATATAATGCCCCCATATATAATGCCACCCCTGGACTGATTTGCGGCCTGAAGCCTATTAGACTGAAAGGCAGGGATGGGAGCCAGAGGCTCCTGGTCTCTGCAGCAAACTGCTGCCACCTTGAGAACTATGTTGGTTACCACCCAAACACCAAGGGTACGGCCACAGGGTCAGGTTTCCTGGTGTAGTTTTGGAAGCCAAAATCAGGAGTGGATCATAAAAGGAGAGAATGTATATAGGACAGATACGACTGCTCCTCTTTTTTTGAATTCACTCCTGTTCACTCCTGTTCCCATGCAAGTTGTGCCCAGCTGAGCCTTAAAAAAATAGCCTCTTATATAAGGAAATGCATAGACTAATAGGTGGGGGAGGGGAGGCGCTTTCCAGCAGCGAGTTTTACGCTTATCACTAAATGAAACGTTTTTCCATTTGAAATGAGTTGTCTCCTTATGTAATCCATTTGTGTTTCCCCCTCCCCCGTCACTGTCCTGTTCAGCTAATTTCCTGCAATGTATCTCCCACTTCACACGCAGACAACCATAATTAAATGTTCCATTGTTTCCCTTCAGTTATCGAGCTTCCGAATTCATGAAAGGAGAAAGCTTATGAAATTACCGGCAGCCAAACGCGTCTGTTTCTTTCCTTTCTTTTTTTCAGGCCTCTGACAAGAGGCAATAAAAAGCAGAACACGTGTAAAACCGTTTGATAAGAATATTAATAAGCGCAGGTTTCATGAGACGTTGACGAAAAAATTATATGATGCAAAAAAAAAAAAAAATTGAAAACATTGACATCGATCGTCAGTGTTGATAGTGGAGCCCTGTTACAAGGTCAGGCTGTCAGAGCATGGTGAGAGTTGTAGTTGGGGAGCCGCAGGTTGGAGACCAGTGGCGAAAGCAACCTCCTGCGCAATCCTCTGTGAAATTTGGGAGCTGGGACAGTCCACCCATCTCATACACAGTTTGGTTATAACTAATTTAGGCTAGTAGTTCGCAACGTGTAGCTCTTCAGCCCTTGTGGAACTACAACCCCCAGCATGCAATAGCCAGAGGTTTGGGAATCACTGGTGTAAGCAATCCTCTGTGCATTAAGCACAAGTGGAGCACAACGTTCTCAAGTCAAGTCTGATAGCTCGTATCTACACTGATACATTGTTACAGCCCCAACAGCTTTGTAAGCAGGACTAAGGGCTCATGCACACAGTCATTGCCCAGCCGTGCCTGTATTGCGGCCCATAAACAGCGGGCACTGACCATGTTCTCACCTCATACCTCCCAACCATCCCGGATCCAGCGGGACAGTCCTGGATTGCAGTGGCTTTCCTGGTACGGCGGAGGTATGTCCCGCTTTCTTGCAGCTGTCTCTGTGCCCGTAGGATGCAGAGACAGTTGCCATATTAAACCGTATTGAAGCAGAGAGATGGCATGGCCTACCTGCTTCATTATTCCCCCTCCCCACCGGCTCTCTGCACCTCTTCTCTGTGCGGGGGGCGGAGCCTGACGGCATTCAGCCTAGGCTCCGCCCCCTCCACAGACCAGAGCAGCTGCTGTCCTCCTGCTGGCACAATGTGGGCATATTACTGGGGGCACAATGTGGGCATATTTCTGGGAGGCACAATGTGGGCATATAACTGGGGAGCAAACTCACGGAAAAAAAAGTGGTCTCAAATGGCAGAACATGCTCAAAAACCCCAAATGCTGTTGCGCATTTATAACCGGGGGAGCAAATCCCGCACATGTGGCCCGCTGCCGAACGTAATCCCCAGCAAAAAATGCATACAATGGAGGATGCCTGCAGCGGACCACATGTACCACAAAGACATCCTACACAGGGTAGACAAATGTGCGGATGTGACAATCTACATAGAAAAACACTTCACGGAAAATGGTGCACTACAGCGGAAAATGCAGTTGACAATATATGGCTAAACCCTCACTCTGATGTTAAAATGAGACTTTCGCCAATATATCCTTATATCAAAGACATACCGGAGCCCGAGCACCGCGTCAAGGTATCTCAGTTGGCACGGGACCTAACGCTATCCCTACTATGGTACAGGTAATGACAGATAGGTGCATGAGGTCCGAGACACAGCGACCAGCTCCCAGTTACCTCCAGCGTGAAATCACACATACGGTGGGAGGGGGGGGCGGAGGCTGTATTTCCCACATTGCCCTGACGTCATGTGACCCAGGCTGCACAGGTGCACCTGAATGTTACCCATTAGTATAATCAAGGCACCTTCAACCTGGAGTTGCCACGCCTCCAGGAATAAACGTACAAACAAACTCACGGAAAAAAAAGTGGTCTCAAATGGCAGAACATGCTCAAAAACCCCGATGCTATAGCGCATATATAACCGGGGGAGCAAATCCCGCACATGTGGCCCGCTGCCGAACGTAATCCCCAGCAAAAAATGCATACAATGGAGGATGCCTGCAGCGGACCACATGTACCACAAAGATATCCTACACAGGGTAGACAAATGTGCGGATGTGACAATCTACATAGAAAAACAATTCACGGAAAATGGTGCACTACAGCGGAAAATGCAGTTGACAATATATGGCTAAACCCTCACTCTGATGTTACATATCGGTTATATATGCGCTACAGCATCGGGGTTTTTGAGCATGTTCTGCCATTTGAGACCACTTTTTTTTCCGTGAGTTTGTTTGTACGTTTATTCCTGGAGGCGTGGCAACTCCAGGTTGAATGTGCCTTCATTATACTAATGGGTAACATTCAGGTGCACCTGTGCAGCCTGGGTCACATGACGTCAGGGCAATGTGGGAAATAAAGCCTCCGCCCCCCCCCACCCCACCGTATGTGTGATTTCACGCTGGAGGTAACTGGGAGCTGGTCGCTGTGTCTCGGACCTCATGCACCTATCTGTCATTACCTATATCATAGTAGGGATAGCGTTAGGTCCCGATGCCAACTGAGATACCTTGATGCGGTGCTCGGGCTCCGGTATGTCTTTGATATAAGGATATATTGGCGAAAGTCTCATTTTAACATCAGAGTGAGGGTTTAGCCATATATTGTCAACTGCATTTTCCGCTGTAGTGCACCATTTTCCGTGAATTATATAACTGGGGGGCACAGCTGGGCATATTACTGGGGGACACAGCTGGGCATATTACTTGGGGACACAGATGGGCATATTACTGGGGACACTGCTGGGTATATTACTGGGGGCACATAGCATAATACTGGGGACACAGCTGGGCATATTACTGGGGGCACAATGTGGGCATATTACTGGGGGGCACAGTTGGGCATAATTCTGTGAACACTCAAGGTGGGCATAAATAATGGGCAGTGGCATGAAGGGGATATAATTACTATGTGGGGGCATAGCGAGCTGCACAATGTGTCCCTTTTTGGTGGTTTACAAAGTTGGGAAGTATGGCTCACTGCATCACTTGAATGTGTCCGCAATCCAGAAGGTACAGTGCAGAACGGAAGCACGGAAACCCATGGAAGCACTACGGAGTAGCTTCTGTGGGGTTTCTCTCAGTGCCTCAGCACCGCAAAAACATATAACATATTCTATGTTTTTGCGGTGCAGACAGACCACAGACCCATTCAAGTCTAAATCATCATTTGCCGGTAGCAGATCGTTCCATCTAACCAGCCTCTGCTCCAGCAAACAATGATTGTGTATGGGGACGAGCAATGGCATTAGTGATCACTGCTCCCCATACTGTGGAGGAGATTGCTGTATGTAAATGTCTCCTCCACTGACAAACAGGAGATTTACAATTGTCTGCTCTATCTAGCATTGTAAAGGGGTGCTTTAATCAGCACATCCCGAGTGTGCAGGTGTACGGGGTGCCGTTTGTTTGCAATGTATTTTGCGACACAAAATGTCTTCTGTGACATAAAACAGGTGCACGTCACCATACACGATGTCACCAAACAGCACTCTGCTGTTGTTTTTTTGTTCTTACCCTTAAAGCTCATGCACACCAACGTATTTTCTTTCCGTGTCCGTTCCATTTTTTTTGCGGACCGTAGGTGGAACCATTCATTTCAATGGGTCCGCAAAAAAAACAGAAGTTACTCCATGTGCATTCCATTTCCATATGTCCGTTCCGCAAAAAAATAGAACATGTCCTATTATTGTCCGCATTACGGACAAGGATAGGACCGTTCTATTAGGTGCCAGCTGCTCCGTTCCACAAAATATGGAATACACACGGATGTCATCCGTATTTTTTGCGGACCGCAAAATACATGCAGTTGTGTGCATGAGCCCTTAGGGTGGCGGCAGTTCATATCACCCTATCTATTGTTTCTTTGATTGACCCCTTGGACAGCTTTCCCGTTCACTAACACAATAGTACATAAGAAAGGGGGCAGTGGTCTACTCAAGTTCCTGCCAAGGGAAAAAAGAGGTGGACCTTAACTTATCTCTCACTGAGTCTTTACATGTTCCTGCAGCGGCCTTCTGTCTTAAAGCAACATTAAAGGGGCTATCCGAAACTTTTATACTAATGACCTATCCTCTGGATGGATCACCAGTATCTGAACTGTGGGGGTGCGACACACGGGACCACTGCCGATCTGCTGTTTGAGAAGGCACCAGGGCTCCTGTCAGCGCCACGGTTTTCCCTCTGCTCACCAAGCACAGCGCCGTAAAGCGGCTGAGCTTTGTATCGCAGCTCAGCCGCATTCACTTCAATGGGGCTGAGCTGTGTCTAGGCCACATGACCGATGAACGTGAAGTCACATGGCCTATGGAAAGCTGCGAGAAGGCCACGGCGAGCATCTCTACCTTCTCAAATAGCTGATCAGTGAAGGTCCTGGGTGTCAGAACCCCACCGATCAGTATAGGAGACTCATAAAACTTAAACTTGGTTTACGAACCAAACACTTAGTTAATGCTCTCCCTTTTAATTTTTTAGCTGCACATCCGGCAATTCCCTGGATCCTCTTCTGCCATCCAAGATGGCCCCACAGCTTCTCAGGCTAGCTGAAGCACACTGTGCATTAGGTAGTCCAAGACACTTCCTACTGCCCTCTGATTGGCCAACACTGTTCACATGGGCGGTATCTGTCAATCCCAGGACAGGGCTGAACAAGCAGGAAGTGTCTTGCTCAGATTCTCCCATCATGGATTTGTTATTTTGCTCCGTGAAAAGCTAAAATATCGTTTCGCTGCTTAGAAATTTAATTTTTTAACCTTTTCTCTCATTTAACAGTTTCTTTCTCTCAGTGTGAAAAGGAAACATTTCTTCCCCCGAAACAAATCCTACCTTCAGAGTAATATGATTTACACCTCACTCGCACTGTGATAATTATCAGGCCCCAAGGAAAAAGTGTAACAAGCACTTTGCGGTAATTGTCTTGATTGTCACCACATCAAATCTTTTGTGTTTACAAACTGCAGCAAGGTGGCCTTCACACCGCGCCATATTTTCATTTCTTAAACGTCAAAATTTTTATTTATTATGAGGGGAAAATTATAGCTGGCGTACTCGCTGCTCTCAAATGTTACGGCACTTTGAAACATTTATGCATGTGGGATGTGGAAATGTCATCTACGTCTGGAACCAAAATTTCCCAAATCACTAGGTAGCAGCTCCATGCAATAGTCCTTTCTTAGCAATACAGCGAAAGGACGTACGTACCAAGTACAAGGGCATATGTACCAAACAGGCATTTATCTAATAGTACGGCTATATTCATGAATGGTGAGAAAAACATTCTAGAAAGTTTTTTATTTTTTTCCCCACTTTAATTCAAGTGCAGTTTTTGGACTAGTTAACTCATAGACAATTAACATGAAGATGACTTCTCCAGAAGAACAAGCACGATCCGATCCCTGTGATGTTGCGTGGCTCTGCTATGCTTCAGCAACGCACAGATTTGAAGTTAAATCATCGTATAATGTAATGATAACGAGCTTCTCTGCAGTCATTATGTCTCTGTCAAACGGTAATAAAAATTGGGTATTTGTCTCCTTCCCAATTCTCATGGAGACCTTGCAGATCTGCCAGTCCTCATTATGTCTTGATGGAAGAAAAAACCCATTAACACAGGTACTGTAGATTTTTAACAAGAGAGACAAGTAGGAACCAATTCTGGTCAATTACAATAAAAAGCTGAGCACCTAAACCCGACTGATCGAAATCTAATGATGTTCTTCTCTCCCATAACATGTTGTCTGCTGTCTTGCCTTATATCTTTCCATTTTTTGTAGTCCCTTTTACTTTGATGTGATGTCTTTAGATACATCCGGTGAACCATCAATGCCAATATTGGACGTGTGTGAGTTTTATCGCTTGGTTATTAGCACTTGATGTATTTTGTTATGTTCTTAAAAAGATTAATTACAAGCTGACATTGACTTATGGAGAACAAACACCTCCATGGTCCAGGAGCTGTGAAGTAGATGCATGCTGAGCTTGGGCCATGAACAGTAGATATTGCTTTCCTGGTGGGATCACCAGCACTACGGTATACCCTAAGGCCCCATTCAATACGGTCAATTGCGGAATAGATGCGGCCCCATTTACCTCTATGGGGCCGGGAGCCGCGGCACAGAGCTAGCATTTGAAGCATGTCCTATACTTTTCCGTACGCACGGACAAGTATAGGCATTTTCAATGGGGCCGCCCGGCGTGTGTTCCGAGCGCTGCGGAACACACGCCGGGCGCGCAATAATGCGGACCCGCAAATATACGTTCGTGTGAATGGACCCTAAATGTTGTAAACTTCTACAAATGTTGTAAACTTCTACAAATCTACACCTGACTTAGGTCTTTTGCAGGTGGCAATGACATTTGCATAAACCCTTTACAGGGATTGTCCAGGATTTTGATATGGATAACTAGGCTGTCAATATTAAATTGGCGGGGGTTCGACACACCACATGCCCACCACCATTGTATAGCGGATGAAGCTGATAACTTAAAACGTTACTTTCATTGAAGTGAAATTATCTGCTGTGTCCATTACAGACTGGATGGTGCTGTGTAGGTGATCAGAGGGAATGTGGGGTGTCAGACCCCCACCGATCTGTTACTGATGACCTATGCTGAGAATAGGATATCAGTATCAAAGTACTGGACAATCTGTTTAATGCAGCCTTTAAGTGGTTACGAAAGAATGGGGGGAGGGGTGTTGCCAACCCCCCTTCCCCCCCATTGGTCGGACTAGTAAAGGAATTCCCAGCGCTGGCTCCTCGCTCCTTCTCCTCCAGGCCTGCGATGCTCCTCTGGGCTCCTTCAATGTTAACATCGGGGTTGACATCCCCGCAGTCAATCACTAGCCACGGCAGTGACCGACTCCGCTTATATGATGACAAATTGTCACAGAAGTGGTTCCTGCATAGATTCTTATCTCCCTGGCTGGGCTTTTTCTCTCCCAATAATCAACTTTTATTACAGTGTTCACATTTTATCTGGGTCTTACACATATCTTATAGAATCTCATAGCAACATTTAGGCCCCATTCACACGACCGTATTTTTGCGGGTCCACATTATTGCGGACCCGCAATAATACGGGGGACGCCCGCTGTGTGTTCCGCACCGCTCAGAACACAAGCCAGGCAACCCCATTCAAAATGCCTATACTTGTCCGTGCATGTGGACAAGTATAGGACGTGCTTCATATTTTTCAGCGGAGCCGCGGCACGGAGCTAGCTCCGTGCGGCGGCTCCCCGCTCCCATAGAGATGAATGGGGCCGCATCTATTCCGCAATATTGTTGAATAGATACGGCCCCATTCATAAGGTTGTGTGAATGGGGCCTTAGTATGCCCCCCTCCAAGCCCACTCCAGTCAGATTTCTAAAAAAAAAAATCAACTTTTTTATTATGCAGAGGAAAATAATTTAAAAAAAAAAGTCACACTTAGAAAAAGTGGAAAAATGGAACACGTGCTTCATAAATATGGCACTATTTCTGAATACTATTTTTTTAATTGTATTCAAGCTGGGCAACTGGCATAAATATATTAATAAATCTCCTGCTTCCCATCTATTACAAAGCTGGTTGCCTGCAGCCACCACTAGGGGGAGCTTCAGCTTGAAAATGGAATCTGTTATCATGTTTGCAGTGAGCTTCCCCTAGTGGTGACTGCATGAAAATGCTGTGTTTTCACATTAGAAAGAGAAGGAGTCCAACACCAGGTGCCCCTCCCCCCTGGGGCCCATAGCAATCATGTAGTGTCTGCCTCCAGGGGTGGATTGGCCATAGACCTTACAGGGAAATTTCCAGGTGGCCCGATGCCCAGGGGGCCACCCTGAGCCCTCCTCACAGCCGCCAGTGGAAGTTTTTGGGGATATATTTTGTGCTGCTGGCAGTATTTTGTGATGGACTGTGGTATTTGGCTCTGATGGGGTGGTATAATGTGCCACTATATGGTATTGTTGGTCCTGCCTTCTATCAGTTTGGACCCGACTACAAAATGGGGGCCACTTATATTATTTTTTACAGGGCCACTTTAAGTTCCCAGTCCGCCCCTGTCTGCCTCCATTAAAGATACACCACTGTATCCCCTGCCCTACACGGAGAGAAGATCATTCTTAATGTATTTACAGTATTCAACTGATAAATTTATAAATCTCCTAAATAAAGCATACTGGTTGATTGCAGCCACCACTAGGGGGAGCTCTGGGGAAAACATTTTTGAAATGAATGGAAAAAAATCTCTTTGTAGTGAGAGAAATAGCCATTGTTTTGTGTTGAGAACAGAAGAAAGGATTTAAACCTGTGCCCCATAGCAGTCACGTGGCCTGCCTCCATGGTAGGTACGCCTTCTATAGAATCAAGTATCAGAATTGTACCTGAGGATTGGTATTTACATAACCTCTAGGCATTGTGTTTCCCCTCGAATGGTTAATTGTGATTGACAGATCATCGCGGTACGACAGATGCCCCCTACCAACCAGTCAGTAATTTTGTCACATTCCGAAACCTTTAACACCTGGCAATTAGGCCGAGCGCTAAACCCATCCTTTGAAATTAAATCATCTCAGATCTTCACGGCCGTGAAGCTTTTTTTTTCCCTCCCTTTGCACCTGTAGATTAAATCTCAATATTTGATGTCGCCTATTGAGATTAAGATTACGCTTTGTCTTCCTTATCACTTGACAGCTATTGTAAAACATTTGCTTTGAAAGAAAGCTTAACTGCGGCTCGCTAAACGTATCTATTACCGCCTTCAGAGCCATTGAATCGGCCGGCGGATTTCTACAAAAGACCATTTTCTCAGAACTGAAGAGATCTTAAATAACCAAGGAGAACTTCTTGTCTTTCTCCGTTGAAAAGCAGAATTTTTTTTTCTTTCTTCCAATGGATCTTTGTCCAAATAACATATTCACCAAATGTAATTGTTTGAAACCCTTTTCAATTTCCAAGCGGCGCTATTTTCACCTTCAAAAAAGAGATTTGCATCAAAAGGTGAAAGCAATTTTAGACCTCCATAAGGAATATACCTGGATTGGCGGTTTCTCATTTTTATCATGCCTTGGCAGTCTCTTTTGCTCCACGGTATTGAGATAACACTTTAATTTTCTATGAGCACTAACCCCAAAGAAAAGAGCATTGTTTTCTTGTGATAGCCGATTCGTGCGGTGCCCAAAGGAGTCTCCGCACGTCCGCAGACAAATGGGATTTCTAACAAAGAGACCGGCGAATCAAACAAAAAAAAATTCCAATTCATCAGACGGATTATTGGAAAGGAATTTAATGCTGTTTTACTCTAATCTTAACTTTTGACATGGACTCGTGTATTTAATACAAATACGTTGATTTGATACATATATATTTCTTAGAAATATACCGTAAATTGTGAAAGCAGGAAGGGAGATCAAACAAGCTGAAGAACTGGGTGATCACCAAATCCACAATCACATTCTTTTATCTCTGGGTAGCAGAAATACTGCACGCCATTTGAATGTCCATCTCAACATCTTCAAAAAAAAGGGGGTCAGTCAGCACATCCTTTTTTTCCTTAGCATCTCAACATCTTGCCGTGATTAGCTTCAGATATCTGTCCCGGTTAATTTCTTCATTGATCATTACAGTAATCGGATCTCTATTTTTCTGAGATTTTTTTTTATTTTTCAGAGCTCAAAATCACCTGAAAAGGTTGAAGAACACTATGAATGCCTGCATTAACCATTCAAGGGAGCCCAGGAGGTTACTACACACTGATTTATTATTGAATTATGTATCCAGTATGCAGTAACCTCAGAAGCTCCCCCTAGTGGTAGCTGCAGGCAGGCAAATTTGTATCATTCCACTTTATAGCTATGCAGGGCATTTGGAGCTAAGAATCAGAAGAAAGGAGCACTGAACTGTATGTAATAAAACGCTAATCAGCACAGGATGTTGGACCCAAAACGACATGGATAGTCAATTAAGGCAGGTCTCCTAAATGTATTCAGTTATTCGGCTCAAGCTGAGCTGACATTGAGTTGATGACAGAGCAGGAGGTACACATGACGTAGGGTCCCAGTGAGATTTCTGACATATTTATAATTTTTTTATTATATTATTATATATTTTTTTACAAAAATTTGTGTTCCACCTCACCTCAACTTCTATGTTGGAAAACGTGAAACAGGCGATGTATAATTATGGAGCTCATGTTAAACACCATATTTCCCTATAGTATTTCCATTAGACAATTGACATAACACATTATAAAACTCACAAGTAATGGCTGGCTCACAGTGATATATATGGATAAAAATAATAATAATAATAATTAAAATCAAATCAAATTATGCCAAGTACTCTCACCTGACTGGTGCCTACAGACCAGTTCCAAACAAATAAAAAGTGGTCTCTATAGTAAGGTCCTTACTTTAGAGATTACATGATAAAACTGACTACCTGCAGCCACCACTAGGAGGAGCTCCATGTGCAATACCAGAGACAGTACATGATTGAGTTCATAGCAACAGCTTGATCATTAGAGGGACCAGGAACAAAAAATGATTGGTTCCTGATCCTGTGGTTACAACGATAACAAAGCACTGCATTTTTTATTTTTGAAGTTGTTTGTGACCCTGGTAGTTTAAGGTGATTTTGATCCTGCCCTCTCTGTCTCCAGTCTCTCTGGCTCATTACTTATGGAATCCTGTTGATCTCTGGAGGAGGAGGGGACATGCAGCATCTCTGGGGTAATTGTCACTCCGGACAAGTTCTTTACTGTAGTAGTGTAAAGGAATGGCAGGCATGGCAATGGCATGGACATGGACGAAGCTGAGCCCCCCTGTATATAGTGCCACATGCTTAACACCCCTTGTATAGTGCCACTTATATGCCCCCCTTTATGTATAGTGCCTCTTATATGTACCCCCTTTACATGTTCCCCCTTTATGTGGAGTGCCTTTTATGTATAGTGGCTCTTATATGTGCCCCCTTTATGTATAGCGTCTCTTACATGTGCTCCCTTTTTGTATAGTGGCTCTTATATATGCCCCCTGTATGTATAGTACCTCTTATATGTGCCCCCTTTATGTATAGCTTTGCTTATATGTGCCCCCTTTATGTATAACATCTCTTACATGTGCTCCCTTTATGTATAGTGGTTCTTATATATGTCCCCTGTATGTACAGTACCTCTTATATGTGCCCCCTTTATGTATAGCGGCTCTTGTATGTGGCCCCTGAATACAGTATACAAACACTGTATTATAGTTAGAGATGAGCGAAGTTTTGAAAAATTCAATTCGGCAACTAGGTCAAAGTTAGCCAAGAAATTTGATTTGTTCCGTGTTAATTTGTTGCGAATCGCTATAAATCAGGTATACACATACCACTCTGCCTTAGGGTATGGCCATGCAGAGCGCCCTTGCTGCGGGCAGGTTGTGGCCATGCTGCAGTGAAGAACCACACGGTATTTGACAGAAAACACTGGGCACATTTATTAAGACCAGCGTTTTAGACCTCAACTAAACCACTAGATTGGCGGTGGTTCTGCCTAAATTATGAAATAACTTCGGCGGATCCTCCGCCACTGTTAAATGTAAGACAGCTTCCTTGTTGTCTTACATTTAGACCTTTTTCTACGCCGAAAACAGGCATAGAAAATGGTACATTAGATGGGCCTACTGGCCTGTCCCTTTCCCTGCCCACAATTTTAGACCTGTCGTGAGCAGAGAGAAGTCACAGATTAATATAGGCGTATCTCAGCTTAATAAATAACCCCCAGAATATTAATCAGCTCTAGCATACCCACTTTTCCAAACCCAACGTTCTCCTGCCATACAGGTGAGAGCCCTTCTTCTGTCATCTGCTTTTCCTCCTTTTCCACATCATCTAGTATCGATGAGAATATATCATCAGAAACATCCAGCTCCTCCTCTCTCTGCATCTTGCTGACTTTTCTAGGACATGGAGACTTTGAAGGATGATTTGTAAGAAGTAAAGCCAGCAAAAGATGAGGATGGTCATCATTAAGACCTGACCCCCCTAAGCGGTGCAGACTGGATGGTATTGGTTGGCATGCTGACAGTGGAACAATTAAGGCTTCCATCTTATTGGTATTAAATAGTGTTGGGCAAATCGAACTCCACGAATTCGATCCGAATTTCAGGGAAAATTCAATTCGCCGCAAAGCCAAATTTCCTCCAAATTTTCCACTTGAATGGGATCTCAGCTGCATTGCCCCGGCACGACCACTACACAGTGGACGGAACCATGTACTTTCAGGTCTGTCCACTGTATAGTTTCCAGGCATTGATGGCTACCTGAAACCACTGACCGATGTGGGTGCTGGGTGTCGGACTCGTCGAAATCTGATATTGATGACCTATCCTGAAATCAGACCATCAATATTTAAGTCTCATAAAAGTCCTTTAACCTGCATTACCACGTGAGATCTCTTGATTCCCTTCACCCATAATAAAGGTAACTGCAAAAAGACCCTATGATTTCCAGACATCAAGATCCAATTCCAGCTGATAATTCAGTGATAGGCCAATCAGTCGGACTTAGATTCCTTGGGCTCACCAAGCCTTCCTTCCACCTACACAGAAAACGTACACTATTAAATGTTATCATTTTCGTTGCCAGGGGCGGACTGGCCATAAAGCCTACAGAGAAATTTCCCAGTGGGCAAAATCCCAAGGGGCCGCCCAAGTCCTTCTCATGGCTACAGCCGCAGGTGGCCTCCTGAATTCAACTGTATCACCATCGTCAGTATGGTGATAGGGCAGTATTTCATGCTGCATTGTTGTGTTTAGTTTTGCTGGGGCGGTATCTTGTGCTACACTACGGTATTGCTGGTCCCACCTACTTCTGTTGTCCCTGCCTACTTCTGTTGCCTCACCTTCTGTCAATTTGAATTCACCTACAACTTAGGGCCACTTTAGGGTTTTTGTTTTCCAGGGCCACTTTAAGTTCCCAGTTTGCCCCTGTTCGTTTCACCCCAGGCGTATAATTGAGATCTAATGGGTTATTTGTCAATTGTCCCAAAAGAAATAAACCCTAGTGATGAGGAATTGGCTCCAGTCATTTAAAAACGAGGTTGTCTTTGGTCCACCTTTAGACCTATTACTGTGACAGTGCTTGGACCAACTGGAGAATCCTCTGGGACTCTGGAGGGCCAGTCTAGACTTTGGTTGATGCCCCTAGAGCACTTTGGCAGTGTCTTGGCTCAAGCACTTTTTGAGTATCTGGTGGGATTCGATAACATTTACAAAGTGACATTCACAAGTCTTTTGAAGTCTATCCTGGATTTTCCATTAGTTAGAAGGGAACAGATTTTAAAGGCCCTTTAGAAGAGCGTGAAAAAACAATTTAAGTTTCAGGGACTTTTTAAGCATTGATGCATACAATAGTGTACTTAAAATGCTGTTTTTTAACCTGATATTGAAATATCTGAGAGAAAATGTTAAGGGCCATGTCATGTGTTAGAGGAGCGGTTCCTGGTCAATGGCTCAAAGAGAATATTGAGGCTTGGAAATAATTGCTATCCAAATCCAACAGATACACGCATCCAGCCGTCCCACACAGGCTTTTTATAGGAAAGGCAATTACACATGTGCCTGGCATCTCTGATGAGGGGGAAAATGACAAATTATAAAAGTAAATGGCTTCAAATGAGATAGGTGCATTTTACAACTCACTTCATAGGAATGATAAGCCCAGGAAGGATATTGAGGCTTATTTAATTACATGGTACATCCAACAAAGATATGAGTACACAGCTACCTACAGTACCTACCTCTTCATATCCTGACAGAGGCATACACAGAGAAATGGAGGCCCTTTGGCAAAATCAACATGGGGCCCCAAGGTCAATTCTGTTGGGCTTTGAAAAGTTTGACTGCTCTTACTGTAAAGAATCCTTTTCTATATTGAAGATGGAGCCTCGTTCCACAACACGTAACTGGTCCTAGCCTGGTTTTTGTAATGAATATCGTGGGTGTCAAATTCGTTGCATGCATTGGACGTATCGTTGAGATCACATAAGTTATTTGTCAATCATCCCATATGAAATAGACTCTAGTGACAATGAATTGGCTCCAAAGTCATTTCCAAATGAGGTTGTCTTTTGCTTCACTTTTTAGACCCATTATTAACGCAGTACTCTGGAGGGCCAAGACAATAAGTTTTTGATATTGATATATATATTTATGATGTTAATATGATCTTAAAGGGGTTATCCCATGACTACTGTAAAAAATGAAAATCAGACATCATATAGGATATGACAATATCAAAGCTAGAACCAGCCCTGTACCTCACATGGATCCAGAGATCTCCCCATTCATTACTCTGCTGGCAGCTCAGGGGAGTGTCTTTTCTGCTGCAGCTCAGGGGGTGTGTCTCAGCTCTCCCTATCACAGCTCAGGAGGCAGTGGAAGGATTAAACTGAGCATGTGCGGCCTTCTCAGTGAGCCGGACGAAAAAATAAGAAAAAAAAAACAAACAAACAGCAGGTGGCGCTATACAGATACATTTTAATGATTAATTCAGTTGTTATACTAAATTCTTAATTACATGCAATCACAAAAGTGTTTAGATCCAGGTGCTGGTTTGAAAACTGTAGGATATCTTTAGTGGAACAACCCCTTGGCTAAGCTAAACGAGCCCAAGTTCCTTTTAAGAAATTCATCTTGATATACTGAATGTGTATGAGTAAGGTTACATTCACACGAACATATTTTGTTTCTGTTTTTGGCGGATTGTATACGGACCCATTCATTTCAATGCGGACAGCACACTGTGTTCTGTCTGCACCCATATGTCCGTTCCGTAGCCCCGCAAAAAAGATAGAACACGTCCTATTCTTCTCCGTTTTGCAGATGGATCCACTAAAAAAAACGGATGCCATACGAACATCATGCGTTTTTTGTTTTTTTTGCAAATCCGTAATTTGCTGACCGCAAAATATATACGGTCGTGTGAATATAGCCTAAGAAATAAGGAGCAACGAGAAGGAAATATGACTGTAGGATCTGACTACACACAAGGTTCATTGTAGTCTGTTACCATGGAAACACTTGTCTGCATTTGATCTGTGGACACAAAATGGTAGATTTTTAATCAAGACTATATGCAAAAGAGCTTCATTTTTTATTTTTGTTTTAGATGGACATATCCTTTAATGTGTATTATTAGACTGATCCTGATGACAAGGGTTGTGGTCTCAATAATAAGATTATAAGGCAGTTGCATATTCTTGGAGATTGCATATCTGAACAGTAGTATCAAGGAAGGTAGTAGTCATGTTGTAAAATATGTTTGCCCTTTTAATAATTTTAGGAAATGCAAGGTTTCATGAAATGTGGATTTTGGCAGCTAGCAATGTATCTGTATAATATTTAAATTGCCCCTGAGGCAGGAAGATCGGTACTTACAGAGGTCCAATTCTTAAGAAATATATGAGACGTAAAGAGCGATTCTGTGGATTTTATGTTGATATAAATTTTGTACAATTGAGAATTTCAGTAGCCAGAGGCAACAAATGAAATATGCATCCTCCCCCTTCTTACAAGGATTCACTTACTTTTGGAATCATGCTTTCTCTGTGATCTATATAGATACAGTCAACACTATAAAATATACATCAAGATGAGAGTTATACGACGCTGGGGAGATCATAAAACCCACATGTTTTACATGTCTCAATCTACAAAGGTCAGTGAGGTTATACAGTCATTGAAAGTAAAATCAAGAGGAATGGAACAATAGTCTCCAATAGGTTTATTAAAAAAAAAATGGGTGGCATTGTAGCCCCATGGAAAGAAAACTGAGCCCCAAGACCTGATAGACTATTTGAAAATATGAGGAAAAATACATTTTTTTTACTATATTTCTTAAAGGAATTGTTATGGCACCTCCTGGTGTTTTTTCAGTTTTTTTTTCTCACAATGTCCACTTAGTGTCTAGTGCTGGTGGTCACACGTGCTCGGTATCTCAGTCCTACGGTCTGGATCCTCTTATACACAGATGGCTGAGTGATTTATTCTGTTGCACAAGCCAAACAATAAGAGTCGGCATAGAAGAACCTTCTCACCGGCACTGGGCACATGAGGTGAAGTTCTGAGACGGATCAAAAAGAACAACAAGGGGGGACACCATAAGGCTCCTTTCACATGTTCGCAAAATGGGTCCTCATCCGTTCTGCAAATTTTCAATTTCAATTCGCAAAAAAATAGAACATGTCCTATTCTTGTCCGTATCCACGGACAAGAAAAGTCATTTCTATTATAGAGCCGGCCATGTGCGGCTCGCAAAATGCGGAACACACATGGCCGGTGTCCGTGTTTTGCGGAACCACAATGACATACGGACATGTGAATGAAGCCCAACACCAAAATTGATTTTGTTTTTCAGAGACAGGCTAATCGTGACAGGTTCTAGATGAGTAGTAGGTAAATGGCGTGGCACGCTTGTCGGTAGTCGTGTGGGTGCTTTTGGTTGTGGCTACCAAGCCTCGTACTAGTATATCATATAAACCGGAGCACTCCAAAAGATTAGTATGCAAATTAATCTTTATTACGTAGTCGTATAGGGCAACTCACAACATGCTCAGGTGAAGACTCACCAAACCACTACTTCAAGCAATACTATCTACCTCTCTTTTCTATGTCAACTTGTGTTTGAAAAAGGTCTAGATGACTGGAACGTTACCTCTTGAGTTGCTCTATACGACTACGTAATAAAGATTAATTTGCATGCTAATCTTTTGGAGTGCTCCGGTTTATATGATATACTAGGTTCTAGATGAGATCATTGATGAGGGCAACTATAGCCAGACTGTTCACATGGCATAAGAAAGAATGACCCCAGTGTTGTTGGAATTGAGGTGAGTACTTAATGGGTGTGGTTGGCACATTATCTAATCCCTAATAAGAAGGGAATGTGCAACGGGATGGCCTCCCTCCAGCACCCGCTAAAGATGTTGTAACGCACGTCCTAAGTGTAGAAATGCCAAGTGATATTTGTCTGGCCTCAAATGTCTCTGGTGTGTCACGGCGCTCCTACCTGGAAACAGCTGGACCCCAGGCTTTGGCTCTGGTTGCAATAAATAGGGGGAATAATTGAGGGATGTAGTAATAAATTAGTCAAGACCTTGAGGTGAAATCCAAACGCAGCTTTACTTAATTACTTTACTTAGACTTGCATCCAAATAAACTTCTGGCTTTATCTTGGCTTCTAGCAGGTTTTAGCATTAAAACTGGCAGGCAAAATCCTCTGCTCTAATTCTCTGTAGCTCTCTGCTGTGCAGACAAGCTGTAAACTTGGATTACTTCAAATGGCTGCACTTTTCTTCTTGGTCAGACTTAAGTTAGGCCAGGGAAATACCTCCTGGCTGCTGAGGCTGTATACCTCTGTCTTCCAGGCCAGCAGAGCTGAAGGTGCTCTGGCTGGCATGTGCACGTCCAGCAGAGACATGCCCTGCGCACCCTTCCCCTGGTAGGGGGTAACCTAGACTGGTTCTAGCTAGATCTCCACCCTCACTGCAGGAAGGGGAACAGTCCACTTTTCTTCAGAGTGGGTTAGAATGGAATGGAAAGGTTCATGCTGAGTAAACTATAAAGTAGCTCTGCCTTTGTTTTGCTGTCACCCGCTGGTAGTCCAGGCACATTACATGATAAAATAGTTGCATAATATTGGTATAGATATACACATTTTTTTGCAGGTCCGGAAATAAGATTGCTTAGAATGACAATTTTTTAGCAGACACAGATAGAAGCAGGGCGTAGGAATGGTAACACCACTCTGGGGTATTACAAATGTCCAAAGTAGAGGACTACTCTAAAGGGGTTCCCCTCATCTTATAAAGTAACAGCATCTCCAACCTCTGGGACTGCATTAACCTGAGAATGAAGGTTGGCACAGCACTGGGTCACTGTTTTTGCCTCCAGCATGGCGGTGTCCCAGCTACTGGCTCTACGGTGAACTACATACTTTCTTTCAAGTGTATGGGGCAGATGGCATCTCCTTGCATAGCTAGGGGGAACTGCTGGGAAATGAAGACTTAGAAGAAGATGCCAAAGCAGCATTGAGTCACCTTTATTCCCAGGATCGGCAGAGTTCCAGAGGTTATCCTAAGTCATGATGGGAAAAAACCCTTTTAGCTTCTACCTTCTCTTCGTAAAGTTTCTACATTTAAAAAATAGGCACAAAATTTCTTTCCAATACCTTTCAGATGGTAATGTTACAATTCTGTGATACTCAAATCCCAGAAACCAGTACAGGAATCGGTTAATGGACAGACAGCTTTCAGGCAGCTTTAGGAGGTTAGGTATCCCCGGGAGATGTATTCCTATTGTGAATGACAAGGTGTCTTCAAAGCTGCATTCGGAATTAATAATCTCACTGAGCGAGCACCTGAAGTCTAAAAAGAATTCTGTCCAAGGAAATTACTTCAAGGTTTTAGAAAAACCTCTATGGGGAGAAAATCATAAAGTTCCCAAATTACATTTCACTTATATACACAGCTGAGATGCAGCGATAATACAGGTTTTTCTCTCTGGAGATTTTTTTTTTCTTTTTAACTGTTACCTAAATGAGTATATGTTCTTGAGGGAATTAAAATACATCTTCCTTTCTATGCTTAGGAGTCCTACTGACTATTCAAATAAATAAAACACAAGTTATAATGAATCTTTTTTCCACAAAACTATATTTCTCGCTTGTATCATTGGGGGAAACAGAAAACCATGGGTATAGCTGTTGCCACTTGGAGTCAACACTAAGGCCTCTTTCACATTAGCGGCAGCACGGATCCGGCAGGTGAAGGGTGCTGCCGGATCCGTGCTGCCACAGGGACATGTGTAGGGCCGGAACCGCGCTCCGGCCCCACACATGTCACACAGTACATACACACAGACATATACACATACATACTTACATGCTCCCGGCAGGTCTCCACAGCACAGTACAGGAGCAGGACGGCGCGCACATAGGATGATTCCCCACAGCACCCTCTGCTGGTGGAATTGTCCTATGTGTGCGCCATCCTGCTCCTCCTGCGCTATGGTGACCTGCCAGGAGCATGCAAGTATGTATGTGTATATGTCTGTGTATGTTTATGTGTATGTATGTGTGCAGGTGACGGATCCGTCATGAACTCCATTGAAACTCAATGGAGGACGGATCCATTCACCATTGTATCACACCAAACGGATCCGTCCCCATTGACTTTCATTGGGGGTCATTCCGGATCCGTCTTGGTGCAGATGCCTGGACCGGTTGCGGTCTGCTCTCCGGTCTGAAGACAGAACGGAATGCTTCTAGGAGCATTCCGTTGTCTTCAGTTCAGTTATGCCCCCATTGACAATGAATGGGGACAAAACTGAAGCGTTTTATTCCGGTATTGAGCCCCTATGACAGAACTCAATACCGGAATTATAAAACGCTAGTATGAAAGTAGCCTAAGGTGAAAAGTGTTAACTCCTCCTTTATATCCCCCTCCTGCAGTCACTGAGTTAATCAGTTTTGATTTAGGGCCTGTAGGAGGCAGACCTCCCTGCTTTGCAGGGCACATATCTGCCATTTTCATTCATTTTAGTTTGTTACTTTACCTTTTTGGGGATGGGAAACAGAAATGCTTCACCTGTTTACATGGGGAGGAAGGCTGGTGTCGGTTCCTCCCACAGCCCGACCTCCCCGAAGAAGACAAAGTGGACCAGGGCAGCCCGGCTCCCCTGCATCTCGCCAGCCTTGGAGTCACTGCATTTCTGCAGTCCCCCCTCCATTCCAACCTCCTACCACCTCGGTGCTAGTGGCTGAAGGGGTGACCCTGCTGGTACCCAGAATGGGGATGAAGCGAAGAGGATGAAGATGTGGTGAGTATGGTGAACCCTGGGTGAGTATAACCCCTTCTGTCCTCCTACTCTCTGTGCCTCTTGGGGCCCACACCATTGCCACTCCCTCAAGACCAGGGCTTCCTCCTCTTCATTTCTCCTAGAGCAGGGAGGCTCAACCTGCGGCCCACCAGCTGTTGTAAAACTACAACTCCCACCATGCCCTTCTGTAGGCCAACAGCTGTAGGCTGTCCGGGAATGATGGGAGTTGTAGTTTTGCAAAAGCTGGAGGGCCGCAGGTTGAGAATGCCCGTCCTAGAGCTACCAGCATAAATCCCCCTCTCCCTCCAGGACCGCAGGGCCTATTTCACAGTAGTTGCTATCTCAGACCTTCCTCGGCCCTCTGTTTTGCCCAGGTCTTGCTCCGCATGTGTCCTTCCAGTTGACCCCCCTCACTACTTGATGCCCCGGCTTTTGCGGCCTACTAGGCCACAACATCTGAGCCAGTTTGGAGGGCGAGAACTGTGCTCCCCATACACCCTCCACCTCAAGGAGCCCCTGTGCTCCTCTGGCATTCCTCAAACGAATCAAGGCCCATAACTTCTGGCCTAACCCCTCCCCCATGTCTACCTCTTCCTTGCCTCTCAATAAAGCCTGGACAGTTCAATAAATAGAGCTAATAACGCTGGGGCTGAATGTTTCAACAAAATGCATAGTTAAATAAATCATTAAAAAAAAAAAAGAAAAAAAATTAACCCCTGGTTCAGTTCCGGACAGACTCCCCACCGGCCCTCTCCCCTATCATCAATACATGTTCCGCCAGCAAGAACCATAGAGGGAGAACCCCCCCTTCCTTCCCCCTTTTTTTCATAAGGTACAATTTTGCAAAGGCGGAGTATTCGCTCCGGCACTGAATGCGGGAACTATTACAGTTCTGGTGCATCCTGTTGCATTAACCCCTTCCACAGGCAGAGTAATTGCACTACCACTGGATACTGTACATCCTGTCATATTACTCCCTTATACAGGCGGAGTACTTGCATTACCTGTGGATACCGTACATCCTGTCGCATTACCCCCTTCCACAGGCGGAGTACTTGTACTAACATTGAATACTGTGCCCACTAACACTCTACTTCCTGACACAGTGGAATATTGGCACTATTGCTGGATGAGGTACTGCTACTGCAATGTACACTCTGTCGTATTACTCCCCTTCCACAGGAGGCGGTACATACTATTGCCTTTATTCCTCAGCAGGTGGCATGTGGGCTCTACCACTGGATACTGTGGCTACCACCGCATTATCCCCTTCATCAGGTAGACCTTTTCTGTGTTTCTGCACAAAAAAAAAATCCTACTGTTTTCAATGTGACAGGATCCTTTTAAAGGAAATGGGTCATCAGAAAATGACCAACTGATTAAATTGAATTTTTATGTTAAACATGTTTTAAGAATATTTCATGCACTGTCTTTAAATGGTTGTGGTGTTTTTATTTTGTATGTATCTATCGAAATAACATGGACCCTTAAACATTACAGTTTTCCCACTGGCCACTAGAGTTGTCACAATCACGGGACATTTCTGAAACTCACTTTTCAGCTTTGCTGTGTAGACTGGGACAGACTATGCAGAGCGTGGGAGATTTAGGGTAAATGCAAAGATCCAGTCAGGATTTTGCCACAAATCCACAGGGATTTTGTGGCAAATTTTTCCTTTTGAAGGGGTGAAATTAGTGGTGAAATTGAGCATTTAGAATGGGAAACAGAATGAGCATGTAGAACAGGCAACAGATTGAACATGCTTTTTTTGTTTTCCCTGGAAAATATATGCTATATGTGGATGGCATTTTCTTTCCCTTGGGTTTTCAGGTAGGGAAGCGATAATTTATCACTTCCTAGTCCAGTGGTCAGCAGCCTTCGGCACTCCAGCTGCTGTGAAACTACAACGCCCAGCATGCACACTTACTAGGCTGTTTTTTGTTTTTTTTTAAACTCGCTTAGAAATGAAAGGAGGATTCTGGGAGTTATAGTTTCAGAACAGCTGGAGTGCCGGAGGTTGCTGATCCCTGTCCTAGACTCTAATAATCGATGACATTTCTCTGTCCATTGACTCCCATTCATTACAGTGTGAACAAAGCCTTAAAGGGAACCTGTCATCTCCGAAACACCCCCTAAACTAGAGTAAGCGTTGTATAGTGTAAGTGATACTGAATCCGAATATGTAAGTTTTATCTTCATACTCACTTCCATTCCGACGCTGTGCTCCCACAAACCTGCAGTAAAATACATTGAGAGAACTCTTCTTTGAGTCCTCTCCATTATGTGAGTGAGCACTGGAGTCCACTGAGTGCATTTTACTGCAGGTTTGTGGGAGCACAGCGTCAGAATGGAAGTGAGTATGAAGATAAAATGTACATATTCGGATTCAGCATCACTTACACTATACAAAGCTTACTCTAGTTCAGGGGGCGTTTTGGAGATGACAGGTTCCCTTTAAACCGCAAAAAAGAAGACTTGAGAGAAATTTTTCAAAATATTTATTTTGAAAATGCATGTACAAATACTTGTAAGAACCAATTCTCTTAACACTGGGCATTTATAAAACAGCTCATAGCAAAGAATGATGGAAGCGTCACCAGTCCTTAAAAAGTAGAAACCAGTCGTCTTCCTCAGTGTCGACAAATAATTCTCCGAACGGCAAAAAAAAAAAGGCAACGCCAAGAAACAGTAAAACAGTCCATGGGTCCTTTATAGGCCTTCATACCATGGTTGCACGGGGCATCTAATCTGCAGCATTTCCGGCAGTAGCAAAGTGGCTACCAAAAAAAAAATTAAATAAAATATCCATGTGAAAATTTACTGTAAATCTGCAGCATGTAAGTTAATTCTGCGGATTTCACCCTTTGCAATGTACGGGGTAATATCTGCATGTAACGAATACGGATTTTGCTGCAAGTTAAGTCCCGCGTATCGGTACTTTTATTCTCCCACATTCACATAATAAATGGCTTTGTGAGCTCCAGCCGAGACTCCTCGCTTGCAGAGCGCGGCTTTAAGAACTGTATGTAACAAGAAGAAAAAAAAAAATTCTATACATGATGCATCACTTTGTACAACCCAGTCTTATTAAAAGAACCATTCAGATGAACATTGCCCCCAGCGTATGAAAGGTACGTGGCTCCATACCAAGGCGCCATTGTGGCCTCACCGCTATTAAAAAATATAAAATATTACAACTCCCTTGGATTTTTTTTTCTCCTTCTTTTCCCGACTCGTATAAAGCAAGAGAACAATAAGCGAGAGAAGGGAGGGGGGGAAAAAAAATCATTATGTCTGTACAGGGTCCCTTTGTGTTTTTCATCCTCTATAGCTGCTATTTTATAAGCTCTGAAATGTGTTTGAACTTGAAGAAAATCAATATTCTCTTTGTAAAAAGGGGAGCGCTTAATGACATGAGAAAGAAGTGTTCTGTAAACATGATTAGCTTCCTTAAAGACCGGCAGATTGTCTCTAAAAAGCCCATCACGTGTGCTGTAACGGTGGCGGAAGTGGCCCGTAAGGGACGTTTTTTTCTAGACTACATTATGGTCGGTTCGGGGGAAAAAGCTGTGCAAAAAGTAACAAAACAAAAAAAAAAAAAAACATTTTTCACAGCATTAAAAACCCTTTATTGGTTAAGGGTTCTCTTGGTAGCACAGGGGTTCATTCAACCAGTCCGGTTAGAGCCAGGGATGCCATGCAGGGTCCATACGGCACAGATTATCCAGACTGTTGGCGGCCGCCACTAGCGTGTTGACTTTGCTCTCCCCTCCGTCGAATTGGGCCAGATTGTGCAGTCGGGTGACGATGGCGGTGACGGCTTTCTGGACCAGCGAAACCAGCTGCTGGCTGTCCATGTTCTCGGGCTGCCCGGCCGGCGATAGCGGGGAAGACGTGTCCTCTTGTGTCTTCTTGTGCCAGGCAATTATTTCGTCCCTCAGAACGGTTTTCAGGATGCCGTCAACCTGGGCAAAAGGGGGGGAAAAAAAATTGTATGATTAGTCAGCGAGGAGTCCAAATCGACTTCTGTACGAGATTTACTGTAGTGCATTTAAAGGGACAGTAACATTTTTTCCTATGTGTCTTACAAAGTGGACCACAAGTCATAGTTTTTTTTTTTTCCTAAATCCTTAGCATTGCATGTCAGAGATTGGATCTGCTCTGGCGTCCAATTATCTCCTACGGGTGGAAAAATGGATCTGAATTACTAGAATATGAATGTACAGAGTGCAAGAAAAACGGCAGCGAGTCTGGTCTCAGTATGAGCTCGCCCACAGCTACACCCAGCGTGTAATAATAATAGGAGTACTGGGATTTATGATAAGAAGACATGGGGAGTTACTTCATCTACTGTGCAGAGTGATGCATCTCATGTTCTACCCTCTGTAATAAAATATGCGAGCCAACGCTTCGGAACTGTCATACTGGCTTCGATGGTTTTGGCAGGGGATGGCAGCAGCTGCTAGGACTGGACGGCTCTACTCGTCGGCCCAGGCCCGTTCAGACAGAAGCTTTCAGCGGGAAGGAATTTGGGCGGAAATGAGATAATGTGCAAGAACGGGATTATGGCGGCCTGCTCTGAATAAGTTCCACCCTGCTGGGACCTCCCGTTAGGATGACTGCATCCCTAGATTTTATTGCTTTCAGATATTGGCAGCGGGAGGCCTGTGTGTTAACGCAGCGTTGTCATATTCTGGGTCTGTAATGAGTTTACGGAAATTGTGAAAAGGATAAAAGGTACGATAGATATGTGGTGCCAAATTAAAGGGGTTTTCTGGGAATACAATACCTCAGAGATTGGTCATTAAAGGGGTTGTCTCACTTCAGTAAGTGACATTTATCATGTAGAGAAAGTTAATACAAGCCACATACTAATGTATTGTGATTATCCATATTGCCTCCTTTGATGGCTTAATTCATTTTTCCATCCCATTTATACACTGTTCGTTTCCATGGTTACAGACCACCCTGCAATCCATCTTGCACACTATAGGAAAGAGCATCAGCCTCTCTGGTGGCCAGGACCATGGAAGCACACATAGGCTAGTGCTTTTTCCTATATTGTGCAAACACGGCCACCACTGATGGATTGCAGGGTGGTTTGTAACCATAGAAACGAGCAGTGTATAATGTGATGGAAAAATGAATCCAACCAGCAAAGGAGACAATATGGACAATCACAATACATTAGTAAGTGCCTTGTATTAACTTTCTCTACATGATAAATGCCATTTACTGAAGTGAGAGCACCCCTTTAAAATCAGCCATAGTCTATTCCCTTGAATGGGACTTCGTTGGACCTAGGCCACGTGATCGATGAATGTGATGTCACTGGCCTAAGAGGCAGCAGCGCTTGCCGGAGCATTGCAGGCTCTCCAAACAGAACAGATCGGCTGGGGTGCCGGTAATGGGACTCTCACCGATCCGATATTGATGGCCCATCCTGAGGATTGGTCACCAATAGAGATGAGCGAACGTGCTCGTAACAAGCACTGTAGCGCTCGGTCCCCTGCGCTCACATGGGCGCAGGCATCTACTTCCGTCCTCCTCACCCGACGGAAGCGGATGCCTGCGCCCATGCGAGGAGGGGAGCAGGGGAGCCGAGCTCTACAGTGCTTGTTACGAGCATGTTCGCTCATCTCTAGTCACCAACATTGTACTCCCACAAAACCTCAAAGCAAAGTCATATTTATGTCCATGTTTTTGTCCACCAGGGGCAGTGTAATAGAAACCAGCAGCAGTACAGAAATTCTTAAAGGGGTTTTGTCACATCAGCAAATAGCATTTATCATGTAGAGAAAGTTAATACAAGGCACTTACTAATGTATTGTGATTGTCCATATTGCTTCATTTCCTAGCTGGATTCATTTTTCCATCCCATAAAACACTGCTTGTTTCCATGGCTACGACCACCCTGCAATGCAGCAGCGGTGGTCGTGCTTGCAGACTATTAAAAAAAAAAAAAAAAGCACTAACCTATGTGAGCTCCCATGGTCCCAGTCACCAGAGAGGCCACCATTTTTTCCTAAAGTGTGCAAGCACGACCACCACTGATGTATTGCAGGGTGGTTGTAACCATGGAAAGGAGCAGTTTATAATATGATGGAAAAATGGATCCAGCCAGCAAAGGAGGCAATATGGACGATAACAATACATTAGTAAGTGCCTTGTATTCACTTTTTCTACATGATAAATGCTATTTGCTGAAGTGACAAAACCCCTTTAAGGCGAGATAAGTGCACAGCTAATGTAGGTTTTCACTATTCAGTATCAGTAGGAGTGATAAGTGACTATTCGAGAGCCCCAATCTTTAACTTGAGCCTGACACTTGTGTAGTAAAATTGACAATACCTTGAAATTTGGCTGTGCAAAGCAACGAGCGACTGCGATCATGGAAGCCGTCAGTGGACCGGATACTCCGATGGTTGTCAGAAACTCAGAAATATTTGGTGTGAGCCGGAATGGGACAGGGCGATTAGCGTCTAAATCTCCAGTGGCATCATTGATATCGAACCGGAAATAAGCAACATTCAGCTTGCCTGTGTCCTAGAGGGGAGCGAAAAAGAAGTTAGGGACCCTGGTGAACATTTCTGGGCTCTGCCAGTAATCCTGACATGCTTTGGTACATATGTGTATCTACTCATAGAATTACAACTGTTCCTCTGTTAAGCCTGTCTGGAAATGTATGAATAAATTGTCAATGACATAGTCTGACACCGTCAGCACTGACCGGACAGTATCAGACCGAGCAGGGACACAAACTATTGACAATGATAACGCTCAGTTATTCATACGTTTCCAAGAGGAATAATACAGGATAGGCCCATACATTGTGTGATACTATAGCATTATATATGAGCATTCGCTCATCACTTTGCACAGAGATGACTTATATATTCAGGACGTACTACTCTCTTCTAGAATGAGCTTCTCTAAGGGCAGTTTTTTTGTACTGTAAAATGTAAGTGTAACTGGGAGACCTACGTCGGGGCGAAATGCCTAGCGAAGGGCACGACACGAATTTAAAGAACACCTGTGTCATGCTCCACCCCTGTGATCCTACACTAGGTATAACAATATATAACGGAGGGTTGTCCAAGACTCATAAATTGAAACCTTATCCTCACGATAAGTCATCGGTATCATATCGGTAGGGGTCCGACTCCTTGCACCCAGACTGATCAATTGTTGGAAGGGGTTGTGGAGCTCAGGTGAGTGATGTGGCCTCTTTGTCTCCCAGTGGCATCATCTCCGTAGGTCACATGGCCTTTCTGCAGCTCAGTCCCATTCAAGTGAATAGGGCTGAGCTGCAATACCAAGCACAGCCACTATACAATGTACGGCGCTGGGTTCAGTAAACAATGGAGAGGCCGCAGTATTGGTCTGAGCGAGGAGGCCCCTGCAAACAACTGATCGGTGGGGAAGCCAGGAGTCAGACCCCCACCAAACCGATCCTAATGTCCTATCCTGAGGTCCTTAATATGTGAATCCCAGACAATCCTATTAGAGGGGTATTTCGGTTACATTAAGTTATATCCTATCCACAGGACCCCCACCGGTCAAAAGAACGGGGACTTGTATCCCCTGAAATGAATGTGTGCTCCTGCTCTTTTCAGAGGGCTGCAGGGGGTACAGGGTCCCCATTCTTGTGATCAGTGGGGGCCCCAGTGGTAGGACCACTACCGATCTAAAAGTTATCCTCTATGCTTTTGATGGAGAATAACTGAAAGGGGTTGTCTCACTTCAGTAAGTGGCATTTATCATGTAGAGAGTGTTAATACAAGCCACTTACTAATGTATTGTGATTGTCCACATTGCTTCCTTTGCTGGCTGGATTCATTTTTCTATTACATTATACACTGCTCGTATCCATGGTTACAGACCACCCTGCAATCCATCAGTGGTGACCGTGCTTGCACACTATAGGAAAAAGCACCAGCCTATGTGCGCTCCCATGGTTCGCTGCCAAAAGAGAGGCTGACGCTTTTTCCTATAGTGTGCAAGAACGACCGCCACTGATGGATTGTGGGGTGGTTGTAACCATGGAAACGAGCAGTGTATAATGTGATGGAAAAATGAATCCAGCGAGCAAAGGAGGCAATATGGACAATCACAATACATTATGGCTCGTATTAACTTTCTCTACGTGATAAATGTCACTTACTGAAGTGAGAGATCCCCTTTAATGTAACCTCTTTAAGTGAACATCTCTGAATACCCATGTACTTAAAATGAATACTCCTTTAAGTATGTAGGTAAAGCAGACCGTCTCTATGTAGTTCAGAACCTGTGATGGCAGAATTGGGCTGGCAGCAGCATTTACTGAAGTGCCCGAGCACAAAAGCAATGCTCCAGAATAATCAGATTTAGGATGATTTCAGGTATTCTGGAAACGCCATGCTTTCATTGTGTCATTCCCCTACGCTAAGTCACTGTACGCTCATCTGATGCAAGACAAACATCCCTTTAATCCAAAGCACACAACTGCTCATCTAGTCCACAAGCAGCTGGCGCTGAAAGGGTGAGGCCGAGCGTGCAATTAAAGGAGGATTTGTACAGCCGCGTCCTGCTCCGGTGGTTTGATGAACGGCGCAATTTCTGCCGCTTCTTCAAATACTCCACGCACCTGGGCAATCTGCAGCATCTCTGGATTAAGCCTGTTCAAATGAAAGACAAATTCCGCAAAGCCGATCAAAGCCAGCTGGATGGTGAACATCTTCCGGAAGGTCCAGTAGTCGGTGGCGTTGGGGAAGGTGTGCAGGGCCCACTCCTTCAGCATGCTGCGCGGCACCATGTTGCTCTGCACTTCCTTCAGGATGTCACGCAAGACCTGCAACAAATCACAAGAGGGTTGGTATTATTTCGGTTGTCATCTAGAGGCTTCAGAAGCTGATTGATGGCCTCCAGAGTGAATGATGGACACTGGGGATGTGATGTGCTTGTGAGAAAGGTCCTCAGTGGGGGGAAAAAAGAAGTGACATCAGAAATATCAGCCAGAGGGTGGTCCTAGTTACTGCTCTACACAGGGACCAGGTGGAGGACCTCTCTCTCTCTCTCTCAATGATGGTTGGAAAGAGGTCCTCCCGATGAGCCAGTGCATAAGTTATCCTAGAAACTGCTTGCTCTAATAATAACTGGTGGATCGGGGGAGGAGCGAGATATATTCTTTCCCCAACACAACCATAAGGACAAAGCTCCCCAACCCCAGCTCATGATGGTCCTTTTGTTCATTCAACGTCACTTGCTTGTAGACTCCCTAGATCAGGGGTCAGCAATCTCCGGCACTCCAGCTTTTGTGAAACTACCATTCCCAGCATGCTCCATTCATTTCTATGGGAGTTATAAGAAGAGCAGAGCTAGTGTGCATGCTGGGAGTTGTAGTTTCACGACACCTGGCGTGCCAGAGGTTGCCTACCCCTGCCCTAGATAGCAGTTCAATGGATGGAGAAATACTGACTCACAAGGAAGTGGAGCCAACATATATATACTCATTGTGACGCATGTCTCACTATATCCCCTCCTGTGCCCCTTTACTGTCAAATTTGGAAATGGAGTCCTTGGCTTATATTAGACGCACAGATAACCGTGCAGATCATCGCTAACAAGCGTTCGTATGAATGCTCAACCTATGTAGAAACGAAAAACATAGGCGGCACTCACCATAAAATCGACCACCTTTATTCATGTAGCGGGTACACACTTTTCCTCATAGTGTATGGGGGCGGACAGCGCATCCTACCGAGGCAAGGCATCTGGCGACTGGTCTGAGGAAGCGCGATGCAGCGCAAAACGGCCGTCGCCTCGGTAGGATGCGCTGTCCGCATACACTATGAGGAAAAGTGTGTACCCGCTACATGAATAAAGCTTGTCGATTTTATGGTGAGTGCCGCCTATGTTTTTCGTTTCTACATAGATTGAAAATGTCGCTGGACTGTTTGTGAGGCAGAGCACCGCCAGAATCGGATATACAGCATGGACCTGGGATAAGGCAAGAGTCTGCAGTTTACAAAGGGGAGTTAGTGCAGTGCCATCCCGTTTTCTATTTTGATTATTTCCCAGTTCGTATGAATGCTCGTTAGCTATGATTAGGCAGTGTAATAGTGCCGCCGATCACCCTCTGCACTTTGATTGACAGGGCCCGGCAGTGCTCACATGATCACGCCTAACCCTGAGTTCTCCTAAAGTCATAGAAAATGCAGAGGGCACGGCAGTTGCAGAGAGAGCTGAGCCTCTAGGTGTAATGGTAACGCCCCCATTGCTCCTAGAGGCTCATTTACATATAATAAACCATCATATTTCTCAGCAATGTGGACACATAGGAACATGGGACCAACACGGATGTCTTCAGCTGCCAAGTGCACATGTAACAGGTCAGCCAGTGTCATAGGTACAAATCTGCTGACAGATGCCCTTTATTTTTTTATTTTTTTTTATAATCTTTTTATAGTAATTTTCATTTACAATACATATAAATAAAAGTTATAAGCAAGTACAAGTTAGGGCAATTTTTATGACTGCATTTCACTTTTTTTGGGGTACAAAATTATTTTTTAATTGGTCTTTCCTAAAAATGTTCAGCAGTTTTTGTGGTATATGCTGTTAAAAAGACAGTCTATTTGCAAACTATCCTTCCTGTGTCCTGTCAGCTGACGGCTCATGTAAAGCCGTCTAAAACTTCAAACCTGACCTCAAACACTCATTTAAGGCTACTTTCACACTAGCGTTTTTAAATTCCGGTATTGAGTTCTGTCATAGGGGCTCAATACCGGAAAAAAACGCTTGAGTTTTGTCCCCATTCATTGTCAATGGGGACAAAACTGAACTGAAGTCAACGTAATGCTCCTGAAAGCATTCCGTTCCGTCTTCAGACCAGAGAACAAACCGCAGCATGCTGCGGTTTTCTCTCCGGTCCAGGCATCCGAACCAAGACGGATCCAGAATGACCCCCAAAGAAAGTCAATGGGGACGGATCCGTTTGGTGTGACACAATGGTAAACAGATCCGTCCTCCATTGAAAGTTCAGGATGGATCCGTCACCACATACATACATACATACACATAAACACATACATACTTACATACTCCAGGCAGGCCGCACGTCTTCACGCCCAGGAGGCGCGCCGCTATGACGATTCCCTACAGCGCCCAGCAGAGGGCGCTGCAGTATGTAAGTATGTATGTGTTTGTGTGTATGTGTGTGTATGTCTGTATATGGTACTGTGTGGCGTGTGGGGCCGGAACGCAGTTCCGGTCCCACACATGTCCCTGCGGCAGTCCGGATCCGACGGCACCCTTCACCTGCCGGATCCGGACTGCCGCTAGTCTGAAAGAGGCCTAAGCCATACTCTTATCAGTTTAATAAGAGTTTAGCTATAATGAGTATTAGTGAGGTCAGATCAGAAATAAGGGTTCACATGAGCAGTCAGCTGACGGAACTCATGAGGGACAGTCTGCAAATAGACTGTTTTTTTAACCGCATGCAGCACAAAAAAAAAACTGCTGAACATTCTTAATAAAGACCAATTGAAAAAATGATTTTGTAGCCTAAAATGAGTAAAATGCAATCATAAAACAAAAAAACTGCCCTGAAGGTGTACATAGCCTTTAAGGAATATGAGGATCTCTGGATTTGGGGTGGTTGTAGGGGCATGTGAAGGTTTCAGTATCCAAGACGGACACGCTATCCTCTGACAATACATCTACTATGGTGAGACCTTCTTCTTCCTTACCCGCGAGGAAGGAGGTCCCTGCCATGGCAGCCGTTGCCCTGGAGGAAGGTCCCTACCACGGTGCTCATTAGACAGTCCTGTGAGAGGACTGGAACAGCTGCCCGTCACGTTATTTACAGGGGGTTCACTGAGCTGCAGGGGAATTATTATCAGTAAAAAGTACGTTATAGCACAGACATAACGCCGACTGTTCTTTAAACCAGTCAGCGCAGGCAGGACAACCTCTCCGAGGTAATTAGAGAATAAAATCTTATGCGCTGGAAGCCATTTTTTTCCTTTTTTTTATTATACAATCCATTTGCTTCAATTAGAGAAATTGCTTTCTTTATTGGATATTAACACTTCTGTCATATTAAGCCACGAGGTCTCATAACTCACTGGAGGCTATGCATTAATTTACAACGCGTGTGACGCTCAGACCAGACCTGCTGCAGAATGCTAATCCTTCAGACAGCCTCCTGACCCTGGGATAAGGGGATTCACACAACCGTATCATCTGAGCCACATTTTTTTGAGGGACGGACGGGGACCCATTCATTGCTACTGGGCCTAAATGAGCAAAATGCAGAGAGCACATGTGTGCTGTCCGCATCGGTGCAATTACAGGACATGTCCTATTCTTATCCATTTTGCAGACAAGAACAGATACTTTTTTCAATGGGGACTGCGAAAAGTGTGGGACGCACATGGGCCGCATCTGTATTTTGTGGATCCAAGAATTGCGGACGGCAAAACAGATAAGGTCACGTGAATGCCCCCTAATGCATCACGTCTCCTTCATTGTTTGATCAGAGCACCACACGTGACCGTGGCTGTGCCTGGTACTGCAACCAGGAGGGGTGAAGTCCTACATTCTGATCTGTGAAGGTCAAACTCCTATCAATCCTATATTGATGGCCTAACCCACATATGATCCAATTGGTGGCTGATTATAACAAATTCTGGATTATCAGTTGAAGAACTCATAATATAGGTCATGTTAGTGTCTTCTTTTAGGTTGTCTTCCAGAGACTGACTATCTTTAAAGGTGTCCTCTCACTTCAGTAAGTGGCATTTATCATGTAGAGAAAGTTAATACAAGGCCCTTACTAATGTATTGTGATTGTCCATATTGCTTCCTTTGCTGGCTGGATTCATTTTTCCATCACATTATACACTGCTCGTTTCTATGGTTACGACCACCCTGCAATCCAGCAGTGGTGGTCGTGCTTACACACTATAGGAAAAATTGTCAGCCTCTCTTGTGGTCGGCACCATAGGAGCGCACGTAGGCTGGTGCTTTTTCCTATAGTGTGCAAGCACGACCACCGCTGTTGGATTGCAGGGTGGTCGTAACCATAGAAACGAGCAGTGTATAATGTGATGGAAAAATGAATCCAGCCAGCAAAGGAAGCAATATGGACAATCACAATATATTAGTAAGTGCCTTGTATTCACTTTCTCTACGTGATAAATGTCATTTACTGAAGTGAGACAACCCCTTTAAGGGCTCATCCACACAAACAGGTGCCACCTGTTCCGTGTATTGAGGACTGCAAATTGCAGCTCCCAATTTACGGCACCGCACCATGTGGCTGGCGCAGATGGATGCAGACCCATTCAACTTTAATGGGTCGGTCCTTCATCCGTCAACACAGCAGAGTCGCGGACTGAAAACCCCACGGAAGCACTCCATAGAGCTTCCATGCATCCGTTCCGCACCGCACCTTCCGGATTGCGGACCCACTCAAGTGAAAGGGTCTACATCCGTGATGCGGTACACAAACGGCCGGTGCCCGTATAGCGAGGGCCGTAATACAGGCACCGGCCAATAACGGTTGAGTGCATGAGCCCTAAGCTATACCTGCGTAGGATTCTCAGCGATCGCCTGATAATCCAGAACATCTGACGATCTGTCATCACTTAGGGAGTTAAAGAAAATCAATGCACGCGTACATCTGCATCATTTCACGGAGCAGATGACCACATGAGCCTCAGTAAGGCCCCGTCCAGCTGCTGGGGATGACTAAGCTTATTACCATCTTGTGTCGAGCTCATTTCCAGTGAAATGACATACTTGCACGGCAGCGCAGACCACGGGGCGATTACGCCGGAGCAGGAGGGCACAAAGGGTTCTACAGTGCGGCTTCCAAAATCATTAATCAGGGATCCCGTACCTGATGACTGGCCTGAGTGCCTCGCGCTTGAACTGTGACCAGTCTGTCATAGTAACGTGAAATAGGGTTGTCATGCTCGATGCCTTTTTTGGCACAGCGCTGCTTGTAGATCTCCACCAAGGAGAGAGAAGAGGGATTGTCTTCTACCAGACGCATCTGCGGTGAGACGGCCACGACACGGGGGACTGGAAATAAGGAGAGGGAGAGATTAATGCAGATGTGGAGGCCTGGGCATCGCGTGTAATACCGCCGCAGTACTGAGAAATTAGACTAAATACCTGCCCTCAACTACAGGGCATGTGCTAAGCTTCAGAGGTCCAGGTAATGAAAATGAAATCAGCAAACACGTATCATATCAACGACCAATAAAATAAATAGTAAATTGTAACAATAAATAAATAATATTATAAAGAATATAAAGTAAATAATAAATTGTAACAATAAATAATACAAATAATAAAAAATAAGTAAATAGTAAAAATAAACTATAAATAATAATAATAATAATAAAAAACAACATGTAACGTGATATACTTTGCACCAATGTATTCAGTCATAATTCCAACAATGGAAAGTGAGGACACACTCCCTACCAGTAACAGCCATTTCGGCCCTGGTCACCCAATATGACGAGGACCTGTCCCCTCTACTGACGTGTCTGCTTTAGTAAATACTTGTATTTTCTCTTAGAGCTCTGCATAGTGCCTGCTCCTCTGTTGCTCCTCCTGAAAATCTACGCATAACTTGTCACCAATCCCCTTGTCAACAAGGGTTGTCCTTACACGGTCTGCTCTACCTGGACCAGATCAGTCAAGCTGTTCCCAAGGAGAATGGTAATGCCCAGTTGTCGCTGTATTTACAGATTTCCAGGAGGAATTACAAAGGAAAGGCCCATAGATGAAAAGCAGCGCAGAGGAGGGAGAACGGACTCCCTTTGTCAGTATTCAGACAGTATTACGTGTCCAGGAGAGATAACAGAGGAACGGCACAATGCAGAGTTCTAAGAAGGGATGGAGAAATACAAGCACTGACCAGAGGGTTAGAAGAGATGACGGGGCCGCTTTAATACTTGTGATGTAGTTGTTTAATCCTACGTACGTGCAGGAATGGCAGGGAACAAATTTTGGGTTACTCAGCATCGTCATAAAAATTGAAGAGAAAAGAGAAGAAAAAAAAAAAAAAAAATGTAACCAGAGCGGCAGATTTCTTGGCCATGTTACATGGAAATACTCTTTAGGGGTGTAACTCACATCCAGATAATGAACATATGGCACCGTGACTGGTGTTTTCTATAGGGCAATGAGGAACCTAGGAGTAAATCCGGTATCACGCAGGGCGACAGGCATTGCAGAAAAAGCATTTGTGTGTGAAAACGGGTAGAAACCCCATATTCAAAGACTGTGTTAGAGAATTCTGAGGTAACGATATCCTCCCTTAAGGCCTCTTTCACATGAGCGTCGCGGATTCGGTCCGGATGCGTTCAGTAAAACTCGCACCATTTTGCAAGCAAGTTCAGTCAGTTTTGTCTGCGATTGCGTTCAGTTGTTCCGTTTTTTTCCGCGCGGGTGCGATGCGTTTTGATGCGTTTTTCACGCGCGTGATAAAAAACTGAAGGTTTACAAACAACATCTCTTAGCGACCATCAGTGAAAAACGCATTGTATCCGCCCTTGTGTGCGGAAGCAATGCGTTTTTCACGCAGCCCCATTCACTTCTATGGGGCCAGGGCTGCGTAAAAAACGCAGAATATAGAACATGCTGCGATTTTCACGCAACGCAAAACTGATGCGTGGAAGAAAAAAAAAATCGTAACGTTCATGTACACAGACCCATTGAAATGAACGGGTCAGGATTCAGTGCGGGTGCTATTCGTTCACGTCTCGTCGGTAAACTCGCTCGTGTGAAAGGGCCTAAAGGGGTTCTCCGGCATTTTCATACTGATGCCTTGAGGCTTCCAGCAAAAATGGATGATGGTGCCAAGGGGGAAAAACTGGTGCAAAGACAGTAGAGTGATGCTTTTATTAAATACGTAAGTGAATAAGAATATAGAAGTTCCCATTCACTAACTATAACTATAAAAAAGACCCTCGGGTGACAGCCGTCTTTTCTGACTTGCCCTCTCGGCTGAGCATGCATGTGTTTTCAATGGGGAGAGAGAAGACTGCAGCCAGACATCTCTAATCTCCCAGGAGAACAAAAGATTTGGGTGTCGAAATTCAAATGTGCTCGATCCTTCCTTCCGCTGACAACAGTAAGGCCTCATGTATTTTGCGGAACGGAACAGCCGGCCCCTGATAGAACAGTCCTATCCTTGTCCGTAATGCGGACAATAATAGGACATGTTCTAATTTTTTGCGGAACGGAAATACGACATACAGAAATGGAATGCACACGGAGTAACTTCCTTTTTTTTTTTTTGCTGACCCATTGAGATGAATGGTTCCGTATACGGTCCGCAAAAAAAACATGGAAAGGACACGGAAATACGTTTGTGTGCATGGAGTCTATGGGAAAAGCTGGGAGCGCCCTGTGCGCATTAGGTTGTCAGCCAGTCCGACAACAGTCTAATCCTACAACAAGGGCCTGTGCACTCGAGAGGTGTCGCCGGTCACACCACCCATTCCTCAGAGGTGGCTCCTATTCAATAAACATGTGCCCCACAAAATCTGTAGTGCGCCATATCCCCAACCCTGCGGCAATAGTGACAGCGTGGCTGAAAACATGAAGCTGAGCAGGTACAGACTGTCATCCGAGGATTACCATTCGCATTATGAGATTAGAGGAGCTGTTCCATCGTCTCGCACGAAGCAGAAGGAATATTTACCTGAGGAGGATTACCGAGCCGGACAAAACAATGAAATCTGCAACCTTGTGTCCTCTTCATGAGCTCAAGAAAAAACATAAAGCCTGCCATCTCCATCAATCTCTTTGGGGGATGCGTCCAAAGAGGACGCAAATTGTGCACAAAAAAATTTTTAAAAAATTAAAACTTTGCAATCAATCCACAGCAAAATCGCAGTTGGATGTGGATCTATCGCAGCTTCGCCCTCGGATTTGACCCTATATATCGTAAAAGGTGAAGTCTGAAATGTAAATTGACACAAGGCAGGTTTAAAAATCTGCATCGTAAGTCAATTTCCGAGCTGATTTTTTATTTTTTTTTTCACAGCACGAGGATTAGAGTTGGTAAAAGTCGCATCCAATCCAATTGGCTTCTACTGTAATGAGCAGCGGATTTTCTAAGTGCAAAATCAGGATGAGAAATCTGCCCCCATGTGAAACCCTTACGAATATCCAGCCTTCAAAAGGGGTTGTCTCACTTCAGCAAATAGTATTTATCACTTGGAGGAAGTGAAAACAAGGCACTTACTAATGTATTGTGATTGTCCATATTGCCTCCTTTGCTGGCTGGATTCATTTTTCCATCACGTTATACACGGCTCGTTTCCAGGGGTTATGGGCACCATGTAATCCATCAGTGGTGGTCCTGATTGCACACTATAGGAAGAAGCGCAGCCTCTCTGGTGGCCAGGTCCATGGGAGCTCCCATCCTGACCACCTCATATTTGCGCTGCAGCGGTGGTCACAACCCCTGAAAATGAGCAATGTATAATGCGATGGAAAAATGGATCCAGCCAGCAAAGGAGACAATATGGACAATCACAATACATAAGTAAGTGCCTGGTATTAACTTTATCTACATGATAAATGACATTTGCTGAAGGGATATGCCCCCATTGTCTGATAAGGCCTCTTTCACACTAGCGGCAGTCCGGATCCGGCAGGTGAAGGGTGCCGTCGGATCCGCAATGCCGCAGGGACATGTGTGGGGCCGGAACCGCGTACCGGCCCCACACATCACACAGTACCATATACAGACATACACACACACATACATACTTACATACTCCAGGCAGGCAGGCAGGCTGCACGTCTTCACGCCCAGGAGGCGCGCCGCTATGACGATTCCCCACAGCGCCCTCTGCTGGGCGCTGTAGGGAATCGTCATAGCGACGCGCCTCCTGGGCGTGAAGACGTGCAGCCTGCCTGGAGTATGTAAATACGTATGTGTATGTGTGTGTCTGTCTGTGGTTACGGATCCGTCCTGAACTCCATTGAAAGTCAATGGAGGGCGGATCCGTTTACCATGTTGGTCACACCAGACGGATCCGTCCTGAACTCCATTGAAAGTCAATGCAGGGCAGATCCGTTTACCATTGTGGTCACACCAGATGGATCCATCCCCATTGACTTGCATTGGGGGTCATTCCGGATCCGTCTTGGTGCGGATGCCTGGACCGGAGAGAAAACCGCAGCATGCTGCGGTTTGTTCTCCGGTCTGAAGATGGAACGGAATGCTTTCAGGAGCCTCCGTTGTCTTCAGTTCAGTTTTGTCCCCATTGACAATGAATGGGGGCAAAACTGAAGCGTTTTTTTCCGGTATTGGGCCTCTATGACGGAACTCAATACCGGAATATAAAAACGCTAGTGTGAAAGTAGCCTAAGTGCGATTCCCACCTCGGGGGACCCGCACCCATATTGAAAATGGAGTGGGGAAAGGAACAGAGGGCGCACTGCTGACCTCCATTCATTTCTATGGGGCCACCGAAAATAGCCGAGTGCTGGCTTAGCTATTACCGTCGCCTCCATAGAAATGAATGGGAGCGGTGGCCGCGTGTGCTTTGTGCGCTTCCATTCATTTCTATGGGAGCAGCGGGGAGCTGCGCCTGGTGATGGCCGGACCCCGAGAAACCCGGAGTCCTCCAGGCACAGTGATCACCACTCTGTTCTCGATATAGGTGGGACCCACACCTATCAGACAATGGGGACATATCATAGCAATATGCCCTCATTGTCTATGATGGGAATACCCTTTTAAGGTTTATTCGGACGACCACACAGGAATTAGCAGCAAGTGTTTTCTGCCACAGTTCTCACAGGTTAATGAGCTTCACCGGCCAAATCCACGACCGCACCGGAAAACACATGCAGGTTTATCTCCACCGTCCGAATGCGCTGCAACAATGATGGCTGATGCAATACAGAAGGAATAAAAGGGGTTAAAGTCAGGGCTCTAATCCTGGCGAAGCAGAACGTGGTTGTGGGGAGAAGAGAAAGTCTTGATTACATGGCTGGAGATGCGCTATCTTTCTGATAATTACAGGCTCATTAGCACAATATGGGTCACGTGCCGTCTCTTCATTAGTCAGCCGGATCTTGCATTCTCTTTCCAAATCACTCGAGTTGACTAGAAGCATCTCTGTAGACAGGCTCCGGTATAATGGAATAAATAACCCCACACGAGCTCGAGCGCCAGCCATAATTTATTAACTATAAATGCGACGCTAGAGGCTGCGATCTACATCTCTGGCTACATACTGTAGAATCATGTAGTGAGGCCGTCTCATCAATGGTAAATCACTCATACCGCCTTACACAGACTTATCCAATCCAGTGGCGGGGTTTGCAGCGAATCGGCAGCAAGATCTGCACGTATAACATATGGATTTTGCTGCCGATTTCACCTCTGTACATTGTAATCTGTGCTGCAGGTTAATTTGTTCTCCTCAGCGTGTAGATGGAGGGGTTAAATTGTCATCCAGCCGGGTGGTACCATGGTATGCATCGGATTTTAACAGCAGCATTTATGCTACATGTGCATTTACCCTTAAAGGGGTTAACCACCCCCCCAAATGCCCGGGCCCCTCGTATACTATATACTGACCTGCTCCCCAGCACCCGCCTCCCTCCGGATCCCTGCAGCTCCCCGTCGCTCGGATCAAAACATCCGGCAATGGAGGGAGCAGCCTATAGCAGGCCACGACAGGCACAAGTCTTCCTAGCATCGCGGGTGATGTTAGGGAGGCTGGTCACCTTCGCGGCCTGCTATTGGCTCCTCCCCTCCTGTCGCCGGATGTTTTGATCAAAGCGACGGGGAGATGCAGGGATCCGGAGGGACGCGGGTGCTGGGGAGCAGGTCAGTATGTAAGGCCTGCGCTTTGGGGGGGGGATCATTATAGGGGATGGATAAAACCTTTAAATGACCTATTGTTTAAATCAAATTTTAATGTTAAACATATTATTTATAGCTATATTTAATTTTTAATCTCACTATATAAATTTAAACAAAAACCATAAAAAAATGTCTTGCCCTGTGCAGATCGCTTTACAGTAGTTACCTGCTTATCATCTCAGGCAGGATTAGAATGACAGATAGCACCTTTATATACAGATAACACAAGGTCCGCCATTCACAATAGGTGACTGTCATGCTCCTGACCACTGAACAGGTCACAGAGCATGCCTAGAAAACAATGAGGTCCCCCTCCTGATCACTGTGTCTACAGCCCATGTGGCTGCTGTAAAGCAATTCTCTAAACGCTGTGAAGAACAGCCCAGGCAAGATGGCCGCCCCCATAAACATAAAGATATGTAGTGCTAGCTGGTTTTAACTGGCTGAAAAAAGACAGACAAGGAGGTGTAATAAACTGTTGTGGGGACATATGGTTTATCACAGGACCCCCACTCATCCAAGAAACTGAGGGGATGCCATCTGGGACCGCGGTTTCTCTGAGGGGTACTAGTTAGATGCTAACTAGCTGAGACTAGCCATGTGATAATCCAGGCAACTGGTCTATTAAAACATCATACTGGTTAACAGGTTCGCTCTACATTGGTAGGAGGCTTGGTGCCCCTATGGGAGTCCTCCAAGTAAACATACAGGTGAACACGCATAGAGGCCCTGACTTACCAGTAAAGAAAAGATGGCGCTTTGTGGTCTCCTTTCTCTTTTCTAGACATGGATTGAGGAGACGCAGGAGCTGTAAGACCCGCTCTTCCCTCCGGGACTCAGTCAGACAGGCATCGTTCATGACCAGGTAGGGGTAAATCTTCCCGTTGTGACCTCTAATGTAGAGTCTTCTGGCAGCCGTATTGTGCTTCTGGACAATCTCCACTCTGGGCATAAACCTACAGAAAACAACAAGAGGATATTATCACCAAAATGGCCGACAGGATGTCATGGCTTCTCGACGATAGAGACGCCACCTTCTGACAGATGAGGCACTATCACTGGTACAGATTTTACCATATCGAACACCACTGTGCAAAAACTGCAGCACAAAAAAATGGGACCATGATGGAAAGTGTGTTCCTAGAGCTTAAGGCGGACCTCACAGAAGTGCCGATCTGGATCTTTAAGGGTTAAAGCACTAAAGCAGTGATGAGGCTGCAAAGATGATGGGTATAAGTCTACTTGGATTCAAAGTCCAATCAGCAAAAACGAGGAGAAGCTCTTGTTCTCTGTGAAGGTGCTTGGAGGACTGACGTGCTGCCAAGTTGTAAATGTATGCTCGGCGGTAATCAGCATGATGGGGAAAGCGATGCCACAGCTCAGACAGCCAAATTCCATCTTCAGGGCTGTCGTTTCTCACTTTAGTTAAAGAAGAACTCCCTCAAAAAATTTTATTCTCTGACCTGTTAGAAAGGTGCATGATATAATCTGTAGTGATTGTCATTTTCTTATCAGTGACTGTTTCTGTGAGTAAAAACCTCTCTTCTTATTGTAGCTGGGTCATGTGACCAACTCCCTGACCTCCAACTGACCCAGGACAGGAAGCCAGTAACTGCTCTATTCATTCCTATGGGAGCCTCACTTTCAGTCTCATAGGAATACATAGAGAATTAGACTTCCTGTCCACACAAGTCTGTGTGTGAGTTGGTGGGTCTAATTGCTGGTCACATGACACAGATAAGAAACTTCAGGATGATATAAGTCAAAAATTCAGACACTGGTAAGAAAATGACATTCACTACAGATTATATCATGTACATTTCTAGCAGGACATGGAATAAAATTTGTCGGGAGTTCTTCTTTAAGGAACCTTTCATTTACGCGCAGTGATTATGTAAATGACACCTGGCCCACAGGGGCACCTATAGACAGGGCGACATCATTCCCATAGGGGCACCTACAGACAGGGTGACATCCATCACTGATCGCTGTAGAACTGGGTGCTAGTGGCAGAAGAGCTTTATGTACCCCCCCACCACCACCCAAGTCCAAACACCTTGCTGGTCCATAAATCAACTCATATATGGTCTCATAAGTGACCAAACGAAAGGAGATCATTATTGACCTACTAGGCTACATCCACACGACCATATGTGTTTTGCGGTCTGAAAAACACGGATACCGGCCGTGTGAATGTAGCCGACCGTATGATAGAAATGCCTATTCTTGTCCGGGGCCACGGATCGGATCTATGGATGCGGACAGCACATTTTGTGCCTTCCGCATCTTTTGCGGTCCACACTGAAATGAATGGGTCCACACCCGTTCTGCAAAAATTGCAGGACGGAGCCAAAAATATGGTTGTGTGAATGCACCCTTAAAGGGGTTGTCCGAGTTATTTTTTTGTTCTTTATATGTTTCTAACTTGTCAGGTATAACAACTTTCCCATATACTTTGTGTTTCTAAAGCTGCTGGTTTCTCAGAGTTGACTGAGGGTCACATGACCTGTGATGTCACCTTATCTCTCTGCTCTGTGATGTTTCGTTCACAAGCCTCAGAGTTCAGATAACAGTCTGCACACGAGACGTCACTGGCCACGCCCACTTTCTTTGCCGGCTCCTGCTATCTGCTCTCCCTGGTTTCCTTCAGATAAAACATTAACCCCTTCAGCCAGAACACACTGAGGGCTCAAGGCTTTACAACAAACAGTAGCTACAGCAGTGAGAGGAGACAAATGCTGGGCACAAGAGCTGTAGAGGAATTGTATTGTACAAGAACAGGTAGGGAGAATTTCCTGTGTGTATCAGCAGTGTCATTGTACAGCTGGGACTTGTAGTCCTACACATACAACACGCTGCTGAGTATTCCAGCAGGCAGACATGTCACTCAGCACTTGTATTCACTGCCTTTGCAGAGAAGGGGGGAGGGGCAGAGATTGTTATTACTGCATGTAAACAAAGGCCAGAAGAGAACCAGGGAAATGAGGAAATATAGATTTTTTTTTGCCTAAAACTTGCTGAACTTAGTTATATATTGCTACCCATCAGATTTACAGTGCTATATTTTTTTCCATAACTTGGACAACCCCTTTAAAGGGGATGCAAAATGTGGAACTGTCCTCATACAGACAGGCACTGGGTTATCACTGGCATCACGTCTTTATTTCTTTAAAAGGGTCGTCCAGTGTCCTATATTGATGAACTATCCTCAGGATGGGTCATCAATATCAGATTGGTGGGGGTCCGAGCCCCGGTGCCCCTGCCGATCAGCTGTTTGAAGAGAACTTACCAGCTCCTTCGTCCCATTCACATGAATGGGACAAAGTGTAACCATTACTGCTCCTTCCCATTCAAGTATATGAGACGGAAGATCTGTAATTAAACGACCCACTCTCGGCACCCCCGCTGATCTGATATTGATGACCTATCCTGAGGATGGGTCATCCATATCGGAAACCGGACAACCCCTTTCAGTGCAGGACATATTCAAAAGGGAGACTATCCTCTGGACCACCCCTTTAAATTTAGTAAGCAGGTCTACACATACACGCAAAGTGGGCAGGACTGGCCAACTATCATCAACACTCCCCTGATAGATGATGCAAGGGGGAAGAAGGATCAGACATGTTGAATTCAAACATGCCCAATCCTTTGTTCTTGAAGGAGATAAGCCTCTGTCAGATGAGTCTGGCAGCTGGTGCTCCTCTCTACCCATTGAGAACACATGCATGAGTTGGCTGAACCTAGCATGCATGTGTATGGGAGAGGGGGCTAGGAGAAATTACTGTTGGCCAACAGCTATTCTATGGTCTTAAAGGGATTTTCCAAGACTTTTATACTGATGACCTAGCCTGTAGATAGGTCATCAGTATCTGATAAGAGGAGGTCCAACACCCGGGACCTCCAACGATCATATACTGACGGCCTATCCATATAAACGTCATGGAAAACCGCTTTAATAAAGTCATCAATTTTTGGAACGGAAGGACAAAGAGTGGAAGGGGTCAGCTTTGAGCTATCCCGAGTGTCATTTAAAGGGGTTGTACGATGTCACTACAATTACACCGCTGCCGCCCACGGGCTGTGTCTAGCATTAAAGGAGTTTTCCGGGGTTTTACTACTGACGACCTATCCTCAGGATAGGTCATCAGTATCTGATTAGCGGGCGTCTGACACACGGGACCCCCGCCAATCAGCTGTTTGAGACGGCACCGGCCGTGAGCGCCGAGGCCTTCTGTTAGCTTTTCCTAGGCCAGTGACATCACGTTCATCGGTCACGTGGCCTAGGAGCGGCTCAGCCCCATTCAAGTGACTGGGGCTGAGCGTGATACCAAGCACAGCTGCTGTACAATATACGGCGCTGTGCTTGGTGAGCTGTGAGAAGGTAACGGCGCTCACAGGAGCTGATCGGAGGGAGTCCCGGGTGTCGGACCTCCACCGATCAAATACTGATGACTTATCCTGAGGATAGGTCATCAGTAGTAAAATCCTAGAAAACCCCTTTAATACACAGCCCCATTCATTTGAACGTGGCTGAGCTGCAATACCAGAAACAGCCTGTGGACAAGAGTGGCGCTATTAATGAGGAGACCCTTCTTCATAATCTCTGATGATGGATGGCACATATCAATAGCACTGAAATCAGCAAAAATAATGCGACCAGAAGGCACCCACATGAATGCAGGTCCTCGCGTGCGGCCGGAGTGCGCGTGCATGTCTCGCCCCTTTCCTTGAGCGATAAGGAGAAGAGATTTTTATGTCTTGTTGAATAAGATTCATTTCTGACAATATCCCTTTTAAACTATTATTCTGACCCAGCCTGCAAGGACTTCACTCGGGAAGCCATTAGTTTGGCCGCATTCAATTTTTCTTTTGTATTCTAGCGTTTTACTATCCAGAAAGGACAATGCCCCAGAACTGTCATAGCAACAAGAGGAATGAGAACACATTTCCGGAACAATCAGGTAAGCAAGGTAACGCAAAGAGCGCTAGCCACAATGGCCATGTGAATAAACAATCCATCAAACCCTGACAACCGGGAGGTCAAAAAGTGGTAAACAATGAAACTTGCTTCAAAGACATCATCACGGCAGCGATCTGCATTGTAAGGTGATCGCCTTCTCTGGGGCGATGGGGGCTTCACGTTACCTGGCGATCTTGATGTAATAATGCGTTGGCTTTGGCATGAGGAACTCTCCGGGAATCTCCACTTCTGCCGTCTGGGCGGAGAAATTGCTGAGGAAGCGACATTTCTCTTCGATGAGGAAGAACTTGGGCAGTTGCTTGGTTTTGGCCTCCAGGATCTTGATCCATTTCTTGAGCTTGGAGATGAGATTGTGCAGCTTCATGGAGCCCGGGACGCTGAAGTCAAAGTCTAAAGGGGAGAGAGAGAACGGAATGATTAAGTGTGGACCTATTCCAGAGGGTGACCATCATCTGTATCCAAACCACAGGCCCTACAGACAGAATGGAGGAGACACTTCATAAATTACAGGCAGAATGTTATACACCACCTCACTGTGGCCGATCACTATGACCCTCCTCGATCACTAGAGGACAGAATGGTGGCTGAACTATTAAGCTCCGCTCTATTCACAGGCCGCATGGATGGCCTATCATGCTTACACAATTGAGGGTTTGGAACAATATATCTGTCTAGGCAACATTAAGGGGGGCGGAGGATTTATTAACCACCTAACTGTTTTGCCTGAGTCCAGCTCGGGCAGTGTGAAAGGTAACTAATGGGAGGGGTAGGGCTGCTTTAGATGGTGATATCTCCTCAATGGTAGCAGCTAGAAACATGCAACTGGTCTTGTATGAAAGCTGACAGTCCAGGCTTTCATAAAAGTATGCTAAAGTCAAATCAAGTCAGGAATAATCGCGAGTAAAACCTGTTTTTACTTTCATTTTCAGCTGCATTCACAGCATCCCGATTTCTATCAGTGATATCTTTCTCTGTCCTGAACATATTGCTGTCATTCTTGTATTGCCTGAAAGCTTGGAATGTCTGCTTTCAAACAAGATCAGTTGCATGTTGCTAGCTCCTACCATTCAGGAGGTAGCAGCATCTAAAGCAGCCCTCCCCCCTACAGTTAGCTCCTTTTCCCACTGCTGGAGCTCCACTCTGGCAAAACAGTTAGGGGGTTAAAGGGGTTTTCTGGGATTTTGATAGTGGTGGCCTATCTTCAGGATCAGCAGGGGTGAAACTCCCGGGGACCTCCGCCAATCAGCAGTATGAAAAGTCTGCAGCGCTCTGTGAGCGCTTACGCCCCTTCCTAAGCCTTGTGACATCATGTTCATCAGTCACATGGCCTAGGAGCAGCTCAGTCCCATTCAAATGAATGTGGGTGAGGTGCAATACCAAGCACAGCCGCTAGCCAATGGATAGGACCCACATGTGTCTCCAGAATGGGTCTCTGAAAGTGAAAACGAGCGCAGCGTGCTCTCCATTCATTTCTATGGGAATTTCAGAAATAGACGAACGAGCGCGATCAGCTATTTTCGAAAGTCCCATATAAATGAACGAAGAACGCGCCTTTTATGGGACTGGCAGAGATAGCAGTCGGCTATTTTCGGCAATCCTACAGAAATGGAGGGCGGTCGCGCATCCTCTCACTTCGGGTGTCCCTCTCTATAGGAATTATCCCCTTCTGAATACGTCCCATGCACTTTTTAACAGAAAGCACGGTGCAAACCAGGAAACAAATGACACATTTTTGCCCAAAAGTCTATAAAGCAGTCAAGCGTTGTGTCCCACAGGTCAGACCCATTTGGCCAGTGGATAAGCAATGAAAGTCTAAGGAAGGATGGACTACCCCTTTAACCCCCTAACTGTTTTGCCAGAGTGGAGCTCCAGCAGTGGGAAAAGTAATTAACAGGAGGGGGGCTGCTTTAAATGCTTGCTACCTCCAGCTAGAAACATGCAATTGATCTTGTTTGAAAGCAGACAATTCAAGCTTTCAGACAATACCAAAATGACTGCAATATGTTCAGGACAGAGAAAGATATCACTCATAGAAATTGGGATGCTGTGAATGCAGCTGAAAATGAAAGTAAAATCAGGTTTTACTCGTGATTATTCCCGACTTGATTTCTAACAGTGATTTCTCCTCTGTTACTTGGACTTTATCTGTCTTGTCCTGTATGAAAGCTTGGACTGTCAGCTTTCATACAAGACAAGTTGCATGTTTCTAGCTGCTACCATTGAGGAGATATCACCATCTAAAGCAGCCCTCCCCCTCCAGTTAGCTACTTTTCACACTGCCCGAACAGGACTCGGGCAAAACCGTTAGGTGGTTAAATTCACATTTTACAATGTCATCATCCCAAGGTACCCTGCAGTGATTACTGAGAGTAGGCGACAAATCGAAACCACATGCACCAGTGATCCAGTGCAGTTGAAGGGCGTTCTTCAGCTGTTCCCATTTCTAATGAGGCCATCACTACATTAAAAAAAAAAAAAAAAACAGCGAGCGGCTATGGTGCAGCACATACCAGAACTGGTTAAACTGGGAAAGCTTCAGAACGCAGCTGCACACTGCAAACCAGCGATGGACTGAATGAAGTTAGACTATTAAGAAAAAAAAACCCCATCTGCTGCGATATATCCTCAAGAGGACTCCGAGTCCCTGGTGCACGAGATGTGCCCATTCTTCACACAAGCCTCCCCAGCTCCCACCGGTCAGGAGACATTTTACTATACAGAGCCATAAATAGACCTTTAAAGGTTAATCAGGCACGTCTCCCTCTGAAGGGCTTCTTCTATTCAAAACTGCATTTCCGGAAGCAACGTCGACCCATTAAACAGAAGGAAGGCAACATTTCAGAGCATTAACCGCAATTGAATTTCTGAGGCTGGGCAAACAATCGCTGGGACTGGAGGAGAACGCGCCGCTGCCTCTTAGCCTGCTGGCCTTCATCCATTAAATTTAATCACATGGTTCAAGTCTTCCATTATCTGCTGTCATGCAACTGTTGTGCCACACGGCCTGCATCATGAAAGACTTAATGGGCTCCAGATATGTAGGTCATATTTAAAGCTGGAAGCTACTTTAAAGTGAAGCCCGTCAGGCAATTTCCATATCGTGGCGGCGGCTCCACAAGGCTGGAGAAATCAGCGTCCCACCAGATGGCCTGCAAGTCTTAGAAAGGGGAAGGTGCTAGCCTTGGGTGCCCCAAATAGTTTGTAGGCACTGGAATGTGTAATGGGGGGGTTAAAAGGGGTCCGACCTGCCCGAGTCCAATCCAATCGATACCCATTATGCTTAAAGGGGTTCTCCGGGAAATAAGAAAATGAAAATACTTAGATATTACTTTATTCTAAATATATTCCCAAATACCTTTCATTATTTATAATGGTTCGTTTTGTTTAGAAATCAATCATCGGGAGAAATACAATGGCTGCCGTCCTATTAGCACACACAAAACCTGTCCTAATCACAGAGGAGAAGTTACTTCAGAACACTGAGGTAAAGATCTGCCTCATCCTCCTCTCTGCTTGTCAGGGGTTATGATCCTGAATATAGTTTAATATGATCTTCAGCTGAATCTCTGTAGGAATGGAGCTCATGAGGAAGTGTTGTAAAGTAACTTCTCCTGCTGTGTGATTAGGACAGGTTTTCTGTGTACTAATAGGACGGCGGCCATTTTATTTTCCCTGATGATTGCTCCCCAGACAAGAAGAATCAATATAACCAATGAAAGGTATTTGGGAATATATTTATAATAAAGTATTATTTACTTACAACATCCCCCATTCTCTATGCTGTAGTATGTGTGACCCCCTTCTATGAGACAGAGCAGAGATCTGCTAGGGGCATTGACTCTCTCTCTGGCAGTCTCAGGCTATCCATGTATTACATATGAATGGCCGCCATGACATATACAACAGTGTCTGGTTGGCCTCGGCTTGCTGTTTGCTGGGGGTGTCTGTGGTAAAGCACAGCTCAACTCCACCATTGACACTCAGGGTTTGTTATACGTATCAGCAACATTGTCAATGCCTCGTCATTCACGTATCCAGCTTTATATGGTCAAGTCAGTTTCTCTGGAGCAAATGGTTTAGATACTAGTTACTGACCTCGAAAACGGAAAACAAAGGAGTCTCTAACCTACTGCTGTAGGGTAGGATAAATTATTGCCTCCTCAATACCGTACACAGAGTGCAACCTATAAGTAGCGAAGGGAAGCAGAATATGATGAAACAAGCCCCCGTTACCTGTTGTGAACTGGCTCTTCAGCTTCTGGAAGACGGGGTCTTGTGCCGTGGCCTGGGCTCTTCTTGCCAGTGACTCGGAGGCCGCGCTGGAGAACATGGTTGAGACGTTGGAGACGTTCTCCAGCCCTACACCAAAGGTGCTGACCAGCTTCTTCACAAAGTTCAGAGTATGAGGGGTGATTTTCGCATCAGAGACTGCTCCGCTTTTCTCAAAGGCCACGGAGTAGCATTTCGCCAGTCCTTGTTGCAACTGCCTGAGGACCTGAAAGAAGAAAGTCAAGAAGAACGTGACTGTAAGTTCTCCTAATATAGACCAGTCTTCTGTGCCTCCAGCGCTATCACATTTCGTCCTTTTGTATAAATGAGACTACTAAAACCGCCTCGGCCCTAAACGCAAAATCATATGTCTCCATATGTGTGGTCTTCTTATGTGGCCTGTGGTCCCCTCATATACCACTGCTTCCTCTGCACCCTTAGTCTTAAGGTATATGACTAAGAAGTGCCCGGTAGCCACCCATTGATTGTATGATTATACAGGACTCTGCACTTACCTCCTCATGCCAGTTCTCTCTGAACCAAACCATCTGGTCTACGATGCCTTCCAGAGATGACAGCAGGGTGGGGTGCAGTTCTCTCTGCATGTGCATGATTCGGCTGCACCTCCACATGGGTGCTGTGGCACGGATTGGCCCCGGGTCAGAGGCAGAATGGGACTGGGTACCCACAGAGCTTGGCTGGTGCTGCCCAGAGTCTGCGAGAGAGCGATAGAAATGCAATCACTAAACAGCACAGGCACAGATTACAGGTAGAGATTGTCTCAGTAGATTCCCAGTTCCCATAATCTATCAGGGAACCTACACAGGGCAGATCCTTCCGTTGTAGATTTGGTGGTGGATTCTGCAGCAAAATGCACATGTATAACCCCGGCCAAACACCGGTTTGAAAGGGCAATCGCTGTCCCCTCTTCTTAAAGGGGTTCTCTGGGAATTAAGAAAATCAAATTATTGAAAATACGTAAATATTACTTTATTATAAATATTTTCTCAAATACCTTTCATTAGTTATAATGGCTCGCTTTGTCTGAGGAGCGATCATCAGGAGAAATAAAATGGCCGCCGTCCTATTAGTACACACAAAACCTGTCCTAATCACACAGCAAGACAAGTTACTTCACATCACTGAGGTAAAGAGCTGCCTCATCATCCTCTCTGCTTGTCAGGGATCCTGAATACAGATAATAAGATCTTCAGCTGAATCTCTCTGGGAATGGAGTTCATGAGGAGACATGAAGTACAGAGAGGAGGGACAGGATAGACTGTGGTAATGGAGACTGCATACAAGTGCTTCTGCTCATTACCACATCTCCACCTCCTCTCTGGGAATGGCGTTCATGAGGAGTCATGAAGTACAGAGAGATTCAGCTAAACATCTTATCAGCTGTATTCAGGATTATAATCCCTGACAAGCAGAGCAGAGAGGAGGATGAGGCAGCTCTTTACTTCAGTGCTGTGAAGTAACTTGTCCTACTGTGTGATTAGGACAGGTTCTGTGTGTACTAATAGGACGGCGGCCATTTTATTTCTCCTAATGATTGCTCCCTAGACAAAATGAGCCATTATAACTAATGAAAGGTATTTGGTAAAATATTTATAACAACATAATATTTAAGTATTTTAATTTTCTTAATTCCCAGAGAACCCCTTTAATACACCAAGCACAGCGCCTACATTCTGTAGATGCTGTGCTTGGTATTGGAGCTCAATCCCATTCACCTGAGGCCTCAGTGCTCTCCTGAGCGCTATGGCCCCTTACAACAGCTGATCGGCGACAGTGTAGGAACCCCCTCCGATCGGATACTGATTTAACCCCTTTAATCTCTGGAGTCCAGAAAGACTTGTATATCTGAAGGCTATGCAGAAAGGATCAGTCCCTTTAAAGAAAAAAAAAAATCCATTTTAGCCGCCGCTCTATTCCGCGCATCTTCCGTTCGTTTTCATTTTTCTATGAACTAAAGCGATTTTATAGGAGACATCATTATTGCAAGAAGAACATTTTACATCCGCCTATAATGCTTGAAGAATAACCAATGAAACAATAACGGTACGCTGTAAGTCACCGCGCCGTCCGCTGGGATATATTACAGAGGTATCGTGTTAAAAACTCTGTGCAGCTACCTTCTATCTGTGTTTGGGTAAGCAGGATGTGAAAGGAATACAGACACCATTAAAGCAGTGTTGGGGGATGCCACCTAGCTTTCCCAAAGTCCTGAATGGCTAACTCCAGGGAAAGGGATGCATAACCAGGCAGAGATCGTGAACTTGGAGGTCGTCCAGAACAATTAGCTGATCAGAATCTGAGAACTTCACAAATGAGGACAACTCAAGCAGTTGAAAGATAAAACATCTGCAGCCACCACTAGAGGGAGCTTCATACTGTTTTATCATAGCTTTCAGGTTCCCTCTAGTGATGGTTGCAGTCAGAACTATCTGTTAGGGTAGGTTCACACGGCGGGCTTCGCAGAGGCAAAATCCACAGCTCGTTTCCACTTTGAATGCCATGGACAAACTCATGGTTTAAAGAAGACCTGTCGCCTCTCCTGACATGTTTGTTTTAATAGCTTCATGCATTCCCCATGTAATAACAAGTCTGGAACATCTATTCTTATGTCTCTATGTTGTGCCATTCCTTTATTATTTCTACTAGAAGTTATGAAAGAATTGCTAGCAGTCTGCAGTAAGGGTACAGAGGGGAGGTAACCAGTTGAGGGTGTGTACCTCCAGTCTGAAAATGGCAGCACTGATTGGATAGAGTGATTCTGTGCAGGTAACCACCCCTAACTTGTTACCTCCCCTCTGTACCCTTACTGCAGACTGCTAGCAATTCATTCAGAACTTCTAGCAGGAATAATAAAGGAATGGCACAACATAGAGCCATAAGAATAGATGCTCCAGAATAGTTATTACGTGGAGAATGCATGAATCTAATAAAACAGACATGTCAGGAGAGGTGAAAGATCTTCTCTAACTCCATTCGGTAGCACAACCCCAAGAAAAGACATGTGCTTTCTCGGTGTGGTCATGGCTGAATCTGGGCCAAAATTCTGGAAGCAAAATGAATCTACCCTTAAAGGAGTTTTCCAGGACTTTTTACGTTTACTCATGAATGCTCTTTTTACTAATAAGGCCCCATGCACAAGAGCAGTCAGCAAAATACCTAAGCAGTCCGTGTCCTGTCTACATATTCTTGTGGACCCATTGTTTTCAATGGATCCGCGGTCTGCATTTTGCGGACATACGGATTAGGCAGGCAGACAGATCATCTGTGTGCTTTATGGATCAGTATGTCCGGCCAGCAAAGAGATAGAACTACAAAATGCAAACCACGGACCCATTGATGTCAACAGGTCAGCGAAAAATGCTCATGCAACACAGACTGTATGCGTATATTGCGGCCCACAAAATACATACGGTTGTGAGGAGGCCTTAAAGTAATATCACTGCCTCGATATATATGCAACATCATCAGTTACCTGGGGGTACATAGGGTACAGCCAGTCTTTTTGGAGCTACTGCACACGTACTGAATTACACTAGGGCACGTCGGGCACAAAGGCGTATAGAAGAGGGACATAGTATGACAGAGGATTTGGGGACATTTACCCCTGATCCTGCTCTAGACGGCCAGACCCTAATCTAAATGCATGAATGGCGGAATCACTCTGCTGTACAAGAACAGTCCTGAGACGACTAATGGGATATGGAATCAATTTGTGATGCGGACTAGAAAGCGCCGCCGCCCTCAATAAAAACCCGCTCATAGGATTCCAGAGAAAAACGTTTAGCGATAAGCAAAATATATTTTCCAGTCTTTTGCCATCTTTACGCTGTGTCAGCACACAAATAGGAAGCATGAAATGACTTCCTCTCCCAATGTAATCTATGTGTAAAACCCAGAGATTTGCTCCTCCGGGGGCCCGAGACTCACCGCTTTTGTAACGCTCCCTCTGCTCGATCTTCAGTGTTAAATACAGCGTCCGGATGGGAAAATACACGGCTTGAGGATATACTCTGCCAACCTGAGAAAGGCAAAGAGTTCAGACGTTACGGTCATTTCTATGGAGGGTGAAAAGGAAATAAGCGTGTAAAAGGCCTAGAAATAGGCTAGAATATAAAACCATTGGAATTAGGTCTGTGGACGGGCGCCATTTTTTTCATAGGGGACACGGGGATATAAAGAGGAACTACTAAAAGGGCACGATGTTTAAAAACGTCTTCCTTCACACAGACAATGCAAATGTGCACAAACTACGGTAAATTCTCATACCTCTCTCCCCCCCCTGTCAAAATTTGCACCCTCCCCAAAAAAAGGGCGTTCCAAGCACTTGGACTGCTCACTTTGGCACTAGAACTGACATTTGCCTGGTGCACAGGTCGCACAACGCAAGCACGGCTGAAGTCTGCGCGCTTGCCCTGTGCAGCGAGGATAGCGAGACCGCGAATGCGTCATTTCTTAATGCTGAAACGGCGGCGCAGGCCTGCGCATGTTCCACCTGTTAGGACGGGAACTCATGGAGGATATAACGCTGATGAGACAATCCTGGAGGATGATGGAATTTTGGGTAAGTTTTTGGAAACTGATGGTATTTGCAAATGTTAATTTTTTTTTTAGTTGTGCAACAATGGAGCTCACACGACTTCTTGGAAATACCCCTTTAAGGCATTATGCTGAAGCAGAAAATGGCTACAAAGCGCATCTATCTTTCTGGAGGATCCAGCATGTCCATGCAGTACAAAGAAAGCCCAGTGATTTTAACGCCTATGGATTTTAATGCCGTCATTTTTAAAATTGGTCTTTCTTTAAAATTTTCAGCAGTTTTTGTGATAAACTGGGTTAAAAAACAGTCTATTTGTAGGTCTTTCCTGAGGTCATGTGAAGCCTTATCTCTGATCTCCTGACCTCTAACGCTCATTTAAACCATATTCTTATCAGTTTGATAACAATTTAGCTATAATATTTTATTTTAATGAGGTCAGGAGATGAGGCTTCACATGAGCTCAGGAGGGACAGTTTGCAAAAAGATTGATTTTTAACCCCATATATCACAAAAACTGCTGTCATTTGCTTTTTAGCCCAAAATGAATAAAATGGGATCACAAAAAATTGCCCTAAGAGTGACCATAGCATTTAAAGAAGTTTTTCAGGAGTTATACATTGATGACTTGCACTCAGGATAGGTTATCAATCTGTGATCAAAAGGGGCCTTTACTCCCGACACCTCTGGCTCAGCTGTTTGAAGAGACCCGCTCCGAGGCCTCTTCCTAGACCTGTGACGTCACATACATCGGTCACACCACTCAAGCGAATGAGACTGAGCTGCAATACCAAGCACAGACACTGTATAAAGTAAAGAGCTGTGCTTCTTATACTATGAAAAGGTCACAGCACTCGTGCAAGCACCACATCCCCTTCAAACAGCTGATCGGCGAGGGTTGCTGGCAGTTGGTCATCAATATAAAACTTCTGTAAAATCTTTTTGATGAGCACCATGCAATGCTTCACTTCCCCTGCGGAGGCACTGCAGGCAAACACTTGCTGCCAGATTACGGTTGATCACTAGATACGTATATCAGCTATTCGGACAGTTCGTAAAATGAACGCTCATATATGCCCAGCCATCCAAAAAAACATGGCTGATCGATTTGATTTATTTATACAGTGGAATAAGAAAGGAATTGATAGGTTCTCTCTATACAATGCGCCAACTTTGCAGTTATACTGCAACCAAAATGGCTGGCGATCAATATCAATACGAAGCTGTGTCTTTGGCAATGCCATGAGGAAAAAAGCAACAGGCGACACCTTCAAAATGTGCCACCTCAGCATTTCCACCCGGTGCTAATCATCTTCCTGAGTGAAACAACGAGGCAGCAGAATGTGATCGGTGTGGTACGATACGAGCTAGGTATGACACTAGATAGAGGGGGAAAAACAGCAGGCTTAATGACACCAGCCAGCGAGTCTCCGAAATGAGGCCACAATTCCCAAAGTACCCAATGGCGCGCACTGGCAGTGCCCATTAGAGAGTAATCTTACTCTACATAATTGAGGCTCCAAAGGTAAAAAATATCCTCCGTGAGAGCTGAATCGCACGCCTGCTTAAGGAAGAATTAGGAGATGGAGGGTTTCAGCCGTCGCGCATTATGTGCTCCATTACATTCGGGCACCGTGCACTTGAAAGCGTCTTATTAGCAGCCCTGCAAATAGAGCCGGCCCTGCGGCAGCTGGAGGGTTAAGGCACCTCGTCGGCATACTGATGAGCAGGAGCGATCTGGTGGTGGAGCGTTTTGTCATAAGCGCTGTTCTCCTAACAAGGCTTCATAAAATATGCACAAATTGTGTCACTTGTGAGGCAGGACGCGGCAATGTAATTTATAACAAGGACAGAGTTGCCATGGAAACCGGTCAGATCATGAAACGGGCAGGAATCTTGCTCGCTGAAACTTTTTCCGGATTCACTGTGGGGAAGGAACGAGCAGCCGCCGAGAAAATGGCAGACCGTGGACGGTTAATGGAAAAGTTGTTTCTTTGCTGTCTTAAAGGGAAGCTGTCACTATGAAAACGCTTATAATTCTGCAGGCAGCATCTTATAGAGAGGGAAGAGCTGAGCAGATTTATATATAGTTTTATGGGAAAAGATTCAGTATAACTTGTAATTCATTCATTTAAACTCCTGTTCTTTCTGGGCTTTAAAGTCAAGGAGGAGGTCCTATCAATGATTGACAGTCTTTCCTCTATGAGGAGGAGGTCCTATCAATGATTGACAGCCTTCCCTTTATGAGGAGGAGGTCTTATCATTGAGAGTTTTCTGTGGATATACAATCATAGAGGAAAGGCTGTCATCACTGATAGGACCTCCTCCTCATAGAGAGAAGGCTGTCATCACTGATAGGACCTCCTCCTCATAGAGAGAAGGCTGTCAATCACTGATAGGACCTCCTCCTCATAGAGGGAAGGCTGTCAGTCACTGATAGGACCTCTTCCTCATAGAGAGAAGGCTGTCAATCACTGATAGGACCTCCTCCTCATAGAGGGAAGGATGTCAATCACTGATAGGACCCCCTCCTCATAGAGGGAAGGATGTCAATAACCGATAAGACCCCCTCCTCATAGAGGGAAGACTGTCAATCACTGATAGGACCTCCTCCTCATAGAGGGGTGGCTGTCAATCACTGATAGGACCCCCTCCTCATAGATGGAAGGCTGTTAGTCAATGATAGGACCTCCTCCTCATAGAGGGAAGGCTGTCAGTCAATGATAGGACCTCCTCCATTAAGAGACACAGCACCTTCACTAAACTCCCAACATAAGAAGTACAGATGGCAGGTGCAGTGTGTTTGAAGGGAGGTGATTTGCCTGGTCACATGACCCTCCATCAGTGGCCATTTTACAAAAAGCATATAAGATAAGGGGTGGGTTTAGGCGGCAATGCCCTTTGGAAGGTCATTAGTAACATATAGACCTGTTTGGAGATCTATCCCGCCATCATACATACACGATGATAAAACATACTGTATCTCCACTGTGCGCACTAACTCAGGACCTAAATCCACAAACTGCTGAGCACTTGTCCTAAATGTTAAAGATTTTTCAGTGATTCACTTATATCACATTTTCTACATAAAAACCAAGAGTTCCAAAAGCAAAAGTTTAGGGTGCGATCAAGTTTGTCCACATGCGGTCAAGTTTGCTCATGAGGATGGATGTGGCTTGGCCTCATGTGGCTAGCCGCACTGTAAAAGTTCTGCTTGTGCGTATCGGTAATCAGTCTTTCTATCTTAAACGAGTATGATCGAACCTCCCTCCAAAATTATGAAGACCGTGGCAGGAGATCAGGTGGTCACATTACCGGAGCGGCTCTTCTGAAGGATACGCATACAAACATCTCTATAGATAAAACCCACAACCACAATGCAACCAATGCGCTGGCAGGTTTGGATGTGAATGGAGAAAACGGATGGATCGTGGAAATTACACTAAATATATCTCTCTCTCTCTCTCTCTCTCTATCTATCTATATATATAGACTATACATGTAGAGTGTTACCTTACCTATAATCAGACGTACACACACATATACATTAGCTGAATTGGCTTAATGGAATCTGAGAAGCGATTTCGCCGTCTCTCGTAATCCGCACAATGCACATAACAATTACTGTGAAACACGAGGTAATTTCTGCTCATTTCCATTTTGCCTTTATAAAATAATTAGCAAGCACTTACGTCCAATAACGAGGTATAACCTACAACTTAACTAGATTTGCAAATTACATAGGAAAGCACCACTTTAGCTCCACTATATAAAAAATAACCCCCCACCTCTTACATGCAAGAGTCACGCAAAGCCAGGGGTTCAATAGAGAAATCATTGGTGATATATGAAATGAATCACATGAGTTACACACATAATACACTGTCATGCACATAAAGCAACAGTGCAGAGATTAGATCATTCTGCATATATATATTGAACTGGGGCTTTGACCTCTGTTGGAGGCATTTTAAAGAATTCATGAATGACTTGCTCTAAAATTTTCATTAATCTTCAGGCAAACTTTGTATAAATCAATAGTTTAGCGGAATATAAGAAACTTTGTAATATATGTTATCAGAGAAAAATGCTTCTTTCTCTACTTATATATCTATTTTACTCATCCTAAATGAACAATATTTGCCTTAAGCAACCAAGATAGATTGTCGGATTACATGCTGCCCCCAGGAGACTACAAAGACAGGAGGTGGTCAGCTTAAGAATGAGGAGAAAGAAGAAACTGTTAAGTGGAGAAAGAGGCACTTTTGTATATTACAAAGTTTCTTATATTCACCAGTAGTATTGATTTATCCAAAGTTGTGTCAAAATTTAGCAACCATTTAAGGTAATTTACAAACTGTACCACAATAGTCTTTGCGGTCGTGAATTCCTACTTTTTCCCAACAAAATTAAACATTACATGACACACATTAAAACCAGTCGGTGTGCGTCCTCCAGAGGAAGGCTCTCTCTAGTTACTAGAGCTGTGGGGCTTGTAGTTAAAGGGGATGTCCCACTTCAGTAAGTGGCATTTATCATGTAGAGAAAGTTAATACAAGCCACTTACTAATGTATTGTGATTGTCCATATTGCCTGCTTTGCTGGCAGGATTCATTTTTCTATCACATTATACACGGCTCGTTTCCATGGTTACAGACCACCCTGCAATCCATCAGCAGTGGTCGTGCTTGCACACTATGGGGAAGATCAGTAGCCTATGTGCTCTGCCACAGTCCAGGCCACCAGAGAGGCTGACGCTTTTTCCTATAGTGTGCAAGAACGATCACCACTGATGGATTGCAGGGTGGTCTGTAACCATGGAAACGAGCAGTGTATAATGTGATAGAAAAATGAATCCAGCCAGCAAAGCAGGCAATATGGGCAATCACTCATTAGTAAGTGGCTTGTATTAACTTTCTCTACATGATAAATACCACTTACTGAAGTGAGACAACCCCTTTAAGTTTATCACATCCAAATGGCCCAGTATGAGTTACATCAGGGAAAAATGGCGGATCTTCATCTTAGGCCATTGTTCTACTTGTTGTCCTTGACATATGGCCATGTGACCAATGAAGGTGACATCACTGGCCTAGGAAGAAGCCGCAACGCTCAAAGGAGCACTGAGACTTCTCCAAACAGTTGATCAGTGAGGTACTGAGTCAGACCCTTCCTCTGATCAGATATTGATGACCTATCCTGAGGCTAATTTCTCCCATATGAGACCTGAGCGATTTCTAAAGCAGGGTTTGGATATTTGGATAATTCTAGAATGCACCAAAAAAATACAAACAAGGAGAACTTACTTGGCTAATGAGATTCAGAAGGAGTTTGCCTTCAGAGCCCACTAAACAGGTAAGAAGCTGAGGGATCCAAGCCAACCACTGGATAGGGGGGACCCCAATACAGTATTTATCCACGGCATCTGCCAGAGTGTTCTTATCGTCATCAAAGCTCAGGAGCCACAGGACCTGCGACCACGGCGGTAAAGAAAACATACATGTTCAGCTCCATGTAAACGACAGCACAGGACATAGAAAAGAAGGTCACGTACACAATATTCATGCGAGTGGGACCTGTCACTATTTGCAGGATCTGTTCACAATCTAGAGCAGGGATCAGCAACCTAAGGCACTCCATGTGTTGCATCAAACCACAACCACCCAGGAACCTCCTTTCAATTCTATGGGCAGCCAAGTATGTGTGCATGCTGGGAGTTGTAGTTTCACAGCAGCTGGAGTGCCAAAGATTGCTGATCCTTGATGTAGAAGGTGTTTCTCTGAAGATTTCCTAAGGCATATGAACATCACAGAAGGAAAGTACCATTAATCATGTGTGGCTAGAAATCGTGGCTTCCACTCTTGTGGTTGCTTATTCATTACAATGGATGCCATCTATTTCGCTGCCTAGGTAAATGAGCGGTTGGCCGCAGCTTGCTCGGTTGAATGACTATGGGTATGGATGACGAAACCTCTAGCAATCGGCAGGCAGGTGTTTTAAGGGGTACTCCCATCTTACACATTTAGAGCATAGTCATAGGATATGCCATAAATGTCTGACAGATGTGGGTTCCACCTCTAATGGAGGGTCCTCCAACACCTGCCCCGCCCAGCGAGGCGGCTTCTGGCCGTTGCATCTAGGCACGGTCAATGGAGAGTTGTGCGGCCCCCCTTCTGTGACAGTCATGGAAGCAAGCTTGCTTGGCTAACTCCCATAGAACTGAATACAGAGACCTGCACACCTACGTGACCACCATTTCTTTCATTCCCCTCCTGGGTACAGTGGCCAGAGGACACCTCAACCAGTCGGGTAAACCCAATCTATCAAATTTCTATGGCATTATTCATCTGGAAGATGGGAAGACCACTTTAAGGTGGTCAACACACATTAAGATTCTGCCTACTGCTCTAACTAGTTCTAACAGGATCCATCAACAATCTAGTAGGCCCGGTGGGTCTTGGATGGACAGAGTACATGGAGAACCCACTCTGATGAATACATGGTGCCGCTAGTGATTAAAGTAGCTCATTCGGGTTAGTGCAGGTGAAAAACTAGGACCAAAAACTTACTTTTGCCAAATATTTCCTTGACTTGCTTTCATTCTGGTGACGGCAGGCATGGAGATAGCAGGTAATGGCTGACACGCCCAAATGCAGCTGACGCTCCTTGACAAAGATGGTTTCCAAGTAGTCGCCCCACATGGCCCAGGCCTTGACCAGAACGTCATGCATTTGCACCGCAGCAGAGAAGGCTTTGTTGGCATCGTCTGACCTTGGGAGAAAAAAAAAATTGAGAAAAGAAATAAAATAATCTGTTATGGTCAAAGAGATAACTAAATCACAATTATGAAAATCTGACAAAGCTTGAAGGATCTCGATATATCTAAAAACCCACACAAGCTCGTTGGAGGCCTACCGGCTCATTTAAAGATCATTACAATGCTGCATTACTAATTGGCTCCCGGCTACACGTAGGGCCGGAAATGTTTTAATGTTCGCTCTGGTTTGTCCCGCATTTTCATCTGATTAATTGGACCATTACGAGCTCGTTTATGAATCCTGACTAATGATTTCCCAAAATATGTATTTGCATATTTGTTCACTAAATGAAGAATTAGCATGCGTGAACAAATACATTGGGGGGAACCGTACAAATTAGTAATATTAGCCCTACATTACCACCTCCCATAAGTTTTACATTAGGGGATTGCATTTTGAGCCATTTCCTCATACAATGTTATCATCAGTCTCCATTAGCAGAGATCACTCCTCAGCAGTCATCTCATTATCATCACAGGCTGGATTATGACGACAGACAACACCTCTGTATATACAACACAGGATCCACCATTCATTATAAGCGATAGTCGCAACTTGCCTCAAGTTGCCTACAACAACCTCCCATCAAAGTCACCAAGCAAGTCCTTTTAAAGAAGAACTCCTGCAAAAAATTTTATTCTCTGACCTATTAGAAAGGTGCATGATATAATCTATATTGAATGTAATCTTCTTATCAGAGAATGTAATTGTGAGTTATCACCTCTCTTCTTATTGTAGCTGGGTCATGTGACCAACTCCCTGACCTCCAACTGACCCAGGACAGGAAGCCAGTAACTGCTCTATTCATTCCTATGGGAGCCTCACTTTCAGTCTCATAGGAATACATAGAGAATTAGACTTCCTGTCCACACATAAGTCTGTGTGTCAGTTGGTGGGTCTAATTCCTAGTCACATGACACAGATAAGAAACTTCAGGATGATATAAGTCAAAAATACAGACACTGGTAAGAAAATGACATTCACTACAGATTATATCATGTACATTTCTAGCAGGACATGGAATAACATTTTTTGCGGGAGTTCTTCTTTAAGTTTCAATTCTTTTTTTTTTTCCCCAACAGTAAACTTTTACTGGTACATAATATAAAGTTACAATAATGTTATGTTATATGAATAATAAATAATATAAATTTTACATCACTTTCTTTGGTTTCTTTAAGTTTCAATTCAGATCCACGTGAAAGGGGTTTGAATCGAGCAGCTATTGAGCATGCTTTCTGACACGCCATTCAAAGCAGAGTACAGAGCTCCTTTAAAGTGCACTCACGCAAAAATAAAAAATTATTCTGTGCTACAAAGGTACATCATTTAATCTGTGGTGAATGTAATCTTCTCATAGGTGCTAATCTTCTCATTGGAGCTATTTGTGAGCTATCCCCTCCCTTCTGATCCTCAGCTGTGTCATGTGACCAGAAATCGAAATTTACAAATGACAAAGAATCTTATGTGTGGACAAGAAGTCAGTTTCTCTATGTATTCCTATGGGAGCCTCAATGTCAGTCTCATAAGAATGATTAGAAGTAACTGACTTCCTGTCCAGTGTTAGATGGAGATCAGAGTGTTGGTTGCATGACACAGGTGAGGATTCGAAGGGAGGTTATAACTAAAAAATACAGAAGATTACATTCACTACAGATTTCATCACGTACCGTATTTTTCGCTTTATAAGACGCACTTTTACTTTTTTCCCCCCAAAAGTAGGGGGAAAATGGCCGTGTGTCTTATAAAGCAAATACTAGCGAACGCTTCCATTATGCAAGCGCTAACTAGTATGTATTAGGTGCCGGGAGGGTGGAAAACATACTCACCCTCCTGTGCTCCTCTAACTTCTCCGGCAGGCGCTGCACTGTCCTGACCGAGTACAGCTTCAGGACGTAGTGCGCGCACTATGACCTGATGCTGCACGCAGTCAGGTGACAGTGCAACGCTGGCAGGAGAAGACACAGGAGCACCGGATCCGGAGTGGAGCCACAGCGCAGGAGAGGTGAGAGAGGTTTTTTATTTTATTCTTATGGGGCTGAACGAGCTGATCTGAGGTCTGATGGGGGCAGATTGGGCTGATATGGGGGCTGATGGGCTGATCTGAGGTCTGATGGGAACTGAGTGGGCTGATATGGGGGCTGATGGGCTGATCTGAGGTCTGATGGGGGCAAAGCGGGCTGATAGGGGGGCTGATCTGAGGTCAGATGGGGGCAAAACAGGCTGATATGGGGGCTGATCTGAGGTCTGATGGGGCCACAATGAGCTGATCTGAGGTCTGATGGGGCCACAATGAGCTGATCTGAGGTCTGATGGGGGCACAGTGGGCTGATCTGAGGTCTGATGGGGGCACAGTGGGCTGATCTGAGGTCTGATGGGGGCACAGTGGGCTGATCTGAGGTCTGATGGGGGCACAGTGGGCTGATATGGGGGCTGACCTGAAATTTGATGGGGGCGGAGTGGGCTAATATGGGGGCTGATGGGCTGATCTGAGGTCTGATGGGGGCAGAGTGGTCTGATATGGGGGCTGATCTGAGGTCAGATGGGGGCAAAACAGGCTGATATAGGGGCTGATCTGAGGTCTGATGGGGGCTGAGTCGGCTGATTTGAGGTCTGATGGGGGTCTGACATGGAGGGCTGAGATGGGGGTCTGATGTGATGTCCTGATTTTTATGGGGGGGGGGGGGTCTCATATGAGGTCTGATGAAGAATATTTTTTTCTTATTTTCCGCCTCTAAAATCTGGGTTGCGTCTTATCAGGTGCGTACCTTTCTAGCAGGTCAGAGAATACATTTTTTTTGTGGGAGTTCTACTTCAATATTAAATTTATTCTGCAGAAATAAAACCTAAGACCCTCCGATCAGACTTTGAGGGGATCCCTCAGATCGGTAGGGGACGGTTGACCGAATATACAGTCGATCATTGGTTCAATTTGACTGATCCCAAGCAGCAGTGACAATGTAAACCACAAGAAGCATTGCTTCTGCCCTGTGAGCATTTTTTCGGCACAATGGATGTCTGTTTTTTTTTAAGGTTGCCAAAGGCAGAGATGTGACCGATGACCCCATCATGAAGATAGCGGACTCCAGTTCTCATAGAACAGAATATTTTCCATCCTCAACCAGAAGCTGCCAATCCACAAATAATCCCAATGCTGCAAAGCTTCTGCTACCGTAATGGCTGTGTGTAAGTGGTGGTGCAAACGGAGCATCACGGGACGCAAATCTATCCCCCCTCCCCCGCTCCAAAAACTTAAGAAAGCATGATGCATAAGCTAATAACTCCAACTGACAGCGAGTCTATTAAAAAGCTAATTAGTCCTAATATAGCAGAACCAATTTTGTCCCTTGCTTTAGTGAGAGGGGGAAGTCAAGAGAAAAAAAAAAGCCCACACAGGCATATCTACCAGTCCGGTGGACCGCGCGGCCAGGAACGCCATTACTGAGGGAGCGCGCTGATAAATGACTCACTTTATCAACACTTTCCCTCTCTAACCAGATTTGTCACAAGGCCTTCCTTTTCTTTCTCCTCGCCCGGGTGATCTATCACGCTGACACCTCTGATGACTTTCTTCATACTTGCGCTATCACCTTGTTCACATACCAGGAGGCAGAGAAAGATGTGTGTCCACGGCTGACCTCTACAGAGGACCGCTACGTGAGCGTGCGCTCCGCAATCTGCGGTATGGAGGAAGACGCTGCGCCGTTATATGCCCTGCTGTGCAGCATGACTGTATGGGCGTCTGGTCTCAAGACGATGCAGAATACTCAAGGTACCCCCCACCCTTCCTTATATTTAAAGCTGGCCTACCAAAAAAAAACTAAATGTCTTAAAGGGACCTTTATAAATGGATGTCCTGAAAGCACTTGTTTGAAGAAAAAAAAACAAAAAAAAACTCCTGCACTTTTTGCTTTGATTGACGTGTAGGGCGCTGTATACGTCATCCACAGGTCGCTCGGTATGGCGCTTGTGCAGTACAGAAAAGAAAACTGCGCATGCGCAGTGCGTTTGCCCGGTTCTGGGCAGAGAATACATTTTGTCCTAAGAACGAATTGTCTCGATATAACTTTGCTTTCTTGCTGCAGCCAAATTACTTTTAAAGCTGACGACCCGGAAATTACATCGGGACTGGCACATGCGCAGAACAGGGCGCGCACCAATTCTATGCAGCACTGTACAAGCGCAAGACTGAGCAGACTGTAGATGACATATACATCGTCATCCACACAGGTCATCAGAATGGATAAAACCTGGTGGCATGCTCCCTTTAAAACCTTCTACATTGAGATGGCATCATTTAAAGGGGTTGCCTCATCATAGACAACGGGGGCATGCTCCCATTGTCTTACAGGCGGCACCTCTGGGACCCGCACCTTTATCGGGACAGAGCCCTGGAAGGTGTTGGCTGGAGGACTCTGGTCCGGAAACCACCAAGCACGCTCCCCATAGAAGTGAATGGGAGCGCACCGAGCATGACCGGCCACCGCTCCCATTCACTTCTATGGGCCCGATGCTGGCTCAGCTATTTTCAGCGCCCCCATAGAAAAAGAATGGAGGGCGGCTGCGCATGCTCAGTGCGCCCTCCAACAATTTCAGGGCTCCGTTCTCAATATAGGTGCGGGCCCCACCCCTGGCGTAATGCCTCCATTGTCTGTGATGAGACAACCTCTTTAAATGAATAGGCCGAAAGCCTAACTGAGAGGTTCTGATGACGTGTCCCCTTTTGATTTCTCTCAGAGGTAGTGTTGTTGTGAAGAGTGTGTGGACGTCAATCACCATTCACATCAATTTTCATGCATAGATGGGGATCTGGAGCCACACTGAAGATTGCATCTGGAAGAACACAGAAGGGAGATCTCTCTCAGTAGTGCAGCCTCAGGCTTGGGGATACATCATCAGTGAGGCTGGAACGGACATCAGGAAACAGGAAGGTGTGCTTTGCTTCACAGGGTGGGAGTGGAATTTAAAACAAAATAAGCAATAATATCACAATGTCCCAACAGACCAGGAATTACAGCCAGTCCTTCACCACGAATACTGGAAAATAAGGTGGGATGCTCCGAGGTTTTTACTCCTATTAGTCTATTCCTGCACATTTTATTAATACTTGCATGGTCGTTACCAGTGCACACTTACTTGTTAATTTGAGCGAGGAACATTCCCTTGAGAGCATAGAACTCAGCTGTCATCTCCTTGGTGAAGTATTTCAGGTTGGTGGATTCAATCACCTCCAAACCCTAGAGGAAGGAAAAACAAGATCAATGAACTGTTCCAGAATGCAGCCGAGAGATGCCTCGCCCAAGGCCATCAAGCCAATCAGCTTCTACGCTGCAAAATTCCCTCCTATTGCTTCAAAACATAATGATCTCAAAAGAAGGGACCTGAACACATTATCGTCCCTCTTGTCAAAAGTACTGGGACAGAAAGCTGTGACCATGGACCTTGCCAACGGCAAGCGCAGGGGGGGGAGGCGACGGCAGCTGGCGCAGCGGGGGGAGGCGACGGCAGCTGGCGCAGCGGGGGGGAGGCGACGGCAGCTGGCGCAGCGGGGGGGAGGCGACGGCAGCTGGCGCAGCGGGGGGGAGGCGACGGCAGCTGGCGCAGCGGGGGGTGAGGCGACGGCAGCTGGCGCAGCGGGGGGGGGAGGCGACGGCAGCTGGCGCAGCGGGGGGGGGGAGGCGACGGCAGCTGGCGCAGCGGGGGGGGAGGCGACGGCAGCTGGCGCAGCGGGGGGGAGGCGACGGCAGCTGGCGCAGCGGGGGGAGGCGACGGCAGCAGGGGGAGGTGAGGCGACGGCAGCAGGCACAGCAGGGGGGAGGCGACGGCAGCAGGCGCAGCAGGGGGGAGGCGACGGCAGCAGGCGCAGCAGGGGGGAGGCGACGGCAGCAGGCGCAGCAGGGGAAGGAGGTGGCAACAGATGGCACAGAGGGGGAGGCAGTGGCAGATGGCAGCAGCTGAAGTGAGTGGAGGACCCTAACACAAACTTCTAAAGAGCAGGGGAGGGGAGACACATCAGAATAATTGAAATAATTGACACAGGCAAGATTATGCTGATAAATTAGGCTGCATTTTGTTTTTTTTTTAATTACTTAATTGCCCAGCCCTAGGTGGGAGGGGGTCGTATTGATCAGTAATGGCCACTTCTGCAATTTATGGAAGGCTCACACCCACCATAACGAGAGCTGCTGTGTATTAGGGCTCTGTGCTCCGGCTCATACAGAAAAACCCAGAGTAGGAGACATCCCTCAGGGTTCACCCTTTTCATTATTCCTCATTAATATGCATTAAAAATCCTATACAAGAAATATACAACCGATTAAAAATCACAGTAAGAACTATGAGGCTTTCCATGTGGAGGTATGGGGACTTCCTGAGTGAGAAGACTGATCAGACTTCTGCTGCCATAAAACAAGCATTTACAGGATTACGCATTTCAGCCAAGCACAACCTAAACCTGAGCTTCCAAAGCTCCCTGGAAACATTACCATGAAATGGGACAGCGTCCTACAGAGAGAACGCGGCAGCTAATGGGTCCTTCTACAAGGTTAAACCAGGCTCGTCCAATTAACGCTTCAGGCTCTGGTAATTGGGTTTTTACGCAATGTCCCCTGCTGGTTCTTCTTGCTCCGTCATCTGACCCGGGCCGGGCGACTGTATGGCTCCGGATCCGCTAAACTCGACAGAGGTTTATCCACTTAAACTAATCTCATAATGGCCGGATATCAAAGACGCACCGCTGTGTTACTTGCTTTTGTCTTTCAGGGATGATCAGGCACAGACGGGTTCAAGATCATTTTATGTATTCAATGCTTTACGGGTGTATAAGAGATAATAAAGTGTTTGTTTACCTGCCTCCCGCAATAACATGGCGGACTGCGGCGATTACCGCCGAGCATGAAAACGGGCAAGGTTGAAAAGGCAAGGCAGCTGCCAATGTGATTACAGAGGTTGCCTGGCCAAGATATATACATTTTTTCCAAAGAAAAAGATACTTGTCTCACTGATCCCTTTCCACTCCCGTACACTTACTGAGTTACCACCAGTCCCTCTCAACACACAGTATATGACCGCTCAGGCTGAGGCGAGTCATTGCTGCTGCAGGGACCTAGGAGAAGGAAGAAGGAAGTGGAGTGCAGCAGGAACCTAGGAGAAGGAAGTGGAGAGCAGCAGGGACCAAGGAGAAGGAAGAAGGAAGTGGAGCGCAGCAGGGACCTAGGGAGAAGGAAGTGGAGAGCAGCAGGGACCAAGGAGAAGGAAGAAGGAAGTGGAGCGCAGCAGGACCTAGGAGGAAGTGGAGCGCAGCAGGGACCTAGGAGAAGGAAGTGGAGCGCAGCAGGGACCTAGGAGAAGGAAGTGGAGCGCAGCAGGGACCTAGGAGAAGGAAGTGGAGCGCAGCAGGGACCAAGGAGAAGGAAGTGGAGAGCAGCAGGGACCAAGGAGAAGGAAGTGGAGAGCAGCAGGGACCTAGGAGAAGGAAGTGGAGAGCAGCAGGGACCAAGGAGAAGGAAGTGGAGAGCAGCAGGGACCAAGGAGAAGGAAGTGGAGCGCAGCAGGGACCCGGGAGAAGGAAGTGGAGCGCAGCGGGGACCCGGGAGAAGGAAGTGGAGCGCAGCAGGGACCTGGGAGAAGGAAGTGGAGAGCAGCAGGGACCAAGGAGAAGGAAGTGGAGAGCAGCAGGGACCTAGAAGGAAGGGGAGCTCAGCGGGGACCTAAGAGAAGTGGAGAGCAGCAGGGACCTAAGTCCTTACCCAGATTAGTACAAAACACGGAAGACAATCCTACACTGAAGTATGAGCAACCACATGCTTAGGAGTTAGCGGGTTTCCATTTTTTTCAATGAAAGACCGTCTTTGTGCATTCATGCATCTACATTTGGTTCCAAGAAAATGAAGACAACTCAGCAGTCGGCTCTCAGTGTCAGTACATACTGGGTTAACCATTTGCTGTGGATCAATCCCCTCATCTCAAAAGCTCCACTAAAGATCTACTACTAAAAGATTGCTAGGCTTGCACCCAAGTATTTAGAACTCATTTGCGCATAGACCTACCTGCATGCATTCGTTCTTCCCCATGACTCCAGCTAGCTGAAGGTAGCACTTGACCTGCTGGCGGATCTTCTGGAAACAGTCCACGATGGGCACAGTGGGGATGGTGTGGATGCGGCTCAGGATATCCAGGGCCACGTTCACCAGCCCTTGCTTTCTGGCGATCTTGCCGTACTGGATGATTGCAGAAGCCGAAGCGTGTACTCCCAGCATTGCATTGTTGGAGCTTGGGTCGTGCTGAGTGCTGTTGTCATAGGCGTTCACTATAGCTATCGAGATGACAAGTGGTCATAAGTTACTACAGCACGAGACAAGGGAAGTGTCATACAGAAGGACTTCACATAAGGCCTCATTTCTATGGCCATTGCTGTTTTGCGGTCCACAAACTGCGGATCCACAAAATACGAAGACTGGCCATGTGCACTTTGCTCAGTTTTGTAAAAATGTCTATTCTTGTCCGCAAAATGAACAAGAATAGGACATGATCCGGCCCCACAGAAATGAATGGGTCCACATGTGATCTGCAAAAAATCCAGCTCAGACGCGGCTTCAAATATGGTCGTCTGCATTAGGCCTAACCTAAAGCAATGGCTGAGGGTGCAGAACTAAAACCAACTAATATATCTCAATGTGATGGGTCCACTGCGCACCGTACCCACCTTGGTAATGGTGCTGCCTCCACATGAAAATACTGCTCCAGTGAGACAGGTCATCGGACACGATGGGCAGTCTGTTCCTCCAGGTTTTCACTACGGTTTTCATATCGTGGAGGCTGTTGCTTCTTCCTAAATTGGTGGGCTGCAGGCCTGCGTTTATCTGAGCGGCCTCCTGAAGTTCAATGATCTGCTGCGCTGCCTGAAAGACACAAGTGAGAAGGGTCTTAAAATATGGGGCAGGAATGAAAGGTGCCACCAAGGGTTGAATCAAGAGCAAAATTCCATCAGATGACCATTAAAAAATCTAGATATCTGGTAGAGAACAAGCGTCCACTTTCTGCTGGGAACCAACTGGTGGGAGACTGGGGTGATTACCGGGTCTCCAGTGCAGACAGTTGTGGAAAATGGAGAGAAAAATGGACAGTTCTTGATCGTCTTCAAGAAACAAGTGGATGAATTATTGCTAGAAGTTTTTCTAGACATTTTTGGGCTAGGGGCCACCCAACAGGAGTTTCATATGTCAAATCAGCCTCTTATTTAAAGAAGAACTCCCAACAAAAATTTTATTCCAGGTCCTGCTAGAAATGTACATGATGTAATCTGTAGTGAATGTCATTTTCTTACCAGTGTCTGAATTTTTGACTTCTATCATCCCGAAGTTTCTTATCTGTGTCATGTGACCAGCAATTAGACCCACCAACTCACACATAGACTTATGTATGGACAGGAAGTCTAATTCTCTATGTATTCCTATGAGACTGAAAGTGAGGCTCCCATAGGAATGAATAGAGCAGTTACTGGCTTGCTGTCCTGGGTCAGTTGGAGGTCAGGGAGTTGGTCACATGACCCAGCTACAATAAGAAGAGAGGTTTTTACTCACAGAAACAGTCACTGATAAGAAGATGACAATCACTACAGATTATATCATGCACCTTTCTAACAGGTCAGAGAATAAAATTTTTTGCAGGAGTTCTTCTTTAAGTTTTCAGTGGGACGGCAGCCTTCTCACAGCGCCATAGATTGCATAGTGGCTGTGCTTGGTATTGCAGTCCAGGTCCATTTGCTTAAATGGGACTGAGTTGCAAAGAGGTCATGTGACCAATGAACGGGACATCACTGGCCTAGGAAGAGACTGTAGTGATAACCAGATCGCCAAGTCCTCTTCAAACAGCTCATAGACGGGGGTTGATGGACCCTTATGATCAGATATTGATGACCTATCAATATCGAGATGACGAAATTTTAAGTTTTGTGCATGTCTTAAGTTTAGTGCAATTATACAACTTCTGTAATGCAATAGAAAACTAGTCCGAGATTAGAAAAAAAAAAGGGCAAGTTGAGGGAAAGTTTACTTTTTTCCTAAGAAACAGCGCCCCTCTTTTCTATAGGCTGCATCTGGTATTCCAGCTCATCTCCATTTAGGTAAATAGAGCAGACAAGGTGAAAAAAAAAAACAAACATCCATTTTTATTTAAATCTCGGACAACCCGTTTAACGTCAATCTACCAGGAGCGAGACGCAGAAGGCCCTTTGTGAAAACTTTTAATTGAAATCACACGAAACCTTAAGCGAGCGCAAAGCTTCCATTGCGAAGATTTGGGGGACCCTCTCCTGCACATCCCATTAACATAGCCACTAAATAAACCTCTCCAAGCGGCCGAGAGGAAGATAACGGTTGTATTTGCTGCTAATCAACTAAATAAGATAAATGCCTGAGGACCCGGCTCACATTTACAAAGTCAAATCTCCTGAAACAAAATAAATTAAGCAAAGTAATATTTTTCACAATTATCGCCGTATCAGCTCGCACAATACCTTAACCTCCTTTCTTCCGCCATTCATCATGTAAATTTAATTTTCTTGCAGGTATTTAATCACACGCTATCTGATATTAAAAAAAAAAAAGTAATTACCGCAGCGGCAAACTCCAGGCTCAGTTTGTACTTTTGTCATTCAATGTCTTTAATCCTTATGTGTGAAGAGTCGCGGGTTTATATGAAGGGGAATAGCTCAAATAGTGTACCACTCGGGTAATACAGACACTAATTGGACAGTCAGATACATAAAGAGGACCTGTCCCCTCTCCTGACAGGTCTGGTTTAGTAACTGCTCCCATTCCCCATGTAATAACAATACAGGAGGATCTATTCTTGTGCATATATTGTGCCATTCCTTTATTATTCCTGCTAGAAGTTATGAATGAATTGCTAGCAGTTCGCAATGAAGGTCCAAATGGGTGTTGGGGGTGTGTCCTTGCACAGTCTGACACTGGAAGCACTGATTAGGCACTGAAGACATCCCTCCCCCAACTGGTAACACCCATCTGGTCCTTCACTAGAGATTGCTAGTAATTCATTCATGAGCTTCTAGCAGGAATAATAAAGGAATGGTGCAGCAAGTCATAAGAATAGATGCTCCAGAATTGTTATTACAAGTGGGTTGCTTAAAGACACGTCAAGATATATTACAGGTCCTTTAAAGGGGTTTTCTCAGGATTGGTCATCAGTATCTGATCGATAGGGTCCAACAACCGGGATCCCAGGCAATCAGTTGTTTGAGAAGGTAGCGGCACACCTGTGAGTGGGGGTGAGCTGCAATACCACATACAGTCTATATACAATGGACGGCGCTGTGCTTGGTGAGCTGTCAGAAGGCAGCGGCTCTCACAGGAGCGCCACTTACTTCTCTAAAACAGTTGATCGGCGGGGGTCCTGGGTTGTTGGATTCCCACCATCAGTAAAAAAAAAAAAAATCAATCTTAGAAAACCCTTTTAAAGTTTTTTTTTTCATGAAAAGACCTTCCCCTTGTGGTTAGTGAGTGAAATGTTAAAATCCCTGTTACCTGCAGCCACCACTAGAGGGAGCTCACTTTAAACAGATTTAGACAGGCTCCATTGAGCTAACTGAAACTCAATTATTTGTGGCTAGAAGAATGTTATTAACTACAGCAGAACAAAGTATTACAGGCAAGTCCATTGTATATCCCAACTATTCACAGGATTGGAGAATAAGTGTCTGATCTGCATGGGTCCAAAGCTACCAGTAGAGGGAGCTTAGGAGCAAACCGCACACCATATTGTTTTAGAGCTTTTTGAGCGTGACAACTAGCTCTAAAAGAATCTTCAGAGAACGGTTTCCCATGTGAAAAAGAAAAAATTCACACTGATTGGGTCAGAAAGCCAATCATTTCTGTCACGAAGATATCTCGCTAATCCATGTGTGACAACCAGCTGCAGTTTCCATGCAGAATTTACTTTAATAGGAGACCTGTCACTTATCGATGTGGATTTCAAATCTGCACAGAAAAAAAATGTTGATATCGATACCCTACCCACCATGTTAATGGTAAATCCACGTGTAATATTCTGGCGCTGGATCATTACCTGTAATAAAGGTGTGTGAACATGAGACACCACATATGGAAGCCGCCTCCATTCCCGGATTGCCAGACTGCTGGCCATCTCCACTAGTCTTTCTATGAAGTTCAGCTGCTGCTCTTCTGGGTGGCAAATAGCCAAGTAGCCGCGATACATGTTCACCTTCCATGCCATCTCCTTTGGACAACTCAGCTCCACCTAAAAGAGGGTCAAAAAACGGCCAAATCAGAAAGACACGGATGACATTCAACTTAGAAAATATCAACCAAGAGCTTCATGTGCTTTGTGCCACCTTAAATGATTTTACCTGTAACCTCTACATATGACCAGGACACAAGCTGAAAATGTTGTAGACATGGTAGCAAATAGTTGTGGACGAGAGGAGTTATTCATGGGTCTTTGGTCACTTCAAAAGAGTCTCCAAGACCATTGATATTGAGGTCTTATCCTGAGCATAAATTATCAACATCTGACCAGTAGAAGGTCCACATCCTGGCACCACATCCGGTGCTCCTGCAGGCGCCACGTGCCTTCACCATTTACCAGCCAAAGCGCCGTACACTTTGTAGTGGCCGTGCCTGGTCCTGCAGTTTCCTACAGCTCAATCCCATTCAAGGGAATGGGACTGAGCTGCAATGCCAGGCTATAAAGGGGGTGCAGGGCACCAGTCAGCTGACTGGTCAGAATGCCAGGAGTCATTACCCCCAAAGATCCAATATTGATGACCCATTCCCAGAAGAGACCATCAGTATCAAAGTCCTGCCTGAGCCCCACCTCCCTCAGCACCTAAACCTGGAAGAAATCCCAGTCCCACACTATAATGCTTTCTGTGTAATATAGTTTCCACACTAATATTAAGATACATAAAGCGCACAGTCATTGATCCTTAGTGACATACCTACCCCAGAGCCAGACCATGGGGATCCATGGTGAGGGGTGGATGGGGAAGTTTTATTGCGTCTGCTGTTTCCTGTCTCGTGGTCAGTGAGTGAAAAGTTAAAATTCTTGTTACCTGCAGCCACCACTAGAGGGAGCTCACTTTAAACAGATTTATATAGGCTGCATTGAAACTAAATTATTTGTGCTGAGTTCCACCTAGTGGTGGCTAGAAGAATTTTATTAACTACTGCAGAACAAAGTATTACAGGCAGTCCATTGTATACCCCAACTAGGGGCCACCAGATATAAGTATGGGAAGATCTAAGCTGCATAAAATAATACCTGACGATGTGTGTTAGTGACAGGATTTAACCTCTCCTAACAAATCTGTGCCTACGACAGGACCTAATAAAATATTAACAAGCGTTTCCATTTCTCACGGTTTACTCAGAATCAGGTAAACAGGCCGAACCTCGCTTCTTTAATGCAATCTATTTCAGGAAGCCGTGACATTGCTAAAGATCAAACGCGAGGGGAGCAGAGACGGCGCAGGGCACGGGGTTACAGCGAATGAATGATTTAAATGCCTGTCCCTACTTGTAAGACCATAGAAGTGCTTAGTGGTAAAAGGTGAGCTTAAAAAAAAAAAAAAAAAACCCTGCCTGCCACCATCTGCCCCGTGGGGATGACAATGACGTCCTCTAAGCATCTGAAGAGCGCTGCACAAAACAACCAAAGTCAAACGACGGCGGCGGAGAACCGAGGGATTGATGTCTTTATAACATGGTGAGCGGCCGGGGACTTCAGGGCCTGCAGACCGGATAAAGCAGCCATTTGTCTTCCAGAGAGTGGCAAAAAGTGAAAAGCCTAAAGAAAGGCCATTTATTTCCCTGTGTCACCAGTAAGTTGTCACAGGAGCATTAAAAGGGGGTGATGCCTCCCAAGGGGTATTCATCACTTATCCACAGTATAGGTAATAAGTATCTGGGGGCCTCGTTGCTGGGACCACCCAACCCCATTCCTTTTGACTGTATGAGCAGAGTAGGGGAGTTTGAAAGGAGCGGTGGTCGATCGTGCATCCTGCTACTCCGTTCTATGGAGCGGACAGAAAGTCATGTAGTGAGGAGGATCCCTCGTTCTAGGCATCGGTGGGAGTCAGACATATCATATATCCTGTGACTAGGTGATAAATGTACATTGTGGAACAACCCTTTAAAGCAACCATGTTTTAAGAACACACTAGGTCTGAAATACTCAAAAAAGCAGCTTTCAGGAATTACGTAAATAAAAAAATAAACAAAAATTAAGAGGGTTGTCCCGAAATATAGACGTATCCCCTAACTAGGTGGATTGGTAGCACAAAGGAGGCCATTTTATTTTACAATTATATATCTATATATAACTCTCTCTCTCATATATATATATATATATATATATATATATATATAATCTCATATCTAATGTTTTTTTTTAATTAATACTTTCATTTAATTACTATCTCATGGGTAGGGGTTCTCACTCTCGGCAACCCCACCAATCAGCTGTTTCAAACGGATGCAGAGCTCGGGTGGGCATCACGGTCTCATCACAACTAACCAAGTACAGTGCCATGCATAGTACAGTGGCAGTGCTTGGTATTCACTTCAATGGGACCGAGCAGCGCCTAGGTCATGTGACTGATGAATGTGACATCACAACGGCCTACAGAGAAGCTGTCACGGTCACTGGAGCACCGCCAGCTCTCCAAACAACTGATTGATGGGGGTGCTGGGAATCGGACTAACTGAGGATGGGCCATCAATATCAAAATCTTGGAAACAAATGAAAAAAAAAAAAACAAACTGTGGGAAGTACCACTTGTCTTGAAAATGGGCCGCGTGCTTCCACACTTCTAATGCTTTTCAATCGGTGCTGGCAGCGTCAGACTATGCAGACATTTTTATTTTTTTACAGGAGTTCTTTTTCAGGGATTTCTGGTATTTTTACCAAATATTTTTACAGGAAAAAGTCTGAAAAAAAGTCACACGAGCATGCAGAGATTTAAAAAATAAATAAAAAATTGGCTAGGTCATCGGTTTCTGATCGTTGGGGGTCTGTTTGAGAAGGCACTGGAGCTCGCAGTAGCACCGCTGTACTACAGTGAGCACTGGTGCCTTCTCAAACAGCTGACTGGTGGGGATCCGACACCCGGGACCCCCCGTCATTCAGATACTGATGACCTACCAGAGGATAGGCTAATCGGTCAAAAAATCTTGGAAAATCTAAAAAGTCATGTGGTGTGAAACCACCCTAAACCAGTATTTCACAGTTGGATCAGTATGCTATTTGATATACCAGTAAGGACACCTCCTCTGAAGAGAAAAGCAGAGTCGGCGAAGTTCATGGCGAAGGGTGGCCCTGAGTTCATAAACTAAACCCAAAAACTCCAGGTGGGACATGGATCCATCAGCAGGAGAGCAGAACAAAGCACTGACAGAATCCTACATCATCCAGCCGCCACGGACTGTAGCTCTAAAGTGCGCCTGGCAAGCAAACGTGTGTCACAGACAGGACTACGGCGGCAGAATCACAGTGCGTGGCTTCAGCGTTCTCCTTTAGTAAATTAGTACATGCCTCATTACGGAAAACATCTTTCTATCCAGGTCGGCGCCTGCAGTCACCGGTGGCTGTCACCTCCAGTTAACTTTCGAGGCATCACAACCTAGTCCTGTCAGACGTGATCAATTCTCCAAGTTTCATCTTGGAGATTAAACACTGACTAAACAAGGTACCTAGCTATATCTGAACGATAAACGCAATCTTAAAGAACTTCACTTTAAGGTAGGATTGAAATGACTGCATCTGGCTCAGGAGCCACCTTAAATAAGTTGGGGCATTCACAGCAGCCAGTAGTCTAGAAGGTTCCTCCACCAGCAGGAGTGATTCTGGTCACAGATTCAGTTAATATCCTCCAAGCCTTTGCCTCACATTGCATTCAAATCTCTATATTCTTCTTTGTATGTCCCAGGAGATCATTCATTTCCCACCTCCCATTTTCTTCATTCCATCCATTGGATTAGAAGGTCTGACTGTAAGGCATCTGGCTGGACCAGAAGCCCGCCTCCACTGGTGTTGGCTTTAGAAAACTAGGAGCAATAAGCCTCACCTGTGTTGGTCATCTACCGGTTGAAGATGGAAGGAACTGCAGGGAAGTTCATACCCGTGTGCTCTCTGTGGGCTATTCCTATCCTAGGCGTTTATGTCATATCAACTGGCAAGGTGGCCGGTGGCTGCCAGAGCCCACTGGAGAATGAATGGAGAGATGGCCAAATGTGCACGCCTCTCGCCTCTCTCAGAGTTAGCTGAGCAAGTGTGTTTGCCAATTTTAGGGACTCCCTAGGTGACTCTACCTCTCCATTGGTCATCGCACCAGGAGGAACGTGGAACCACAGACAGATGGTGGCAGCACTGGACGGCAGATCCCGTCATGAACCATTGCTCACCAGTGTCACTGCGTAGACTGGGCCTTAACATTAAAGGGAACCTGTCACCGGGTTCGAGTGTCACTAAACCACCAGCATGCCGTTAGGAAGCTGAAGTACAGGTTCCCAAAGCTGCTGACTGCAAACCGAACTGTCCTTGCAACGAATAGTAAATGAAACTCAAACTTACCAGGAGAAGAGTCCAGGACTCTTCTCCAGAAGCAGTGATTACACGCACACTGCGACGATAAAGCCAAAAACAGTACGCCTCAATTCACTGCGCATGTGCCAGATGTGAAGTGCATGTGCATTGAAGCAAGGTGTAACACCTTCAGCTTTATCAGTGCAGGGCGCATGCGACTAATGCTGCTGTGGAAGAGTCCAGGACTCTTCTCCTGGTCAGTTCAAGTGTAATTCAATATTCTTTGCAGAGATGTATGGGTTTGCTACGGGACGGTTTGGGATCCTATACCCCCGCTTCATAATGGCATGCTGGTGGCTTAGTGTCCTCAAACCAGGGGAAAGGTTCCAGTTTTGGCAACATAAGTGAAGAAGTCAAGCTTACGGCTACAGTAACTAAAGCAGATAATGGCTCGCCCCATCCATCCAGCGTAATACAGAAATCCGAATGTGATTTAGTAGTTTCTCACCCAGCTTCCCCACCAGAACTCGGATGGATCGGGTTCTTCTATTCATCCGCTCGTGGTGTCACAACCTGCTCACTGAGCTCTCATAGGCAGTCTGGTCAATTAATACGAAATATGACCCCCTGGCCACCGCCATATAAGATAACTGAGGCTCTGCCCCTTTTTCAAGCCAGGGACCTTGCAGACCCATGTAATTTGTTTAAGACCGCTGTCACACCGCCTACCGCCAGCTGCTCTCCATCACTCCGAGGCTTTGAGAACTATTCATTTGTCAGGACGAACCATTGTGCGCGGCGAGTATCCCACCGAGCTGAGATTTCACCAAGGACGAGCTGAAGGTTACTTAGAATGACAGGTCTGGTATATGAATCAGAATTCATTAGGAAGGTGCGTCTCGAATTCGTGGTCTGCCTCTGGTTTCTAATGAGAGGTGGCATTCAACGAGTATGTTCTTAGAATAAACGTGTGGAAGATGATGGATGCAAATTACGTGCACTTATTCATATCTATCACTTAGAAGGAGTCTTAGGACTCTAAAGGAAAACACACGGACGCCCTAGTGGGTTTCTGTAATGCTCAGCGATCCTTACCAGTGGGTGCATGGACAGCTGTCTGGACAAATAGAAAACTAACTTACAGCTATTAAAGGGGTTGTCCAAGTTATTTTTTTGTTCTTTGTATGTTTCTAACTAGTCAAATATTACAGCTTTTCCATGCACTTTGTGCTTCCACAGCTGCAGGTTTCTCAGATTTCACTGAAGGTCACATGACCTGTGATGTCAGCTTCTCTCCTACTCTGTTGATGTTTCGTGCACAAGCAGATAAGAGTCTGTACACAAGATGTCACTGTGCTGGCCACACCCCCTGACCTGGCTGAGCTGCCGGCTGCTCTATCCCTGGATTTTTTTAATATAAAACATTAACCCCTTCAGCAGCAGACTCAGGGCTGAAGGCTTTACTGAGTAGCTGCAGGCAGTAGGGAAACAAATGCTGGGCACAGGAGCTGACAGAGTAGTTCTGCACAATATTTCACAAGAAAGGTAGGGGAAAGTTCCTGTGTGTACTGTATCAGCAGTGTCATTGTACAGCTGGGGCTTGTAGTCCTACACATACAACAAGCTCCCAGCAGGAAGACATGTCACTCAGGGCAGCACTTGTATTCACTCCCTTTGCAGAGCAGGGAGGGAGGAGGGGCAGAGATTGCTGCTATTGGAGGCAAACAAAGAGCAAGAATAAACCCAGGGAAGTGAGGAAATATAGATTTTTTTTGCCTAAAACTTGCTTAACTTAGTTATATGTTGCTGCCCATCAGGTTTACAGTACTATATATTTTTATTTTTCATAACTCGGACAACCCCTTTAAATCACTGATGGTGAATGTCGTACCAAGTTTTTTTGGGGATAGAGAATTTCTCATCTTCCACAAAGGGATTTTCTGGTACTTAGACATTGATGGCCGCCTATCCTCTTCTGATCAGTGGGGGTCTGACACCTGAGAACCCCCACTGATCAGTTGTTTCGGGCAGCCACCGGAGCTAGAAACTGTACAGTGGACAGAGCCGGAAGCAGAACCCGAACACGACCACTACACAGTGTATGGAGTCTTCTGCTTCCCGCTTTGTCAACTGTACAGTTTCCAGTGCTGGCGGCTGCCCAAAACTATTGGTCAGTAGGGGTTCCCAAGTGTCGGACCCCCGCAGATCAGATATTAATTACGTACCTATCCTGAGAATAAGTCATCAATATGTAAGTGCCCCTTAACACAGCCATCAATAAAGCCGCACGGAGCATCACAAAGCAATGAAAGCGAATGGGTTTGCACTGTGATAAGCAACTTACCAGGACCCAGCAATTGCAAGAAATCCACATCAGCTGGTCACGACGTGACCCCATTAACTTTCGTTACAGTGTGATGCACAGCACAATCGTATCTCTATGACGCATTTAGCCTCTCAGTATGAGTCGGGCAAAAGTCGCATCATCCACAGGACAGAGAATAAGTAAGAGATTGCGGACAGCCTGACCCATTGGACTTCCCTTTCTGAATGGAGCAGTAGTGTGCATCTTTCCACCTCGCCCATCACTTCTATGGGACTGACATAGACAGCACGCATTTGGAGCCAGAAAAGCAAATTATGCGATCGACGTGCATGTGCACTATGCACCGATCCATTCCATTAAAGCGTTTTTCCAACTTTTTTTTTTTTTTTTACTGATGACCTATCCTTTGGTGGGGGTCCAACACCCAGGACCCCCCGCCGATCAGCTCTTTGAGAAGGCAGCGGAGCTCGCAGTAGCCCTGCGGCCTTCACCAGGTTTTTCTAGGCCATGTTCATCGGTCATGTGGCCTAGACGCAGCTTAGCTCCATTTAAGTGAATGTGGCTGAGTGCAATACCAAGCACGGCCACTATACAATGTACGGCGCTGCGCTTAGAAAGCTGAGGTAAGACGCAGCATTACTGAAGGCACTGGTGCCTTCTCAAACAGCTGATCGGCAGGGGTCCCGGGTGTCGGACCACCAATGATTAGACACTGATGAGCTATCCAGAGCATAGGTCATCATAAAAAAAATAATAATAAAAATGTTGGAAAACCCATTTAAGAAAGGGGACTCCTCATTACAGCTGTCTGATCTGCCCTGATCTCATCTATATCATCTAACCACTGGAAATAGAGACAATTTTCGTGGGATTACTCCTTTCAAGAGCTCAGCAAATAAATAAATATATACTGCACACTACGTTCTGTCGTTCCTCTGATATTCCTCCTAAAAATTAGTAGTAGAATTTGCCCCTTTAACACTAACTAGTGGAATCTGTAGTGAGACTAAATGAACCCACGAGACTCAACCCAAGCCCTGACCGCAAACGGTTAATGACTTTCCTCTAAGGCAACATGGCGGTATAAAAAACACACAAAAAAAAACATTTATTTGTAACCCGCCTTATGTGCCAGAAACCGCAGCTGTGATCTAAATCAAACAGATTCCCCAAAGAGCGGTTTATTGCCTCAGTGAAATGAGCTGTAATGCTGACTGTGTGCAAACACTGTACGGAAGAGCGAGGGAAGGACTTATCAAAATCAGAAGTGAAGGGCGAGGATTCTGACCTGGACCAGGGCTTCCTTCATGGCCGTCCAATTAGAGACTCGCCAGGAACACTCAAGGACGAGGTACGGATTGATGTGGCCCTTGGATTGGCCGTAGTCCGTCAATGACTCCCACTGGTTCAGTTCTTTAGAGCATCTAGGAAAAGACAAGGAGCACAATGGGAATGGGGCATGAACGAGGAGACAACAATGCATTGCTCTGACAACCGGTCTGTGGGACATAAAACTCCTCTGACACAGAGGGCCACACACGGACACCCAGCAGCTTCCATGTCTCCAAGGAAAAGGGTTTTTTTGAGGAATAAAATCAGATCGTAAAATATTGAAAAATGTAAAATAAAAAAATAAATAAAAAAGACATATATAAAAAATAAAAATGTGACAAATATTGTAATGTAATACAAATATTCTTGCATATTCCGATATTCCGTATCAAATTTTTAACTGATCCACTAGTATAAAAAATGAAATAAAATATAGTTAGAATAAAATCCTTAAAAGGCAGCTAAAATATTTTACATTTTCCAAACCAGCACCTGGGACTGAATACTTTTGCAGTTGCATGTAATAAAAAAAATTTAGTATAGCTACTGAGTTTCAAAATACTCTCTGTATAGCGCCACCTGCTGTTTGTTCTATTCCTTATTTCTTTGTCCACCTCACTAACATCGCTAAGGTGGTCACACGTGCTCAATTCCATACTTCAACTGTCAACTGCCAGATCCTTTTAAGTACTTGTGACCGTTACAGATATAAAGCTACAGCAGTAAGGGCACACCCCCTGAGCTATGATAGTGAGAGAGAGAGAGCTGCATCAGAATGGACACACCCCCTAAGCTGAGATAGGGAGAGAGCTGCATCAGAATGGACACACCCCCTAAGCTGAGATAGGGAGAGAGCTGCAACCGAAAGGACACACCCCCTAAGCTGAGATAGAGAGAGAGCTGCAACCGAAAGGACACACCCCCTAAGCTGAGATAGACAGAGAGAGAGAGCTGCAGCAGAAAGGATGTGTCCGTTGAGAAAGGACATCTAAGGGCCTCCCTTAGTTACCAGCCTAAAAAAAAATCTGGCGAAGCAATTAATGTGGAGATCTCTGGATCCATGGGAGGTACAGGGCTGGTTCTAGCTTTGTCAGATTGTCATGTACTATATGATCTCTGATTTTCATTACTTGGATTGGATAACCTTTTTAAGTAAGGGCTCATGCACACACGACCATATGTATTTTTTCGGTCCAGAAAAAAAACAAAAAAAACATCCACGTTGCATCCGTTTTTTTGCGGATCCATTGTAACAATTCCATGTTCTTGTCCGCAAAATGGACAAGAATAGAACATGTTCTATTTTTTTGCGGAACGGACATGCAGAAACAGAATGCACACAGTCATTTCAGGTTTTTTTGCGGACCCATTGAAATTAATGGTTCTGCACCTGTAAAAAAAAAAAAAAAAAAAAAAAACGGAACAGAAAAAAAAAAGGTTTGTGCGCATGAGCCCTTATAAAATAAAATCAAAAAGTCACAATAAATTCTACATTCTATCAAAACATAGAAAATAAAAGCTTCATGATGCCTCTAGAACCCATCTTTATCCATGAGAATAAATCAAATCACTAAAAACCGTGGTTAAAATAAAATAAAAAGTTCAGCGCAAAACTTAAAGAATAGCCACAATTCACACCTACCGAATCCAATGATCTTCCCACAACTGATATTCTGGAAAAACAGCTGGAGACGCGTTGCTTCTTTCATGTTCTTTTTTGGCCTTTTCCATTGCTTTTTCATACGTTTCTTGAGCCTAAAAGAACAAAAGCTCAAAAGAATCAATAGCTTTTCATCTACAGGATCTGTACGTGCGCATTCTGAAACCCGGAGACGGATCGATATGTTCACACATCTACCAACACGTGAAGAACAGAACTGGATCAGACCTGCAAAGTTTCAGAAAGAAGCTTGGATTTGATCCTTTTGTGCTTTTAAAGGGGCAGGGAGCGGTAATCCACCACACTACCGCTTCCTATGGTATTGATATGCGAAAAAGCTGCATAACTTCAATACGTTACGATTTAGATTTCTGTGGTGGGCCAGTAAAAGGCGTTTTATTGCACAATCCAACAATAGACTAAGGGCTCATGCACATGACCGTATGTATTTTGCGGTCCGCAAAAGATACGGATGGCGTCTATGTGTAATCCGTATTTTGCGAAACGGAACAGTTGGCCCCTAATAGAACAGTCCAATCCTTGTCTGTAATGCGGACAATAATCGGACATGTTCTATTTTTTTTTTTTTTTGTGGAACGGAAATATGGACATATGGAAACGGAATGCACACAGAGTAACTTCCGTTTTTTTTTTTTTTTGGCGGACTCATTGAAATGAATGGTTCTGCATACAGTCCACAAAAAAAAAAACGGAACGAACAAGGAAAGAAAATACGTCTGTGTGCATGAGCCCTTAGGCTCAGGTTGCACGGCGACAAAAAGGGTACAGCTACATTGCGACATGTGTCGCATGATATTCACGTTGCGCAACATTTTTTGTATCACAGTCTATGGTGCTGCACCGCTGTATGTGACATGAAAGTCGCACAAAAATCCAACTTGGATGGACATTTTTGTCGTGTTGCAACAACGTAGACCAGGGAAGCTCAACCTGCGGCCCTCCGGCTGTTGCAAAACTACAACTCCCAGCATTCGCTAATAGTTGTAGGCTGCCAGGGCGTGCTGGGAGTTGTAGTTTTTCAACAGCTGGAGGGCCGCGGGTTGGGCATTCCTGCCATAGACTACGATTACAAAAAATGTTGAATGACATTACTGCTAGGGATGATCCAGCGTTTTCAGGTTCGGCGTTCAGGTGGTGGAGGAATTCCGTTATGGATATCAGCAGCATAACGGATCCGTCTGGTTTCCGTTATGCAGGACAGGACTTTGTTTTCCATCCTGGATAACGGAAACCAGACGGATCCGTTATGCGGCCCATAGACTTCTATTATGACGGAATGCCTCTTAAAGGCTTCCGTTTTGCTTTCCGTCATAGGATTCCGTTATATTCCATGCTAACAGAATCCGTAACTGAATTCCTGCACCGCCCGAACGCCGAACCTGAAAATGTCGGGTTCGCTCATCCCTAATCCCTGAGATAAATGTTGTGGTGTGGCCCTAGCCTAATAATCCAGCAGAGTATCGGGGTAAAGGCGACCTCCTGAGGCGCAGAGGTGCTCAAGATCACTCCGAAAAGATTCACAACAGTCATTCCTATGGGAACAGGGGGCGTCCTGAAGGCCAGGAGGAGGTCTGCATCAGGACACCTACGGACAGGGTAACATCGCATACCTGCTCAAAAAAGCCGTGCTGTTCGTACGCAATGGCCGTAGCCGTCTCAGGGAATTTGCAGCGCTTCTGCCACAGACCGGCCCACATGTCTTCTTCTTGGAGAAGGGAATACAATTCGGCAAGGGAATCCAAAATCTCCTGGAAGAGACGGACAGGCACGGTGTAAGGAGATCACTAGGAACGTGTTCAATAAACCCCCTCAAGCATTGGATTACAGTGTGGTCATTCCCTGGCTATAGGTGATGCCTGCCGGCTATTCATATTCCTCAGATGTTGCATCTTGGCTGCGTTTTAGCTCCTCTGTTAAGGCAGGACTACGATATGACTACAGGGTCTATAGGATGTCTGAGACAACGGTCACAGAAGAAGAGAAACGGCGCTTCCAAAAGACAAGGGGATTCCCAAGGTTTTATTAGTACAGAAAACTACCAGTCTCAGGACCATACTGATCCCTTCGTCAGGTATGAACATAGCTCAGGGGGTGTGTCCTTTCTACGGCAGCTGTCCCTCCCATCACAGATCTCTATCACAGCTCAGGAGGAATTTTTCTTCCTCTTGCAGCTCTCTCCTTATCCCAGCTCAGGAGGTGTGTCCTTTCTTCTGCAGCTCTCTCCCTATCACAGCTCAGGAGGTGTGTCCTTTCTTCTGCAGCTCTCTCCCTATCACAGCTCAGAGGTGTGTCCTTTCTTCTGCAGCTCTCTCCCTATCACAGCTCAGGGGTCTGTCCTTTCTTCTGCAGCTCTCTCCCTATCACAGCTCAGGGGTGTGTCCTTTCTTCTGCAGCTCTCTCCCTATCACAGCTCAGGGGTGTGTCCTTTCTTCTGCAGCTCTCTCCCTATCACAGCTCAGGAGTTGTGTCCTTTCTTCTGCAGCTCTCTCCCTATCACAGCTCAGGGGTGTGTCCTTTCTTCTGCAGCCCTCTCCCTATCACAGCTCAGGAGGTGTGTCCTTTCTTCTGCAGCTCTCTCCCTATCACAGTCAGGAGGTGTGTCCTTTCTGCTGCATCTCTCTCTATCACAGCTTAGTAAGCATGCCCTTTCTGCTCCAGCTCTCTATAACAACTTAACAGGTGTGTCCTTTCTGCTACAGGTCTATCCCTATCTCAACCCAGGAGGTGTGTCTTTTCAGGGGCAGCTCTCTCCCCATCACAGCTCAGGAGGTGTGACCTTTCTGCTGCAGCTTTCTCCCTGTAACTGTCACAGCTGGTGGCAGTTGAAGGAAGGAATGGAGCCTGTGCGACCATGCTCATCCAGCTCAGTAGGTGGACGTGCTCATTATTACACAGATTAACCCTTTCGCTGCCAAGAACACGTCATACGCGGACAATCTCATGAACATAATATTTTGTCAGGATAAAGAGGGGAGCAGGGCACAGACTTGCAACCCACGCTATGACCTTCGGCAGGCACCAGCGGCTCGCGCCCCTCCCAGCTGGCAGCCGTCTGCGGCAGTGTATGCCAGTGTTTACTGCACGCCATTATGAAGCTTTAATGGTCTGCTTTTGTGGGTTTTGATGTCTGCATGATACGCCAGCACATTCTCATGGCACCCTCCAATATTAACGCTGGAAGCTCGCGGCTCCTTATTAATTGCCCTTAAGAGCAGGCTATCGTCTGACTTTATTATTAGACCATCTCTGTCTGCAGGAAAAGAGGCGAAAAAGAACTGAGCAAAGGGAAAATCAAATCAAGTTATAACGGCAAGGGATACGTGTTCATAGTGCATTTGGCACGAAAAACAGAGAACATTATCCGCTCAGTAAAAGATTTTACTCCCCTCCTGTCTGCCGGCCAGAATCTACAGAAATACCTTCTCCAGAAAGCGCTGAGGCAGAAGAAACGGCACTCACTTGCTGGGGCGGGGTGATGCTTTCCTGTTCGTAAAATTCGGTCGTCTGCTTGGGTTTGATCTGCAGACTGAGACCCTTTTCGAAGGCCTGATGCTCCAGCATGAGGGTGGAGCGGAACCACAGATTGTGCGTCTTTCCAAGGTACTTGAGCACGCAAGGCCTGATGGGGATTGGAGGGACGCACTGAGACATGGCCTCCACAAAGCAGTTCAAGGCGCTCGGCTGACAATCTCTCTGCACCTGGTGGCTCCCGCTGCACAGGAACGGGCTGATTTCCCCAGCCAGCGCCTGGGAACACACAAAAAAAAGAAAGAGCAATGATTGCAAGCTTCAGCGAACTGGGATCTCCGGAGCACCTGGATCCGTACATAACTCACGTGAATGATAAACAGCGATACCGCCATCTATCAACACCGTGTATCTGATCAACGTGTATAAACCGGGCTGCATGAGTACAGCATTTAAACAATCGACACCCGGCGTTAGAATTTCACGCCCCATTCAATGAGACACACAGATACGGATGTGACAGAGGCGAGACATACACTGAGAAGAACAAGTGTCAGTCTACAAGAAACCTCAGCCAATTCCTCCTACATAAAATCGTTTTCTTAATACTAATTTAGTAAATGTGTAATAAAAAAAAAATACATGTAGAAATAGACACAGAATCCCATGGGTGAAATGTTCTAACTAATTAAAGGGGTTGTCCCATTAAAACAAAGTATCCCCTATACACTGTGGTATGTCTGATCGGCAGGGTATGACCACTGGGGCCCGGTGATTCCCCATCTTAATGGAACTGTAGACGTGCATGTGTCCACCGCTCCATTTAACTCTAAGGGATTGCAGGGATACTCAAGTACAAGAGCTTGGCTATCCCTAGCAAGCCCCATAGAGTTGAATGGAGCAGAAGCGCATGTGTGACCTCCGCTTCCTTCAAATAGGGAGCCCCCATTTTCACGAAAGAGGTCTCAGTGGTCAGAGCCCACCAATCAGACAGACCCCAGTGGCTAGTAGATAAGCTGTAAGGAAAACTCCCTTAAAGGGGGTGTGACAAATCGATGACATGTTGCTAGGATATATCCCTACTTTTGGATCGGATCGTGGGGGGAAGGGGTCTTCCTTTGAGACCTTCATTGTTCCTGAGAGTGAAGGAGCCTGAGAGTCCTGTCCAGGGAACTGCAGTCGGTCAAATACACTCTGATGGAGTGTGCGGCACACGGCTAGCCAAAGCACCACAGTGCAGGTAAAAAGGGGGACATAGTGCTACACCAGGATTGTTGGGGGTCTCAGAGGTCAAACCCCACCAATCAAAGTGATGGCTTATGGAATGAGAAAACCCATTTAAGTGATGGTGTAAAACCCACTTAGCAGGTCACATGTTGACACTGTCTGAAGGGTCTTCTAGTCTTACTTATGAACCCAGCCAATGGCTGCATTTTATATTACAGCTGTAACAACCCAACACCTTGCAGTTCTACAGATCCTAACTAAACATGGCCACCAAATATATGCATTGTCAACTAAATCTGGAGGTCCTGACTCTCTCCACCGATGGATGAGATCAGAGAAGCGAAGGATCGAGAGCATTTCATTCAAACACCCGACTGTTCTGTTCTATCAGGAGATAAGAAGGGTCTTGACAGAGGCTTCCTCCTCAATCCCCCATGAAAACACATAAACACTCTGTCAAACCAAGGGTATGGGAAGCTTAAGACCGCCATCAATTTCTATGGTGTGTTCAGTTCTTGTCCTCCATAGGGAAAGGCAAGTTAGCAGTTTTCAGACGCTTCTGGCACTGGCTTATCTCCTTGAGTTGGGTTTACACGTCCTGACGAAGCCATTGTCGGGGAGGAAGCGTTTCTTCCTGATAATTGTCTGCTCAGTGGAGGTGAAGAGTTATATGTACATGCAGCAATCCCCTCCATTGTATGGACTGCAATCGCTCGTCCCCATACAGAGTCATTGTTTCTAGGCAGTAGACCCCCATTTAGGTTACTTTCACATCTGCGGCCTTGTTTTTCCCGGCAGAGAATGGCGGGAATCGGCTCGACAAAAAACGCTGTGTGCAGTGGATTTTGTCTGGCCAATTCCTGGCATATTTGCTGGGTAGCGGCTATGTCTCGGCCAGAACCTATTATAGTCAATGGGGTCCAGCGGGCAGGCAGTAGTATTTGGCAATGCCGGATCTGGAGCACTCAGGCTGCTCTATGCCGGAAGAGCCTGCCTGAGAGGCCGCCGCAGGTGTGAAACTAGCTTTATACATCATGAGCTGCTGTCCAAGGAAAGTTTTTTTCACTCATTCATCTGATGATCTGCGTCAGGTACGGTCAAATTACCAGGAACTAGCGTTTGTACAAACGTTCATTTCTGATAATCTGTCCGACAACTGGTCCGTGTAAATCCACCTTAAAGGATCAAACATGTTAAAATTTAACATATGCGATCCTTCATTCCCCAGACATCAGCAGAGAGTCAGGACACCGCCACACACTAGATGGTTGGCTGAGATTCATCTAATGTGTATGGCCCACCTTAGAGGTCACTTTTGTTAAGTTTCTATTACCTACATGAACAGACATTACCCCCCAGGTCAGGCCTCTTTCACACCAGCGCCAGCACGGATCCGGCGGGTAAAGGGTGCCGCCGGATCCGTGCTGCCGCATGAACACATGTGGAGCCGGAGCAGCGCATACACATACACTTACCTGTTCCAGCAGCTCCGGACCTGACCAGCAACGAGGAGGACGGCACGCACATGGGTAAGTTTACCCACAGCGCCACCTGCTGGAGGGAGGGGAAATTGCAGGGAGACGGATCCGTCATGAACTCCATTGAAAGTCAATGGAGGACGGATCCGTTTACCATTGTGTCACACCGAACGGATCGGTCCCCATTGACTTTCATTGGGGGTCATGACGGATCCGTCTTGGTGCGGATGCCTGGACCGGAGAGCATGCTGCGGTTTGTTCTCCGGTCTGGAGACGGAACGGAATGATTCTAAGAGCATTCCGTTGTCTTCAGTTCAGTTTTGTCCCCATTGACAATGAATGGGGAGAAAACTGAAGCGTTTTATTCCGGTATTGAGCCCCTATGACAGAACTCAATACCAGAATATTAAAACGAAAGTGTGAAAGTAGCCTGACTTTATTCCATGGGATTTGTATGAAAAGCACAGCCCTAGCAGAATCATAAATGTCGGCAGCACCACTTCTCCTACAGTTTACAACAGAGCGCGTCCTTCAGTCCTGTTGCACACTTTTGCCTCTAGATGGGAGTAGGCCATCTACTGCCGAAAACCACACTTGTCACAAAGGGTCACTTACATGTTGTTGCCGGTCAGAAAGTATTTTCCACAATCTTGGGAAAAGTTGTATCCAAATCTTCTCAGCCAAGGGGGTTGAAATGTGACACAGCTGGACATAGGCAATCAGGAGGGCTCCGGTCTGTGGTGGAAAACCAGGGGAACACAATCACAGATGAAACTGAAGGCTTCAACCACATTACTCTAATATGCAGATTATCGTACATTAGCGTCAACTTCACGGCGAAGGAAGGAAAAGCAGCACTGACCTTTACTTCACGCAGAGAGTCCAGAAATTTGTCATGTCTGTTGGTTAACATGTGAAGCTGATTGCCGATGTCCTTTTCTGACTGCTCTTTAGTCTTGGGGTTGGTGCTCTGGTCCCCTGGGGCGAGCTCAATATCAATTTCCACATCCTGCATACAAAACACATGGTTTTAATGGTCTTAAATGGTCAATTAGTATTGATGACCTGGCATCGGTGTCAGATCGGTGGGGGTCCGACACCCAGGCACCCCATCGATCTTCTGTTAAAAAAGGCAGATGCAACGTGAGCACCAAGGCCTCGTCCTAGGCCTTGTGACGGCACCATATATTGGTCACATGGCCAAGCCGCAGCTCAGTGCCATTGAAGTGAATAAGGGCCGCCATGCTTGGAAAGCTGCCAGGAGCCAGCTGTGCTCAGCAGAGCTCTGGTGAGCGCGACAGCTCCATGAAAAAGCCGATCGGTTGGGGTGTCGGGACTCGGAACCCCACCAATGTGATAATGACCTACCTTGAGGATAGGTCATCATTATCCGTTACTGTATAACCCCCTTTAATGGGGTTCTCTGGGCTTTGCAGAAAAACCTGGGGTGGGGTGTTCCAACGCTGTGGAGTTGGCGTTTCATTAGTACTTACCCCTTGGTTGGGCCTCTGTCTAAGCAGATGAACAGAAAGATGTGGGAACACATCTGGTCAGAACCTGAGCATAAAAGGCCACCGCTGGTCTGATCACAGCAGGGAAGGGCGCAGCAGAGGCCCAAAAGAGGGGCGGGCACTGACAAAACTAGATTTCCACCACAAGGTGAGAACCCTGCGGATTTTTCAGCAAAGCCCGAAGAACCCCTTTAAACCCTCAAAAGTTTTTCTTAAAATTACCATCTACTAGGTGGTGAAGTCCTGAAAACAAAATGATCGGGCATTGAGATTTAATATGCCCAGTCCCCCTATCCCAGTGGAATAATGGGAGGACCCACCAAACACATAAGATAATTGCCCAGTCTCATCGTTACTGGTGGGTTCTGCTGACTGGTCACTTATGTGTATGTGGGCCTTAAGGCGGTTACAGACCTGATGTAAAAGACTGAAGCCAAGGAACAGAAGGATGAGCGGCGGTATCTATATAATAAAGCACCTGGCTGAAATACCGCTAAATGGTATACTCTGTCTGCTTGTAAATTTTCTGACGTTGAAGGTGCGAACACACGATCGTACAGGAGAGAACTCACGTAATACTCCGCAATAGACAATGCTATTTATATGATGTATGACCGCAGCCCAAGGCTTTTCAATTATATCAGCGCTTTTCAAAAGAGGAAAAATCGGAAGAGATGGCGAAGACCTCTGTCTTTTGACAAGTGATGCAATGTTACTTTCTCATCATATAGCTGATACAAATGTTATGTATCCGGATCGTAACATACACCGGTGCGACTGGGTGTATGATGAACATAGAAGGTATTTTTTGGACTATAAGACGCACCCCAGGTTTAGACAACAGAAAACTAGAAGAAAATATTTTCTACTTATTCAACCTCCCCTGGTGGTTCCATCATCAGGCATTACATATATGGGAGCAGCTATGGTTCATGGCCTTGTTTGAAAGCTGACGGTCTAATCTTTAAAACAAGATCAGAACAACAGCATTTTCTCCACTACATTGGGAGAGATAGCTGTTAGAAGTCAGGTCAAGAGTAAAAGCAGGTGGAAACCATTTAAAGCTTAGACTATCAGTTTTCAAACAAGACCAGGAACAACTCGCTAGCTGCCACCGATCCAGAAATATCAGTGAAGAGGGATCATTACTATCGGAAACTGGAATACCCCTTTGAAGAGATTGTCTCACTTCAGCAAATGGCATTTATCATGTAGAGAAAATTAATACAAGGCAGTTACTAAGGTATTGTGATTGTCCATATTGCCTCCTTTGCTGGCTGGATTCATTTTTCCATTACATTATACACTGCTCGTTTCCATTGGTTACGACCACCCTGCAATCCAGCAGAGGTGGTCGCCCTTGCACATTATAGGAAAAAGCACCAACATACCTGGTGGCCTTGAGAGAGCGCCTAGGCACACACCTCCTCGTACCTGCGCTGCAGTGGTGGAAACGAGCAATGTATAATGTGATGGAAAAATGAATCCAGTCAGCAAATGAAGCAATATGGACAATCACAATACATTAGTAAGTGCCTTGTATTCACTTTCTCTACATGGTAAATGCCATTGGCTGAACTGAGAATCCCTTTAAGGTTGCAAGAGTTGGACCCTCAAGAGTTCAAGTGAACAAATTTGGATGACCCTGAATAAAGCCGAAATCTGCAGATGGAAACAAGCAGGAGCAGACAGTCCCTGCAGCTCCTGGCTCGATGTGTATGTAAGTATTTTAGGAATTTGCAATAAAGGCAATTTCCCACTACCTAGTGAAAAGGCTAAAGTGCAACGTGGATGGATGTACCCTTCTTCCGTGGCACATGCAGACGGTTTAGTCTCTCCACTATTTGTCGTATCGGATAGATCTTTTACAGGTGGAACAATGGGACGACTGTTAGGAAAAGTCTCATCGAGACTCCCGAAGTGAGAAAAAGTTTTTAGAAGGGTCTGTAAAAGCGATCTCGTCCCTCGAGAACCCTGAGGCTCATCTGACCTGTATATACTCAATTCCGAAGCCGCGCAAAGTAGACAACTCTCATAACTAAAGTGTGGCTCTGAAGGTTGTACAAAAACCTTTAAAAAAAAAAAAACAATACCTCTTCCTTGGATTCGCTGTTCTCTCGCTCCCTCGGCTCCTGCTTGACGTGGGTTACCATAGCGAAGGCTGCCCGATCGTGACTGTCTGCTAGATTGATGACATTAGTGATAGATGGGAGCATGGCGCCCTGGCAGCTTGTGCCAATTGTAGTGTTCTTCTCGCACACGGCCAGCAGGAGCTGCAGGGGTCAAAGTCAAGGGGTTCAAAGAGTTAATAGGACAAGGGCCCATCTCTGTGAAACAAGCCGTGCACAAAAGAGGGAGAAGGTGAAAGGGAAATGATAGAAAACACCACAAAATAAATGAATAAATGCAAAGTCTTACTTAAAGGGAACCTGTCATCACCTTTATGTTGACCTCACTGAGGGCACAATAAAATAGTGACAGAAATGCTGATTTCAGCGGTGTGTCACTCATGAGCTAAAAGTAAGTGGTTCTCAAGAACCAGCATCATAATCATTGCAGCACGGACCTTGAAAAGAGTCAAATCTACCTGAGAAGAGTCATGGTTATTCATGATCTCCTGCACTCTCACTAATCTGCTGATGACTGGCAGTTCTCTCCTACAGAGAAAGGGAGAAAACTGGGTAGAAGACTCAATCATCAGCAGGTGGGCGAGGAGAGCAGGAATTCATGAATAACCATGACTCTTCTAAGGTGGCTGGGACTCTTTTCACATGCAATGATTGTGATGTTGGTTCTTGGCAACGACTTACTTTTAACTTATAAATGACAGACCGCTGAAATCAACTCACCTGTCTCTACTTTATTCTGCCATTAATATGGGCAGCGTAAAGTTGATGACAGGTTCCTTTTAAAGGGGTTGTCTCACTTCAGTAAGTGGATTTATCATGTATAAGCCACTTACTAATGTATTGTGATTCTCCATATTGCTTCCTCTGCTGGCTGGATTCATTTTTCCATCACATTATACACTGCTCGTTTCTATGGTTACGACCACCCTGCAATCCATCAGTGGTGGTCGTGCTTGTACTATATGGGAAAAAGTACTAGCCTATGAGCGCTCCCCTGGTCCCGGCCACCAGAGGGGCTGATGCTTTTTCCTATAGTGTGCAAGCACGACCACCACTCATGGATTTCAGAGTGGTCTTAACCATAGAAACGAGCAGTGTATAATGTGATGGAAAAATGAATCCAGTCAGCAAAGGAGGCAATATGGATAATAACAATACATTAGTAAGTGCCTTGTATTTACTTTCACTACATGATAAATGCCATTTGATGAAGTGAGACAACTGCTTTAATGCTTCCTCCTCTGCTCCTGGGAGGCTGCGTCACCTATATACTGAAATACGGAGCCAGATACGCGCCTAATATCTACTTCTATGGCGCTCACAGACGTCTGACAATCCGGTCATTTCTTACAATCTGCCAACAGCATTCAACAACGATGACAAATTACTCCTCCCGCTATACAGTCATAAACGGAGAATCTTCATTTAGGTTCAATGCATACATGACTTGTTACTATTGGAAAATTCCATAGGAAAATGGCTCCTATCAAAGTAAGGTATCTGCGCGTGCAGGGGGCTAGAGAGGCCCAGATTGTGGGACAGGGGAATTTATTAACGCTCTAGGGCAGTTTTTTCTGGTGTATAAAAGTCCCACGTTTTAGGATTTTGCACAAAAATGTTCAACTTTTCGGGATCTTTCGATTAAAGGGAAACTGTGACCATAAAATTGCAAAGTAATCTGCATTTATTCGGATTTGCAGTCTGGAAGGACAATTGTCTATAGGTTGGACTTGAAGAACCTGTCAGTTTTTTTCAACTGTCGAAACTATGTAACAACGTAACTGATCTGTGAATGGTTGCTATGGGCAACAATGACTGCTTTGACAAAATCTTGACAAATCTGCCCCAATGAATGCAGTGAGCTCCTGTTCATGTCAACTGGTACACCTCCAGCAAACATGTCAAACATCCCCCAACATCCACCCTACCCCTAAAGGAGTCTCACAGGACAGCCTGCAATGTGGTAAGGGGGGGCTGCTGAAAATGGAAAAGTCCTTTAAATGCCTGAGTAGTCACATGACAGGCAGGAAAACCCTTCTGACTTTTTTTGAATGCCTTAAAGGGGGTCGGTGGGCTCTACTAAGAGGTCTGCTTTAGTAAACTATTGCGTTCCCGTTTATTAGAACTCTACGTTGTGCTGATCCTGTTATTCCTTTAGGAAATGTATGGATAGATTGACAACTGGGTGTGACCATGGCCTTTTTCACAATCTGGTACTGATTGGACAACGTCATGTAGAGCTATAACCCAACTGGTAACACCCAGCCGTTGATGTAATCCTATGTTTTTAAGAGGCACAATGCAGAGTTCTGAGAAAAGATATTCCAGGACTGTAACTCCCCGAAAAATGCAACTATTTACTATAGCTACTTTCACACTAGTGTTTACATTTTCCGGTATTGAGATCCGTCATAGGGTCTCAATACCGGGAAAAAAAACGCTTCCGTTTTGTCCCCATTCATTGTCAATGGGGACAAAACGTAACTGAACAGAACAGAGTGCTCCAAAATGCATTCTGTTCCGTTTGGTTGCGTTCTCATACCGGAGAGCAGCATGCTGCGGTTGTCTTTCCATCATGGGATGTGGACCAAGACGGATCCGTCATGACCCACAATGCAAGTCAATAGGGACGGATCCGTTTTCTCTGACACAATAGAAAATGGATCCATCCTCCACTGACTTTCAATGGAGTTAATGCCGGATCCGTCTTGGCTATCTTAAAGATAATACAACCGGATCCATTCATTACAGATGCAGATGGTTGTATTATCAGTAATGGAAGAGTTTTTGCTGAACCCTGCCAGATCTAGCAAAACGCTAGTGTGAAAGTAGCCTAAAACACATGTCAGGAGAGCTACAGCCCATGACACCGCAATCGGACGGCAGAGCAGCTCCGGCTTACCTCTATGCACTGTTTAATCCAGAAATGATTGCCCATTGCTTCCCAGTTCTGAGAACAAGTGACGTACAGCAGCCGCTCGTACACCCGGCGCTTCATGGACGTGTCAAAGGCCTCAAAGAACTTAGCCCGAATGTGGGGCTGCGAGCAGCGCAGTCCAGATAGGAAGGCGGGTTCCAACTTGGCAGTCAGCTCGCTTCCAGACAGGTTCTCGTCTCTGCAAGAATAAGTCATGGAGAAATGACATCCCTGACATTTATGGCTCAATACTGCCGCCGCACCCCGCCGATCAGCCGCTGTGCCCTCTGCAATGTTTACCAGCATGCTGAGCGGCAGTGCAGTTATACATTCCACTCCCATTGAATTAAACGCTGTAGTAACCTGCAGCACAGCTACAATGTAGACGGCGTGCGATGCTCACAAAAGCGCCGCAACCCCTTCAAATAGCCGGGAGTCGGAATCCCAGCCGATCCCGAGGATAGGTCATCAATATCATAAAACTGGACAACCCCTTTAAGACTATAGCGACGTCATGATTGTATTTTCGACAGCGCACAGCTCACACAGTGATGCTCACTACACATCATTACCTACCTGTAAACATAACTGACGAGCTCCAGAAACTGTGCGTTTAACTCAAGGTCCTCCGGAAAGCGCTTTTCTATGTAAGTCATCATCTTCACCAGCAAAATGGATTTTTCCCGCAGTGTGGGAGTCTGCATGATAAGCAAGGTTATAGCATACAAAGCCCATACGTATACAATGTGATGCCGCACCTTTCACCCGAGAGATGCCAGGGGTATGTGGGTGGCAGATTACGAACTGTACGGGAACCATCCAACATACTGCTTACTTATTACGGGGCCGTACACATTGGTCTAAGGCTGTGTGACAGCCGTGCCTGGATCAGCAAACATACATACCGTCCATGTGCCTCCGCTCTGCAGAACATAGGACACGTCTTATCTTTGGCTGCATCTTGTGGACCCATAGAAGTGCCCAGTGCCCGTGTCCCCTGTGCAGGGATTTGCAGGGGTCCAACTGCTGGCAAACCTGACGATCAGCTGGTTGAAGAGAAGGCCAGGCTCCGAGCAAGCGCCTCCTTCCGTTCAATGTCTACCTGCTCGCCATCGCATAGTAGCGCCGAGCAGGTGTAAATACAATCAGCCCTATTCACTTCAATGGGGCGGCTCCTTCATCTACACTTGAATACAGAGAACTGAATGGGTCGGCTTCTTGTAATTACACCTGTGATGTCAACGGAGAGCAGGTAAACAATGAAGGGAAGGCAGCACTCACATAGAGCGCGGCCTTCTCTACAACCAGCTGATCAGCGGGGGTGCTGGGTGTCAGACCCTGAGGATAGTGCGTCCATATTAAAATAGAAAACCCCTTTAGGTTGATCTCAAACCAAAACGAACTTTGGTCAGTTGAAATTTAAAGGTGTTGCGCCACAAAACATATTCTACATTTTTCAAGCCAGCTCCTGGATCTGAATACTTTTGTAATTGTAGGTCATTAAAAATGTATTATAGCCAGTGAGCTATTGAATAAAATGTATCTGTATAGCGCCACCTGCTGTTTGTTTGTTTCCTTATTTTTTGTCCATCTCACTGAGCTGGTCGCACATGCTCTGTTTAAATCTTCAACTGCCTCCAGCCCTATGTTCTGTTAGAAGCTGTGGCAGTTACAGGGAGAGAGCTGCAGCAGACAGGACACACCCCCGAGGTGCCAGGCTTAAGATAATCTAGCAGAACAATTTGAGCAATCAATGTGGAGATCTCTGGATCCATGTGAGGTACAGGGGTGGTTCTAGCTTTGTTAGAAAGGTATAGTCATGTCCTATATGATGTCTGATTGTCATGGCATTGCCCCTTTAAAGGGTTTCTGTCACCAGTTTTTTGCGTGTGAATCAGGCTGACATTAGAGATGTGCTAATGTCACCGGATTCTAACTAACTATGTATATGTTTTATTCAATAGTGCCCCAATTTTTCTACAATTTTTCTACAATTTAAACTTTTTTTTTATGCTAATAAGCCTCTAGGAGCAGGGAGGGCGATACCCCTGCTCCCAGAGGCTCCGTTCGCCCACCTTTAGAAACGCCCCCTTCTTCTTGAATGACAGGGCCAGACAGCTTTCTTCTCCTCCTGCCATCCCTGTCCTATAGTGTATATCGCGCGCCTGCGCCGTCCGCTTCAGAACTTGGCGCAGGCAGTGAAGGTCGCTCGCCGGCTTCCTCACTGTGCCGTGCTTGACTGTGACGTATTCAGCGCAGGCGCAGTGAAGATGCTGGGAGCCGGTGAGCGCCCTTCACTGCCTGCGCCAAGTACTGAAGGGAACGGCGCAGGCACGCGATATACACGGAGGACAGGGATGGCAGGAGGAGAAGAAAGCTGCCTGGCCCTGTCACTCAAGAGGAAGGGGGCGTTTCTAAAGGTGGGCGAACGGAGCCTCTGGGAGCAGGGTTAACGCACCCCTGCTCCTAGAGGCTTATTAGCATAAAATAAAAGTTTAAATTGTAGAACAACGGGGGCACTATTGAATAAAAGATATACATAGTTAGAATCAGGTGACATTAGCACATCTCTGTCAGCCTGATTCATAGACAAAAAACTGGTGACAGAAACCCTTTAACGATCATTTAGCCATCATTGTCTGAAAAGAAGTCGGCCGCGTTTCCCGTTTTCTTCCGATAGAAGAGCCCTCTTCAGTTATCTGCTACCCACATTACAGCTGCCTGATGGCAGGGACCGGAGCATTGTGGGGAGAAGACGAAGAGCCAAAAGCAGTCGCAAGTTACGATGGCAACCTAAGCCACTCAAGATTAGGAAGCTGAAGATCCCTGCCTCCAAATTACTGCTCACTTGTAGATTGCAGATAGGTTACTAAGAGCTGGTGGGCAGAAACTGAGCTTTCAATGCACTGTACAGATTGGCAGTCAGGCCATGCTGGGAGTTGTAGTGCCACAGCTGCTGGAGAGCTACAGGCCACTTTCACATTGCGCTCACCTGATTTGCCGCCATGGGGGTGTTATTTTTCAGCCACTCCTCCACTATTTTTACCACCGCCCGCAGGATCTTGGCGTCGGTGGATTTTTCAATGAGGGAAGTCAGGATGTTCTGAATAAAGTTTTTCCTCATTTCCATGCTCATGACTGCCAGGCGCGTCTTCACCAGGTCCAAGCTAAGCATCACCAGCTCGCTGGTGCCCGCTGGAGAGCGAAAGAAAGTGGAATTATTTCAAAGAAAAGAATGTCAGCCGGTCCCATCCCCGGGAGCTGGCACGCCGGAACGCCATCCATCATGTAGAGGAACGGAAATTCAAGCCGGAGGGAATGCCTTCCAAAGTGCAGAGAACCTAGCCGGAGCTGTATCTGGCCACTTACGCGTTATTCCCGGCAGGCGGACGTACCTGGATTGGCTTCGGCTGTTCCGGCGGCGGCTTGTGGGTTCAGATGCTCCCGCACCATCTTCTGGAGGGAGCGCATGAAGACGGATATCAGCCTGTCTATGTAGCTGGGGTTGTTACTGCAGGCCGACTTCAGGATCATCAGCGTACCTGGCCAAAACCAAACACAAGTCATTCGCTGCAATTTCCTACACTTTTGGGCGCATTTTATGTAGTAAACGCCATTTCTACCCAAAAATCGAATCCTCTGAATATTAAAAATGCACAGGCTCCAATCTACTGTATAGTGCCGGACTGGTTAACCCTTTCTGTACCATTTCTGTAAGTGCTGGCTCTCCGTACTACTGAGAATACGGCTTAGAATATTCTTTTCTTGGTTATACTAAAGGCATCAAACAAAAAGCAGATGTAGCAGAGTTGAAATTGTCATTTTACCATTTGATCCGTAAGGTTAACTCATTCCAGCTACACTGATACATAGCGGCAAACCATCAGGGCAGGGGACAGATCTGCACTACTGCTCTGCTTGGCGCACAAAGAATTACCTAAACTTGGATACACTATAACAAACACCCAGCTGTGAGAAGTACTCGGTCTGGCTCACTATTCCCAGCAGCCCCATGGTGGTGAATGGAGAAGTGGTCCCACTTGGGCGGTGCGCTCTCCACTCATCACTATGGGACTTCTGAAAATAGCAGCGCGCTCGCTTGTCCGTTTTTTGAACTCCCATAGAGATATATCAAGAGGATGCCGCGCATGCGCAGTGTGCTCACTCTCAGATAGAAGCGGGTCCCAGAGGTGGGATCTGCACCTAACTGACATTGATGGCGATATCTATGTGCCAGATGAGAATACTCCCTCTAAGAAAGGCCAGTACCCACCACCGCCCCCGTCCAAGGCCTATTCGGTCTAAGGCCTCATGCACACGTTCCACTTTCTATCCTTTTTTCAGGATCCTGAAAAAAGGATAGAAAAAACGGACCCATTCACTTGTATGGGCGACGGACAGGCATCCGTTTTTTCACGGATGCCTGTCCGTTCCGTTTTTCAGATCCTTTTTCACTGGTGCATGTCCCATTTTCATCCTTTTAAACGTGACGGATGGCTCAATTGAACTCTATAGGAGCGTCCGTGAAAACAGATGGAAACGGGTATGTATCCGTTTTCCATCCGTTTTCACGGATAGGTTGCTTGGAGACACAGAACCAACCTAAATTTTTAAAAAAACGGATCCGTTTAAACGGATGGAAAACGGATGAAAAACGGATCCGTTTAAACGGATGGCAGTCCGTTTTAACGGATGAAAAACGGATAAAAAACGGATTGAAAAAAACGGACCGTAAAAACGGAACGGGTGCAGACGGAACGTGTGCATGAGGCCTAACTCAGAAGGCCAACACCTTATTCCTATATTCATGACCGAGGATGGATACATTGTATGTATTTTTTCCTTTGTGTATCTAGCCATGGCAGCGTGCACCTGCAGACTGGGATGTGCTGACTGACCCCCTTTTTCTTTGCAGTTTGTACAGAAGGTGTGGCTGACTCCATTTAGTCTTGACCAGTCTGTCTGCCCCACAGGCTGATTTTAATTAGTGTAAGTATAAAGATGTATCCTGTTCTCCCTGCACTCACTGGAAGCCTTTTGGCACCAGGAGAGGTATAGAGTGGACTCTCATTGCATTCAGTGGTAGCCATATGGCACCAGGTGAGGTATAGAGTGGGCTCAGTATGCATGTTGGTACCTGCATTCCCTGGATTTAATGGAGGCCATTTTGGCACCAAAAAATGATGAAAAGCAGAGTGGACCCAGCATGCAAGTGGAACCTGCACTCCCTGAATTTTGTGGTGGTCGTCCTGGCACATAACAGGTAGGAATTAGTGTTAGGTTCCCGTCTTACTGAGATCGCCTTGACGTTTGGCAGATGGGCCCAAATAATTTTCTACAAAATATATTTGCCAAGAATCTCAAATTTACTGAATAAGCATAGCATTAGCACCAGAAGATTTGATTAGTTAGAGTACGTCCCCCCATCGATTGCAGAAACGAAGGGACAAAAATTCCCCTTAGGCCGCATTCACATGACCGTGGGACGGCTGTGACCGTTTTGCACACCACAAGTCACAGACTGCACATGTTGCACATCGTGGACCCATTAAAATCAAAGGGTCCGCACCACGATGCGGGGTGCACACAATTGGTGCCCGTCTGCAGAATGGGCTCACCGTCCCACAGTTCTGTAAAGGCGGCCTTAGACAGCGATCAATTAGAGAACATAGGGGATACGGATAACTTGCATGAGCCCGTACACCGCTAGCCGAACACTCCAGGGATTGGCCAAGTTGAGGCGATCACAGCCAAAAGGCGTAGCGCTAACCTGAGCATTTCAACAATCGTTTGGGGGTCTCAGCACCAGGACCCCACCAATTTCTTGACAGGTCAGGGAAACTTTCTAAGGCTACTTTCACACGGGTCCCGCCGGATCCGTGCTGCCGCAGGTGCACATGTGGGGCCAGAGCCAGCACATTAACCCCCACTGAGAGGCGGCCAGAACAAAAATACAACCTGCCGGATCCGTGCTGCCGCTAGTGTGAAACTACCCTAAGGAGGAAAACCGTCATGGGTCTGTGCAGAAATTGGCATCGCTGTTGCCTACACTCCCAGGACATTGCTGCTAATACGGCGAGCCAAATGAAGGTAAATTTAGCGGATGGTGCCTGCTGCTCGTAAGTGGATTACACATTCATTGACGGTACAAAGCATATTGCTTAGCTTTTGACCTTGAAGCGCTTTGCAAGCAACTGATTCAATTAGACGACAGTCTTTCTAAGTGTTTCGCACAATGCGCCATGACACCTGACAAGTAGGCAATTCTTTAAGTAAAATTACACCTATCGACGGAGATCACAGGGGAGGGCAGTGAGGGACAGCCAGCATTTACATTTTGCACAGCCTAGGTTCTTTTGCAGCATTATACCGGCTTTACTGACAGAACCAATTCGCGGCAGCCGTCAGAGAGGTATTGTTCTGGAAAAACACTGATAACCCTGTTGGAGCACCCCCTCCCCACCCCTCCCGGAGTGCATATATCTAGTAGATAAGACTATTTTCTAGAACATTTGGCTTTTATATCAAAATGCACACGCTAAACGTCTCCGCCAAATGTGTCCCTCGAAATAAGCGTAAATGTGTGTTTATGTATTATTCCCATAGGGAAAGGGATGAACTTCTCTTACGAATGACTCCGAAAGCCATCAGTCTCAGAAATGAATATTTACAGCGCGGCATTCTGGGAAACAGGATGCGTCACGCTGTGGCATAATTGACCGGAGTCCGTGGGTGCATCTTCAGAGACGTATTCCTACAGGCAGGCTTTAAAGGCGGCGGCGGGGGGTCCAGCACTTAATCCCGCACTTACCGAAGAGCTGAGACGGGTTCGCGTTGGTAGCTTTCTCGTAATTCGTAAGACCTTCGTAAATGACTTTGCCCACGGCTGCGTATAAGCACTCCAGCTCCTCGTACTTGGAGGCGACACTCGAGGTGCCTAGGAAAGAATTCACAAAGATTTAGTATCACGACAAAGCTGCGGATAATGGTTGGTACTGCGGGCATCATCTGGAATCAAGGACTTGGGAGTAAGATCCACTTCTAGAGCCAAGACTGTGTATGAGGAAGGACCTGATCCACAAGCTGGTGACAAGAATCAGTAATAATAGCCAAACGATGGCTGCAGCTGACACCCTCCGGTTAATGGGGTTTCCATGATAATGAGTCAGGATTTGTGTTAAAATCAGAAGAAAAAAAAACTATACTCACCCGTTGAATACCCTGCTGCATCCAGCACCTCCCTGCTCCTTGCCAGGTTTTGTTTAAAGGGAGTCTTTCACCTATATAAACTAACAGCACTGCCCCACAGAAGATTGCAGACACATCCCAGACATACCTGTGTGCACTGTGTGTGTGTATTACATGTCACATCCCAGACATACCTGTGTGCACTGTGTGTGTATTACATGTCACATCCCAGACATACCTGTGTGCACTGTGTGTGTATTACATGTCACGTCCCAGACATACCTGTGTGCACTGTGTGTGTGTATTACATGTCACATCCCAGACATACCTGTGTGCACTGTGTGTGTGTATTACATGTCACATCCCAGACATACCTGTGTGCACTGTGTGTGTGTATTACATGTCACATCCCAGACATACCTATGTGCACTGTGTGTCTGTATTACATGTCACATCCCAGACATACCTGTGTGCACTGTGTGTCTGTATTACATGTCACATCCCAGACATACCTGTGTGCACTGTGTGTCTGTATCACGTCACATCCCAGACATACCTGTGTGCACTGTGTGTCTGTATCACGTCACATCCCAGACATATCTGTGTGCACTGTGTGTCTGTATTACATGTCACATCCCAGACATACCTGTGTGCACTGTGTGTGTATTACATGTCACATCCCAGACATACCTGTGTGCACTGTGTGTCTGTATTACATGTCACATCCCAGACATACCTATGTGCACTGTGTGTCTGTATTACATGTCACATCCCAGACATACCTGTGTGCACTGTGTGTCTGTATTACATGTCACATCCCAGACATACCTGTGTGCACTGTGTGTGTGTATTACATGTCACATCCCAGACATACCTGTGTGCACTGTGTGTCTGTATTACATGTCACATCCCAGACATACCTGTGTGCAGTGTGTGTCTGTATCACGTCACATCCCAGACATATCTGTGTGCACTGTGTGTCTGTATTACATGTCACATCCCAGACATACCTGTGTGCACTGTGTCTGTATTACATGTCACATCCCAGACATACCTGTGTGCACTGTGTCTGTATTACATGTCACATCCCAGACATACCTGTGTGCACTGTGTCTGTATTACATGTCACATCCCAGACATACCTGTGTGCACTGTGTCTGTATTACATGTCACATCCCAGACATACCTGTGTGCACTGTGTGTCTGTATTACATGTCACATCCCAGACATACCTGTGTGCACTGTATGTCTGTATTACATGTCACATCCCAGACATACCTGTGTGCACTGTGTGTCTGTATTACATGTCACATCCCAGACATACCTGTGTGCACTGTGTGTCTGTATTACATGTCACATCCCAGACATACCTGTGTGCACTGTGTGTCTGTATTACATGTCACATCCCAGACATACCTGTGTGCACTGTGTGTATTACATGTCCAGGAAAAGCACTTTTGCCCAGCTGAAAGTGAAACTAAAAACAGCTTTCTTTCCCGACTCGATTTCTAAACGCTATATCTTCTGATATACTGGATATAATGCTGTGATTTAGGTATCATTTGAAAGCTTGGAATGTCAGCTTTCATAGAAGGTCATTTTTCTATCTGCTAACAATCCCAATATATGATCAGCTAAAGCAGCCCCCCCCCTCTTCAGTCTGGTTTGCTTTGGGCAGTTGCAGCAGCAGAGCTGGGCACTTGGGAGCGGTTTTCCTTCAGAATAAAAGTGCTTTTCCTGGACATGTAATACAGACACACAGTGCACACAGGTATGTCTGGGATGTGACATGTAATACACACACAGTGCACACAGGTATGTCTGGGATGTGACATGTAATACAGACACACAGTGCACACAGGTATGTCTGGGATGTGACATGTAATACAGACACACAGTGCACACAGGTATGTCTGGGATGTGACATGTAATACAGACACACAGTGCACATAGGTATGTCTGGGATGTGACATGTAATACAGACACACAGTGCACACAGGTATGTCTGGGATGTGACATGTAATACAGACACACAGTGCACACAGGTATGTCTGGGATGTGACATGTAATACAGACACACAGTGCACACAGGTATGTCTGGGATGTGACATGTAATACAGACACACAGTGCACACAGGTATGTCTGGGATGTGACATGTAATACAGACACACAGTGCACACAGGTATGTCTGGGATGTGACATGTAATACACACACACAGTGCACACAGGTATGTCTGGGATGTGACATGTAATACAGACACACAGTGCACACAGGTATGTCTGGGATGTGACATGTAATACACACACACAGTGCACACAGGTATGTCTGGGATGTGACATGTAATACACACACACAGTGCACACAGGTATGTCTGGGATGTGACATGTAATACAGACACACAGTGCACACAGGTATGTCTGGGATGTGACATGTAATACAGACACACAGTGCACACAGGTATGTCTGGGATGTGACATGTAATACAGACACAGTGCACACAGGTATGTCTGGGATGTGACATGTAATACAGACACACAGTGCACACAGGTATGTCTGGGATGTGACATGTAATACAGACACACAGTGCACACAGGTATGTCTGGGATGTGACATGTAATACACACACAGTGCACACAGGTATGTCTGGGATGTGACATGTAATACACACACAGTGCACACAGGTATGTCTGGGAAGTGTCTGCAATCTTCTGTGGGGCAGTACTCTTAAGTTATATAGGTGAAAAACAGGTGAAAGACTCCCTTTAAACCGTGGTGTTGTAGCTGTATACCCCACATGACCACTGCAGCCAATCACTGGCCTCAGCTGTCTCATGCTGCATATTAATATTGCAGGTGAGGCACTGAGGCTGAACCTGTTAAGGAGAGTGGTCAATGCAATAGTCACTCTTATGGAGGGGGCACTGCAGCCGTCACTCTTATGTAGAAGCACGGTCATGGGGTGGCAATGCCACGTTTACGGAGGCAATGCAACTGTCACTCCTATGGCGAGGCACTGCAACTGTCACTTATAGAGGGACAATTCCACTGTTATAGGGGCAATGCAACTGTCAGAGTTATGGTAGAGCACTGTAACTGTTATGGGGCACTGTCATGGGATTAGTCTTATAGATGGGTTATCTTTGTTATGGGGCACACCGCCCTTACATGTGTTTCTGTCAGGCTACCCCAGGTCTTAATTCTGGCTGAAAGCAAAGTCGCCCTGTGATGTCATCGGGTAAGAGACCACATTGAGCAACCCATAAAACAGCCAGCTGAGCACAATGTCTTCACAGCCAAACCTGAGGAAGATGGCTGACCAAGCAAACCAGATAACCCCTGAAGACCGTGATACACCGCTACCAAAAATATAAGGACGGTTTTCAGCGTTCACTTTATTTCTGTCACATCAGAACCCAAATACTATACTGGGGATTCCAGGGGCGGATTGGCCATAGACCTTACAGGGAAATTTCCCGGTGGGCCGATGCCCAGGGGGCCTCCTCAGCTGTCCTCTCTGCCAGCCAGTGGAAATTTTTGGGGATGTATTTTGTGCTGCTGGCAGTATTTTATGGACTGTGGTATTTGGCTCTGTTGGGGTGGTATAATGTGCCACAATATGGTATTGCTGGCCCTGCCTTCCATCAATTTGGACCCGACTACAAAACGGGGGCCACTTTTAGTATTTTTTCCAGGGCCACTTTAAGTTCCCAGTCCGCCCCTGGGGGAATCTATTAACCCTCTGTCCCGGTGGGAAGCTTCACTGCTAAATATCCTAGAGCCAAAAAAGAAAAATGGCGTTGTATCAAGGAGACGTAATGAAGGATAATGTAGATTTACAATGACCAGCAGCGCGCTTTACTCTCAAGCGAACGCCCATGTAAAGCGTGTGGGGTCAACAACGTACGATAAATACGTATTATATATAAAAAGACTGGAAATGTTCCTGTGAGCAGGACGCGGGAAATGACTGCCGAGATCAGGAGTGTACACAAAGTGAGCTGTAAAACAGAGGAGCACAATGGGTCCTTTCTGAAAGGGGCACTTGTCCTCAACCTCCGGTATCAGATCCAATTCAGAAGGGACAATGAGGGACTGTCTGAGCTTTAAGTCACTGCCGAGAATTAGCCGGCCTTCGGGGCCCAGCCGGATAAACAAGAGATCGGGCCGTATAAAAGTGCAGGCTGTGACCGGATACAGTACAGCTCATTGTCAAACCAAGTACCTTCATCAAACCTGGTGACCTACCTGCTTTTCTGGATTGGGGGAGGGATGAGACTTAATATGCTTGGGGAGGGTCACTCTCACATATAGGGGGGAAAAAAATACAAACATGAAAAGCTCCCATTCACATTAGTGTACCGTTGGGACCAACCAACAATCAAATCTGTATGGGGAGATCCTGACAGATGATGTCGGAGGAAAGAAGGTTTTTTGCATGCTCCTTTTGTTCCTCCTGAGAGATAAGCCGCACAGGAGGGGTCTAGCAGAGGCTTTCTCCTCTCTCTGCTGAAAACACATGCATGCTCGGCTGAATCAATTGTGTATATGTGAGGGAGTCAGAGAGGCTTGCGGCTTAATGATCATTTGTCTATTGGCACCGTAAAGGGAGTCTGTCAGCAGGAAAGTCACGGAACCACCAGGCACAATGTCTTGTAATTTGTAATTTAATCCACATGCAAATGAGCAGTTAAGTGCACTGAGGGCGGTCCCAAGCCTCTGTGCATTTTTGCTCCTCCTGATTCCTCTGCCAGCCTCATCCTCTCCTTGGTTGACATGATGGTTTTACAGTGAATTTCCTGGTGATAGGGACTCTGAAGGGATCCTCCGCTTCAAGCAGGGATAGTTTCCATCAGATACATCCTAGAACAGGGATGCCCAACCTGCGGCCCTCGAGTTGTTGGAAAACTACAACTCCCAGCATGCCTGGACAGCCTACAACTATCAGCCTACAGCAGGAAATGGTGGGAGTTGTAGATTTACAACAGCTGGAGAGCCACAGGTTGGGTATCCCTGTCCTAGACCAATATGACCATGGTAGAGAGGACTTAACCAAAAAAGATCCAGTGGGGTCAGACAAAGGGATCATGGCCAGAGGAGACAGTGGAGTTTTAAGTGACCATTCACATGTCAAACAGCCAGCAGGACCAGGCAACCACTGAATGTATATGGGAGTGCCCCAACTCTCCAATGATGGCAGATGTTGAGGAAAGAAAGATCGGGCAGCTGGATTTCAACATGCCCGATCCTTCTGCTCGAAAGAGAGATAAGCCACCGCCAGAAGAGTCTAACAGCGGTTTATCAGTTTATTCTCCTCCCTAATACTTGCATCCCTGGCTGAGCTCAGCATTCATGTGAACATAAGGGGTCAGTAGGAAGAGCTAGGATATCCAAGGTGTCTTGCCACCAATGTTGTCTTAGTACTCCGCTCCTGAATACGTCAATGTCCCAAACACCCTTTCATATAACTTACTGGGCTCCGTGGGAAAGATGCTCATCAGTCGGGAGAGCAGAGTATGGACGGCTCGGAGGACTTTGGTGTTTCCGCAGGTCATGCAGGCTGAGATTCCCCGCTGGAGAGGTTTAAAGCTGCTGAGAATAGCCGGGTTCTGGAGCACGGTGAGGAGGAAACTCAGAACCTCCAGACCAGTACAGATATTGGCAAAATTGGCTTGTGCGGGCTGCTCCTGTAAGGGGCAAACATGAGAAAAGTAAGATTTACAGCCATAGAAGGATACAGGGATATACAACATCATATAGTATGCAGCTTCACAGCAGCTGGACTCCAGAAGGTTGTAGGTCCCTGCAACCCTCTCTCTATTCAGAGTAGACCCTGCCAAACTAAGCATGCATGTATATGGGGGAATCGGGGAGAACAGCTGCCGACAGCTAATGGATGCATATGGCTCTGTTCACATTTACAGTAGTTGCTTTTCATCAGAGCTGCTTTTTCTTGTCTGCAGTGCTATTTCGGTGTCAAGAGTACAGGTTATACTTACCCCACTCACCGGCACCCACGTCGCTACTGATGCCCGCACGGCCGCCGCTGCATCTCCTTAGAATGACCAGCTATGCTAGGGAGGCTTATTCCCATCGTGGCCTGCTATTGGCTGCCCCCCACCACCATCATCGTCGTTTGATCAGCGTGACAGGGAGATGCAGCGGTGGTCATGTGGTCATCAGGAGCGACGTGGGCGCCAGGGAGCGGGGCAAGTATAACCTGTATGAGGTGCCGGGGCATTTTGGAGGGTATGATAAGGGTTGGATAACCCCTTTAACCCCCTAACTGTTTTGCCAGAGTGGAGCTCCAGCAGTGGGAAAAGTAGTTAACTGGAGGGGGGAGGGCTGCTTTAGATGTTGTACCTTCTGAATGGTAGCAGCTAGAAACATGCAACTGATCGTGTTTGAAAGCAGACCTTCCAAGCTTTCAGGCAATATAAAATGACAGCAATATGTTCAGGACAGAGAAAGATATCACTGATAGAAATTGGAATGCTGTAAATGCAGCTGAAAATGAAAGTAAAAAACAGGTTTTACTCGCGATTATTCCCGACTTGATTTCTAACAGTGATTTATCCTCTGTTGCTTGGACTTTAGCTATCATTATATGTCTTGTATGAAAGCCTGGACTGTCAGCTTTCAGACAAGACCAGTTGCATGTTTCTAGCTGCTACCATTGAGGAGATATAACCATCTAAAGCAGCCCTCCCCCCTCCAGTTAGCTACTTTACACACTGCCCGGGCTGGACTTGGGCAAAACAGTTAGGTGGTCAATGTCGCTCAACGCAGAAGTAGAATGACTTCAGACCATGGGGAAAAAAATGTAAAAAACTAAAAACATATGACATTTATTATAGTAGTCTTGTACTATGAAAAAGAGTGAAAGTAAACACAATGGAGCTAAAGCAACCGGCACATGCATTTCAAAAGGGGTCTAAGGGACTTCTTGGAGCCACATTTGTCAGTCTTATGTCAGGTGCCATTTTCTAAGTGCTAAACGTTGGCAGTAGGTTGAAAGAGCTGGTACGGGCACCTCTGCGTAGATGGAGATGTCAAAACATCATCTTTATAGAGGAATCTGCTCCTTCCCTGGGATGGCCCGCTGTGATAAAAGCTCATCGCCTGTTTTTCAGACTTCGGGACCTGATTTGTAGCTATTAATGTATCACAGCTTAATTAATCCACGTCACACGAGCGGCCGCTCAGCATTTCAGAACGCGGGCTAATGGTATCTGCAAGCAGGTTTGCCGAACACCGCAGTTAGGACTTACAATGAATTCCCCCTAAAGATGAGAAGACTACACGAAATCCTCTCTGCCGATCCCTCGCTCAGCACATTTCCTCATTAATAAATGGCACTCGCCGGCTGAATCAGACTTGGGATTTCGTCAGCTAATTATTGGCGAGCTTGTTATGTATAAGAATCAATGGATGAGCAGACGACATAACCAAGAATACGAGGATGCGTTTTCATTGAAGAAAAGGTTTCAAAACTACCTTGTTTTTTTTGTACTATAAGATGTCATCTTAACAAAAAATCTCTCTGCTTTTGAAGAATGGAGTCCGAGAAGCCCAATGCCAGCAGACCCCCAATGACTGCTTCCCAAACTACTGGGCCGAGTGCTGTGTGGCCCCAGACCACTTGGTATTAATCCCTCTTCTAAACTACACCACTGAGGAGTACAATATTAAAGTGTGGACCCATTTTTTATTTTTATATTTACAAGCTGGGTGCAAGGGTTAAAAAAATAATAATAATAAAAAAATTATAAAAACAAAAACTCACCTTTTACCGACACTCCAGTTCCAGCGCTGAGCTCCCATTCTTTCAAACTTCTGGGCCCTGCTTGACCAGAAGTGCGACATGTCCATCAGGACACGTCGCTGCTACTGGCCAGTCAAAGGCCTCAACATTGACTTGTGCAAGTCCAGCATGTGACCACTGCCACCGCCGAGGCCATAGATTGCTGCCCATGTAGTCAGCACGTCACACTCCCCGGCCAGTAAGGGCTGGAAGGGAGCTTGGCCATTCTAGGCAACCATGACCTTAAACCGCCAGAGATCACAAAGGAGGCATTACCTTAAATCACTCATTGACCAATTGATGCCAAGCCCCAATCTGCAGCTAGAACAAAAAGGAGGAAGCACCTGGTTGAGCGATGTGGCCCTCCAGTGACCATCATAATTCTTAGGTTCTCCTTAGAGAGCAGTGTATGGGTAATAGTATATAGCTTGGAAAGCGCCCTCCAAGAAATGGCAAAAGGAGTAGACCCCAAAATGTTGGTGAAGGACACAGATGCTCCTCTAAGAATGTGTATTCATTTCTGGAACCATGTAAACATGTCACAGAGAAAACTTACCACGGTCATTAGCAGCTTATCGAACCACTGCAGCTTCAGCTCAGACTTGGGCCACATGTCGGCGCGCAGAGCCGTCTTCAGGAGGTTGACACAACGTCGGGATAGCAGCTCTCCTGGAGATCCGGCTGTGTTTGAGTTGTCATTTACCTGGGAATCGAGAGGCATCACAGATGACAAACATTCTCCATCTTATGGATAAGGTAAAGGAAGCAACTTGACGTAAAATCAGCTTTACCCACTTTACCAATCCCCCACCACTGCTGGTCTGACACCTAATATGTTTCTGATCGGCTCTGAGCTCATAGAAAATGTCAGGAGACGCCCGCTTAGCTAATCACTGGCCGCAGCAATGACCCGATTACTCAGTGATCGGCGGTAATCTCCTGACAATTCTTGAGTGTCAAGAGGGACCAAGAAATAGATCAGCAGTGCCACTGGACAATGCAGAGAATGGGTCATTCATGGGCAGCAGGGTGGCTCAGTGGTCAGCACTGGTGCCCTGCAGGGTTGGGATACTTTCGATCTGCTTGGAGTTTGTATGTTCTCCCAGTGTTTGCGTGGGTTTCCTCCTAAACCCGAAAAACATACTTACAGGAAATTTGTGAGCACCACAGTGAACAGCTATAATAATGTCTGCAGAATACGTCAGCATTATATAAATGTAAGTAAAATGAATTAAAAAAAAAACAAAATTTGCTTGAATACGGCTGAACAGTGGGAGGCTGGGGGTGGGGGGGTCGCTATGAAGGTGAAGCAGCACTGAGTCAGCGCAGCAGCTCCTTCACTATCAGGATCAGTAGGGGTCCCAGAGGTCAGACCACCATGAGCATAAAGTGACACCACATTCTAGCCACATGTCCTGAGAATATCCTTCTAGGAAGGGCATACAGTGAGTAGGCTGTATTACAGCACCATTCTCAGTCCCCCTGAAGATTGGAGGTGGTCCCATGTGTGTCCCGCCCAAAAATTCTAAGAATAAATATAATGAGCTGTCACGACCATATGTAATGGAGATCACAGTGTATACAAGGTGAAGCAGAAGACCCGACCATGATGAAAGGTCATAAGAAAACATGCGTATGTATTACTGCCATGGAGTATGTTACTTGTATGGTTGACGCTATATTTGGGGCGTAGCTCTGGTCACCATCATGATAACTAAGTGCTTGCATTTTAGTCAGGACACAATTGTTCGATACTGGAGGTGAAATAAGGAGTAAGAACATATGACCATCCAAATGTGAAGCTAGGAAGATGCCAGACATACTACATGTGACAACTGTTACTTCCATGAGTGAGCATTAAACATTTCCACCATTAGTACCTGGCAAGCTATCCGAATGAGGAAATTCACCACAGTATCAGTATGCTGCTTTTCAATAGGCTTTGTAACAACGGCGTCGGCCCCTGGGAGCGTCTGGCTACGACCGAAAACCTGCAATGAAAGAGATCAAGTTCTGAGTCTCTGGGCTGTGAACATGAGGAGAGAGCCAGGTGAATCCAACTGGAGATGGAGGCCACTACAGGAAACCGGTGGTAAACAGGCTTACCGTGCTGATTCCCCCTGTGGCCGTCCTGAAACGCTTCACCTCCTGGCTGGCATCTACCGTCATACTCCTCTTCACTCCTCCTGCACCGGAGCTGCCAGCGTCGCAGCTGCCATTTGTATCCATGTCAGAATCGGGCTGAGGGAAACGGCCAAGCGAGATTAAATGATTAATTAGATCGTCCATCCCAAGAAAAATGGAAAAAGAACCCTGCCGCATCAGATCATGGAGGCATCATTTTTACCTGGTCTTTTATTCTCTGCAATTCCCACTTGATGACCACCTCCGCCAGGTCGACGGCCAATTTTCTCTGTTCAATAGTAACGCTTGGAGTGAAGCCCAGTCGCTGCATCGCGCTAACCATGTGCTGCACCAGGTTATGCCGCACGGGATAGTAAACCTAAAGACACACAAAAAACAAACAAACCAGATTTTATTATTAAAGGTAGGCATACTTTGTCACATGGTATTGCGGCTATGACTCTGGGACTCCCGGGCTGTCCTCACATCATGTGGGTCACATGTCACTGCTGAGACCAGTCATTGGTGGCTGCAGCAATGCATGTGATTAAATTATTAATTCCATTAACTTTTATTAACTTTTTGATTGCCTTCTCATTAAACATAGGAAAGAACGAGCGATCCAAAGTAAGGCCTGTATTTCCGGTCAGCATCAGCGCCGCAACTTATAGAACATTATGCAGACAAGAATAGGCATTTCTACAATGGGGTCCAAGAAAAATGCGGGTTGCACACAGACTATCAATCTGATGTTAGCAATATATACATAAGCTAAGCAAGTTTTAGGCAAAAAATAAATTCTATTTACTCATTTCCCTAGTTCTGTCCGGGCCCTTTGTTGACATGCAGTTGCAGAGCTGTGGAGGCGTGTAACAACCAATCTGAGGTTTTCCTCAAGAATATTTGTGGGTGTCAAAAAAGACTTCCTTTCTCCTCCCCCTGCTCTGCCAAGGGAGTGAATAAAATTGCAGCTCTGTCTGCTGGGATACTCATGTTGTATGTGTGGGACTTCAAGTCCCAGCTGTACAGTACAATGACATTGCTGATACACACAGGATCTTCCCCCTACCCGGTCTTGTGCAATGCTCTGCAGACACTTCCTCACAGCCAGCAGAAGAGTACAGAGGAGAGAACTCGTCCGGTCGGTCAGCTCTGTGTCTGCAGGGTGAGGAGGGAGGAAGATCCTGTGCACAGCATTTATCTCCTCAGTGCCTGGAGAAGAGGAAACCCTGCAGCTGCTCAGTATACGAGACAGAGCCTCCAACCCTGAGTATATGCTGCTGATGGAAGAAACTGTGCTGAATAATCCAGTGAGAGGGGAAACACAGGGCAGACAGCTCAGCCAGCAGATCAGGCAGTGCAGGGGTGTAGCCAGAAGATCAGGCAGTGCAGGGGCGTAGCCAGAAGATCAGGCAGTGCAAGGGCGTGGCCAGCAGATCAGGCAGTGCAGGGGATGTAGCCAGCAGATCAGGCAGTGCAGGGGGTGTGGCTTAGGGCTTCACAGTCAGGTTCCTTGCATACAGGAAAACCTGCTTCCTCCATCCCAGGCTTGTGCACGGAACGTCATCGGAGCAGGGAAAGAAACAGATATCGCAGGTCATGTGAGGCTCAGCTAACTAGGATAAAGAGGCCACTGGAAATGAAGTAAGTGACTTGAAGAATCACTGACATACATTTCGGAACTGCGGATATCTTACAGGAGTCTAGGTTCCTCAAACCCATAGGTGCAATTTTACACCATAAGTAATTACGCTAAAATGCAACAAACCTTGAAATGCTGCACTATTAAATGCAAGATATGGACGAGCTGTGGGACAGTGTGTCCTTCCTCGACAATTATCTTCCGAGTCCAGTGGGTCAGCATCTGGTGGCCATCTTCCATCCGTGCAGGCACCGCTGGTGTGAGGATAGCCATTGCTTGTCGGACAATGGCACGAGCTTCCATTGCATGTGCTTTCAAGAGGCTGTGGAAGACCTAGCAAACAAGAGGCGAGCTGTGACATTTCATCACCATCTCCACTGAGGCCTGGAATTTTGAGACAGACCATATAAAAATGTCAAAATCTGGAAAGGTCCCTCACCTGTAAAACAATCTTCTTGTGTATGGCAAACTTTGAGATGATGTGAGCCAGGAGCAGATGTCCGCTGTACTTGCAGGCAGGGTCCACACAAGCTTTGGACAGCAGGCACGGCCAGGCAAACGTCATGAGACGTCTCAGCTTGCTGTTGCGGTTTTTGTTGTTGTCGTGGATGTGATGTGGAGCGTGCTCTACCAGGAGTGTGGCAAACTGCAAAAGGTAAATCCTAAGCGAGTCCAACATGTCCGTCTGTTTTTCAGGGTCTAACACCTGTAAAGAGATGGCAAAAAGATGTCACTCAAGTGCTGGTTGACTTTGAGGAAGACCCTCGTGAACTAGAATCAGTAGACAAGTCTACCTTGGTAATAAATACACTGGTGATGCTTTCTTGATTGTCTCCTTCAGGGTTTGGTGGTCCCAGGAGCTGCTCCCCTTCATTTTTCTCAAAGCTGTATAAAAATGCTGGGTTCAGGATGTGCTGTAAGACCTGGATAAAAGAACGGCCAAGAGATCAGAAACACTAAAAACCTCAAGCATCGGGACACTGAAGGAAAGGTCTGAAGAACACAATGGTTCATGGAGGGGTTAGGTGTGGGTCCCAGATCTGAGATCAGAGGGGGGAGCGATGCGCCTGGAGGACCCCAGGTTTCCGGCCACCACCAGGCGCAGTTCCCCCGCTGCTCCCATAGAAATGAATGGGAGCACACCGCGCATGAGCGGCCACCGCTCCCATTCATTTCTATGTAGCCGATGGAAATAGCTGAGATAGCGCTCGGCTATTTTCGCCGGCCCCATAGAAATGAATGGAGGGCGGCTGCGCATGCGCAGTGCGCCCTCCTTTACTTTGGGGGCTCTGTTCTCGATATAGGTGTGGGTCCCAGCGGTGGGACCCGCACCTATAAGACAATGGGGGCATATCCTAGCGATATGCCCCCATTGTCCAAGATGGGAATAACACTTTAAGAGTAATTGGATGGGGGGGAGGGGGGAGAATTCTGCTATCGTTATAACAATCACCTTAGCCTTAAGTTCATCTCCAAAGTTAGAATCGCTGAATTCGACAAATCTAAAAAACAGCGCTCTCTTCTGGGCAATACTATAGGTCTTTGGAATCTCTTCCTCCATGTACTCCTTCAGGAAAGTCATGTTACACAGGAAGCGGCCGGTAAAAGCGCGAAGAAGCTGGAAGAGCAATTCTATGTCCCCGAAATTGCGCCTAAAGAAACCAAAGAGGGAATAACATCAGAGCAGCGAGAACGGCTTGTGAGGTCGCCTCCTTCCATATTACGGGACTCACTTGCAGTAGTTGAGGAGGCAGAAGGCAAGCAGCTTGGGTTCTTTCCAGTTGGTCGCCACCATATTGTCCTTCCGATGGCGTTCCTGGAAGGCATCGCTGACCCACACGCGCCTCAAGTGGCTTACCAGGGAATGCTGATTGGCCAGCCAGTTCTCATCGTTCTTCACTATGATGCTGATTATCTAGAAGTGATGGGGATGAGAAAGATTCATGCAATGGGAAAACGACATAGGACTCAAATAAAAAACGTGTCCACGGTCTAATGGAAACCTGACAGATCAGAACTTACAGGGAGGCACTGTAAGAGTGATCTGTACCAATGTCTTCTGTCAGGTCCGCCGCTATCCTGTCTTACCTTGATGGCCTGAAACTGCAGATCAAGCCGCATTGTGCTGGTACTGGTGCTGGGGGAGCCCGGCCGCACAGTGGTTTGCGTGACTCCGGGCAGCAGGAGCGTGATGAAACGGTTCGGGTTAGCAGCCAGGACGTCTCTCAAAGGTTTCGCATCCTTGTGTTTTAAAAAGCTCTAAAGATAAAAAATACAATATAATCAATACAAAGCTATTTTAATTAAGTTTAATCTAAAAAGGAAAAAAAAACAAATAAAATCAGTTGTGAACCACGAAGTAGATGTATCATCAGTTTATTTTTTTGTCATTTTTGTGTTTCTAACTAATCAAATATAACAGCTTTTCCAGCCCTTTGTGCTTTTAAAGCTGCTGGTTTCTCAGATTGCACTCAGGGTCACATGACCTGTGATGTCATCTTTTCTACTTGCTCATCTCATATTCGTGCACAAGCAGATAAGAGTCTGTACACCAGATGTCACTGTGCTGGCCACGCCCCCTGCTCTACCGGCTCCTGCTCTCTGCTCCCTTCCTGGATTCTTTCAGATAAAACCTTAACCCCTTCAGCCAGAACACACAAAGGGCTCAAGGCTTTACAACAGTAGCTGCAGGCAATGAAGAGACATAGGATCTGCCCTCCTCATCCTATAGACACAGAGCTGACACTGGAGGACATCTGCAGAGTATTGCACAAGAAAGGTAGGGGGGAGTTTGTGTGTGCATCAGCAGTGTCATTGTACAGCTGGGACTTGTAGTTCTACACATACAACATGATGCTGAGTATCCTAGCAGGCAGACATGTCACTCAGGGCAGCACTTGTATTCACTCCCTTTGCAGAGTGGGGGAGGGGCAGAGATTGTTGTTACTGCAGGTAAACAGGCCAGAAGAGAACCAGGGAAATGAGGAAATATAGATTTTTTTTGCCTAAAACTTGCCTAAATTAGTTATATATTGCTGCCCATCAGATTTACAGTGCTATTTTTTTTTTTCATAACTCAGACAACCCCTTTAAGTATGGGGACTATGGATGAGCGAACCCGACCTTTTCAGGTTCAGTGTTCGGGCACTGCCGAAATTCCGTTATGGATTCTGTTATGACGGAATATAACGGAATTTGTGACGGAATGCAAAACGGAACCCTTTCGCTCATCCCTAATGGGGACAGGTCTTCTGTAGCACAAAAAAATGTTTGTCCTATGGCTTATGCAAACATCAGTTGGATAAACAGGAGAGCTGACCCGTCTCCACATTATGCCGTCCTCAAATAGAGCCTTACAGTCTGAGCAGAAGACATCTTACTTCCTGTCCAGTGCTGGTGGCCTTGTGTCAGTACATGTGTGTCACCTCACAGACCAAAGTCAGCATTGCTATGTCATTGGCTTAAAGGGGTCCTCTCACTTCAGCAAATAGCATTTATCATGTAGACGGAGTTAATACAAGCCACTTACTAATGTATTGTGATTGTCCATATTGCTTCCTGTGCTGGCTGGATTCGTTTTTCCATAATGACCACCCTGAAATCCATCAGTGGTGGTCGTGCTTTCACACTATAGGAAAAACCGCTGGTCTATTTGGTGGCCTGGACAGAGCGTGCACATGGGCTGGTGCTTTATCCTATAGTGTGCAAGCATGACCACCACTGGGTTGCAGGGTGGTCGTAACCATGGAAACGAGCAGTGTATAATGTGATGGAAAAAATGAATCACGCTAGTAAAGGAGGCAATATGGAGAATCACAAAACATTAGTAAGTGCCTTGTAGTAACTTCCTCTATATAATAAATGCCATCTGCTGAAGTGAGAGGACCCCTTTAACATTAAAGTGGTTGTCCAGGGTGCCAATACCGAGGGCCAACGATCAGGATAGGTCATCAAGCTGCGGACTCTATATTGCAGAACAGGCACAGCGCAGTATATTGTGTAGTGCAGGGATCAGCACCCTCCAGCACTACGGCTGTTGTGAAACCACGACTCCCAGCATGCACACTTGCTTGGCTGTTCTCGGAATTCCCACAGAACTGAATGGAGCATGCTGGGAGTTGTAGTTTAACAACAGCTGGAGTGCTGGAGGTTGCTGACCCCTGGTGTAGTGGCTTTGTTTGGTATTGAAGCTCAATCCTATTCACTTGATATCAAAAGCCAAGGAAGAGGCCACAATGCTCCACGGCTGATCGGCGGGGGTGCTGGGAGTTGGGCCTCCACCAATCAGATATTTATGACCTATCCCAAGTCCAGGGATGGTAGGAACATGTAATACATGATATCACAAAAACTTACCATGAACATTCGACTCCACTGAGGATCATTCAGCGTTGCCTCCATCATGAAAAGCTCCACAGTCTGAGATGGATGACGAGTTAAAAACTTTATCAAAGGCTCTCTGAAGGGACTTCCAGCCTGTGGATAACAAAATACAGACTTTTTAACGTATACTTTTTAACATTTTTAATATTGATGTGGACCTATTCATTTCAATAGGACTGCAAAAAATACGGACAGGACGCCATGGGAGGTGTTTATTTTGCTGGCAGCTAGTAGTGGGGATGCTGGGAGTCAGACCACCCCACCAATCTAATACTGATGACCTATACTTCTAGGTTAAAGAGGGACCTGTCCCCTCTCCTGACATGCCTGTTTAAATAGCTTCATGCATTCCCCATGTAATAACAATCCTGGAGCATCTATTCTTATGGCTCTATGTTGTGCCATTCCTTTATTATTCCTGCTAGAAGTTATGAATGAATTGTTAGCAGTCTGCATTAAGGGTACAGAGGGGAGGTAACCAGTTGGGGGTGTGTACCTGCACTGTCTGAAAATAGAAGCACTGATTGGATGGAATGAGTCTGTGCAGGGACACCCCCCCAACTGGTTACCTCCCCTCTGTACCCTTACTGAAGGCAAATCGCAATTCATTCATAACTTCTAGCAGGAATAATAAAGGAATGGCACAACATAGAGACATAAGAATAGATGTTCCAGAATTGTTATTACATGGGAAATGCATGAAGCTATTAAAACAGGCATGTCAGGAGTGGTGACAGGTCCTCTTTAAGGCTACAAGGCGACTTTAGTTGGGTGACAGCAAGAAGCCAATGTCACAAATTGCAACGAATGTCAGTGTGTTTGCTTTGCGGTACCCAACATTACATGACCACAAAATGACCAATGCAAAACTTCAGAATTTTTTGGTTGCAGGTCATCTGCATTGTTACCATCATAATTTGGAACTTGCTGGTGACCTAAAATACCTTGCAAATCTAAAATAGTCCCAATTTTCAAGACTTGATGTCCACCACCAAAGTCGCCTTGCAACCCCAGTTAGGAAATATAGGTTTAATAAAAGTTAGAAAGAAAAAGGCCCCTCTAGCCGTACCTCTATGAGCATGGCTCGCTCCGTTTTCATCACCACCTCCAGTAAAGGCTTTACCAAGGTCTGAGGAGCAGCCGGGATCAGGTGAAAGAGATTTATAATTGCGGAACAAATCTTCATTTCCTAGAAGAACAGAAAGGGACACAGAGTCACAAGGGTAATCGTCAGGGACGTGGAGAGAACCGCGGCCGCTCGGCTCATGCAAACCCTCTCGGCTGTGGATGTTCTGTTCCCGAAGTCTTGCTGCTGATGCTGGGATAAGGGAATATAGATTTTTCTGCTGCCCAAAATGAGATTTTGCTAAATAGTCCTGGCGCTATGGGACCTGGACGGTATCCGAACACGACACAAATATAATGAACGGTGACTGAAGTAATAAATTTAGGGGCGGGGAGGGTCTAAAAAAGTACAAGGCAGAGAATTTCCCAGATGAAAAGTAGGGTGAGTATTATAGGGTACCTATCATTTTAACAAACCTCTGACTGGTGGTGGTCGGGGGTTGAGACACCCATCAAGGGGCAGAAGTCTACAGATGAGAGCTGCGCCCCTTCAGCTCCGTTTCAGTCTATGGACTTTCTATAAATCCGTACACCGTTCACTCGGAGGACCAAAGGAATACAGTTCTCAGCTGAGGATTTCGGCCGCCCTCAGCACCCGGACCACCACCGATCAAAACTTCTGACATGCCGAAAGTTTGTTAAAAAGTGCTTTCTTCGTCCGGCACATCGATACCTTCTTTAGCAAATGTGTCGTCAGTGTGCAGTGAAAAGCTCTCCAATTTCCTAATATACTGTGTGTTTTAATGCCTCACCCTTTTCAAGATCACTGCTTGCTGACAACAGATGTACTCCTCCATGTTTACCGGACAGACTGGACACCTAGGTATTTGCACTATTGGTGGTTTCCAATCAGCAAGCAGTGACCATGAAAACAGTACAGAAGAAGCGTGCTTAAAGGGTTTCTGTCACCAGTTTTTTCGGTATGAATCAGGCTGACATTAAAGATGTGCTAATGTCACCTGATTCCAAATATATATCTGTTTTATTTACTGGTGCCCCCATTTTTATATAAAATGAACTTTTATTTTATGCTAATAAGGCCTCTAGGTGCAAGGGGCGTTACCCCTGCTCCTAGAGGCTCTGTTGATTGACAGGCCCAGGCAGAGAAGAAACACTCCATTCACCATAGCTTGCAAGGACCTTCAATGATGTCATGACCATGTGATCAGTCACATAGTTTAGGAGGAGACAGGCTGTTTGTGTGATCCTAACCATGTGACTGATCACATGGTCATGACATCATTGAAGGTCCTTGCAAGCTATGGTGAATGGAGTGTTTCTTCTCTGCCTGGGCCTGTCAATCAACAGAGCCTCTAGGAGCAGGGGTAACGCCCCTTGCACCTAGAGGCCTTATTAGCATAAAATAAAAGTTCATTTTATATAAAAATGGGGGCACCAGTAAATAAAACAGATATATATTTGGAATCAGGTGACATTAGCACATCTTTAATGTCAGCCTGATTCATACCGAAAAAACTGGTGACAGAAACCCTTTAAACGTCTCGCCAAACAAGGACTCCTAACCATACAGTTAAGCCATGCAGGAAGTGTACAGCTATCGCCTGTACGAAGGGCGCCACATACAAACATATAGATGACGGCACATGACACTTGAAAAGGTACAAAAAGCACAAGACCTCGTACACGATACGATGCGTGGTTCTCACATCTGTCCCGAGACACCCCCCTCCCCGACAATGCACGATCTCCCGCACCTCCATACAGGATGAACTGGAGACGCCGTCAGGGGGGTGTAGGAGGACAGGCTTGAGGACTAAGGTTTTAGGCAAAGAAAAAGATACAAGAGACCAGGACAAACGACAAGTTGTCGACAACTCCAATTCTCACCTCTACCCCTTCCACGGCAGGCTGGACCAAAAAAAGAGGACAGTGAGAATCTGAGGAGCGGGAGCACCAAGAGCGGAGGGGGGCGGTTCTGTACCGTTCTGTACATGTCATTTCAAGGAGTTGTGCAAGATTAGAAAAGCAAGTATTGGTATGGTCACATGTGTGTCTACGTCACCGCTGAAGCCATGTACTGGTTGCAGTGGAGCTTGTGACCATGCCCATGCAATAACGGATGTAAACAGTCCAGGACATGGACATGCCGGAGACAGCGCTGAGGTAAGTATGACTCTTATATTTACAAAGGCAGAATGCAGGCATTGGATTAAAAAAAAAAAGAAAAAAAACACCTTTATTCTTGGAGAAACCCTTCAAAGCGACTAAGGGGATTCTGAGGGCACTTTCTGTAAAGGAGTCCTGTTATCACTGCTGACGTGTCTGGTTCACTGCTCCTCCTGCCAGTGCTTCCTTCTAACACAAGTACCCTGGCACTAAAAGTTATAGTAACATTGTCGCCTGCAGTGTGCTTGCATTAATGCTGGATTAAAGGGGTTGTCTCATCACAGACAATGGGGGCATATCTCTAGGATAGGTACGGGTACCAGCGGTGGGACCCGCACCTATCTCCTAAACGGAGCCTCGCAAAGTGGTGGCTGGAGGACTCCAGTCCAGCCACCACCAAGTGCACTCCCAATGAAGTGAACGGGAGCACATCGCACATGACCGGCCACCGCTCCCATTCACTTCTATGGGCCGAACGGAAATAGCCGAGCCAGCTCTCAATTTTCACTGGCCCCATAAAAATGAATGGAGGGTGGCTGCGCATGTGCAGTGCGCCCTCCACCACTTTCGGGGCTCCATTCCCGATAGAGGTGCGAGTACCAGAGGTAGAACCCGCACCTATCAGACAATGGGGGCATATCCTAGCAATATGCCCCCAGTGCCTCAAATGAGACAGCCCCTTTAATGTGATTAAAGAGGACCTGTCCCCTCTCCTGACATGCCTGTTTTAATAGATTCATGCATTCCCCATGTAATAACAATTCTGGAACATCTATTCTTATGGCTCTATGTTGTGCCATTCCTTTATTATTTGCACTAGAAGTTATGAATGAATTGCTATTTGCCTTCAGTAAAGGAACAGAGGGGAGGCAACCAGTTGGGGGGGTGTCCCTGCACAGACTCACTCTAGCCAATCAGTGCTGCCATGTTCAGACTGTGCAGGGACACACCCCCAACTGGTTACCTCCCCTCTGTTCCCTTATTGAAGGCAAATAGCAATTCCTTCATAACTTCTAGTGCAAATAATAAAGGAATGGCACAACATAGAGCCATAAGAATAGATGTTCCAGAATTGTTAGTACGTGGGGAAAGCATGAAGCTATTAAAACAGTAATGTCAGGAACGGTGAAAGGTCATCTTTAACTCCAAAGTCTTTGGGGTACGGCCACAAAGAATTGAATTTCCACTGCAGGTTTGGTTTGGAGTTTGCGGTGGTTTCACTCTTTACATAGTTACATAGTTAATACGGTTGAAAAAAGACACATGTCCATCAAGTTCAACCAAGGGAGGGGGTAGGAGTGATGAAGGGGAGGGGGACGGGTAACCTTAAGACATGACTCTACATTTTTTAATATGTGGTGACCTTCTTTTTCTCTAAGAATTTATCTAAGCCTGTTTTGAAGCCCTCAGCTGTCTTTGCTGTGACCAGCTCCTGCGGTAGACTGTTCCACAGATTCACAGTTCTGTGAATGGAAAACAGAGATGGAAAAAAACAGCAAGTGTGTTTCTGGGCCTAAAGGGATGTCCAGATTTAGAAAAACATGGCCGCTTTCTACCGTCCCAGGGCTGTGTCTGGTACTGCAGCTCAGTTTTGACTCAAGTGAAAGGGCATTAGCATCAATACCAAATACAACCTGTGTACAGGGGTGGCACTGTTTTAAAAAAAAATTGCAGCAATGTTTTTATTTTTTTTTTTTAATTTGGACAGCTCCTTTAAAGGGATTCTGTCACCTAGTTTAAGCCTCTAGAGCTGAGGACATGGGCTGCAAGATGGCCACTAGCCCGTCCACAATATACTTTTCTCATTGCTTTGTGTGTCTTTGTTTAGTCAAAAAAAGATTTTATTCATATGCTAATAGGGGTTATAAGGAGCCCAAGGGGCGGTTACCAATATTCCTGGATCCCAGCCGTGCCCACTGTGAAGGAGCCCAGCACAAATTCTCATGTTGCTTATAGTTTATGTACTGATGTCGCCCCCTGCTGGACGTTTTATCTAACTGCAGAGCTGATATATTCAGAATATGACAGGGCAGTAAAGAACAATGCTCGTCACATTGGCTGGCCAGGGCTATTAGCAGTTCTGTCTAGTGCAAAATGTCTTCAACTACAGAGCCAAAATTCTCAGTATTCTCCAATGATACGTAAAAAATATTCATTTAAATAATCCAGCAGACACTCTGGAAAGCTCTAAATCATAGGACCTCATAGCGGTAACATAAAGCGGATTACAGGTATAACAGGGAACCTTAATGTCAGGGAGGTCCAACCTAAGATCCTCTAGCTGTCGGAAAACTACAACTCTCAACATGCTCAGACAGCTTCCAGCTATCAGCCTACAGCATGGCATGGTGGAAGTTGTAGTTTTACAACAGTTGGAGGGCCGCAGATTGAGCATCCCTACACTATGGAGTTCAGCAGTTCCTCAACTGATGAATTAACACAAGCATTCAGATTGGGCATCAGGCCACCAACAAGACCGAATGGGAGTCAGGAGACCTCAGACACAAGATGGGAATACCCCTTTAAAGGGAGTCTGTCACCTCCATATGCTCCTATGAAGCGCTTACATAGTCCCATAGCACAACCCTACTGGTTCCTGTGTCTCTTTCTTCTGACTTGTAGAAGCTGCAAAAACGCTGTTTGAACCATATGTAAATGAGCCCTTGGAAGTGCCCGGAGGCGGCGTTCACTTCTGTGGAGCCCGGGCTCCTGTGCTTTTTTTCATGTTTTCCCTGCCCCAGCCACTGCCTCCGCCCGCCCTCCTCTTCACTCGCGTCCTCCTTCTGTTCCGGCGAGATCCCTCCCCTGTGCAGTCTCTCGCCGGGCCGGCACATGCGCAGTGGCTACAGCGATGCCGTGCCCACAATGGGTATCGCAGTGCGCATGCCCCGGCCCAGGGAAAGACTGCACAGGGTCCATTTCATAAAATCATATTTGTCACATTAGTCCCGCGGGCGGCCCGACGTACACAACATCATTGTAATCAATGATGCTGTGCGCTCCCGTGCGCACGATTGATACCGCCCCGGGACATATGGACCGCATGTCTCGGAGGGCATACGGTCGTGTTAAAGGGCCCTTATTCAGGGATGCCCAACCTGCGGCTCTCCAGCGGTTGCAAAACTACAACTCTCAACATGCCAACTGGGCATTCTGGGAGTTGTAGTTTTGCAAAAGCTCGAGGGCTGCAGGTTAGGTATCCCTGGTCTAATTGTACTGCAGCACACAACGTGTACCGCCAAACCAGTAAAACCAGTGAGTTGGCTCAAGTGAAGCCTCACACAGCGAACGCACTCCTGTAGAAGACACAGCGAGACCAACATCACTATAACATCACCTCAATGAACTGTATTCATCGAAAAGGAACAAACTTGACAAATCAAAGGGACTCAGAATATAAACCGGTTCAGAAAGGCACACAAAAACTGGTGTAAATTCTGGTGCAAAGCACAGCAACCAGCAGGCGGTATAAACGTTGGTGATCAGAAATACGACAGGTTTAAAATAGTGGGCATGGTGTGGGCGGGGAAGGCTGTTTTAGGCGTAGAAAATGGTCTAAATATAAGACCGCTTGGAAGCGGCGGTGGATCCGCCGAAGTTATGCAGAGGCCGGTGAATCCACCGTCGGCGCAGGGGCTTATTAAGACCGACATCAGGTTCATCCAGCATCAGTCACATTTTAGACTGCCTCATCTAAGTCTGTCCTGTCTAAATCAGGGATGCCCAACCTGCGGCCCTCTAGCTGTTGTAAAACTACAAATCCCAGCATGCCCTGTTAGCTGTAGGCTGTCCAGGTATGATGGAACTTGTAGTTTTGCAACAGCTGGAGGGCCGCAGGTTGGGCATCCCTGGTCTAAATCTTAGTGAATATTAGTAAGTCTGCCCCAGTGACTTCATGTAGTCCATAGACAGACCGAGGGCACATCTACATGATGCAGGAGACCTGGTGAACGCGGCAGATAATATCCGGCCCTGTCATTTATCAGATTCCAGTGCCGCAAGCCAAACACTGCTAATGACTGTCATGTTCAAAAGTCACAAAAATCAATTACACATTTTTCTCATTCCTTTTTTCGCTAGGCCAGAGCTCTCTGCCTGTGTGGGAAGCATTAACCATGCTTAAGTGGATCGGCAATATTACAAGGTTATTTTAATGCCGTCAATGGTGACGAATAAAAGCAAAAAACTATACAAAAAGTCAGAGTTACTTACATTCCCCTCGCTTCTTTGCCCTCCTTTGTGGGTGATGACCACAACTTCCATCCATTTGCGCAAGTGTTGCTGTGGGGACAATAGACCATTCAATAGATTAGAGGAATAGTCAAGGATCTGATTTTTTACCTTAAAGGGTTATTCCCATCACAGACAATGGGGGCATATCACTAGGATATGCCCCCATTGTCTGATAGGTGCGGGTCCCACCTCTACGCCGAGAACGGAGCGGGGTGAGAGGTGGCTGGAGGATCCCGGGTTTCCGGACACCGCCTAGGACTCTCCCCATACAAGTGAATGGGCGCACTGGCCACCATTCCCATTCATTTCTATGGGGCCGACAGAAATAGCCGACCTATAGGGGGAGCTGTGCTGGTGAGATTCTTGTGACTTTCTAGATCAGGGGTCAACAACCTTCAGCACTCCAGCTGTTGCGAACTACAATTCCCAGCATGCTCCATTCATTTCTATGGGAGTTGTAGTTTCACAACAGCTGAGGTGCCGGAGGTGCAAAAAAGGGGGTCGCTGATCGGATCTTTGTGTCAATCTGGTAGCAGTTCTCTTGATTATTAGATGGGGCAACCCCGTGTGTAACTACCATATGTCCTCATAGTAAGTATACACAGGGTTTGCCTTCAGGGGATAAACCACCTCCTTCCCGCACCTTGACATAATGGCATCTCAAGCCATCAGGGTAACAGCGTGGGGAGAAGAGGTAACGCAAAAAACACAATGCCAGAATTGCTGGCATTTTCTTAAAGGGGTTCTCCGGGAATTAAGAAAATGTAAATACTTAAATATTATTTTATAATAATTATATTCACAAATACCTTTCATTACTTATAATGGCTCGTTTTGTCTGGGGAGCAATCATGAGGAGAAACAAAATGGCCGCCGTCCTATTAGTACACATAGAACCTGTCCTAATCACACAGGAGGACAAGTTACTTCACAAAACTGAGATAAAGAGCTGCCTCATCCTCCTCTCTAATCTACTTGTCAGGAATCATGATCCTGAATACAGGTGAATCTCTGTAGGAATGGAGATCATGAAGTACAGAGAGGAGAATGGGGATAATGAGCAGCAGCTCTTGTCTGCAGTCTCTATTTCCACAGTCTGTCCTGTCTGTTCTCTCTGTATTTCATATCTCCTCACGAACTAAATTCCCCAGAGATTCAGCTAAAGGATCATAATCCCTGACAAGCAGAGCAGAGAGGAGCATGAGGCAGCTCTTTACCTCAGTGTTGTGAAGTAACTTGTTCTCCTGTGTGATTAGGACAGGTTTTGTGTGTAATAATGGGACGGTGGCCATTTTGTTTCTCCTAATGATTGCTCCCCAGACAAAAACAAAACATTATAAATAATGAAAGGTAATTGGGAATATATTTATAATAAAGTAATATTTAAGTATTTTCATTTTCTTAATTCCCGGAGAACCCCTTTAATCACCCAACCTCCCAACATTGTACCTATAAGAACTGCAGCATGTCTGGGTTTACGGCAATCCTATTCCCCCTCCCCCCGGAAATGCATAAAACTGGTCACTAAATAATATGTATCTCAAAATGGTGCAGTTGAAAAATATCATGTGTCCTACAAAATGCAAACTCTGCTGCAAAAGAATAAAAAAAAATATGGCTCTTTGAATCCAAAGATGGGAAAACGAGAAAAAAAAATGCTTGGTCCTTAAAGGGGTTCTCTGATTTCATAAAGAATTTTAGTTAGTTTTCTGCATAGAGTACTCCAAACACTACATATTTTTGCCCCACATGCCTGTTTTGCACTTTCTTTCCCCAACATCACTGCATCCTGGCAGGATGTTTACATGCACAACTTCCTGTTTTCATCAGCTTCCTGATGAGTTTTCTAACCAATCCCAGCATGCTTTGCTCTGTAACGTATTGTAGTTCTAACATGAAGAGAGGAGGTGACTACTGCAGAGTGAACAGTGTGGCAGGAGGCGCTAACCCTTAGAAACATTACAGAGCAAAGCATGCTGGGTTTCATCAGAAAACCCAGCAGAAAGATGATGAAAGAAGGAAGTTCTGCATGTAAACATCCTGCCAGGATGCAGTGATGCTGAGAACAGTGACAGGAAAGTGCTGGCATAAAAAAACACAGGTATGTGGGGCAAAAATATGGCGTGACAGGGGTATTTTGGCATGGAGTAAAATAAAATCATTATGGAACTGGAGAACGCCTATAAATTAGTTTTCCATAAACATGTAATACCTTTTCACAGGGATACCCCTTTAAGACCCAAGACCCCTGAATGGGTTACATTAAAGATAAAGGTGTGAATGTTGTATGTGCACTGTACTATAGGTGTCTTACCATCATCTGATCGCAGAACTTGTCATTGAAGGAATTGGGGAACAGACGGGTCACGGACGTCAGGCGATTGACCACGTTGAGGGTCAGGCTGCGGTAGTCTCCGAGCATCATGAGAAGAGGCCTCATGTGGGTATGGATCTGGTCTACTTCTATAGTGGCTCCCTCCAGAAACTACATGGGGAAATAAAACCATCAATGAGTCTGGTGTATACTATGTGAGAGGATCATTAGCGCACACTTTCTGTGGCATTTATAACCTATTGGACCAGTGTCCAGAACGGAACATCATACTGACAGAACCGCCTTAAATACCAGAATTGGTGAATAATGACATGCCAGATTAGGGTACGTTCGCATATACGGTAGCGGATCCGACAAGCTGTTTCGGCAGAAATCTCGCGTTCCGGATTCTACAAGTTCACCTCCTGATCTCCATTGACTATAATGGGGTCCGGCGGTGATCTGGCCCCTTGCAAGCAGCGGTTTTTGTTTGGCCGACAGCCGGGCTTTGTGGATCAGGCATGACGCGAATGCGAACGTACCCTTTACTGGAATTTTAATGCTTTTCCACGCGGCTTCTTCAATTACACATTTTGATCAGACCGGCCTGACGGTATCACTCCTAGTATGAAGAACTTGGGATCACCATGACAACCCGACAGCTCTCTGGGCTATTGTCGGAGATTCACCATTAATCCTCGGCACATGTCATATCTCGGCTCCAAATGCCTTTATTGCCTCGGGTCTTGTACCCTGTAGTCAGCCAGTGATTGGCGCGGCATAATAAGCATGCCCTGCTCTTAAGCATGCATTGTATGCTGGTAAAAACGAATGCAGATGTATTAGCGCTCGCCTCACCTTCCTCATACAAGCCTCTCCAGCCTCTTGAAGCTCATTGTTTGTGGAGTTAAGGGCCTTGAACAGCGCAGCAATGATTTTCTCCCTGGATTGCGGCAGATAGTTGCAGGCAGCGAGAGCATCTGTTCAGATAAAACCAAAGTCAGGACTAAGAAACCTCAAAAAACAACATTTTAAAGGGCATCTGTCAGCAGATTTGTCCCTATGACACTGGCTGACCTGTTACATGTGCACTTGGCAGCTGAAGACATCTGTGTTGGTCCCATGTACATATGTGTCCGCATTGCTGAGAAAAATTATGTTTTATTATATGCAAATGAGCCTCTAGGAGCAATGGGGGCGTTACCATTACACCTAGAGGCTCTGCTCTCTCTGCAACTGCTGCGTCCTCTGCACTTTAATTGACAGGGCCAAGTGTGATGATGTTTTCATTGTCTGGCCCTAGCAATTAAAGTGCAGAGGGTGCAGCAGTTGCAGAGACAGCAGAGCCTCTAGGTGTAGCGGTAACGCCCCCATTGCTCCTAGAGGCTCATTTGCATGTAATAAAACATCATTTTTCTCAGTAATGCGGACACATATGTACATGGGACCAACAGAGATGCTTTCAGCTGCCAAGCGCACATGTAACAGGTCAGCCAGTGTCATAGGTACAAAACTGCTGACAGATGCCCTTTAAGAGAAAAAGAATTCATCTTAAAGGGGTTGTCTCATCTTAGCCTTTCTCCTATAACTTCTATAGCAGTGATGGGAGCTACGATTACAGCATAGCAAATCAAACTCCAGCTGCTCGGATGTTCCCCTAAGTCCACAGTTCACTTCTGGCGAGCACTTACTGTGATTTTTGCCATCTCGGCCATGAAAGACCAAGGTGGCGCAACCCTTTTAACAAACATGAGGACAGCTATACATATGCCCTGCAGTGGCCTTTATATAAATACCTTTTTCGTGATTTTTTTTTTTTGCTTATATGGGTCCCCGCTAATCTGTGCTGCTGGGGGAAGGAATTCAGAAAGAATTAGTCTCCTTCCCCCTCTGGCAGCTGAAAATATAGTAAAGTGATCTGTACAGACCAAGAAGTGGCGCCTACTATTAGGATTAGTGGCCAGTGTGCAAACTGCAGGAATTTATGTTTTTTGTGTAAATGTAGATATTGACATGGAAAATGAAAAATAATCAAAAATTCTTTAAAAATATGTTAAACATAAAAACATGATTCATACAATAAGTCATTTTCTGATGACACATTCCCTTTAAATGCTCGCATTTTCTGGGAAACCGTTTCAAGACCTACGAGGAAATCAGACAGACTTACTTAAAGCAGCAATTCTCAGCGGCACAAGAGAAGAAAGGCTTTTATAACAGGGGAGCTTCATGAGCGTCGCATCCTCTGCTTCACACAAGTTTAGGAGCTAAAAAGGAAAGAGAAAAATTTATAGAAGAAAAGTAAAAGGCATCTGGGGAAAAGGCATCAACTAGAGCTGCTCTCTTCTAGTAAACTGCAGAAAAACAGTGAATCTTCTCCACTGAGACGTTCTGCAACTTTAAATCCTCTCAGCACCCAAGGTCTGTGCTTGCTGTCAGTGAACAGAAACCTTGTTTACACCCAAAAGCTGGGAACTTGTACTGATCACCAGGTCATGTTCTGTGTCATCTATACACGATCAGAACCAGTTTGCGGCATCTGCATGTGATTTTTATTAGACAATGAACCCGAGAACGTCTTTTAAAGGGCATCTGTCAGCAGATTTGTACCTATGACACTGGCTGACCTGTTACATGTGCGCTTGGCAACTGAAGACATCTGTGTTGGTCCCATGTTCATATGTGCCCGTATTGCTGAGAAAAATGATGTTTTATTATATGCAAATGAGCCTCTAGGAGCAACGGGGGCGTTACCATTACACCTAGAGGCTCTGCTCTCTCTGCAACTGCTGCACCCTCTGCACTTTGATTGACAGGTGATCACGACTGGCCCTATCAAAGTACAGATGATGCAGCAGTTGCAGAGAGAGCAGAGCCTCTAGGTGTAATGGTAACGCCCCCGTTGCTCCTAGAGGCTCATTTTCATATATTAAAACTTCCTTTTTTTCAGCACATATGAACATGGGACCAACACAGATGTCTTCAGCTGCCAAGTGCACATGTAACAGGTCAGCCAGTGTCATAGGGACAAATCTGCTGACAGATGCCCTTTAAAGGGTTATACCCATCTTAGACAATGGGAGCATATTGCTAGGACCCGCACCTATATCGAGATCAGAGCAATATGCCTGGAGGACCCCAGGTTTCCTGGGGTCCGGCCACCACCAGGCACAGCTCCCTGCTGCTCCCATAGAAAGGAATGGGAGCACACCGCGCATGCGCAGCCACCGCTCCCATTCATTTCTATGTAGCCGACGGAAATAGCTGAGCCAGGCCGGTGGCCCCATAGAAATGAGTGGAGTGGCGGCTGTGCATGCGCAGTGCGCCCTCCGTTCATTTCCCCGCTCCGTTCTCGATATAGGTGCGGGGCCCACACCTATCAGACAATGTCCTAGTGATATGCCCCCATTGTCTGAGATGGGAATACCCCTTTAAGGGTTATTTCCATCCCACCGTTAGGATATGCCATCACTATGATCAAACGCTCCTGCCAATGAAGGGTATCTCCTATATTGTCAAATCACTACTGATTGCTCAGGGACACACCCTACTGACCGGTGGTGTTTATAACACAATGTTACATTGCCAAGGCATTCATACATTTACAGGACCAAAACCAGGGAACTGCACAATGCCGAGTTCTTAGAAATTATTTCATGTGGAATACGGCCATTTACTAAGTCATGTCAGGAGAGCTGGACAGGTCCTCCAAAAAACGCTTGTGATATATAGGTAACGGAATGACCGCCACGTATCCTTCTGCAGCGGCCAATGAGATTCATATTGATATCTACAGGACTAGATTACCTCAGAGTAAAAGACTTTGTGTTCTACCACGTTGAGGTCCATGGTGAACAGCCGGGGCTGCAGGGTCGTGCAGAAGGTGTTTCCCTCCATGAGGCCGATCTGAGCGTTTGCTGGTTGGTGACGCAGGAGGTGCTTCTTAGGGGGAACCATGTCTTGTAATACCTATGGGGGAATAATCAATAGGACTGTAAACGGTAACCCAACCACCGCACATTTTAGCCTTTATTAGTCATAAGAGTATTTTCAAGCCAATCTGTCATAATCAATCAAAAAATCCCAGCAAAAAAAAAACAACAGTACAAGCACTGAAAGCAGAAGATGGAATAAAATATAAATATATACTACTAAAATTAACTTTAGAAATAAGATTTTCGAAAACTTTACGATCCACTGTATAGGTGGAGTGCAGAGGTGGCAGCCACTACCGGGCCTAGAAGCCTGAGGAGGCCCAAAGACCCTTGTGCCACATAAGAAGACACCAGTATTATAGAAAGTGCATGCTGGTCAACACCTCTGGCTGGAGGGAAGGGGCTAGGTCAAGAATTTGGCATTGAGGGGGGGCGGGTTCAATTTTTCTCTCAGGCAGCACGAAGGCTATGTGCTTCCCTGCCCCTGGCCACAAAGCACTGAGGGAAGGGGGGCCCAAGCTGAACTCTTGCACCAGAGCCCATGAGCCTTTAGCTACGTCCCTGATCATCAGTATCTGAACAGTAGGGGTCCGACACCTGGGACCCCCACCGATCAGCTATTTGCGAAGGCACCGGCACTAGCAGTAGGGCATCAGCCTTCTCTCCGCTTAGTCTAGGCCATGTGACGTCCCGTTCACCAGTCACATGACCTAGGTGCAGCTCTGCCCCCCGGAAGTGAGCTGTGATCCCAAGCAGGGTAGATGCCTTCTCAAACAGCTGATTGGCAGAGGTCAGGACCACCAATCAGATACTGATGACCTATCCAGAGGAGAGGTCATCAGTAGAAAAGTCTCAGAAAACCCCTTTAAATTAATAGAAAACTATTTATGACAGAGAACGTTTAGACAGAGTAGGTCCTGCTTGTTGAAGTTATAACTGAAACCCTGCCCATTTCTAAAACCGTACAGGACCACTACATTACCTCTTTATGGGGCTCCATAATCATGGTGACACCTTTGCCGGTCACTTGGGCCAGGACTTGCAGAGAGTGCATGGCCTGCTTCCTCACCGTCGGGTTAGGTGACGTCACTTCGCGCACAAGGTCGTGTGTTACCAGGTGGAAGGACTTCTCTTGCGCACTTACGATCTCCTCCGTCTTCTCCTCATCCTTCAGTGGGGTGGCACATCGGATCAAAAGCTGCTCCAGGGTGGTCTTTGCCATAGCGACGGCTCCGTTGGAAACCTAAGAAGTAGCGCAGCAAATTATTTCATGAGAAAGGACAAGCGAATCTATAGACGTGTGTCAAGATATAGTCATAGACCATTGCCGGTCGTGTACATGCTCAAAGTGGCTGTGCTCCACCATAATGATATGAAAGAGAATTGAGAAGTAGTTGTACACTGGACTCCAACCTGTGACATGCTGGGAGTAGTGATATCACAACAGCTGGTGTTCCACAGGTCAGAGACCAATGGCATGCAACATGTGACATGTGAGACTCTTCTTCATACCAAGGTGGAGATTTATCAAAATAAATGTAAGGTAAAAATGGCTTCGTTGCCCATAGCAACCAATCAGATTCCACCTTGCATATTTCAGAACTCCTTCGGAAAATGAAAGGTGGAATCTGATTGGATGATATGGGTAACTAAGCCAGTTTCTTTACACCAGTTTTGATAAATCTCCCCCAAAATTTCAAAAGAAATAAATCTTTGTAGCCCACCAAGTCACACAAGCAAACACTCACAGAGATATCTATATCAAAGCTTTTAAATCACAAAAGTGGCATTTAAAAGTCGCAAATTATGATGCACGCCATAGCTGCGCCATAATATGTGACTTTCTGTGCTTAAAGATCCAGCACCTGGATCTGAATACTTTTCTAATTGCATCTAGTTAAAAATTTTGTATAGCCAGAGAGCTTTTTAAAAAAAATCTCTGTATAGCGCCACCTGTTGTTTGTTCTTTCCCTTATTTCACCGCCCACCTCGTTGAGATGGTCGCACATGCTCAGATGCCTCCTTCAACTGCCTCCAGTCAGAAGGAGAGAACTGTTAGAAGCTGTACTGTTACAGGGACAGAGCTGCAGCAGAAAAGACATATGCCCACGAGCTATGATAGGTAGAAAGCTGCAGAAGAAAGGACACACCCCCGAGCTGTCATAGGGACAGAGCTGCAGCAGAAAGGACATTCCCCTGAGCTGCCAGAGATAATCTACCAGAGTAATGAATAGGGAGATCTCTGGATCCATGTGAGGTACAGGGCTGGTTCTAGGTTTGTTAGAAAGATATGAGCTGATATATTGTGTTTTTTTTTTCTTTATGAGCAATCATGGATTTACTAGATGCAGTTAAATCCATGAATTGCTCATTTCTTATCCTGGCCTGCCATCTAGTGGCCAGAATTAGAATTGCAGTTTGAAAACTGTAATCCTCACCAGCGAGGATTACAGTTTTCATATGGTGTACAGACACCCCGATTGGCCAATCGGGGCGTCTGTACACCACCCGGAAGCGTAGGCTTCCGGGTTCAGACGCATCCTGATGCCGTGATCACGGCATCAGAAGGCCCAGGAAGTCGCCACCGACGGAGGTAAGAAGCGGCAAGTCTCTGCTGTTAGAAACAGCAGAGACTTGCCGGCCATGACGCCCGCCGTACCCGCGAGTGGGCGTCATGTCCTCGCACCGCCCGAGCGCCGTACATGTACGGCGCCGGTTGGGAAGTGGTTAAAAACAATAATAATAATAATAAAAACAATAATAAAAGGATCGTCTATAGAAGCACACTGATGTTGGAACTCGTATACAATGAAGTAAGCAGACCCAATTCTTCCAGTCTATTTTTGCGGCTGCTGTGGGACAAGGCTTATCTCCACGGGTGTCCCCTGAGCAGGAGGATTACAAATTTCTTGAAAGCGCCCCGAGCATGTACAAGTGGAACATATTAAATACCTCTCCGGTCAAGTCCATCATGACAAAGAGAAGGGCTTTCAGGAAGGTCTGCTGATTCTGAAGCACCCAAATCAGGGGAAGGCGTTCCATGAGGAATTTTATGGAAACCACTCCGCCAAGCTTTGCGTACCAGGCTTGTTCATAGCAGCACGCACATAAACGTTCCACAATGTAAGAGAACAATGGAAGCTGGCACGCCTGAAAGAGACAAAGAAAAAAAAACATTGCAATTTAATGCTGCCATATAAGGTGCCATGTACTACAAATAGCCAAATCTAAGGGTCACAGCACCATCTACACATTAAAAAAAAAACATGTTTTTTGGAAACAAATACAGGCCTAATTAGACGACCAATGGCTGCGACCAAACTGTCCATCAACTAAAGCACTAAAGTAAACTTAAAGGGTTATTCCCATCTTAGACAATGCGGGCATATCGCTAGGATATGCCCCCATTGTCTTATAGGTGCGGGTCCCACGGATCCCAAAAAGTGAAAGATGACACACTGCGCATACGCAGCCGCCCTCCATTCATTTCTATGGGGCTGGCTCGGCTATTTCCAACGGCTACATAGAGATGAATGGGAGAGGTGGCCACGCATGAGCGGTGTGCTCCCATTCATTTCTATGGGAGCAGCGGGAAACCTGGGGTCCTCCAGGCACAGCGCTCCCTGCTCAGTTCTCGATATAGGTGCGGGTCCTGCACCTATAAGACAATGGGGGCATATCCTAGCGATATGCCCTCATTGTCTAAGACTGGAATAACCCCTTTAATTCTGCACTTATATACGATAGAGAAATTGTAACAGGCTTTGTGCAGTGTATGCAGTGAAATGGGGATGCGGCCATAAAAAAATAAAATAAAATAGTAATGTCAGTGGTCGTTACCATCCATACGGCATAACAGACACAAGTGCAAACTCAACAGTGTCCTTACCCTTTCTTTTGACCCAAGGATAATACTGGCGACGTCAAATATCACAGCCAAGGCGACCTCTCCGATCTTGCACAGCTCCTTCTCTTCGTAGGCCATGCAGATTGCTATGGCGTCAATCAGCACAAGGGGATCCATGCCTTTCGAACCGTTCTCTTCGCTGTGAAACATGGCCGTGCTGGGCTGACTGCCAACCTGGTAGCATTGTAATAGGAAGGGGCCTGGAAATGGAGAAAAGAAATTGCATGTAATATTTTTTAAAAGGAAAAGAAAAAGATAAATTAAGGTGCCAAACAACCACCTAATGTGTTCCTAGAAAATAGAATAAAAAGGGAAACTGTCAGCAAGAACACCCTAAGCAAAGGCAGCAAGAACGCTGACAAAAATCCCAAGCCTATGTTTTACTCTACAGTGTTTGCAGCCAGTGTTAAAGGGGCTGTCCAGGCTCAGAGCTGAACCAGACACATACCCATCTTCATCCCTCCGGCCCCCCTGATATGAGCCCTGGGCTGAATCGCAAAGGCATTTTTGTCTACAATGGCACACTGCTAGGCGAAAGCTTCCACCCAGCAGTGTTCCCGGTGATGGGCTAGGGCTGCGCTAAAGCCCGCCCATTAGTGCTAGTGACATCACTGGGCTCACTGCTGGGCGGAAGTCTATCCCTAGGGAGAGCCTGGTACGTCACTGGATCTAAAAAGAATGCTCATATCCCCATCTTCACCTCTCCGGCCCCCCTGATATGTCCAAACTGCCAGACTCGGGGACAAGTGTCCGTTGGGCGGTTCCTCTTCAGCTTCCTCCCAGCCCAAAATGACTAACAGCTCTCTCCTTATGTGTCTGTAGGCATTCCAGTTGGAACAACCCCGCAAAAGGTTTACAGTTCCATTAAAGAGCACCTGTCACCAGGATCAACTCTATTAAACCAGGCATACTGCCAGGGAGGTTGGATCTTGCTGATTAAAATGATACTTGTAGTGTGAAAATCGGTTGTGGCCTTCCAGAAAAAAAAAAAGAGACTTCTATTCTTTATGCAAATGAGGGCTTTGGTGCACTGAGAGGTGTGGCCAGCACCGGAAAGCTAGGGAGGGCCCAGAGGCTAAGCACCGCCCCTGAGAACAATGAAGTCCTCATTTACATGAAGTATACAAGTTTTTTTTCTCAGGAGTGCCATAACAGATTTTCACAAAACAGGTACCATTTTAATCAGCAGGATCAGCCCTACCAGACCAGGGAGTGGGGAATGATTTATCAAGGAAAACCGGCTTAGTTGTCCATAGCAACCAACCAGATTCCACCTTTCATTTTCCAAAGGAGCTTTGTTGTATAGGACCGCCATCCTCGTTTTTTGATAAAGCTTCTCAATTAGGTCTGGTTTAATAGGGTTGATACTTCTGATAGGTGCCCTTTTAAAATACCACTCCAGTACAGACCGAAGAAAAAGACATAGGGCCACCAAATGCAGCCATGAACGGTTATCAAATACCAACTCACCACACTGTTGGGCGACCGCTACCATTGTGTAATGGCGGATCAGGCTGGCGACGAACGGAAGGGCGCTAGGCCTGAGGTCCTTGATGACGGCAGACATGAAGGCTCCTGTCAGAGCCTGCTCAAAGGTCTTACGGGCTGGAGTGTCCTGAGCTTTGTAACGATGCGAGATGATGACATTGGGGATGGATTTTTCAGTAAAACTGTTGAGGGAAAAATTTTTTTTTAAAAAACGGCAGAAAACAACCATTAGCAGCAGCGCTGGAAGCCATAAATTCTGTTTATCACCCAGTTTCCCTGCCAATATGTCTTCCACACTGGAACAGCTCTGATCCGACTCATCTATCGCATTTTCATTTTGTCACCTATTAGGCTAAAACATGACGGATGGCTCCATTTGACAGGCAGCATTTAAAGGCAGCGGCGCGGCGAGGGAAACGCAGTGAATAGGCGGCGCGGGAGAAGGCTATTACCAGCCTGGCCTTTACCAGGGGAAGGTTTGATATTGATCTGATAATGACGGGAGGCGGGACTGTCGCAAACCTTTTAACAGCTGGACTGTTCGTTCTCGTGCTTGCGTGACCTTTTGGCGCGTACGCAATTTACACAATAAAGCCGGCGATTATCCCTCTGGGAGGCCGCAATGAACTTGTAATATATTTCATTACCCGACTACACAACACATTGATATAAGTGCAGACAAGCAGCAAAACTCATACCGGGAGTAGTCACATCAGAAACAATACCGCTCCGGGGCGAACTTTGCCTAGAAGAGCTATGGACGGCCAGGTATGCCCCCTGCAGCGCTGTAGGACATGTCTGTCACTCAGAGGAATGGTCTGATACAAGGAAGCCTCGAGTCCGCCAGAATGGGAACCTCTCGTACACAGCGGTACTCTGTTCTCCACTGTAGCCCCCATTGTCTGATAGGTGCAAGTCCCACCGCTGGGACCCGCACCTCTATCGAGAACGGAGCTGGAGCTGTACCTGGGGGACCCCAGGTTTTCCGGAGTCTGGCCACCACCAGGCGCAGCTCCCCCGCTGCTCCCACAGAAATGAATGTGAGAGCACCACGCATGCGCAGCAGCCAACGCTCCCATTCATTTCTATGGAGCTGACGGAAGTAGCCGAGCCAGCGCTCAGCTATTTTCTGCGGCCCCACAGAAATGAATGGAAGGTGGTTGCATATGCGCAGTGCGCCCTCCGTTCATTTCCCCGCTCCGTTCTCGATATAGGTGCGGGTCCCAGAGGTGGGACCCGCACCTATAGGATAATGGGGGCATATCCTAGCGATTTTCAAACTGATGGCTTATCCTCAGGACAGGTCATCAATATGAGATCGGCAGGAGTCCGACTCCCAGCACCAACTGTTTGAGGAAGCCACAGCCATCACCGAGGCCTCCTCACAGCTTGCCAAGGACAGAGGCGTCCATTGGACTTGAATGGCACTGAGCTGTGCCAAGGCCATGTGACAGAAGAATGATCTCACAAGGCAAGGAAGAGGCCTAAGCGCTCATAGATGCTGGGTCACGGCTCCTTTACTCCCCAGCCTCTGCTGCTTGTCTTGGCTACCTCCATGTAAACCTCCACAGGATAGGGGATAATGATTAGATTGGTGGAGGGCATAGTAGTAGGACCCCCACCAATCAAGAGAAAGGAGGCTCTGTAATCCGTGGGACCCTCTGAAATGAACAGAGGAGCCGGTCAGGCATGTGCTTGGCCACTCCATTCATCTCTATGGGACCTGCCGGAAATAACTGTGAGCTGAATTCAGCAACCGACCATTCTGTTCATTTCGGGCGGGGGGGGGGGGGAGTAGAACAGATCGGAGGGCATCCTGGCAGTAGGATCCCCACCAATCTCATAGTTATCCCCTATCCTATGAAACTATATGAAAAAAGCCCTTGGTCCTTACTTGGGATGTGCCAGCAGCTGGTACAAGGCGTGCTTGTTATCGTCCAGGCTCATCATCGCCACTAGGAAACATTTGATCACTTCCCAGGCCTGTCTCCGATAGTAGGGCTCGGTGTTTGCGCTCTTCAAACAATCCAACGCTGTCTCAATGGCCTGAAAGAGCAAACAGTGATTAAACCTCTTCCAAAAACACACTATGGCGTCAGGGTCTCCTAGGAAATCAGCATCACACCTCAGCCGCCCAACTTCCCAGGAAAACATCATCTCCTGCTTCTCTGCATACATGAGGCTACCATACAGCTCTGATGGAGTGATATCCAGACCTATCCCTTGAAACTGTTAAAAGGAGTTTTCCCAAATTTAATCAGGTGATGGAGTGGGGGTGGGAGGGGGGTGTTCAAGGATTGAGCCCCAGGACCCAATGATCAATAGAGCTCACTGGAGCATAGTGGCCCCTTCACTGTGAGAGTACAGTACTACAGCTTAACCCACCTAAGTGACGGGACTGATCTGAAGTACTAGAGTCTGCCCAATGCCTCTCCTGCTCCCAGCCCGTCCTACCCCGGTCCCAGTCCGCAGTACCGCCCTCCCGGTCCCAGTCCGCCCTACCCCTCTCCCCCTCCCAGTCCGCCCTACCCCCCTCTCCCCCTCCCAGTCCGCCCTACCCCCCTCTGCCCCTCCCAGTCCGCCCTACCCCCCTCTGCCCCTCCCAGTCCGCCCTACCCCCCTCTGCCCCTCCCAGTCCGCCCTACCCCCCTCTGCCCCTCCCAGTCCGCCCTACCCCCCTCTGCCCCTCCCAGTCCGCCCTACCCCTCTCTCCCCCTCCCAGTCCGCCCTACCCTTCTCTCCCTCTCAGTCCGCCCTAGCCCTCTCTCCCTCTCAGTCCGCCCTAGCCCTCTCTCCCTCTCAGTCCGCCCTAGCCCTCTCTCCCTCTCAGTCCGCCGTACCCCCCTCTCCCCCTCCCAGTCCGCCCTACCCCTCTCTCCCCCTCCCAGTCCGCCCTACCCCTCTCTCCCCCTCCCAGTCCGCCCTACCCTTCTCTCCCTCTCAGTCCGCCCTAGCCCTCTCTCCCTCTCAGTCCGCCCTAGCCCTCTCGCCCTCTCTCCCTCTCAATCCGCCCTAGCCCTCTCTCCCTCTCAGTCCGCCCTAGCCCTCTCTCCCTCTCAGTCCGCCCTAGCCCTCTCTCCCTCTCAGTCCGCCCTAGCCCTCTCTCCCTCTCAGTCCGCCCTAGCCCTCTCTCCCTCTCAGTCCGCCCTAGCCCTCTCTCCCTCTCAGTCCGCCCTAGCCCTCTCTCCCTCTCAGTCCGCCCTACCCCTCTCTCCCAATGTAACAATGTGAGATAGCATGGAGCAGCGACATCACAAATTTACACACATTTATATTGACCGCATCTCCTCCAGCTCCATAATTCCTGTTGCCTCAACCAAAGTGTCTGGAAACAGGATTTAAGAGCTTGGAAGACGACATTTAAACTTTCACCTGAAGGAAGCATGAATTTCATACCTGATTAAACCTTAATTAATATGAGATTGGAAGTGACCTTTAAAGATTACAAGTCAAAATATCACTGTGTGTCTCGCGGGTAGATTCACGCCTGACGAGTCACTAAAAAAATACACTTTCCATTTCCACAGAAATTCACATTTTGCGGCCCCTTGAAACAGCTGATCAGTGCGAGTCCCAAAAGCCAAGCTCCACTGATCTGAGGGCCTATCTAGGACACACCATCAATTTCAACCACTATAAAGAGGTATTACCTTACAGGAGAGTTGCATAACCTGGGGCCACAAATATGGGGCATTCTGCTATTCTGTGTGGCCCTCAACCATCTGACACAGAAATGCTCGTCTGTGTACGGCTGCATACAAGTAGTTTCCATGTCAGAGGACTTGTGGAAAGATCAAGAGCAGGGACAGGCGAAAGCTGATTGTACACTGAGTAGCCATCTCTGGTTGCCCTATATATGATGAAAATGGGGTCCCCTGATCTTTTGGCACTCCAGGCATATATGATTTACACAGGTGGTCTATGCACACGGCTCTCACCACTGTAGGTCGCGCCATATTCAATCCATTACCTTTTCCATGGGCAGCTGAATCGATGCCTTGCAGTCCGCAAACTCCACCGTGATGCTTGGCCCTTGGATTTCCGTCACAATATACTGAAGCTTCTGTGATTCTTTCAGCATTTTCCGGTTGCTCCCACCAAATTTTCCAAGGACTCTGTAAGCCACGTGGGAAATGCTGTCTGCTGGATTTCGCAGAGTCCTCCACAAAGCCTAGAAGATAGGCAGTACTCAGCAACTTGAAACTAAAGACGTTCATATGGTAAATGGCATGGCAGAGGTATTGCTTATAAAACACATCTTATGAGACCTCATCTGTCAGGACCCATCTGGGCAGACACTATAAAAGGTGGCCAAATAAATCCGACTGGTATTTGTGCAGCTGTATATCCCACACTACCACCAGCTGTAATCATTTATAGGTTCACCCATTCAGCCCCCTTTCAGACAAGCCAGTTCCACCCTCCGGTTTCTCAGCTCAAGTATGCGGCAGCTCCCATCCTGACCTCCCAGCACTGACGAGGTCGCATAGCATTATATTAATTTCTGATGCTATGTAACCCATACAGTTCTGGAATGTATTGGATAACACTGACAGCATTATGTCAGTGTTATACAATACATTCCACACCTCTAGGGGTTACATAGCATCATAAATCAATATAATGCTATGTAACTGGTCAGTGCTGGGAAGTCAGGACGGGAGTTGCCGCATACTCGCTCTGCGCGAGTCCGATGTGTGGAACTCACTCGTCTGAAAGGGGCTTATTGTTATAGTCTGAGCTTGTGCGAAATAAACCTCCTGCCCTATCAGTGGCTCAGGATATAGGTCTTTCCCTCCCAATGCATTAAGCGGCTATAAAAGCCCCCTCCATGACAAAATATGGTCATTCGAACCTGCCATTTTTGGTGTGCCTGGGCCAACAATTTAACGTGTTTGGGGAGCCCCTCAACTCTCCATAGACAGCTGGAGGGTCATGTTGAAATATGTACGCCATTGACACCAAAAATAGCCACAGTAACAGGAAGGGGCTCGGAAACCCCTTCTCCGCCAGCGGATGAACCATTAGGACCACAGAACCACCCAAGAAAATCTTCAAGGTTAGAAAAGCTCCTTCACGACGTATGTTCCCAAGTTACCAGGCAACTAAATGCTCTAACTATGCAATGGCTAAAATAATCATAGGCGCTGGAAAAGCTATAGCATACCAGTAGCCTCCAATCAATGAGAGATTGCAAACACTTGCAAGTAACCAAAGGCAGCACAAAATAAAATAAAGAGTCCACACAACTTTATAGCAACCAAGTCTGGAAAGAACTTCAGCTCAAATGAAGGCAGAAAGTTTCCCCTTAGAAAAGAATGTGTGAAAGTTTACTTTTCTCATGTCTCCCCTTTAAATATTTTACACAGCGATTATGCTGATCGGAAAACAAATGCACAGAAAATGCCACCAAAGTCACCCAGGAGACGAGAACAAAATGTCGCCACACTTGGGGATAGCGAGAACATTGCTGCCATGAATCACCTGGCTGAAGCGCACTATTGCTGCCACCTAGTGGTGAAACAGAAGAATACCTGCATGAGCTCAGCACGGACAGGCTGGATGTGATCGTAGAGGAAGTCGGGCTGCAGATTGTCCACACACAGCTCCAGGGTCCGCAGACCTTGACTTACTAAGGTCTGGGAGCCATTGAGCGCAGACACTAAAGGATCCATCAACATGGGGAGATATGGCAGCAGAGAGCTCAGGCGGACGGGCACGGTGAGACACAACTCCACAAAGAGATCCTTCATGTGCTGCTTGTGCAGGCCGCTCTGTAACATGTTCAGGCCTAAAAACGAGAGAAAAGCAGTCATGCTACCGTCATTAGACACCCATACAGGGATTGGCGGAGGAGGGGGACTCACCTTGTAGTAGATTTGGCAACAAAGGCAGAAACTCCTGGTACAGAAGATCATGGCTGCCTCCCCCAATGGACCTGAATAAGGCCCGGAGAAGTAAGAAATAATTGTACGGTTCCTTGGCAGTCTGGGCGAGCTCCATTGAGCTATTCACAATTTTGTGCAAATGGGGCTGCAGAAGAGAAACATAGGGAAATTATTTTATTACCTACACGGTTCATATCCTACATTACTCCAGGCCGCAACATCAAAAAGAAGGTTACGAGTCAATGACAGCAAGCCAAGATTTAGAAAACGGTGAGGGAACTGTTCACATAACAGTAATTATGTAAAAGAGCTTTTTATGTCAGCAGATAGATATGCCGTTACTTACTGATCAGTGACGGCCCAACTGCTGGGATCCGCGATTTGGGTTTTTATAGCCAATGGGGGTATTCTGAAGGGGCTGCTGTAGTTTACTAGCACTGTGACTCCTTTTGTTGGGGTCCTACCAGTAAGAATTCAATCTAAGGCTACTTTCACATTTGTGTTTTCCTTTCCGGTTTTGAATCCTGGCAGAGGATCTCAAAACCGGAGAAAAACGCTTCAGTTTTGTCCCTATTCATTGTCAATGGCGACAAAACTGAACAAACCAGAATGGAGTGCACCAGAATGTATTCCGTTCCGGTTTGTTGCGTTTCCATGCTGGACACAAAACCGCTGCAAGCAGTGTTTTTGTGAATGGCATGGGAAACCATAAACCATGTAAAGCTACTTTCACATTAGCGGCAGCCTTCTCTGGCAGGCTGTTCCGGCAAGTGAACAGCCTGCCGGATCCATGCTGCCGCTAATGCAAGAGTGCCGCCACTCCAGCCCCATTGACTGTAATAGGGGAGGTCCGGAGTTCTGGCCACAGCACGGCAATCATGCCTGAGAGGCGGCCGGAATAACACTACGACATGTTTTATTCCGGCCTGCCCCCATTATAGTCAATGGGGCCGGAGCAGAGTTCCGGCGGCAAGCGTACATTAGCGGCAGCACAGATCCAGCAGGCTGTTCACCAGCCGGAACAGCCTGCTGGAGAAGTCTGCCGCTAGTGTGAAACTAGCTTTAGTCAATGGTGCCAGATCCGTTTTTTTCAGACACTGAATAAATGGATTCGGCGCCCATTGACTTACAATGGTTTGAGTACTGGATCCGGCATGTTCATTTTCAATATAAAAGAACTGGATCCGTTCTGAACATATGCAGCCAGTTGTATTATTTAAACGGATGCGTTTTGCTGTGGTTTGGAAATCCCATGCCGGATCTCAAAACCAGACAGCAAAAACGTATATATGTGTGAAAGTAGCCTAAGTGTAATTGATGCCTCATGATATAAATGTGAAAGACTTTGGAGCACAAATAAAGCCGTAGACTGGCGTTGGAGCTGCCAAACTTATAAAGAGACGCCGGCCTCTACATAACTTCTCCGCATCCAGCGCCAGTTCTAAATGTAAGACCGCTTCCGAGCTATCTTACATTTAGACCATTTTGTACACCTGAAAGAGGCGTAGAAAACGGTAAATAAGACGGGCCCTGCTGGTCCGTCCCCTTCCCCGCCACTTATTTAGGCCTGGAGTGAACGGGGCGAAGTCACAGATGGCGGCACAACTAAACGGCGCACCGCTATCTGTGCCTGAAATACAACTAATTTAGGCTTATTTCAGCATTGGAAATTACCCCCTTTATCTTCACCTTATTATCAGTAGGATATACTGGGACGCCCAAAGCTTGACTAGAACTTTAATCCAAATCCCTCATCCTGGGCCCTGAATATCAGCTACTATCCAAGTGAACAGAACAGGCCTGACGTGTGTAACAGGATTCTTAATTAAACGGACGGTCTGCGCGGAGATTCATCTCTTTACCTTAAGCATTTGTTCGTTATCCGCAGCAAACAGGGAAACCGAGCCAAACACCAGCTTGAACAGCTTGAGGTACAAGTTGGACAGCTCCACGTTGGATCCCATCTCCGGAAGCCTTTCCAGTAAATACTCCACCAGGATGGTCGCGAAGAGAGCCGACGTGGTGGGGTTCGCCAAGAAGGAATTGGCAACAATCTGAGAAAACAAGACGTTTGTTCAAATGCAACATTCCTGAACAAAGACGAGTTTCCTGGGGGCTGGGGGGGGTCCTAAGATTACCGCAGATACAGTCCTCGTAATACTGAGGCACGACAAAGAGGACTGTGTCAGAATCAAAGCTTAAATTTCGATATGTTCTCTGGAAATGTTGCTCCGAAAATCACACTTACAAAAAAAGGAGAAAAGCCCCTAAAAGAGGTTTAGATAATGCAGAAATGGTAAAGACTGAGAGAAACCATGCAGTACTCGGCAGCTCAGCCGTTTGAAGCGCTACCAATCCTATTACAGCTCCCCTGCAGCACGCACTATAGCAGTGATGGCTAACCTCCGGCACTCCAGCTGTGGTGAAACTACCACTCCCAGCATGCCCACTTCATTTCTATGGAGTTCTGAGACCAGCCAAGCAAGTGTGCATGTTGGGAGTTGTAGTTTTACCACTGCTGGAATGCCGGAGGTTAGCCATCACAGCCGGTCAGAAGCTTCATGTTGCCCGAACCCCACTTCAGGTGTCCATGCAGCATAGACTGGTGAAAGATCCCCGAAGAAAGTCACTTAGTTGAACTGTCCCAGAGATGTTGCTCAAGTCTGTACTGAAGAGCCCCAGAGTGCACCGAGTGCTGGAACTGTTCACAACAGAGTGCACCAAAGAGTCCTGAAATTCATGAGCTCCAGACTCTTCCCGTCACCAAAACCATAGGAAAAGATGTCAATCAGCAGTGCGGAAGGGGAGATCCGAGGGCTCTTCAATATGAGGGCTCTCAGGCGTGTGCTGTATTAATGAACGGATTCCAATACTAGGTTCACAGTGGAGCCGCTCAATACAGATTTTAGCAAACTGAATGGTTCAATGTCAACAGTTTATGCTGCCCTCAGATAGGAGGCCACAAAACAGGTGACGGGGTTGTGCAAGAATAGGGTAGAAGTTTAGCACCCCCCCACCCACCCACCCACTTGGCCTGACCTGTAAAGAGAAGCTTACTTACCTGCTTCCGGCTCCCTCTTGCTCCACTGGGCTCCCTCGCTGTAAACATCCGGTTTGACATCACCACAGGCCTAGGAGGTGACCGCCTCCCTTTAAAGAAGAACTCCCGAAAAAATGTTTATTCTCTGACCTGTTAGAAAGGTGCATGATATATTCTGTAGTGATTGTCATTTTCTTATCAGTGAGTAAAAACCTCTCTTCTTATTGTAGCTGGGTCATGTGACCAACTCCCTGACCTCCAACTGACCCAGGACAGAAAGCCAGTCACTTCTCTATTCATTCCTATGGGAGCCTCACTTTCAGTCTCATAGGAATACATAGAGAATTAGACTTCCTGTCCACACAAAAGTCTATGTGTGAGTTGGTGGGTCTAATTGCTGGTCACATGACACAAACGTCAGGATGAAAAATTCAGACACTGGTAAGAAAATGACATTCACTACAGATTACATCATGTACATTTCTAGCAGGACATGGAATAAAATTTTTGTCGGGAGTTCTTCTTTAAGTCATGACAGATGGTCACATGATGCAAGGGGATTCAGTCTCCGCTGCAGCCAGTGACTGACTGCAGCCAACAAGATGCTTACAGTGAGGGAGCCCAGCTGGACGAAGAAGGAGCCAGAGCCGGGAAGCAGGGACGTAAGCTTCCCTTTACAGCCCCCCCCAATTCTTGCACAACCCCTTTAAATAGAAATAAAAATAATAATAATAATAATAATAATAATAATAATAATAAAAAAAAGCACTTGAGTGAGAGGCACAGGCCACGCTCCCTCCTGCTAAGCCTTTTTTTTTTCCTAAAGTGACAAAAGCAGGACCTATCCTCAGTATAGGTCATCAATATTAAAAGCCCAGAGAACCCCTTTAAGATACCAGTCTTTGCACTGAGTACATACCCTTTTAAACACAACACTAAAAGCGTTCAGACTGTTCACACACCTGCAGGGCATAGTTTTTGGAGATCCGTTCCACCATGTAAGGGACAGTAGTCTGAAAAATCTCCTTAAAGGTCAGAGGATTCATCATGGTGAAAACGCCAGCAAAATGCTCCAAAACCTCCTTCTCCTCTTTCATCCGCACCGTCTGACAGTTGGCGACACGTATGTAGGTCTGCCCGTTCCCCGCTATCTGAACCTGGAAGGGAAATACATATATTCATAAAGCGCAGAGCGTCCCCCGCCCCCGAGCACAGAGCCGGAGATTAATACGTCTGACATTTAAACCACATATGGGAGTCTCAGATGTGATTGTTGTGTCAGTGGCAAACTACCAGAAGTGAGGACATTACTAATGAGAGAAGCGGCGCTAAAACAGGCGGGGGATAAAATGGCCCTTTCTGTAATACAGTTTATACCGCCGAAGAAGGTGAAGGACGTGCCAGTAGTCGTAGCTCCTGCATATGAGGTATACAGCAACAGAGACCAAGGAACGCACTCCATCTATATAGAAGCCAATGGTTGTAAGACATTTGCTCCACTTGTGGACAGTCCATTGTCTTATGAAGACAAGCCACTGAGAGGCCATCCATGGACAAGACTCATCCTCTAGAGCAGGAGATGCTCACATAAAGCAACTACATGTTTTGCCTTACAGATCGGGGTCACAAGCAGAGGACCATCCTCTATGACGTCTAGGGTTATGTCAAAGACACAACCCCTTTAAAGGGATTGCATATCCACAGGATACATCATAAATGTCTGATAAGTGTGAGTCCCACCTCTGGATCAGCACCTATCTCGAAAAAGACGCCCACCAAGACCCCGTTGCACCTGGATGTTGCAGCCAGAACTTCAACCTATCCTTAAAGAAGACCTGTCCCCTCTCCTGACATTCCTGTTTTAATAGCTCCATGCATCCCCCATGTAATAACAATTCTGGAACATCTATTCTTATGTCTCTATGTTGTACCATTCCTTTATTGTTTCAACTAGAAGTTATGAATGAATTGCTAGCAGTCTGCAGTAAGGATACAGAGGGGAGGTAACCAGTTGGGGGGGTGTCCCTGCACAGTCTGACTCTATCCAATCAGTGCTGCCATGTTCAGACTGTGAAGGTACACCCCCCCAATTGGCCACCTCCCCTCTGTACCCTTACTGCAGACTGCTAGCAATTCATTCATAACTTCTAGTAGAAATAATAAAGGAATGGCACAACATAGAGTCATAAGAATAGATGCTCCAGAATTGTTATTACAAGGGCAATGCATGAAGCTATTAAAATAGGCATGTCAGGAATGGTGAAAGGTCTTCTTTAACTCCTATGCAATTGAATAGAAGCTCCAGAAACTGCACAAAAAATGAGCCACGCCCTGACTCAAGACATGAGGAACCAGCAGAGATAGGGGGTTTATAGTTACAAACATATGGCCACATGGGCAGCAGAAAGGCCTTACAGTTACCTGGTAAATGTCCAGCGCTTGCATCGCATACTTCACAAGCTTGATATAAATCTGGGTCTCTTTAGGTTGGAGCTGCTTATTAGGAACAAACTGTGCTTCTGTAGAGAAGAGTCAAGAGAAGAAACGTTAGGAAAATGATAGATTTGACCAGATGAGAAATCACTGTGTGAGGAGCTTACCTCCTGGTGCTTTACATGAAGTGATTCCCCAGGTAATGGTCTTCACCCCGCACACCAAGGTCTTCACCAGGCTCCGGCAGTCCGTTACTTGGAAGGTTTGCTTGTCTTCTTTGTCCTTCTCCCCTTGCTTATCAAACACTAGAAGAGGGACCTGGGTCAGGGGAGTAGATGGAGCGGCGGGTAAAGCATTGGCAGGAGTGGCGGCTGGAACGCTGGCGAGGATGGCATCAGCAGCGCACAGCTCGGACTGGGGCTTGCACTTCTTGAAAATGGCAGATAGCTGGTAGCGGGCAATAGTGTGGAACTTCAGAACGAATACCTGATGGAGAAATGCAAGGTCAAGAGTCAAAATGGTGGCACTTCCAGGAAGAGCAAATAGACTGCCAGAAGGTTCAGAGCCATATTAAAGGGTTTCCCCCTAATACCCTGTGGTCACATGTTCCCTCTATAGGCAACACATTATTACTCAAAATGGTTAGGATTAAAGGTTTGGGACCCTTTAAAGTGATCGTCCAGCCAGTAGATCTAGAGTGATATGATTATCTACTATCTTCTATGTCTTTTCATCAGATCCGGCTCCTTGGCTACTTTTTAGCTCTGTTCCATTAGGGCAGAGATCTGTGATGTGATCTGTGACTACAGTTTAGCTACAGAGTCTACAGGGAGTCTGAGGTAGTCTGAGACACACCCCCTGTCTGATCATTGGACCAGGCTTCTGCTCTGGCCCTCCCCCTTAAAGGGGTTGTCCCACAAAAAATATTCTACAGTTGTTAAACCAGCACCTGGATCCAAATATTTTTTTAATTGCATGTAATTAAAAATTTACCACAGCCACTGAGTTATTCAATAAAAAGTATCTGTATAGCGCCACCTGCTTTTTTGTTCTTTTTCTTATTTGTTTGTCCTGCTTGCTGAGATGGCTGCACATGCTTAGTTTCATCCTTCAACTGCCTCCTGAGCTGTGATAGGGAGAGCTGAGACACGCCCCCTGAGCTGTGACAGGAAGAGCTGAGACACGCCCCCTGAGCTGTGATAGGGAGAGCATGGACACGCCCCCTGAGCTGTGATAGGGAGAATTGAGACACGCCCCCTGAGCTGTGACAGGAAGAGCTGAGACACGCCCCCTGAGCTGCAGCAGAAAAGACACTCCCCTTGAGCTGCCAGCTTGATATAAATCTAGCAGAGCAATGAATGGGGAGATCTCTGGATCCATGTGAGGTACAGGGCTGGTTCTAGCTTTGTTAGAAAGAGACTGTCATGTATGGTATGACGTCTAATTTTCATTTTTTACATTAATCATGGGATAACCCCTTTAAGCTATGCTTCATATGGCTGACTGCTGGGTCTAAACACAGGTCTATAACAGTCTCACTGGTCATTAGAAGCTCTACTCCAATTCATCAATGTGGACAAGATTAGAGATGAGCGAACGTGCTCGTAACAAGCACTGTAGCGCTCGGCTCCCCTGCGCTCGCATGGGCGCAGGCATCCGGATCCGTCCTCCTCACCCGACAGATCCGGATGCCTGCACCCATGCGAGCGCAGGGAAGCCGAGCGCTACAGTGCTCGTTACGAACACGTTCGCTCATCTCTAGTCAAGATCTTTGCTTTGTGTCATTCACAGACAGCAAGCAAAGATCTTGCAAACGGTGGGGGACTGAAATCAAAAGACAAAACCTTGCTGTACCTTTCATTTTTCCAACATATTTAGGCTTATAATATAGTGTTAAAGGGATATTCTGCAAATAAAGGTTACTCCTGGTCCCTCTAAGGTCCAATCAGAGCTATGTCCTGTAACAAGCCATACCCCTCTGTGATGGTACCGTGACCAGGACAGGTTTATATCCAGTGAAAGTAATTAAAGGAGGTTTCTACTTAATGACAAAAAGCAGAGCTCTGGAAAACCACAAGGAATTGATAAAGTATATTGGAAAACAAAGAATTACCGCGGAATTTACAGAAACCAGAACGCTCCTTTAAATTGCAGACAGTTTTCGAAGCGTTTCCTCACCCACAGAACATCGCAGTATTCCTTACCTCCAGCATCCTCATCAGTATATCTCGCCCATTGCCGTTTTCCTGTTCGCTTTTGGAGCGGATACAATCCACCAGGTTGAGCAACAGCTTGCAGGACATGGTCTGGATGCTGCTGGGTATCGACTCGTCGTCAATGTTTTTGGCGAAGAGCTGCACGGCGAGGGATAGGTCATTGAGTGGAAGATGCTGACGGACGTGGTGTACGAGATCTGCCAACGTGCTGTACGCCAGAGGCCTGCAGATTACACACGGAGTCAATTCTACAACCTTATAAAACGGGGAAACGCTGCTACAGATCCACAGTAATAAAAGAGCCTGACAGATGCTGGATTATCAGATTAGAAGAACTTGAGAGGTTTCCTTGCTGGTAAGAAGTGGCAGATTACAAGCACGTCTGAATCTTCATACATCAGAGGAAGGCCCTGTTCACATCACATTTTTTGATCTACTCTTAATAGGATTGTCAACTCCTTTAAAAAGGAAGGCCTATTATACATGATTAGTGAGAATCCGTCCCCCTGCGCCCCCACAGATGAAATGCTCGGAGGTAGGCATTGAAACAACACAACTCCATCCATTGTGTAGTATACAGGTTACTGGAGAGGTGCTTCCATTCACTTCCATGGGAGCAGCGCTGCAATAACCAGCTCAGTTTATTACACTTTGGAAGGAGCTGTGTACTTTTGAGCCACTGACAAACAAATATTGATGACCATCAATATAAAAGGAGTGGACAAACCCTTTAAGCAGATGCGCCAGAAGAAACTCCCACTGTACACACTATCCATAGAGCTCCATTAAAGGGGTTCTCCGGGCTTTAAATATTGATGACCCATCCTCAGGATAGTTCATCAATATTAGATCGGCGGAGGTCCACACCCGGCACCTTCACCAATCAGCTGTATGAGGAGATGGCGCGCAAAGCAGCAGTGAACAGTAAGGCCCCTCGCAGCCCCTGGCCTGAACTCCCGGCACTGACAGGATCACATAACATTATACGGATTTATGATGCTATGAAACCCTTACAGTTCTGGAATGTATTGGATAACACTAACGACATTATGTCCGTGTCATCTAATACATTCCAGAACTGTAAGGGTTACATAGCATCATAAATCAGTACAATGCTATGTGATCCCCGTCAGTGCTGGGAGGTCAGGCCGGGACCTGCGTTACGGACTCGGTACGTGACACACGCTCGTCTGCAAGGGGCCTAAGAGAGATGCGAGACAGCAAGTGTACACTGCAGCTGATCGGCTATTGATATTGATATTGATGACGTATCCTCAGGTTCAAAGTCTGGAGAACCCCTTTAACCAATGGAGGCAAAAAGAATCCAACACGTCAGTATATCCCATCAAAAAAAGTGCATGAGCTGATAGAAGACGAAAAGTCAAAGATTTATATTTCCAGGTGATTTTATGACTAAACGGTTGTTGACTCCTACCGGAGTGTCTCCCGGGCTGTGTACCCAGAGCCAATGAGGACAGACTCGTCAAACAACTTATCCATGCAGGGGATGAACTCTGGAAGGCAAAAAAATGACAATGTATCACCAGGTAATCTGTGACTACAGCCAGAGCCTAGGCAATGTCATTAAATGGCATTCAATGGAAGCCAAACTATCTCATGAATTAGGGTGTCAGATATATTTATATATCAGCATGTCCATACATACTCTGACGAGAAAGCCTTCCTCTACTTACGGCTTCTCAAGTCGGTGCTGAGAATGTGCTTGGCAGCTATCAGCAGTTCCTTCCGAAGATGGGCGGTTTCCGGCGGGCAGTTGGTCAAGAGCTGTAGCATGCCCTTCACCATCTGCTGGGAGTGCTTTGCTACGGTATCCTACACAGGAAAAGTGAAAGGTAACATAAAAATACAAAGAACATGTTAGAGATACAGATAAAACAGAGGTCCTGCTATGAAGCAACCTACCTGATAGATTCGGATGATATAAGCCAAAAAGGACAAGGTTTTGATCTGAGCGGCGATGAAGTCGGCGTAAAGCTCTTTATTGTACAACTTGTGCTGCCTGAAAAAGAAGAAGCGAAGTGGAATGAGAATTCAGATCTGCCGGACAGCTAGATTAAAGGGGTTGTTTCATTCGAGACATTGGTGGCCTATCGCTAAGTCAGATAGGTGCAGGTACCAACTCTGAGACCTGCAGCTATCACTAAAAAGTGCCCTTGAAAATGAATGAGAGCACACCGTGCATTACATTCATTTCTATAGGAGTTCTGAAATAGCTGAGCAGGCGCACTTGGAAGTCCCATAGAAATTAATGGATGACGGCTGCACATGCACGGCTACTCTCTGCTCACTTGGGGGTCCTGTGCTGGAGATAGGAGCGGGTCCCAGAGATGGAACCTCCACCTGTCTGACATTGGTGGCATATCCTAGTGATATGACACCAATGTATTACATGAGACACATACTTACCTGGTCCGCCTCTGCAATCACTGCACTCCAGTCCCTGCTTGTATACTTCCAGAAAGGACAGGGATCATGTGCGCCGCTGCAGCCACAGTGGTGACACGTCCCAAGAGGCACATCACTGGGTCATATGCCTGTGTGGACATGTCACTGCTGCAGCCGGTCATTGGCTGCATTAGAACATGAGATCCCCCATCCACTCCAGAAGCTGATGAGCAAGGAACCAGATTCTGCTGTCCCACACGGCCGTAACCCTAAAGTCAGGAATCAGACCCCCAACCGACCCGATGTGGATTTCTCAACTGAAAATGGTTACATACCTGGCATTGGCAGAAACCTGCGTGACGATGGTACTCATGATCAGTGGTACAAATTCCGACACCATGTTGTGAATGTTCAATTTGTAGAGCTGCAGAAAAAACAAAGCAGACTGTAATTCAGGGCGAATTCCAAATCTGACACTATTTAAAAGGGTTCTCCTGGAGTTTCATATAGAAAGCCTATCTTCAGGAGAGGTCGTCAATATGAGAACGGTGGGGGGCCGACTCTCAGCACCCTCCGCCGATCAGCTGTTTGAGGAAGCCAAGCTATTGTCTAGTACAGGGATCAGCACCCTCCAGCTGTTGTGAAACTACCACTCTCAGTATGCTCCATTCACTTCTATGGGGGTTACAAAAGCAGTTGGGGTGGGGTGTCTGCTGGGAATTGTAGTTTCACAGCAGCTGGAGTGTTGGTGGTTGCGGATCCCTGGTCTAGTGCGGTACTACATATTCAGTACTGCCCTCTGTCTGTACCAGGACGGGCTGCTCCTGTGGATGTCCGTTTTTTCCATTTTTCTGGTAAACTATACAGGACCCCGAAGAAGCATCTGTTCTCATCAATAAAAGTCATTTACAACTCCCAGCATCTATCCCTGGCTGTTAGGCCTTGCTTTACCTGTCTTAGTTATCTGCTTATTTTTCTCTTATCTTGGGTGACATTTTACGGCTTTGAACCCAACAACCAGTTTTCCGTACAGTTATTGACTCAGATTACAATGGTTTCAACATACAGCGGTCGCCCCAGAACCAAAGAATCTTGTAATCTGAGGGACCCCTGTATGGTTTTGCGAGAAAAGATTCCGTATACCTTGCATTTTATTCATTTAGATTCCTGCTCGTTCTCGCCTTTGGAGTCAAGTAGACGGTATGAGAGCTGAGCAGGGATTTAAATAAATGAAATATGGGTCAGACTTTTATCCCACAAAACTAGACATCAATCTGCTCAGCTCCTCCTGCGCTCTATCTTGCTGCCTGCAGATTGCACTGTATTTTTAGGGCGACAGGTTCCTTCTAATAGGGAACGCAGGGAAGAATTTGAGATGAATTCCAGATATTACAAATAAACCAATGTTTCAGTAAGTGTTCCCCTTTAAATCACATTTCCAGACGATAGGTATTTCTGCGCCTGCTCATGGTCCTTGGAGAATGAGTCTTACCTGGTACATTAGAACAACTATTATTGGGAGCTCCGCCAGCACCTTAAGGGAGAGGGAACCCTTCGGGATGATGGTATGCTGCAAGAAGAAAACATACAGCCACGAATTAAACCACCGATAAGTGTCGTCTACATAAAATGGCGGAGGGGAGAGGAACTGTGTTATGAAGATGCCACATCTAGATCATGCGCCTCACATTTACTGCCCAGATGATCTACGGTACGGTTGGATCCATCAACTTTCACACAACTTGCTTCCCCTTCACAATTATCTGTAAGGAGGAAACAGGAGGGGCTGCCCTGCTTACCGTCCGAGTCTCACTGTCTTCTCGCTCCGGATTTACTTTGACCACGATGGTGGAAATCATGCCAACCATTTCTGGAGAAGGAACGGTGTTTTCTGGGATCACAGGAGGATTCTCAAAGTAGCGATTCTAGGATTGAAGACGTAGTGAGGTGAATTTAGAACTTAATACCGGATCAAGACGCCTTAGGGCTCATGCACACGACTGGGAAACACTGTCAGTGTCATCCGCATCTCCCGTGTTGACCCCGGCTCCCCTGACCCATACTGACGGCATTATAGTAATTTATAGTACAGTCAGTTCACATCTGATTGTGGGGCAATTGTACTGTGCTCACATGATGACTAATGCAGTCGGTTCAGGGGAGCCACAGTTGGCTGAGAAGATTCGGTTGGTACATGGACTGCGTTTCCCAGGCCGATCGCAGTTGTGTGCATGAGCCCTAAGACACAAGTCTATACTGAAAATGACAACATGGAGTTAAAAAGCCACATGAATACACATGACAATAACATACCTACTGAAAAAAGGGAAACATTAAAGATATGTCTCTTTCTGTTAGTGCCCCTTAATGGCATAAGAGACACGTAGAGGAACATAACACTTACCACAACTTTAGAAAGATCTTTATAAATCTGTCTTACGAAGTCAAGGAAATGATGAATCTAAAACCAATGAAAGGAAAAACAATCAGCCATATATATGAGGAAGCCATTTTATTAAAGGGACTGTCCAGGACTCAAATACTGAGGATAGGTCTACGATATCTCGTCTGTGGGAGTCCGACATCTGGCACACGGTGGGATCAACTGTTTAAAGGGGCTGCAACACTCAGAGGAGCGCTGTGGCCTTTTCATAATTTACCAAGCACAGCGCCGTACATTGTATAGTGGCTGCATGTGGTACTGCAGCTCAATCCAATTCATTTGAACGAGACTGAACTGCGGAAAGGCCAGGTGACGTGACATCACAGGCCAAGGCCTCAGAACGCTCTCGGGTGCTGCGGTCCCATCCAACAGGGATGCTGGGAGTCAGAGCCCCACCAATAAGATATTGATGACCTATACTGAGGATAGATCATAAATATTTGAGTCCCAGAAAACAACTTTAATGTAACTGAATTGGTAATAAAATCAATTGCCGGCCACTTGGGGTTCTCCCGCAATAGAGAAACTGCAACTCCCAGCAAGTCTCGACCTTCAGAGCATGCTAGGAGTTCTACTTTCATAACTGCCAAAGACTGAACAATTGTCATTCCCATACCAAAAAAATAAAAAAGCAGCGTACCTCTTGAGTGATTGGGGGTCGGAATTGCTTGTGCAGCTCAATGATGATCCTCAAACAGATCAGGACATTCTCCTCGTTCTCGGTCTAGAAGTAGACATATATCACTTAGCATTGCATCGAGCAGCAGACTGGACATAGATATCACATGAAGAGGTCAACGCATCACTTTACCTCCAGGAAGCGGAACATGACGGACAGGATATTTTTGGTGTGGGGTCGCAGGTGTTCATTGGTAGGGATCCGGTGGATGATTTCTAGGACAAGTTTCCGCAATTGCTGCAAGAAAGACATTTCAAAAAAGGATATAAAGATTTCATGGAAAAAGAGGAATCACTTCTGAGCAAAAACCTCTTTGTTAAGAATCGGCAGAGACACAGTACTGTGCAAAAGTTTTAGGCAGATGGGGGGGGGGGGGTGCTACAAAGTGAGAATGCTTTCAAAAATAGAAGCGCTAATATTTTACGACCCCCAAACATACAGCTAATATCTTTAAGAACTATCTTCATGAACTTCCCAGGGAGTGATGATATGGCTGCCCCAGAGCCCCCCGATCGATTCATCATAGAGTCTGTCTGGGATTACACAAAGAGACCGAAGGATTTGAGCAAGCCTACATCCACAAAAGATCTATGGTTAGTTCTCCAAGATGTTTGGAGCAACCTCCCTGCCGAGTTCCTTCAAAAACTGTGTGCAAGTGGACCTAGAACAGTGATGGCTAACCTTTGGCACTCCAGCTGTGGTGAAACTACAACTCTCAGCATGCTCCATTCATTTCTATGGAGTTCTCGGAACAGCCAAGCAAGTGTACATCTTGGAAGTTGTAGTTTTACCACAGCGGGCGTGCCAGAGGTTAGTCATCACTGTCCTCGAAAAACTGAGGCTGAAGGCAAAGGGCGTTCACACCAAATACTGACTGGATTTACATTTCTTGTCTCATTTTGTTAATAGCTAAAAATTAAAGTGTAAATGTCATTTTTTTTTATTTTTGTAATGTGTAGGGACAGTGATGCTGACCATTTTTGTAATATACTTTAATTACCAAAATTGTACATTTCTATTAGAAAAATAGCTCTAAAGTGACCCATTTTGAGCCTTAGCAACGCTCCTCTACCTCCTGTTTACATAACACAATCAGTGCTGAGCAAGTCTCCACTGTTATGTAAATAGAAGACAGAGGAGCGCTGCTAAGGCTCAAAATGGGCCACTTTAGAGCTACTTTTCTAATAGAAATGTACAATTTCAGTAATTAAAGTATATTACAAAAATGTTCAGCTTCACTGCCCTGACACATTACAAAAATAAAAAAAACAATAACAGTTACACTTAACTTCTATTTTCAGAAGCATTCTTACTTGCAGCATTTTTTCCCCCAAAACTGTTGCACAGTACTGTATATCTGGCTTTGTAACATAATGCCCAACCGACAGGTGACAACTATGGGTCTGCATACTATTGCATGCCTCCAATATTTCCATTTCTGGTCACCAGGGGTGGAAGATGTTCTGCTGGGTCTCCATGCTGGATTATGGGTTGTCAGCCAAGTAATTTCTCAATTCCCTCAACTAATTGTTGAAATTATCAGAAGGGTAACTGCAATCAGATCTTATCAGTTTTACTCTCAGCACCCGATGTGAGGGACAGACTCACAACACACACACACATACATACATACACACACATACATACACACACACATACATGCAATCATCCAGCACATCCATACCATCACATCTTGGGGGCTCAAGCCTGATAATTTCATCATTCCAGTAGTCAGATCTTATCAGTTTTCCTCTCAGTGCCCGATGTGAGCTTATTAACATGCACACACACATATATACACACATACATGCACATACACATGGGTCATACAGTGAAACACACACACATCACATCATATGGGCTCAAGACTGATATTCTCATCATTTTGCAATTTTTTTATGAAACATACCAGATTCTCATGAAACACAATATCTTGTGTCCCTCAAAACCTGAAATTCCAGCATTTGTTCGGCCATGAACAAGAGATAGTTCCCACCCGCAGCCCACAGGCGAGCAGCATTGCCCTGGTAATACCCATACCTGTGCTGGCTTCTCCTGAAGGAACTGAACTTCCCCATCTTGCAGGAAAGCAAGGAATCGTGGGATGATGTGCTCCAGGAATGTGGAATATTGGGCGGATGTGGTGACATTCTAGGAGAAGAAGGAAAAAAAAATGAACAATTATCCACCCATTGCGAACAAGAAAGTAGGACACTAACAGCACCCACAAATCCTCTCTGCAGAAGGCCAGTGGGGGCTCAAATATCAGGTAGGCCAAACAGGCTCAAAATTAGGGTGCATTCACACGACCGTGTCAGATCACTGGCCGTACGCACCCTGCATCGCAGACCCACTGACTTCCATGGGTTTGCCATTCACATGTTGCAGCCAAAGGCAGGAAATGTCCCATCTCTTGCGGGGAGGCCACAAGGACCTGGAAGGACACAGAAGGGGCAATGTCCGTGCGGTTTAAAGTCCGCAAAATGGACACGGTCGTGTGAACGCACCCTTAAAAGCATGAAGTGATTTGGGAGTTTGAAGCACCTACCTCAAAGTTCTCGCTGACTTCCTGCATCATTTTCAATTTGGTTTCATCAGCTGAAACATCCAAAGAGAAGTTAGAAGGACTTAAAGGGGTATTCCGGTAGTGACAAGTTATCCCGCATCGTGTGGATAAGGAGACCATTAGGGATCGGTCGGGGGTCCTATTGCTGTGACCCAAACGAATTACAGGAATGAGAACCCCCATACCCCTTGTAAACAACACCTTCCCTACCCAAATGAACGGAGAGGAGGTTGCGCATGCGCACTGACGCTCCATGCATCTCTATGGGAGTTACAGAAATGGCCGAGTGCTGTCCTTTGCTTCCATTCGGCAGTCCCATAAAGAGGAGTGGGGCGTCGGGGCGTCAATGCACATGCTCAACCGCCTCTCCATCCACAAGACGCACAACCCGCATTCTCTGTGGTGGTCCCAGCTGTCAGACCCCCACTGATGAAAAACTCTTGTGTGGATAGTGGATACATTAGCATCTTAGCATTTCCCTTTAAGAGGAGTTTCCTAAAATTTGAGGAGACAACATTGCTACCTGGGCGCTCAAATGAGCGACTGTACCAGGAGGAGTAGTGTCGAGAACAAGGGGTTACTGTGCATCATCAATGTCAAAAACCGTCTGAAAAGCCCCATGCTACACCATGAAGGAGATCATTAAAGGGGTTGTCTCATTGGGACGGGATATGTCAGATAGGTTCGGGCCCTCGAAAGTGAACACGTGCTCTCTTATTTCTATGGGCATTTCAAAAACGCTGAGCGAGCACACTTGGCTATTTTCGTAAGCCCCATAGAAATTAATGCAGAGCGTACCGCGCACGTGCAGCCACCACTCCGTTCACTTCTATGAGACTGTCGGAGGTGTCCAGACCAGAGCCTGGCTGAATGAATGGAGGATGGCCGCATAGGCAAGGGCCTATTCTGGAGATAGGTGCAGGTCCCAGAGGGACATAAGATGCTTGTGATCCTAGCAATCTGCCACCAATGTCTGAGATGAGACGACCCCTTTAAATCCCAAATTACTCTTGCTTTTCCAGGACACCTACGTGTGTTGACATCTGTAAGTGCAGCCACAAACTGGAGGTATTTCTTCATTAGGGTGGTCTGGTCCACCACGGTGGGCACCGTCGGAGGTACGAACGCCATTTTTCTTCTTTATCTTCTTCTTGTTCTTTTCAGCAATACAGTGAGAACGGTTGAGTCATTCCACCTGTCAAGGCACAGAAGCAGTGAGGTCTCTGAGCACCCAATACATTGGTTTCCACCAAGTCCTCCTCGATTACCACGCCAATGTGCTCTACCACTAGAGGGATTAGCAGCATTACATACAGGTTATACTTACCCCGCTCCCCGGCACCCCCATCGCTCCTAAGTATAACCTGTATGTGGGGCCCGGGCGATTCGGGGAGCAATATAGATGTTGGATAACCCCTTTAATACTATACAACCTATCTGATAACCATTTCTTAGTTGTTTTTTTTGTCATTCCAAGTATTGCATCAAATATATTATTCAACCTGGTGCATTTTTATAATATTGGCGCAGTTAACATCATTTTCACAGACAACCGTTAAATCTCCCCCACATATTGAGTAAACTAGTAGGGGGCTTTTTTCACCCCTCATCTCTATATTTTTTATTTTACAAATATTTTCTGGGTTTTTTTTTATTTTTACAAAAAACGTACTTATTAAAGAGATTGTCCGGTTTTCCAATATTGATGATCGATCCCCAAGAAAGGTTATCACTATCGGATCAGCACCTCCACTGATTAGCTGTTTGAAGGGGTTAGGGCACTCGTGCGACTGCTGCTTCCTCTTCAATTTTTACCAGCACGTTGTCTACATTGTCTAGTGGCGGTGCGGTGTAATTACAGGTGTTTATCCCACTCAAGTGAAGATAGGTCAATTTCGGAGAACCGGACAACCCCTTAAAAGGAATGTCAGCAGTAAATTCTCCAGACGCAGTGCCTTTATAGGGCTAGCTCAGCTGAATGTCATGATACCTTTCACTTAGTGACGTGTTGCTTCCACATTCCTCTAATCCATACGCAAGTGAACAGTTAAGTGCACCGAGGGTGGGTCCAAGCCACTCGGTGCATCTTTGCTAATCATGCTTCCTCTGCCAGCCCCTCCCTCTCCTTTTGATTGACAAAACCTGGTTCCTGCCTAGTTATCTTGCCTGGCCCTGTCAATCAAGAAAGAGATGGAGGGGTTTTCAGAGGAAATGGGAGAAGCAAGAGTGCACAGATTGGCTTGGGCCCGCCCTCGGTGCACTTAACTGCTCTTTGTAAATGGACTAAAAGGTTGCCATGCTGAAAATCTGTCTAGTCGTAGAGAATTTGCAAAGCTGGCACCTGTGATATATGGAGTGGGATCAGCTAATGACTTCACTCCATAACCTCTAGCCCACTGATGTACCATTTCACCCCCGGGGGCCCTTCTGGCAGACCTATGGAGGGAACCATACTTACCTGATCCCAACACTGGGTTCCAGCTCCTTCAGTCCGCAGTTTCCTCACGTCAACATCCAGTTTGAGGAGGGTCACGTGGCCGCTGAAGCCAATGACTGGCTGCAATGGTGGCATATCACCCATGCGTCATGTGACCCAGAGACATGCATGGGTAACACGTCACAGCTGCGGCCAGTCATTGGCTGCAGCAGCCATGTGACCCGCATCAAACTGCATGAGAGAAGGAACAGGAACCCAGCGGGCGAGATCAGGCATCCATGCACAGGCGGCACAACCCGGCAACCAGCATCAGTTCACTAAGAATCCTCCAGGTAGGGATCATGGCCATCATTTATCAAGGTGGACAACCCCTTTAAGTAAAATCTCTTACTCTGCTGGCACTGTAAAACCCTGAAAAATTTTATGCACGCAATTCTGCAACATAAAATCTGCAACGTAACCGTAACCACAACCTGTGAACATTTCATGGGGATTTCGGCGTGTATTCCATGTCAAAAACCGCGCAAAATGCACATCTCATAGCTTTCAACTGGAATCTGCTTTGCCATTTACATCACTTATTCCGTGCAGATCCGTGGCGTATCAAACTGCAAATTCGTGGCAGAAATCCAGGATTCATCCTTGAATTTCAACTACAGATTGCTTGATAGATTTTTCTATGTGACGCTAAAGTAGTGTGAACCTAGCCTTACCAACTGCTACAACATATAATGGTCAACCGAGCGTTAGACCTCACCCATACAAAGCCATTCAAGAGCAGTTGCCCATAGCAACCAATCAGAGCGCAGCTTTTATTTTCTAACCTGTCCCAGAAAAATGAGAGTCAGAACGTGATTGGCTGGCATGGGTCACGCTTTCAGGGTTGGTATAGAGTAGGTCAGTCAGCAAGGAAGAATCGAACATGGATTTACCATATAAACTAGGGTGGCCGAGAAGTCACCACACTCAGCTGTTTCCATGAACCCCACCACGTCTGAACAGGGCGACAGCCTTGTAAACCCCTAGATTTGGGGAGGTGGAGTAAACCCGGGAAATGAGGACGACACACGAACCACATTTCCCATACAGAGGTGGCGGTATATCACAATATATATTATTTTCCATGGGAGACTTTCCCTATTCCTCTCTGATAGCACCCCCTGCTGTTTATCTTTCGCGTCCACCTGCAGTCAGTGGCGGACTAAGGCTACCTGCACGTTGCAGATTACGGTGCGGAAAATCCACAGTGTAATACAGAACCAGCAAAGCGAATGAGATTTGAAGGGGTTTTCTGAGATCTTTTTACCGATGACCTATCCTCTGCTATACTCATCAGTATCTGATCGGTGGGACCCCCGCGACCAGCTGTTTGAGAAGGCAGTGACGCTTGCAGCACCGCCACAGCCTTCTCTCTATGACACTTTCATCGGTCACGAGGCCTAGGCGCAGCTCATATAATAGATGTGAACGGGGCTGAGCGTATTATCAAGCACAGCCGCTATACAGTGTACAGCGCTGTGCTTGGTGAGCAGGGAGAAGGCCGTGGCGCTCACAGGAGCACCTTCTCAAACAGCTGATTGGCGGGGGTCCCGGATTTTCGGACCCCCAGCAATCTAATACTGATGACCTATCCAGAGGACAGGTCATCAGTATTAAAATCTTGGAAAACCCCTTTAACAAGTGTCATGTACACTTTTCTTAGACTTGTGTGCGGAAATTCCCTGCTCCCCTCTCCTCAGTGCCAGTGCAGAGATCTCACAGAGAAGCGCTCAGACACCTTTCATTCAGTACAAGCAGCAGCGATTTTCTATATAATGTTAAAAATCGATTGTGAACAGGTAAACGGCAGAAGCACACAGCTCATAGCAATACGCAAGCGACTGGCGGTCAGTTTTTCACAATCTATAGAACAGAACACAATTGTAGATTGCATGGCTGAGCAATTTTCGAATATCTAAGGGAAACAACATCTGTCGTAACCTTAAAGGGGTTGTCTGGTCCGGCCACCACCAAGCCGGCTCCCCATAGAAGTGAATAGGAGAGTACTGCGCATGCGCGGCCCCCGATCCCATTCATTTCTATGGAGCGGACGGAAATAGCCGAGCCAACGCTCGGCTATTTTCGCCAGCCCCATAGAAGATGAATGGAGGGTGGCTGCGCTTGCACAGTGCGCCTTCCTTCACTTTGGGACTGGCACCTATAAGACAATCCTAGCGATATACCCCCATTGTCCATGATGATACAAACCCTTTAAAGGGGTTGTGTTACTTTAGCAAGTAGAATTTATCACGCAGAGAAAGTGAATACAAGGCACTTACCAATGTATTGTGATTGTCCATATTGCTTCCTTTGCTGGCTGGATTCATTTTCCCATCACACTATACACGGCTCCACGTTTCCATGGTTACGACCACCCTGCAATCCATCAGCAGTGGTCGTGTTTGCACACTATAGGAAAAATGGTCGGCCTCTCTGGTGGCAGGGACCGTGGGAGCGCACATAGGCTAGTGCTTTTTCCTATAATGTGCAAGCACGACCACCACTGATGAATTGCAGGGTGGTCATAACCATGGAAACGAGCCGTGTATAATGTGATGGAAAAATGAATCCAGCCAGCAAAGGAGACAATATGGACAATCACAATACATTAGTAAGTGCCTTGTATTAACTTTCTCTACATGATACATGCCATTTGCTGAAGTGAGACAACCCCTTTTTAAAGCTCAGGCACACAACTGTATGAGGCCCATATCCAATGCGGACCTATTCATTGCAATGTTCACATAAACAAATCTGTTCCACGGGCTAGCAAAAAAAAAAAAAAAAAAAAAGGATAGTACATGTCCTATTCTTATCCACTTTGCAGACAAGGATAAGAAACTTCTATTGAAATGAAAAAGAAAATGGCGGCATGCACATAGCGGGGATTCGTGTTTTGCGGACCGCAAAACACATATGATTGTGTGCAGGAGGACGCCGCTGTATCTAAATAAGGTGCCTCTTCCTACCACAATACACAGATAAGGCCTCCTGCACACAACCGCATCTGTAAATCCCGAATAAACAAAATACAGATGCGGTCCGGGTGCATCACGCAGTTTTCGCAAGCCCCATTGTAGAAATGCCTATTCTCATTGGTAAAACAGACAAGAATAGGACATGCTCTATAATCTGCGGCACAGCTGCATGGATTATGACATCCATGTCCACATTATTTGCGGCCCCACAGAAATTAACGGATCTGTGTGCGAACTGCAAAAAAACGTGGACCGGATGAGGACCAAAAATACAGTCATGTGCACGGGGCCTACAGGTAAGAACATGCATGGTTAGGGCAAGTCCCAGGGAAACCCAACTGTGGGCACCTCGACGCTTCCGTTTTGTCGGAAGGCCCATCATCCTCATTCATCATCACCCACAGTGCAACCTGGAAAGACAGCCTGGTCCTTCATAATACACAACGAGGTGGCATCCTGGCTTCTCACAATCCAATTACAAGACAAAATCGCCACCTTGGAACCTGGATAAATCATCAGCCGGTGAACAGCACAATAAAAGAGTCAGCAAATAACTGGCTCCTGATTAAACCCCAGGACCCGGCAGGTACAGACTCAGACACATGACGGACGGATACAACACCCATGGCGGATCTCATCCAGAAATGGCTGCAGCTGAAAAATTCATTCTACGTATGTGGATGGGGACGTTTCAGAGGCAGACGCATGGACCTGAAAGCCCCAATCTGTAACGTATCTACCCTAAGCCTCCTGCACACAACCGTATCCGTTCTGCGGTGTGCAAATCGTGGATCCTCAAAATACGGATGCCGTCCGTGTGCATTCCGCACTTTTTGTGGGCCTCATTGTAGAAATGCCTATTCTCGCCTTCAAAACGGACAAGAATAGGACCTGTTCTATAGTTTGCGGCACAGATGCAAGCTGCACTGTGCTGTCTGCATATTTAGCGGCCCTATAGAAATGAACGGGTCTGTGTCTGAACTGGAAAAAATTTGGATCGGATGCGGACCAAAAACACAGTCACGTGCATGGGGCCGCACTGATGCAGACTGCACATGGATGACATCTGTTAACTGTGCGCATTTTTTGCTGCCCCATAGAAGTGAATAGGTCCGCATTCGATCCGCAAAAAACGCAGATGGGAGGCGGACAGACAACACAGCCGTGTGCACGAGGCCTTATGGCAGTACTGCACTCAGCTTGGATCACCCAGAGGTCCCATAGTCACCATCCTATAGAAACACACAAGGCATGGGTGATGTTAGCAAATTACGGACCCCAACATTCAGCTACATTATGAAAGGGTCCTGTGGATCCAATCACGAGACGGTACGCAGGACTGGATCCCATCAGAGGAAAGTACGCTTCCGACTGATCGGATCTGATCCCTTTTATGGCACAAGGCATAAAGCCGCTCATGAAGCCTCGGTACATGTCCACAGCTCACACCTCTGCTCCTCAGATAACCCCTCTCTCCAGACTGAATCCACCAATGATTAGCTGATCGTCACCGATCAGGCTTCTGCCAAACAGCCGATGCTGAACGTCTGCCAGAGACATGATAACGGGCCATATCCAGAGGAAGGGAATCACCGGTACCCAGCAACATGGCAGGTAGTCACTGGTCTAAGCAGTATACAGAGTTTGTATCTGCTCTGTAAGGTTCTGTTCACATCTGCAGTGAGGACTGACCACGGAATCCATGAAGCAGCAGCTGATCCATCATACTAAGATCCACTGACGTACAACAGGGATCCACCATGATGGGAAAGTTAGCACTGCATATGGAAGAATACATAATTTTTTAAAATGGAAATGTGAACACAGTCTTAGGCCTCATGCACACGACTGTATACGTTTTCCAGTCCGCAAAACACGAATCCCGGCCGAGTGCATGCCACCATCTTTTTAAGCTCCTGTAGAAATACATGTTCTATCTTTTTTATAGGGGGCACAGAATGGACATACAGATGCTGACAGTACACGGTGTGCTGTCAGCATCTTTTGTGCCCCTATTGAAATGAACGGGTCCGCATCCGATCCGAACATCCAGTCGTGTGCAAGAGGCTTTATACATAGCGACACGAATACAGCGCACAAGCGTAACGCATGCCATTTTTCCATCATGAGCGCTGTCAGGAACTGAATATCTACCTATACATATGGCAAGTATTAGGCTAGGGCTACAGGACGACACTGATGTCGCGCAACATTTTTTATAATGCTATGTGTATTTTTGTGCAAATGTCACGTCGGAGCATGTCGCAGTGCGACACCACACACTAGCATTGCAACACATGTTGCAGTGCAGTTGTACTCTATATGTCGCGAGACACATTTCATCTTGTAGCCCTCGCCTTAAAAACATTGCTTTTTGCGCATCATACCACCACCATCAATACCAGTGCCATCCAGGTGTACACCATTCAGTGTTATGGTGAGATCCACAGCCGCAATATGGTACAGAGCATACAATCAGGTCTTACCCTTCATTGTAATACACAATACTCCCCCATACAGCCATAGCAGATGTGGTCAGGATTAGCACTGAGCCTGCAGCTGCATCCCTCCCAGTGTGAACAGAGGTAAGAGCTCAGGCCTCACCATCCCTCCCCCATCATATAATATCATGATAAGGATCATATAATCGCCAGATCCTGCTCCCCACACACCCCACCTTCAGATCTTACCCAGGCGATCACCTCGTCTCTACCGGCCCGGCATTCTTCCCCAGCACCAGCCACAGCCACTCGCCACATCCGCCGACTCCCGCTCAGCACACAGCCGCCATCCCGTCCCAGCAGCCCTTGCGCGCAAGCGACCAGGCCTTCTACACATCCAGAATAAAACCTTCCGATCTAATAGTTTTTAATTACAGGCCAAGTCAGGCCATGTCCGAAAATCATTATCGTCTCCGTTCTCCATAGAAGAAACTACAAAGGCAAACAGATCTGTAATGAAAGGAACTATATGGCGGAGCGGAGGGATATTTTTCAATAAGACCATACATTTAGAATGTCTTCTGACGTCATCGGTTTGCGACGGCAGCATGCGAAAAACGTTCTGCCCTCTGATTCGCTTTGGTGGAATCTTGTTAGGGATCACTGATAAAGCTTGGTTGCAGAGTGTACAGGTTGTAATGCTGTAGGGATCAGTGCTAATGAAAAGTCAGTGAAAATAAAATGATTACAGATAGGTCTCAGGTCACATTTTATTGTTTTTACCCAATGTTTCGTTTATTGAAATGCATTAAAAAAAAATGTAAGGGAAGTAAAACATTTTTTGTGGGTTCCCCTTGAATAGAAAAGCCAAGTTGGCTACACTTTTCCATACAGTTGGATATTAAAGGAAACATAGTAAGCCACAGGGCGAAAGGACACTTTTGTGGCATAAGCCAAGACCATTGGACATGTGGCATGTATAGCTGGAGTATACATAAGAGACAAATGACATGTGAACACATATGTCCCAAATTTGCGGAATGGATGCGGACCCATTAATTTCAATGGGGCTGCAAAAGATGCGGATAGCCCACCTCATCCACATCCGCACTTCCATTCTGCAGCCTCGCAAAAAAGATAGAGCATGTCCTATTCTTGTCCGCAGCCATGGACAAGAATAGGCATTTCTATCATAGTGCTGGCCATGTGCGGTCCGCAAAACACTTGCAGGCGTGTGAATGGACCCTTAAAGGGAACCTGTCATCTCCGAAACACCCCCTGAACTAGAGTTAGCGGTGTATAGTGTAAGTGATGCTGAATCCGAATATGTAAGTTTTATATTCATACTCACTTCCACTCTGACGCTGTGCTCCCACAAACCAGCAGTAAAATGCATTGAGTCCTCTCCATTATGTGAGTGAGCACTGGAGTCCACTGAGTGCATTTTACTGCAGGTTTGTGGGAGCACAACATCAGAATGTGAGTATGAAGATAAAAATTACATAACCGGACTCGACGACACTTACACTATACACCGCTTACTCTAGTGTGGAGGACGTTTCAGAGCTGATAGATTCCCTTTAAGTGATAATGAGTGTTTACATTATAAGGTCAGATATAAGGAGCTATCAGCTGAGCTGCTGGAAAGAACAGGTGAAAAATACAGAGCCTGCTATTGGAGAATCTCAAGGCTGTACAAAGAAAGGGGCTCAAATTAGTCTTTTGATACAGGCCAATTGAAAAAATATATATTTTTAGCTCAAAATTTGTACAAAATTTGTACAATAAAAAAATTTCCCCCAAAGCTGTACACAGCCTTTAAACCCGCATGTTAATTTATGTTGCCGATTTCCACCACGGTTTTATTCATTCGCAGTGCGGCAAAATCTGTGACAAATCCACATGTGGTGGAACTTTTACACAGAGTTTGTGTCTTGTGTGGACATACCCCATTAGTCACAAAGCAGTGATCTAGTCCATCCCCATGCTCTCAGGGTCCCATATTCTCTTCAGAAAGCACATAATGGTGCCAGTCGCAGCAGGGGCATAGCGAGGGGGGGGCAGCTGGGGCACCTGCATTGGGCGCAGAGGCCGGGGGGGGGGCACCACTGGGCAGTTCGTTTACAGCCTCCTGCGATGTGTGTGTGAGCATGTCATGCTGCTGCTGGGTGTGCCAATCATCAGGGAAGCAGGTATTTGTGTTTTTTTTTTTTTTTTTTTTATGGAGCTGGAAAGGGCACTAGGGACCAAAGGGTGGCAAAAGGAGGACATAACTACTGTGAAGGGGCCACAAGGTGGGCATAAGTACTGTAAAGGCGCCACAAGGTGGGCATAACTACCGTGAAGGGGCCACAAGGTGGGCATAACTACTATGAAGGGGCACAAAGGTGGGCATAACTACTATGAAGGGGCCAAAAGGTGGGCATATCTACCGTGAAGGAGCCACAAGGTGGGCATAACTACTGTAAAGGGGTCACAAGGTAGGCATAACTACTGTGAAGGGGTACAAAGGTGGGAATAACTACTGTAAAGGGGCCAAAAGGTGGGCTGAACTACTGTGAAGGGGCCACAAGGTGGGCATAACGACTTTAAAGGGGCCACAAGGTAGGCATAACTACTGTGAAGGGGTACAAAGGTGGGAATAACTACTGTAAAGGGGCCAAAAGGTGGGCAGAACTACTGTGAAGGGGCCACAAGGTGGGCATAACGACTTTAAAGGGGCCACAAGGTGGGCATAACTACTGTGAAGGGGCACAAAAGTGGGCATAACTACTGTAAAGAGGCCACAAGGTGGGCATAACTACTGTAAAGAGGCCACAAGGTAGGCATAACTACTGTGAGGGGACATAATGTGGGCATTTCTGCTGTAAAGGAGACACAAGGTGGGCATTAGTACTGTGTGGTAGCACTAAGGGGAAATGCCCTAGATGACCCTGTTATATATTGGGATGGCTCAGTCTTACAGGCCAGCACAGCGCCCCCTGCTGGGTATTTAACATGGACAGTTACCGATTTCCTTATTCTTTTTGCTCACCACAGGGACCTTGTTCTGGACCCAGTAGACATCACGCCCTATGATAGATTTTATTAGGTGGGGCTGGGTGAATATAGTTATGCATTGGGCAGAGTTAGACGACCGCAAACTTTTCTTTGTTATGTACATTTCAGTGGCAAAAGCCGGGGGGCACAATGCCAGACCTTTGCCCTGGATGCTGGAAAGCCTAGCTACACCTCTGAGCCGCAGTGACTGCACATCCACAAGGATCAGCCTCTCTGTGTATGAGGAATACATTGGACATGATGACTTGCCGTGGTAGATTTGCCACACTCTTTTGCTTAGAGGCATTCAATAAAACTGTTTTAAAATTAAATTATTTGTTCCATTTGTAAAAAACTTGGTGGAAGCCATTTAGTATCTACAACACGTTGTATTTTTGTTTGGCCGCCTCTCAGCAGGGGTTAACGTGCTGTGGCCGGATCCGCGGCCTGCACCCATTACAGTGAACGGGGCCGGAGCGCGGTTTCCGTCCCCACACGTGCACCTGCGGCAGCACGGATCCGGCGGGCTCCTGCACTAGTGAAACTAGCCTAAAAGTTAAAAAAAACAAAACAAAAACAGTACTTTATCACCAAGAGCCCGGCCTTCTTGGGCTGTCTCCATGTCCCTGCACTTCCACTTACTACCACTAGAGGGCTACAAAGACCTGGCACATACTGTAGGAGGAAGATGATGCTGTCATATTATGTGACTGCACAAAGCTGCTCCAGATCTTCCCTGCTCCCCTTCCACAGAGGTGTCATGGCCTCCTCCAGCTTCTCCCCCGTGATCCACTGCCTTCTTTTCCTCGCCGCTACTGTGGGCTTCTCATCTGGAGGTAAGTAACCTATTCATATCAGAGGATGGACTGCTGCATGTCAGGTCTGCTGGGAGGCAGGAGCTGTCACCTGTAATCTGTGCATCTCTCTGCAATTTCCAAATGCCTGCTTCATACAACTGGAATATTTATGTGGACAAAATCCCAAAAAATGCAAGCTTCTCATGCAGATTTTTTTCTCCCGGTTAACAAAGCCGGGTTCGCGTGGAGCATCGCATTGGCCTTTAACTGGTGGAATATTTCGGCCCCATAAATCTATGACTTACCTTTGATATATTGCAATATACTGTAATTTTTTTTTTTATTGCAGATTTTTTTTTTTTGGTCATATAGATGTCATAGAGCAGGGATCAGCAACCTCCAGCGCTCCAGCTGTTCTGAAACTACAACTCCCAGAATCCTCCTTCTCCACTTCTATGGGAGTTACAAGAACAGCCAAGAAAGTGTGCACGCTGGGAGTTGTAGTTTCACAGCAGCTGGAGTGCTGAAGGTTGTTGACCCCTGTCATTGAGGATAGTACCCCACTGGTGACCACCATTCTGTTAGCCAGAGTGGAGAGTCGCTGGAAACATGTGTCACTCCGGAGGATCGGAGGATCAGGGGTGATCGCCTCTTCTATGGCTTCGCCATATTATACTGCATTGCCCCTTCTGCGCCGCAGGACTAGTGCATAGCCACCCATAGCTTCTCCAACTGTTCCTACTGAAGCTGTCATTCTAGGGTTGATGTGTTGCTACAGCTGACGTCCATTTTTACTTCAGCTCGTCTGTCCGTGATAAGATGGTCACTGTCTTTGTCCGAGAAGATCCATGTTTGGTCCATGCCATCTGTATTCTGTCATTGGTTTTCACGAACCTATAGACTTCAATGAGCATGTCACGTACCAATGTACTGCTCCATGGCCCGTGGAAAACCAAGAATGGGTGGATAAACACAGGGGCTTTCCGGATTGGTGGGGGTCCGACACCCGGGACCCCCGCCGATAAGCTGTTTGAGAAGGCAGCAGCGCCATAGCCTTCTCGCAGCTTTCCCTAGACCAGTGACGTCACGTTCATCGGTCACATGGCCTAGGAGCAGCTCAGTCCCATAGAAGCGAATAGGGATGAGCTGCAATAAAAAGCACAGCCGCTATACAATGGACGGTGCTGTGCTTGGCGAGCTGCGAGAAGGCAGCAACACCACTGCGAGCGCTTAAGCCTTCTCAAACAGTCGATCGGTGGGGGTCCCAAGTATTGAATCCCCACCGATTAGATACTGATGACCTATCCAGAGGAAAGTTCATCAATAAAAGTTCATCTGAGAACCTTATAAAATCTATGGATCCGTGTGCTGTCTGTGGAGAATATGGAAAGCACACGCCAGTGGTTCGCTGAGGTGTGAATGAGGCCCACTTCTTCTCTCCAGTGACAGTATGGGGGAAAGTAGTCTAAAGTTTGTCACCGATTGCATCTTTTATGCAGACATTAAAATCATCAGCGCACATAGGAAGGTATGTGCCGCTGACAGTGATGAAACTCTACGGGAATGAATGATCGCATTAATGATCATTCAGTCACCTAGTTGTTATGTGCTCCATGTAAACTGAGCTAAACAAGCAACTTGCCATGACCGAGCTGATGTCAGTACAGTCTATGTGAATGTAGCAGGCGTCCACAGCCGATGATGTCCCTCACCAGTATCTACGTGGCCAACGCCATTCTTAAACCAAGAATCAGAAGAGTAGGAGAGATGAGTATTCATTCATTTATTTCTGCATATACAGGGGACACCGAAATAATTGTCAGTATAAAAAGATAACTCCGTTTTCACATTTATTAGAAAATCAGGACGTAGTGCTGGGCCGGTCTTATGGCTAGCGTCATCAGCAACGCATTCCTATTGAGCCTATTGTGCATTGGTTTCCCCAAAATCTTTTTCTGACAGTTAAAATTGCCCCAAAATGTGACAGAATGTATAATGTAGCCCAAATGCAGATGTGTACACATAGACTAAAGGAGAGATTTATCAAAACTGGTGTAAAATTGTCATAGTTGCCCATAGCAACCAATCAGATGCCACCTTTCATTTTTCACAGCTCCTTTGGAAAATGAAAGGTGGAATCTGATTGGCTAGTAGGAGCAACTTAGCCAGTTTTCCATTACACCAGTTTTGATAAATCTTCCCCTATTGTCCTTCAGTAACTAAGATTAATAAGTTTTATAGCTAAGGCCCTCTATCTCTATCTATAGTCAGCTGTTTTTTTCTTTTTAGTTATATCTGTTTTTGTAAGATGCTCCGTATTAGGTCCCATTCATATGGCCGTGGTGCCGCTGTGCGGAGTTCATGAGGAGACATGAAGTACATATAAGACGGACAACACAGATTGTAGTAATGTGGGGCTGTGGTAATGGAGACCGCATACAACCCCCATCCTCCTCTCTGTATTCCATGTCTCCTCATGAACTCCATTCCTACAGATCATCTGAAGATCTTATCACCTGTATTCAGAATCATAATCCCTGACAAGCAGAGCAGAGAGGAGGATGAGGCAGCTCTTTACTTCAGTGTTGTGAAGTAACTTGTCCTCCTGTGTGCTTAGGACAGGTTTTGTGTGTACTACTAGGACGGTGGGCAGTTTATATCTCCAGACAAAACGAGTCATGATAACTAATGAAAGGTATTTCAGAATGTAAAGTAATATTTAAATGGGTTCTGTAGTTCTTTAAAACTGATGATCTATCCTCTAGATAGATCATCAGCATCTGATCGGCGGCGGTCCGACACACATCAGCTGTTTGAGAAGGCAGCGGCGCTGCAGGAGCTATGCAGCCTTCTCTGTGTTTACCGCAGGCCCAGTGACGTTACGACTAGTATCACTGGCCTGGGCGGGGCTAAGCTCTGTTCACTTGAATGGAGCTTAGCCCAGGCCAGTGATACTAGTCGTGACGTCACTGGGCCTGCGGTAAACACAGAGAAGGCCGCGGCGCTCCTGCAGCGCCGCTGCCTTCTCAAACAGCTGATCGGCGGAGGTCCCGGATGTCGGACCGCCGCCGATCAGATGCTGATGATCTATCCAGGGGATAGATCATCAGTTTTACAGAACTGCAGAACTCCTTTAAGTTTTTTTCAGTAATTTTATTTAACCCCTTTAATGTAAAAAATAAAAATCAGAAACCATGTAACGCATACAAATCTCTTTCTCCCCGTTCATTGCTCCAACTTTTCTTCTAGATTTATTTCAGGCTGGCAGCTCAGGGGACGTGTCTTTTCTCAGGGGGGTGTCATTTTTGCTGCAGCTTTTTTCCCTGTAACTGTCACAACTTCTAACAGAAGATATGGCTGGTGGCAGTTGAATATTTAAACTGAGCGAGTGCGGCCACCTCAGTCAGGTGGACGGAGCAATAAAGAAAAGAACAAACAGCAGGTGGCGCTATACAGATACATTTTATGTAATAACTCAGTGGCTGTACTTCATTTTTAATTACATGCAATAGCAAAAGTATTCAGATCCAGGTGCTGGTTTGAAAAATGTAAAATATTTTTTGTGGGGCAGCCCCTTTAATGTTACATGTTCGTACAGGTCTTACCCACAGTACATGACCATATCTGGCTCTGTAAGGACCATGTTTGGTGTGTCGGTCCCTTTTATATACACCCTGTATACGCCAGATGTATGCCATACAACCTCTTGCTATAACTATGTCCTGACATATCTCCTCATTGACTTCCAGATGAATCATACTTCCTGATGGTTTCCTCAGACGGCCCCATAACTTCTGGGGCACAGGCGACAGTGAACGCCAGCTTGCTGATAGCGAATGAAAGCACGAGTCTCATAGCGGACCCAGGACGTTACCATTTCCATTGGATCTACACCCCTTTGCTTCTCACCCACCACTCACAGAAAGAGTTTAGCTCTGCCATTACTGTGCGGGGTGAATCCCCAGGGTCCTACCTTATATCGGCCTGGGTGACAGAAAGACACTGCTCTACATGTGAACCCATCGCAAGGAACACCACGGAGCTCCAGGTTACAAGTAGGCATCATGTCCTGTGTCATCCACATTACTAGGGACACCAATTGCTGAGTATTTTTGGGGTGTATGTAGACGGCGGGGTATCATAAAGATTCTGGGTGCTGATATGACCTGTGGCATAACAAGTCACCTTGGGGTCCCACCGCAGAACATCTTCGGCCTGGTGCTTCACAATCCCAAATTCCTGGCAAAAAAAAACCCTGTGGGGGACATTCAGTAGGTTCCCATATACATAGGATCGCCAGTCGATATCGTGCGACATTCATCTCATATATATGGCCAGCTCTACATAGATTCAATGGCCGTTGGGAGACCACATTGCAGACCTTTGGCGTAAAAAAGTCTCAAATTATGGCTCGTGCCACACTTGCGTCATGATTTGCAACTTTTCACTTTGGCGAGGGGAGAGTGAAGGGGGTTTGGTCTCGCATGGCCCAACACTTGTGGCTCAGGGACTGCCTGGAAATGCGCCAAATTTATTAAGAGGGTGTGGATTTTGTTGCGGACCCACCCAGATCTTACCCTTTGGGCCCATTCAGACGGCAGGTTTTTAAGTGTAATTTTGAAGTGGACAAACGCGCCAAAAAGCCACCAGCAGCCATGTCCTTTCTGCCTCCCATTTATTTCAATGGGAGACAGCACTGAGGATAGCGGAGCGGCAGCTTAAAGAAGAACTCCCGCAAAAATTTGTATTCTCTGACCTGTTAGAAAGGTGCATGATATAATCTGTAGTGAATGTCATTTTCTTATCAGATGCTGAAATTGAGAGTTTCCACTCTCTTCTTATTGTAGCTGGGTCATGTGACCAACTCCCTGACCTCCAACTGACCCAGGACAGCAAGCCAGTCACTTCTCTATTCATTCCTATGAGACTGAAAGTGAGGCTCCCATAGGAATGCATAGAGAATTAGACTTCCTGTCCACACATAAGGTGCTGTGTGAGTTGGTGGGTCTAATTCCTAGTCACATGACACAGATAAGAAACTTCAGGATGATATAACTCAAAAATTCAGCTACTGGTAAGAAAATGACATTCACTACAGATTACATCATGTACATTTCTAGCAGGACATGGAATAAAAATTTTTGCGGGAGTTCTTCTTTAAAGCCGCGGCCAGGCAGAGAACGGACATATCCTTGCTTAGCACAGCTGCGGCTATAAGCCACTGTTCAGTGATCCTCATTTTTGCCTCCCATTGAGATGTATGGGAGGCAGTTAAGGCGCGACCGAGGGCAGATTTTTGGCAGAATTTCAGCGCGGCTGTCCACACCAAAATTAGGGCTTATTGACACGACCATATGAATGAGTCCGCATCCATTCCGCAAAATTGCAGACCCATCAATTTCAATGGGGCCGCAAAAGATGCGGACAGCACACAGCGTGTAGTTCTGTTCTGCGGCCACACAAAAAAGATAGAGCATGTCCTATTCTTGTCCGCAATTGCGGACAAAAATAAGCATTTTCTATCGTATTGGCGGGCGCAAAAACAGAATGCACACTAGCCGGTGTCCGTGTTTTTCGGATCCGCAATTTATCGCAAAACACTACAGTCATTTGAATGTAGCCTTAGGTCTCATGCACACGACCGTATGTATTTTGCGGTGCATTTCCGTGTGCATTCTGTATTTTGCAAAACAGAACAGCCGGCCCCTAATAGAACAGTCCTATCCTTCTCCGTTAGATGGACAATAATATGACATGTTCTATTTTTTTGCGAAAGGGACATACAAAAACTGAATGCACACAGCGTAACTTCCGTTTTTTTTGCGGATCCATTGAAATAATTGGTTCCGCATACGGTCTTCAAAAAAAACACACCATTGACATGCTGCAGATTTCACAGTGTATAGAAGAAAAGGGATTTTCCTTGACTCTGTAACTTTTACTGACAGCAAGCAGAGATCTTATCATAGTGAGCCATAAAACACAAGGGATATTACAATGCTGTAGAGCTTCTCGTTGTACTGATTTACAGACAGGACTGATCATCATAGACTGACGTAATGATTTACTCCGCAGGAGGAATTGTGGGGCGTCTCATGGCGTCACAGGCAGACAGAAATGGCACACGCTGGAGATACGGCTTCTTCTTGGCCACGAACAGCAATGTGACTTTATCTTTCCTCATTCACGACCCAAGTGACTTCTTTAAGTCGGCTGTGTTCACCTACAGATGGACCCTCGATGACAGGTTTGTCGGTGCAGAGAACGGTGGTCGTTTTATCTGTGCTTGTAAGTAAGGGCCTCATTCACACAGAACTCTGTGCCATAGGGTGCCGCCATACAGCGCCGAGATACACCTTACAGCAGGGATCAGCAACCTTCGGCGCTCCAGCTGCTGTGAAACTACAAATCCCAGCATTCACACTTACTTGGCTGTTCTTGTAACTCCCACAGAAGTGAAGGAGGATTCTGGGAGTTGTACTTCCAGAACAGTTGTAGTGCCAGAGGTTGCTGATCTCTACCTTACAGTATGGAATAAAGGATGTCAAATTTTTTTACCACCGGCTGCTTATGAAATTGGCACATTATGGGCCCATAGACTGGTATTTGTGCCCGATTGCGGCTATATACAGAGCTGTAAAGTGGCCGAGGGCATGAACGCTTAGGGTACGGCCAGACGGCATCGGTGGCTGCAGGCATACAAGCCACGTCCAACCTTGGCAGCTAATGATCGTACGATTTTGCAGAAAAATCCGCTGCGGGTTGGCACAGCTCGGCTTCATGCAGCCAGCTGCGCCCTCTGTCTGTACCCTTAGTAACAGATGTCTAATCATTAATCCACATAGAATTTCTTGTACTGGAGAATGACTATATGTAGGGGAGGATTCAGAGATTAGGAGATGACTGTGCAAGACAAACACAAAAACTCTCCATTGATCTATTCCTCTGTTATTCCTCTTATAAATGTATGTATATATGGACAACAGGGGGTTAACACTCCACTTTATAATAAGATGCGTCCCTACAGGTGCTGACACTGACCAGTGTCGGCGGTGTCATATTGTATAAGGACATGTCCTACTGATAAGGGGAGTGGTAGTCCCCTGCTGTCAATTTATTCATATATTTCCAGGAGGAGTAACCATGGAACAGTACAACACAAAGATCTAGAAAAAAAATCAATTCAGTTTCAAACAATTCCACAAAAACTGCACAGCGCACTGTAATGGATGCAAAATCCATCTTTATTCATAGATTGTCTATCGGCAATAATAAAATAAGAGTTCATGGCGATGGGCAAATCCTCCGTACAGAGACCTACATGTTCAGCGGAACTGCTTTATAAAGAGGGGCTGTGGGGCTCTGTATGCGGGTCTATAGCTTAGGCCCATTTAAGTGAATAGAGCTGCAGTGCCGGACACAGCCACATAGAATAAGAGCAGCACTGAGTCAGGTACCGCTGTGAGAGGAGTGGGGGTCTCTAGTGAGCGAGAGTGGCCTTTGTCCTCAATGGTGGTCCCTCAGATTTGACCACAAATAATCGCACATTGATGGTCTATTATTCATTCTATCTATCTATCTATTTATCTATTTATCTATCTATCTATCATCTATCTATCTATCTATCTATCTATCTATTATTCATTCTATCTATCATCTATCTCTATCTATCATCTATATCTATCTATCTATCTATCTATCTATCTATCTATCTATCTATCCACAGTATATACAGTATATATATATAATTTGTGTATTTTATTTTCCAGGACGTCAGTTTTGTCATCAGATCCTTTTGTATATCACAACTACCCGTCACCAGGAGACTATAAAGTGTCCCTTCATGTCACTGCTCATCTCCATGATGCCAAATACCAAAGACATTCTGAGAAAAAATCAGGAAACTTCACAGCTGTCCTGACACTACAAGGTAAACGTGCAAAACGCTTCATCCGAAGTCACTTCATTCAAAACGTCGGAAAAATACTGTACGGAGATCCGTCTCCGTACAGTATTAGAATGTATGGGCTCCAATGAGCCGAAGTTAGTTAATCGCAAAGTCGCTCATGACTTCATTGAATAACTTCGGTAGTTGATTTTTAAAACTTGAAACCAAACTCTGCTTTGGTCCTGACTAGCTCCACACTAGCGGCACCATTGGCAGCACTGATTGAATAGTGTCAGACTGTGCAGGGACACGCCCCCAACTGGTAACATCCAGCAGGACCTTCGTTACAAGGACTGGCCCAACATAGAGTCGTAGAATCTAGAATAGAATAGATGCTCCAGAAATGTTATTACATGGGGAATGCAAGTAGTTACTAAACCAGACATGTCAGGAGAGGGGACGGGTCCTCTTTAAAGTCATATTCCTTTCCAAATTTAAAGTGGGCGTCCAGGTTTTCTCTTCCTGAGACTCATTTGGCCTAGTTACCAGACAATCTTCTTCTTCTTCTCACTTGTGGATTAAATGAGTTCATAATCCTTCAATTCATTGGGGGACATTTACTAAGATGGCTTTTTACGCCAGTCTTAGTTTTCCCCCCTGTGCTACCATAGTATGAGTGCGCCTTATCATAAATTAGGCGCATATATGGCAGTCCTTGTACCCGGGAGTAAATGTTAGTAAATTAGCAGTAAATATGTAGTAAATTACTAGTAAATTAGTAGTAAATTTCAACTCTGGTCCTGGCACGACCCCCAAAACACCCCCAGCTACACCCTCATCACTCCCATCAGTCGTAAGTGGCGTAAAACGCATGTGTGACAAAATATTGTTGCACGAGCATTAAAATAGTTGCAGAACCGCCGATCCGCTTCCCCCACCGCCGATCCGCTGTATGAGGAGACAGAATGCGCAGTGCGCACATGCCATCTCCCATCTCTTCCTGTCCGCTGTATGTCTATGGCAAAGCAGCAGGAAGAGGGAAGGGTGACGGCATGTGTGCACTGTGCGCGCCGTCTCTTAATACAGTTTATTGGCGGGGGTGCTGGGTGTCGGACTCTCGCCGATCTGATATTGATGACTTATCCTGAGGATAGGTCATCTTTAGTAAAAACCCGGAGAACCCCTTTAAAAAATGCCCCCCATTATATTTGGAATCAGCTCAAGATGCACTGTCCTGGTGGGAGTGTCACAGGCATATGGTTATACAGAACTATGCAGGATATGAAGTAGCTGAGCAGCAGTGTAAAGCATGGAGTAAGGAGAAGCTACTCGAGCCTCTGAATATCAGACAATGCAGCTAATACAGGGAGATCAGGAGAACATGTATCCTCCTGTAGATGGATTGTATTCTACAATTCTCTGCTGTACAGCTATTATTACTATGGGCCTCTACTAACACTACTGCCACTAAGGCCTTTATGTTTCTACCGCTGTGCCAGATTATCAGGTATTCTGGATTATTGGACCATCGTAGGATTTGGGCATAGAATAAGGAAAGTTTACAGGTTCTTATTTTTGTTTTCAGATGTTATAAGTAGTATCACCATCGCCGGCCCTAGAGAGACCACCACCGGGCAACGAGTCAACGTGTCTCTGCATATCTGTGGAAGGTAAGGGCGACCTGTAAAATTAACAGGGTGAAGATTTTCTACTCCCTGTAGATTGGTTACACGTTGCCAATACATCATCAGCACGTCTGTCTCCTGTTCTGTTTGCTACAATGTATCAGTATGGAGTCCAAGCAATTTAAAAGGGCCTTCTGGGAGTTTGATATTGATGGCATCTATATCTGATCGGTGGGGGTCCAACTCCCATCATCCCAGGAGTGTGAAGAGGCTGTGGTGCTCCAATGAGAGGCTAGGCCTCTTCCTAAATCAGTGACGTCACATTCATTGGCCCCATGGTCTAGGCCAGGGATCGGCAACCACTGGCACTCCAACTGTCCTGAAACTACAACTCCCAGAATCCCCCTTTCACTTCTGTGGGGGTTACAAGAACAGCTGAGGAAGTTTGCATGCTGGGAGTTGTCGTTTGACAACAGCCGGAGTGCTGAAGGTTACTGATCCCTGGTCTGGGCTCATCCCAGTCCCATTCAAGTAAGGGCTCATGCACACAGCTGTATGTATTTTACGGTCCGCAAAAAACGGATCCACAAAAAACACAGATAACGTCCATGTGCATTCCGTATTTTGCGGAACAGAACAGCTGGCCCCTAATAGAACAGTCCTATTCTTGTTCGTAAAGCAGACAATAATAGGACATGTTCTATATGGAAACAAAATGCACATGGACTAACTTCTGGGGGTTTTTTTGCGGACCCATTGAAATGAATGGTTCCGCATACTGTCCGCAAGAAAAACAGATCAGACACAGAAAGAAAATATGTTCGTGTGCATGAGCCCTAAATGGGCCTGAGCTGCAATACCAAGCACAGCCACTATCTAATGGACGGCGCCGTGTTTTTGACCCGCACCTGGTTTCGGCTCACAATCTCTCATGGATATTACTGACTGTCTTGACGCTGGGGGTCACTTACAAAGACCGGCGTTTTACAGTGTCACCCCCTGTGCTGGTGAGGAAGCACCTAATCATAAATTAGGCAAAACGATGTGAGTCCGTGTGCCTGGAGTACTTTTCACTCCACTTTTACACCTGTTTCTAAGCATAAAAGATAGTAAATGTGTCTGGGCCAATGTCTCATCCCAGTCCCCTCATTTCGCAAAAATGCCATGTGTTTAAAAAGAGGCAAAATGGGGCCTTAAAGGGGTTCTGCAGTTGTTTAAAACTCTGGATAGATCATCAGCATCTGATCGGCGGGGGTCCGGCACCCGGGACCCCCGCCGATCAGCTGTTTGAGAAGGCAGCGGTGCTCCAGGAGTGCCGCGGCCTTCTCTGTGTTTTCTTTAGGCCCAGTGACGTCACGACTACTATCACTGGCCTGGGCGGGGCTAAACTCCATTCATGTGAGCAGAGCGTAGTCCCGCCCAGCGCCGCTGCCTTCTCAAACAGCTGATCGGTGGGGGTCCCGGGTGTCGGACCGCCGCCGATCAGAGGCTGATGATCTATCCAGGGGATAGATCATCAGTTTTACAGAACTGCAGAACCCCTTTAAGTCTTTTTTTTGTAAGTAAATGACCCCCTTGTGTGTAAGTGCCTTAGTCTATCACATCATAGATTGTACTTTGTACTATTGTACTTTGCCCCATGTGCCTAATATATAACAACCAGCGTGTGGCCATTACAAGTGACACAAGTCATGAGAACTTTGCCTTATGATGGCCTGACAGATGACAGAAGAGGAAGGAAGAGGTAAAGGGCATATGAGGCACGTCATGCTTCCAGATGAGATTTGCTGACGCGGGTCTTGTGGTATAGAGACCTGTATATGTCACTAGTAGTGTCTGAATAATGGCGGAGGCACCTGTATATTAAAGGGAAAAATTCAGAGTTCTCCCTCCGTTTCTTCCATGGTTAGTGTGTATCATTCTGACACCCAGGGGCATAGCTATAGGGGGTGCAGAGGTAGCAGTCACTACTGGGCCCAGGAGCCTGAGGGGGTCCAAAGACCCTTGTGGTGCATAAGAAGACACTGGTATTATAGAAAGTGCGTACTGGTCAAGCTACACCTCTGGCTGGAAGGAAGGGGGTTAGGTCAAGAATTTGGCATGATGGGGGGGGGGGGGCGTTTCACGAAGGCTATGTGCTTCCCTGCCCCTGGCCACAAAACACTGAGGGGAGGGGGACCCCAAGCTGAGCACTTTCGCCAGGGCCTATGAGCCGTTATCTACGCCCCTGCTGGCACCCCTACACTATTGATATGACCTGCATGCTGAACTGGATATACCTGTTAATCCTTACATCTATAGACTGGTTTAGGAGGCAGTCACACGACCATATTCATTTTGCTGTCCGCAAATTTCGGATCAACAAAACACAGATACCAGTCGCGTGCGTCCCGCATTTTTCAGATCCCACGTCCTGTCTTTTGTTAAAAATGCCTATTCCTGTCCGCAAAACAGACAAGAATAGGCAGGGGCGAATTGGCCATAGACCTTACAGGGAAATTTCCCGGTGGGCCAATGCCCAGGGGACACCTGAGTCGTCCTCACGGCCGGCCAGTAGAAGTTTTTGGGGATGTATTTTGTGCTGCTGGCAGTATTCTGTGATGGACTGTGGTATTTGGCTCTGTTAGGGTGGTACAATGTGCCACAATATGGTATGACGGATCAAAACTAAATGCCTTTTAAAGGTGTCCGTTTTGATTTCCATCTTATGGATTCCGTTATTTTCCGTTATAACGATGTTATAATGGAAAGCCATAACGGAATCCATAACGGTGATGTGAACAAGCCCTAACCTGTCCGATCCAGTGCTGCTGCTGCAGCCAATCATTGACCTCAGTGGTCATGTGGGTTAGTCATCATAGCCGCCCCGAGACCGGCGCTTCATCAGTGACGTCCTCGCCCACCTACTTGACCTCTGACGCCAGTGACAGGCTGCAATGATCAAATGGGGTAGTCGGGGACTAAAGCTCCAGAAACAGAGACCGGCATGGAGGATCAGAGCAGTGGCGCTGTAACAGTGGAGAATCGGACAGGACACCCCCTGCCTGTACCTGCATTTTTGGGGGTCTCGAGAAACCCTTTTGAAACTCTTTGGTACTTTGGTGGGCTTGTCTGATCCCGTAGCAGTTCCATAATAATACAATTTCATTGGAATGTGGGAGACATTTAAATTGTTTAATTTACCTATCATCAAATATAGGAACCCCAAAAAAGCCGCCATAGTGCATAGATGCCAACAGTCCCAAATTTGCAGGAACTGTCCCTAATTTTCAGAGACAACCCTGGCAAATTCAGGCTGTCCTGAGCCAAAATGGGTAGGACCTATGTAAGCCTAACTCATGAGTGGGCGATCCTGGATGGGTTTAGGGTGTTCCCGGGGTGGGGCTAACATACCGCAAATTTACCTATAACTATATAGCTGGAAAGTATGTATAATCTTATACTGGATGGTAATGGTTTTCTAAAGACGGAACTTTCTGAAATGGGCCTTGAAGCTCAAAGGGAAAAGAACATTTACAAAGTAGAACTTGTCATGGAATTGTTCCCAGTCTCAGGAGTAGTCAGTCCTGCCATTACCAGTAGTGCTGAGCAAATCGAAGTCCACGAAGGATAAATTCTATTCGCCGCGAAGCCGAATGTTCTTTTGCTTCATGGTAGCGAATCGATTTAACCTGAAGTAGTGTAAAAAAAACCCAAAAAATCATACTTACCCCATCCATTTGCTCGCGACTGGCAGGCCGCCTCAATCTTGCTTGAAGATCTCACACGAAATCCTGTGCGCAGTGACGTATGACGTCACCACACCGGCATGATGACGTCATCTCAGGCCACGCGAGATTTCATGCCAGATCTTCAAGCAAGATGGCGGTGGCCGGCCTGTCGAGAACAAATGGATCAGGTAAGTATGATTTTTTTTTTATTTTTATTTTACACCGCATTATTACTGTATGATGTATGAACACGGCATCTGAGGGGTACAATGACGGGGGACCGGTGCAATCACTGATAACAAAGAAATGTGCTTTGTGACAAAGTAAGGCTACTTTCACACTTGCGTTTGCAGGATCCGTTTGTGAGATCCGTCCAGGCTTTCACAAACGGATCCGTCATGATAATACAACCGTCTGCATGCGTTCTGAACGGATCCGTTTGTATTATCTTTTACATAGCCAAGACGGATCAGTCATTAACTCCATTGAAAGTCAACGGAGGACAGATCCGTTTTCTATTGTGTGAGACAAAACGGATCCGTCCCCATTGACTTACATTGTGAGTCATGACGGATCCGTTTGCATCAGTTTCCATCAAGCGGACACCAAAACGCTGCAGGCAGCGTTTTAGTGTCCGCCTCCAAAACGGAATGGAGACTGAACTGAAGCAAAACTGAAGCATTCTGAACGGATCCTTTTCCATTCAGAATGCATCAGGGAAAAACTGATCAGTTCAGGAACAAACGGATCCTGCAAACGAAAGTGTGAAAGTAGCCTTATTCGTCACCAAGCAACTTTTTTTTGTAAAATTCGGTGAAGCAGCCAAATCGAATTTTCTCATTTGTAATTACAAGCCAACTCCGGGCAGTGAAGAGAGGTGTGCTAGCCCAGGCTTCATCTGCCGCTGGAGCTGGCTTGTAATGGTAGGACCACGTGACTAGAATTATTACCATCTAGATTTATCTACTGTATAGCTGGGATATTTAAGCAAGATGACTGAATATATAAAATACATCTCTAATTTACCAAATGTTTAAAGAGTTAAAGTGGTGATTGAGATGAAATCGATGACATGATCCTTCATCTTTCAGCCCCCCTTTGACAGTCTGCTGGCTTATCAAGTCTGACTGTGTCTCTTTGGATGGAGAAGAGTGCCACCCAGTGGTGATAAATGGCACTACCAGCATTTTAAGATTTCAGTTCAGATCTGCCGGCCATTATTGCTTGAGTGTAAAAGCCCAGAATAGAGTCAGCAGATTGTCAGGACATCAGAGTATCACCGTCACCTCTCCAGGTAAGAAATGGATGGTAATCTACGACATTATTAAGTTCAGGCCGAGGCTTCCTTCCTGCCGGCAATTCCTATCACTACCTATAGGGAACTCGTACACTCTCTCTACAGCTCTTGAAGGGCCAGTATGCCTGCACCTTGTTCTTCTCCAGCCTATGGCTGTCCACCCTGGATTATTTTAGGCCCCTTCCCCCCTGAGAGGGTGCCTGAGTAATAAGTTTTAGTATGCTGCAAAGGTGTGCCATTATCTTGTTTGCCTGCCCCATGTACTGATTTCTGGATTTTCCCCTTCAATGCCTGACCTGACCTCTGACTGTTCTGTGTACTGACCCTGAACTGCTTGTCCTGACCTCAGACTGTTTATCGGATTGCCCACGGATAACAGTGACCCCTCCAATACTGACCCTTGTGGTACGCACTAGTAATGGTGACCTCTCTAATGCTGACCCTTGTGGTTCCCCACTAGTAACAATGACTCCCTCCAATACTGACTTCTGTTGTACCCCATTAGTAACAGTGACCTCTCCAATGCTAATCCACGTGTACCCCATTAGCAACATTAACCCCTCCAATACTGACCCCTGTGGTACTGCACTAGTAATAATGACTCCTCCAATACTGACCCCTGTGGTACCCCACTAGTAATGGTGACCTCTCCAATACTGACCCCTGTGGTGGCCCATTAGTAACAGTAACCACTCCAAAACTGACCACTGTGGTACCCCGTTAGTAACAGTAACCCCTCCAATACTGACCCCTGTGTTACCGCAGTAGGAATAATGACTCCTCCAATACTGATCCACCAGTAATAGTGGCCCCTCCAATACTGACCTCTGTGGTACCCCCTTAGTAACAGTAACCCCTCCAATACTGACCCCTGGGGTACCCCATTAGTAACAGTAACCCCTCCAATACTGACCCCTGTGTTACTGCAGTAGGAATAATGACTCCTCCAATACTGATCCACCAGTAATGGTGACCCCTCCAATACTGACCCTTGTGGTTCCCCACTAGTAGCAGTGACCCAATCCGCTGTTAGTAACCACCCGCGGTTTTAGGTCACAGAGCCTGTTACTTACCCACTTACACAATATGTTATATGTTCTCCTAGTCTAAGCTTCATAGACATCATAGAATAGTCAGTCCTAACGTCACCCTTCTTTTCCTACAGGTGTGCACCCGGTCTGGTTTGTGCTCCCATGCTGCGCGTTCATTGCCATCGCTGTTGGTTTCATCTTCTATACTTTATTCCGAGCCGGCAGTCACAGTCCTCATCAGAAGTCATTAGTGGAGGTATGTTACTGGGTCTATAAGCTGCCATATGCTATCCTGTATAGAGAAAATCATTCTGTTCTGTGTCCCAGCTGTCAGATAAAGGGATCCAATGCACAGAAAGTAATATATAGTGGATCTAATGTGTGAGGAACCCAAGTCACCAGGGATTGTGCATTAGCCACTATCGATGAGCGAACTTGTGTTTCAAGTTTGGCGTACAAGGTTTGGGTTACCTAAGAATTCCGTTATGGATTCTGCTACAACGGACCATCACTCGGAAGCACCATATACAACATTATAGAAAAGTACAGATCAGTGTGGATGTGAATAAAGCACTTGGATGAAATATAACACTTACTATTAGCTCCAGCCTCTGTGTCTGTCTGTCTCACTCTGCTGCTCACTCCTCCTCTCCTCCACTCTCTATAGGCTTCTATGGGATGATGTCATCTGATCCTTCAGTGAGCTGACAGCCCATCTTGGTTTTAGCAAAAGAGATTCATCACACAATTTAAAGAGCATGGTAGTTAGTAAAAAGAGGGGAGAAGAGCTGATAACTGGAGAACAAGGCGTTTTTTCTGATAAGATATATTACAAAGTTTCTTCTATTCTCTTGCACTATTGATTTACGAGAAACTGTGTGACCATTTAGTAGACGTTTTCCTGTTTATTATTTAGTTTGGCTGTCATATACACTCACCGGCCACTTTATTAGGTACACCATGCTAGTAACGGGTTGACCCCCTTTTGCCTTCAGAACTGCCTCAATTCTTCGTGGCATAGATTCAACAAGGTGCTGGAAGCATTCCTCAGAGATTTTGGTCCATATTGACATGATGGCATCACACAGTTGCCGCAGATTTGTCGGCTGCACATCCATGATGCGAATCTCCCGTTCCACCACATCCCAAAGATGCTCTATTGGATTGAGATCTGGTGACTGTGGAGGCCATTTGAGTACAGTGAACTCATTGTCATGTTCAAGAAACCAGTCTGAGATGATTCCAGCTTTATGACATGGCGCATTATCCTGCTGAAAGTAGCCATCAGATGTTGGGTACATTGTGGTCATAAAGGGATGGACATGGTCAGCAACAATACTCAGGTAGGCTGTGGCGTTGCAACGATGCTCAATTGGTACCAAGGGGCCCAAAGAGTGCCAAGAAAATATTCCCCACACCATGACACCACCACCACCAGCTTGAACCGTTGATACAAGGCAGGATGGATCCATGCTTTCATGTTGTTGACGCCAAATTCTGACCCTACCATCCGAATGTCGCAGCAGAAATCGAGACTCATCAGACCAGGCAACGTTTTTCCAATCTTCTACTGTCCAATTTCGATGAGCTTGTGCAAATTGTAGCCTCAGTTTCCTGTTCTTAGCTGAAAGGAGTGGCACCCGGTGTGGTCTTCTGCTGCTGTAGCCCATCTGCCTCAAAGTTCGACGTACTGTGCGTTCAGAGATGCTCTTCTGCCTACCTTGGTTGTAACGGGTGGCAATTTGAGTCACTGTTGCCTTTCTATCAGCTCGAACCAGTCTGCCCATTCTCCTCTGACCTCTGGCATCAACAAGGCATTTCCGCCCACAGAACTGCCGCTCACTGGATGTTTTTTCTTTTTCGGACCATTCTCTGTAAACCCTAGAGATGGTTGTGCGTGAAAATCCCAGTAGATCAGCAGTTTCTGAAATACTCAGACCAGCCCTTCTGGCACCAACAACCATGCCATGTTCAAAGGCACTCAAATCACCTTTCTTCCCCATACTGATGCTCGGTTTGAACTGCAGGAGATTGTCTTGACCATGTCTACATGCCTAAATGCACTGAGTTGCCGCCATGTGATTGGCTGATTAGAAATTAAGTGTTAATGAGCAGTTGGACAGGTGTACCTAATAAAGTGGCCGGTGAGTGTAAGTGAGCTATGATCTACAAAAAGTTGTCTTCATGACCATAAGGCTCTGTTCACGTCACGTTACGTTACGATCTTGTGACATAAAACTCCGCTGGAAGGTTGCGTTGTATCAGCTTTGGCATACAGTAGGATATTCTGCTAATAGGCCCCTATTGCACCGACAGAGGCCAAAAGGACACTCTTTTTGGCCTCTGTCGGGTAAATTGAGCCCTGTAGATACATATACTGCAGGATATATCAAACATAAGCTTCAATCGGGATGTGAATATAACCTTAACCTTATGTAATATTGAGACCTGGGCAAAATGGTGTGCTTCTTGAGATGGGCAGAACAGTGGTTAGCACTGTGACCTTGTAGCACTTGCATCCTCGGTTTGAGTCTGCATATCTGTAGGGAGTTTTAGGGCTCATGCTCAATAACGGCCGAGCCTGTGCTGCAGACCGCAAATTGGCTCATCACTGGGTTACATACCACGCGGGTGACAGGCCTGCTGCAGCGGTCACGTGGCGCCCATCAGCAGGATGTTGAGCATCGTGAAGCTGCATAGATGGCTGGGGAGCAATGGAGCTGGAACCCAGTGGAGGGGACCAGATAAGTATGAGCCCCAGCATGGGTCAGCCACTCTCTAAGTCTTGGATAACCCCTTAAAGGTCTACGAAAACCCATTTAACTTTAGACATTGCAGACCTTGCACAGCACAAGTCTCTTCTCTCTCTAGCCCGTGTTTTTTTCTATTGATGGACTGAAGAACAAAGACTAGGGAAATTTCACTGCCCACAATGGAGATATAAATTGCCAGCCATGCCTGTGATTGACGCTGTGTATGAACATGACGTCCTTGCACTTCAACGTGACCTGTAACTCGGTGAATTGTGAAAGGCCTCCAGATACTGAATGGAGAAGACGTCATCCTCTTTATTTCATTATTGGCTGTCAACACATTTCAATAGCATGCGGGAGAATTGCGTCCTTGTCCCGATGCATCATTTATGCACTCTCCCTACCCACTAGCCATTGACGGCCTCTGCCCAATTTCCAGCTATGACTCACTAATACCTGTAAATCCTCTTCTCTGCACATCAGCGTCCTCCATCAAAGAGAAAGACGATTCATGATGGGAAATAATACATGAAGAACTCGCATACTCAGTAGACTGAGGAGCATTACCGACACGGGGTACAATTTGGTGGCTAGTTGTTTGTCCCCGTCCTTTGATGCGCCCTGCAATGGCGTTGGAGGACATGTCATGTTGAGTGAGAACATTCTGGTTTTCACCGATAACGATGGCTGATGTATCACGAGGCAGCGCCTTGATGTTCTTGGCTGCAGATGAAGGCAGGTACAATACCCAGCGCCACGCGTTTCAGGGGAAATGAATGAGAAAGGATATTTCACAGGACCAGAAAGCTAATTTACACTCCTGGTGTGATGTAGAGAGAAGACGGGCTCTGAGAAGAATGGACCGCTGTATGGACGTATAGAAAGCAGCAGGTGTGAAGATAAACTGGAATGACGTAAGCCTCCCTTGGGTCACAAAGATACAAAGAAAACAAAAGGAGATGAAATGTATATCTGGAAAAATCAAAGCCGCGCTACCCAGTATCTCTGGCGTCCTTGAGGTCAGGGACAGACTGGCCTTAGACCTTACAGGGAAATTCCTGGTGGGTAACCATAGCCTCCCATAGACCTGACATAGTACATATGCTGATTGTAGCCATAGGCTCCCACTGACCGGGCATAGTAGAATTCTGCATTGTGCTTGTCCATTGTTATTCCTCCTGGAAATTACTAAATAAATTGACAACTGGTTATTAGCATTCCCCATGTTAATAGAGCGCGTTGCTGCACCGCCTCATACATCTAGCACTGGTTGGACAGTCTCAAAATTTGTAGAGACAGGTAGACCTAGCCCCCTACCTCCAAGAGCCCAATATTAGCCACATGGTATACCACTATGGAATGTATGCACTGGCATGGGGAGAGCTCAGTGTCAACCAAGAATTCCTTTCTTTGACCAGTTATATATCCACAAGGTCATAGAGTTAAAGGGGTTTTCCAGGATCCTTATACTGATGACTTATCCTCTGAATAGGTCATCAGTATCTGATCGGTGGGGATCAGACACCCAGGACCCCCGCCGATCAGCTGTTTGAGAAGTCACCGGCGTTCCTGTGAGCGCCGCAGCCTTCTCTTTGCACTTCCTAGGCCAGTGACGTCACGTTCATGTGTCACGTGGCCTAGACGCAGCTCAGCCTCACACCAAGCACAGCCGCTATACATGACGCATATATGACGCTGTGATTGGTGAACTAAGAGAAGGCAGCAGGGCTCACAGGAGCACTGGTGCCTTCTTAAAACAGCTGATTGGCGGGTGCCGAACCTCCACCAATCACATACTGATGACCTATCCAGAAGATTCGTCATTAGTATAAAAATCTTGGAAAACCCTTTTAAAGGGGGTTTCCAGGCTACAGATATTGATGACCTATCCTCAGCATAGGTCATCAATATCAAATTGGTGGGGTCCAACCCCAGTACCCACACAATGAGCTGTTTTGGGTAATTGCAGCAACGGCATGGGTATTTTCGGAGGTCCCATAGTGCACCATGTGTTGCACGGCCACCTCTCCATTCACCTCCATGGCGCTCGGTTATTTTCAGAACTCCCAGAGCAGTGAATGGAGGATGGACCGCACTTGCATGGTACGCTTTAATTCACTTTTGGGGGCCTGTTGTGGAAATCGGAGCCGATCCCATAGGTGACATCACATGGCCTAGGAACAGTTTGGTCCCATTCAAGTGAATGGAGCTGAGCTGAGATACAAAGCACAGCCGCTGTACAATGTACTCACAGGAGTGCCACAGTCTCCTCAAACAGCTGATTGGCGGGGGTCTGACAACCAGGACTCCCCCAATCAGTATAAAACGTCAGAAAACCCCTTTAATGTACACTAACTAGCTGAGAAATAGAGAAGATATCTAATGATGAACTGTTTTCTCTCTTTCCAGGTGGCAGACTTTGATTTCTCTCCAGTTAGTGAGAAGTATGAAGCTCTTCCAGAGTACAAGGAAATCCAGGCAGGACACCTATGCTGTTCATACTGCACTTCTGTCAGCACCTCTGAGGAGGGAGAGCAGAGAGGAGAAACCCAACCCCTCCTCCATCCATCAGCCACACCCACGAGGAGCTACACTTTGTGACCTGGGTTTAATATTGCGCTGCCTATAGTGTTGCCTTAATGAGCTTGGTGCTTGCTGTACAGCTCACTATTGTACCCACGGGACTGTAAGTTTTGAATGCATTATTAGGACAAACCTAGCAAAACTAAATGGGAAAGAGTTGTCCAAACTAGTGCAATGAAGAAGTGGTGCAGTTGCCCATTAGGACTGAAACCTGATTTGCTGTTATGGACAACTGCTCTATATTTCCCTTGTACCAGTTCTGATAAATCTCTCCCCTCCTATGAGAATAATGCACTGCATTGCCTTTGCTTGACTGCAATGTAAAGTTTACATAAAAGTCATCCATCAAATGCCATAAACAGATAAGAAGAATGTAGGAAAAGGTCAGAGCGGGCACAGCAAGCATGGCAGGATTGCCCTGGTTATACAGTACTAGGAGGGCCCATTGAGAGACGCGTTCCACCAACGAATCCATAGAATTTACACCACTAGGAGCACGATGAGGCCAGTACTGACGGTCGGGTTAGTGGACACACATTACCCTGTGAAGAATCCTGACTGACAACGTTTGCCTGGATTCCACATTCACACCTGGTTCACATACCAACATCACTCATGCAGTTTAAACGTTAAGATTAAGGTTAAGTTTAAACCTGCTACATACCTGTCCCCTGCTATTTACCTTCCGAGAATAAAAGTGAATGTAAAATTCCATTACTCTGGACTAGACCCAGTGAATCCATGCTACAAAAGTAGTCCCATATTGTATTATAGAGATGTAATTGATAGTCCAGCACCACGCATGCTGGACATCGTGGACTGTCACGGTGGACCAGGTGACCATCTGTCATGGATCTGCTGCCCAGTTCTTGGAGACCAATTGCTAGGGATTAGAAATTTGCTACAATTTCCTAGGCCTTCAAATCACTTCTGGCTTTTTTTGTGCCCACTGCCTGACTGGCGTACATTTGCACTAATATTTTGGTGCCAAAAAGTGGCACCATCTGTAATAATGCATTTTATCACCCACTCTTTAAGACAGCTGACGTTAGAAGTAGAGATGAGCGAAGTATTCCAAAATTCGATTCGGCTGCTTCACCAAATTTTACAAAAAATTTGCTTTGTGACGTATTACTTAGTTGCGAGATGCATTTCTTTGTAAGTAGTGGGTGCCGCTCCCCGTCGTTGTACCCCTCAGATGCCACGTTCATAGCTGATCGCTGCATCTGATAGTAGTAACAGTGTGTTAAATTAAAAAAAAAACTAAAAAAGTAATACTTACCGTATCCATTTGCTTGCGTTGACCTGGCCGCCATCATCTTGATTGAAGATCTGGCGCAAAATCTCGCATGGCCCGTGATGACGTTGTCACGGCATGGGATTTTGTGCAAGATCTTTAAGTAAGATGGTGGCGGCCGGCCTGTCACGAGGTAAGTATGATTTTTTTTCCTTTGTTTTTTTACATTATTTCAGGTAAAATAAACTTGCTACCACGAAGCACAAGGAAATTCGGCTCTGCGGCAAATCTAATTTATCCTGAAATTTGGAGCGAAGTTCGTGGACTTCGATTCACTCAACACTAGTTAGAAGTGTCTAAAACACATTGAAGTGTCCAAGTGTGTGAAGGGTTTTTTTTTATTTTAATATTAATGACCTGTCCTCAGGATCAGATTGGCAGGGGTCTGAAACCCGGCATCTCCAGCGATCAGCTGGTTGAAGAGAAGGCCGTGCTCCATGCAAACACAGCCCTCCCTTCATTGTTTTCCTGCTCGCAGCAGTGAGCAGGTGTAATTACAAGAAGCCGTCCCATTGACTTCTATGGGACAGATCCTTCCTATTCAAGTGTAGAAGAATGAGCCGTCCCATTGAACTTGTAATTACACCTGTTCACCAATGCGATGTTGACGGCGAGCAGGTAAACAATGAAGGGAAGGCTCGGCTCGCACAGAACGGGGCCTTCTCTTCAACCAGCTGATCGGCAGGGGTGTCGGGAGTCGAACCCCCACCGATCAGATACTGATGACCTATCCTGAGAATAGTCCATCAGTATTAAACAGTCAGACAACCACTTTAAAAATTGGCTCCATTTCCCTTATATCTCACACATATGGATGGGGTCGCAGCAGCAGCAATTTGAGAATCGCGCAGTGACCCCATTCAGTTCAGTGCACAGTGATCATTGGTTACATGATGGATATCACGGCCAAGATCACCATGTAGCCCCAGTCTAAATCCAAAGATGATCCTATCTCAGATTCAGATGATGCATCAATAACATAGAGCAAGCCTTGGAGGAAAGAGTACCTAAGCATCCGGGCCCCCTGCCCTCCCGGTATCACTTGGTGATGGTGGGAACATTATCATTGGAAGGACCTTTTAACTTTTTTTTCCATGTGTTTTAGGTGTGTTGGAGGACAGCACCTCATGCAGATGTTGCTGGTGAGATTTGAACCGAGATCCTCAGATCTGTTGGGACAAAGTGCCACTGAGCCACCTTGCCTACACAGAAGATTAGTCTTGGGGGTCACTTACTTACACATAGCCCGTCCATGACGACGTTAGGGTGTAATTACTGCAGCTTACTTGAAACTTCTGTTGAGGGTTGGGGGAGTCCATCATGAACCAGCAGTACAAGTCTCAGCGCTGATGATACATTGACACGTCATCATAATGTGAACCTTTATTTTGTATAGTGTGGATATTGTATATAAAATACACAATGTGATGCTGTAATTATGTTTGATTTCTATGAGAAATTCCCATAAATTAATAAATGAACTTCTGCAAAATAATTTTTTTTTTGCTCATTCACTTTTGACTAACACAAATTTTTCATATTGAAGCCTTGCCGCATTGTGATATCCCTCAAAAAGGGGAGCATGGTCAGTAATGGGAAATGATTGAAAGTATGCAGTACTCTTTTCAACCAGCAGGTGGCTCTCTGAGGCCTGGTAAATGGATGTCTTCAATTATAAAGCTCATTGTCCTTGGAATCACGTAATGATTGTGCAAATTCTCTTTCTTTTCTCATCTCGGAGCCAGCGGTTTCCCAGACTGAAACATGTTCTTACCTATGGGATCAGTTTGGACTGTGCACATGGGCTCCCCCAAATACTAACTTGCATAGGGGTGGATTTGACATTTCTGGCGCCCCAAGCAAAGTTATGTCTAAGAGCCCCTCTTAAACTGCTATATATTTTCGGCTACTTTTCTACCAACTATTGGTTGCCTTAGTTTGAGACCAAATTTTACACCAGAATTGTGATGTCTAAATCATGGGACAAGAAGTGGCTTTTAGTGACAAGGCTGAAGTTGGTTTCTTATTCATCAGTTTCTTATTCATATCGTTTGTATTTTTTGTTTTTATATAAGAATTTTGAGGACGCCTTATCAACAGTAAAATAAAAAGTTGCAGTGAGCTGAGCTTAATGTAAATCAGTTCAAAGCAGCATGAAAATACAAAAGATGGGCACAAAATGGGCATCAAAGTGGGCACAAAGAAAGTGCGATTTAAGGAATTAAATGAATTCAGGCCAGAGATCTCGCACTGCCAACATACAGAGGATGATGCCCCGCATCAGATACAGAGGAGTTCAGACTGGCCCGAACAGGTTCTGGGCTTGAAAACTGGCATCAAAGTGGGCAGACAGGCACTTTTCACTGATTTGAATAAGTAACTGATGTTTTTAAGGGGTTAAATGAATTTGGGCCAGAGATCTCACACTGTCAACATACAGAGGGTGATGCCCCTCATCAGATACAGTGGAGTTCAGCCTGGCCCGAACAGGTTCTGGGCTTGAAAACTGGCATCAAAGTGGGCAGACAGGCACTTTTCACTGAATTGAATAAGTGATGTTTTTAAGGGGTTAAATGAATTTGGGCCAGAGATCTCCTATCACCCTCTGTATGATGCCAGCTTTCATGCCCAGAACCTGTTCGGGCCAGGCTGAACTTCCCTGTATCTGATGCAGGGCATCACCCTCTGTATGTTGACAGTGCGAGATCTCTGGCATGAATTCATTTAACCCCTTAAAAACATCAGTTACTTATTCAAATCAGTGAAAAGTGCCTGTCTGCCCACTTTGATGCCAGCTTTCATGCCCAGAACCTGTTTGGGCCAGGCTGAACTTCCCTGTATCTGATGCAGGGCATCACCCTCTGTATGTTGGCAGTGCGAGATCTCTAGCATGAATTCATTTAACCCCTTAAAAACATCAGTTACTTATTCAAATCAGTGAAAAGTGCCTGTCTGCCCACTTTGATGCCAGTTTTCATGCATGCCCAGAAACTGTTCGGTCCAGGCTGATCTCCACTGTATCTGATGAGGGGCATCACCCTCTGTATGTTGGCAGTGCCAGATCTCTGGCCTGAACTCATTTAATTCCTTAAATCACACTTTCTTTGTGCCCATCTTTTGTAATTTCATGCTGCTTTGAACTGATTTACATTAAGCTCAGCTCACTGCACCTTTTATTTTACTGTTGATAAGGTGTCCTCAAAATTCTTATATAAAAACAAAAAATGCAAATGATATGAATAAGAAACTGGCCGAATAAGAAACCAACTTCAGCCTCGTCTTCTCCTGGCCCTCTTTGTGGCAGCCAACCAGCATCCCCAAGTAATACAACGTCCTTGCCATCATTATCAGCTTGATATTTGGAGCACTACCTCTTTTTCCATTATCTGTCAATAAATCTGCGCAGTAATCGGTGGAAATTTACTGAATGGCCGTTATACTGAAAGAATAGGAAGAGAGGCTAAGAGCAAAAATAAAGGAGAACTGCAGGTTTACACTGCTGGATCACCAGGGCTCAGCTTTGTACTGTGCTGCCTCAGCTTCACATTCTTCACCCTCCCGGCCCCCTACCCTGGCTTACTGCCACGTCCACTTTCCCCTTCACCTCCAGCAGCATGGTCTCATTGGCCTTTCACCGCCTGAGCGCCTGTTAACCAATGAGCGCACAGGGGGGCGTGGCTAAATCAGGGGCAAAGTTTCTGTGAGCTGTCCGTGACGTCACCTATGCTGCTGTCCTTCTAGAGGTGGTGCACTCGTTCCCTTATAAATAGCTAACACTGGTTTTATCTCATTTCCACGAATAGTCGTGCGAATGAGGCCTCGTGGTAAAAGATATAATAGATATAGCAGGAGCTTCAGCCGCACTAGAGTGGCTATACACACAGTGATAGACTGCAGGAACAGGCGCTGCACTCTAGTTAGCTACTGTACTAGATAGATATATTTAGATTAGATATTAGAATAGATATATTTAGAGTGAGAGTTATTATAGATTGCGCTGAGTATATAGACGTTTATATCTTCTAACTGGTTTCCATCCTGTGACGTATTATTCTGCAGCAAGAAGCATGGCCGATGGTGAGTGATTTTTACGAGGGGCAGGGTGACGGGCTGTACCATAGGGTGCTGTGATCACTGTTACGTTTGGATTCATGGTGTGAAGGAATGCGACGATTTACTTCTATCTACTGTGCGTTCTCTGGCTTTTGGTCCGACTTGACATTTCTCAATTAGTGTACTGCCCCAGTCTCATGTAAAATCTGTGCTAAAATGCTCTGAAAAACTTTTCTTGTTGCTCTAAGAGATAAGGAAAATGTATGTTCAGTAGCAGATTGTGTAAGACAAAAAAAGAGAGACAGGAGGCATTTCCTCATGTGCGCTGTCATCTAGATGTATGAATACATTTCTGTGATGGTGGTGCTTACCAGATACTGTTGTGAGTAGTCACAATAGCTGTAGAACACCTTGCTAGTTTCTGTCCAACCAGCAAACAGAGGTCCTAGACTGCTGTCCCGGTTCAGAGCCCCACACCGTAGGCGCGATGTACAGGAGCAAGTAAATAACGTGGAAAACACAAGTAGAACAAAAGTACGGTAGAACCATTGGATGGGTGCTGTCAGCAGGAGTCAAGTCCTGATTAAGAGGGCACTGAGCCCTTAAAAGTCGTAGACAAAGAAATATAAGTAACGTTCTCCCAGTATACCTCCTTGATTCTTGCTGGCGGCGCCGATTCAACGGTTCTACTTCTGTTTTCCACGCTTATTTACAGTAGCAGATTGTTGCAGATTAAAGGGAGTCTGTCAGCTCCCCTGAGCCCTATAAACTGGAGTACTGCTGCCCCTGACTCTGGATCACTTAGGCTACGTTCACATGACAGTGAAAAAAAAACACGGCAAAATGGTCAATATTTTGCACTGACGCCTTTTTCTCAGAAATGGACCCCTTAACTTTTAGTATTTTTTTTATCAGGGCCACTTTAAAAATTTCCAGTCCGCCCCTGAATAAACGGTTGCGTGACGGCCTTTAAAATAAAATCTGTCTCATGGCTGTTTCTGTGTGTATGTAGTCCAAGTTGTATGAGGGAGCTCATCCTGGAGTCCTATCCGTTATTTTTTGACGCTCATGAGTCCTCACTATGTATTGCAGTGCCAGTTTGTAAGTGCACAATGAAGCAACGGGGTGAGTATGGATACATAAATTAGTGATCTGAAGTTAGGGTCAGTAATACTATTCATGTAGTACTCTACTTCAAAGGGCTTGGTGACAGATGACACTTTACGCTGACCGTACGAGGACAGTATATGTTACAATATTTTTTATTAAGTTTTACGACTGTATGAATGGGGCCGTATCTATTCAGCAATATGGCGGAATAGATGCGGCCCCATTCACTTCTATGGGAGCGGGCAGCCGCGGCTCCGCATAAAAAGATAAAACTTGTCCTATACTTGTCCGCATGAACGGACAAGTATAGGCATTTTGAATGGGGCTCCCGGCCGCGTGTCTCGCAGCGCTGCGTAACACACCCCGGGTGGCAGCCGCAATAATACGGCCGTCTGAATGGGCCCTTACTCACAATGTATATGAAAGTTGACAGATTGCACAGTCTCAGATACTGAGGGCTGGATGGCGAATTTCCACTTTCTAGCTATAATATTACGAGAGAATGTGAGAAATTGTCCAACGAGTTTTACTGGGGATGGATGCCAGACCTATGCCTAACACAAATAACTCTGGATTGGGGGTGATATTGTAGTCTGTGACCTCCTCAATAAGATTGGCAATCTCAGACCAAAAAATGCTGACAGATGGACATGTCCACCACATATGTAGAGGGGTACCTGTTCCTCCACATTGTCTCCAACAAGACGAGGAGTAGTTGGGAACTAAGTAAGCTAGTCTATTGGGTGTAAGGCCTCTTTCACACTAACGGCAGCACGGATCCGGCGGGTGAAGGGTACCGCCGGATCTATGCTGCCACAGGTGCACGTGTGTGGCCGGAACCGCGCTCTGGCCCCACCCCTTCACCAGACACTATCTTGAGGGGGGGGGGTATACTTACCTGTCCTAGCAGCTCCCGACCTGTCCCAGCAGCTCCAGAGGACCGCGCGCACAATGATTCCGCAGATTCCGCACAGCGCCCCCTGCTGGAAGGAGGAGGAGGCTGCGAGGGAAAAGTGCAAGGTGACTGATCCGTCATGAACTCCATTGAAAGTCAATGGAGGACGGATCTGTTTACTATTGTGTCACACTGAATGGATCCGCCCCCATTGACTTGCATTGGGGGTCATTCCGGATCCGTCTTGGTGCGGATGCCCAGACCGGAGAGCAAACCGCAGCATGTTGCGGTTTGCTCTCCGGTCTGGAGACTGAAGAGAACTGAACGGAATGCTTTTAGGTGCATTCCATTCTCTTCAGTTCAGTTTTGTCCCCATTGACAATGAATGGGGACAAAACTGAAGCGTTTTATTCCGGTATTGAGCCCCTATGACGGAGGTCAATACCGGAATATATAAACGCTAGTGTGAAAGTAGCCTAAGATACCAGCGAAGTTGTGTTTTCCTAGCTTGTTCTACGTGGTTGATACACTTGGAACATTTAAATGACCAGAGCAATGCCTGGCACCATTGAGTCACAGAGAAAGACTTCCCCAGTTCTTGTTCCCATTTTACCATGAATTTCTGTTTATTATGAGAGGGTGAGTTTAATAATGTGGAGTATACAATGGTCCCTCAAGTTACAATATTAATTGGTTCCAGGACGACCATTGTATGTTGAAACCATCGTAAGTTGAGTAATTGGTTCCAAAGCCCAAAAATGTCATCTAAGATAAGAGAAAATGAAGATTTAAGAAAAATAAGCAGATAACTAAGACAAATCAAACATGTCCTTACATATAACAGTCAGGAATAGCTGCTAACTAGAACTAATCCAGCTATTTTACCAGAGAAGTGACCTTGATTGGTTGGATCTGAACCTGAGACATTGTATGTTGAGTCTAGTTTCAACTTATGATGGGTCGGAAAAGACCATTGTAGGTTGAAAATATTGTATCCTGAGGCCATTGTATCTTGAGGGACCACTGTATTGTGGACAGTTTGGGTTTTGAGGGTTTACTATGTAAAAGGAAAGCTGCGAGTGGTTTATCTCCTTGACATCTCAGCTGTGAGGGTACAGAGTGTAAGAGATGCCTTATTTGTAGATATTGATAAAACAGTTTATTCGAAAGGGAATATTTGGTATGAAGTGTTGCAAATTCAACAAGAGAGGAGTTAATACAGTATATAAGCAACCCCCATTGTGGATCCCACTTTCTATCCATGAAGATAGAGATACAACTGGCCAGCATTCCCAATCAGAAGAAGTCTGTCCTACTTCTGACAAAGCTGAAGTTGGTTTCTTATTCGTCCGTTCCTTACTTATTTCATTTGTAGATATTTGTATCATCCTCCACAACGTTCACCCAGTGTGCCATCGGGGAAATGTAGCGTCCCTGGCTAAAAGCACTTGTCCATGTGTCAGTCGAGTGGATCTTCCCAGTAACTGCATTGGTCAGGGCACGGGTTATGTTACGGGACACATGCTGGTGTAAGGCGGGGACGGCAAACCGGGAAAAATAGTGGCAGCTGGGTACTGAGTAACGAGGGACAGCCGCCGCCATCTGGCTATGAAAAGCCTCAGTGTCCACAAGCCTAAATGGCAACATTTCCAGGGCCAGCGATTTGGAAAGTTGCGCATTTAGAGCTATGGCCCGTGGGTGGCTGGGTATTTGTGCTTTTGTTCAAAAGCCTGGGGTATGGACATCTGTACGCTGCGCTGGGACACAGAAGTGGACGTGCTCGCTGATGATGATTGCGAAGGTCCAGGTGCAGGGCAGGAGGCATCTGGGCCTGCGTCTTGGACAGCACGTAACACAGGGGAAGAGGAGGCAGTGGTGTGACCCGCATACACCGATTGTGGATCCAGGCATTCGGCCCACCTATTAGGGTGCTTTGCTGCCATGTGACGGATGATGCTGGTGGGGGTCAGGTTGCTAGTGTTCACGTCCCTGCTCATTTTGGTACGGCACAGGTTACAAATGACAATTCTTTTATCGTCATCACTTTCCTCAAAAAAGCGCCAGATTGCGGAACACCTACCCCTTGGCAAGGGAGATTGCTGCAAGGGGGTGCTCAAGGGAACAGTTGTGGGCCTGTTTGGTGTGGCCTGCCTTCTCCCTTTTGCCACCCCACTGCCTCTTCCAGCCTGTTGCGGGGCTGCGGATCCCTCCCCCTCTGTACTGCTGTCATCGTCCACCACCTCCTCTTCCACTTCCTCACTCTGATCCCCCTCCTGTCATGTTGACCTAACAAGAACCTCACTTATTGACAACTGTGTCTCATCCTCATCATCAACCCCTTGGGACGCTAATTGCCCTTGACTTATTGGCAACTGTGTCTCATCCTCATCATCAACCTCTTGAGACACTAATTGCCGTTGACTTTTTATTATGTTTTCTTGGGTAAGAGAAGCAATGAAAAAATGGCAAATTGGTCATATTGACCCTTTGGGGTATTGGAAAATATTTTTATATTTTAATAGTACAGGCGTTTTAGGACCTGGTGATGCCCATGATGTTTATATTTTTTGTTATTTATGTATTTATTTTTTTATTCTACAGAAAGGGAGTGATGTAAACAGATTTTTTTTTTTTTAAGTTTTTAACTTTTTTAACCCCTTGGCGACAATGGGCGTACCGGTACGTCCTGGGCACGAGGTACTTAGTGCAACAGGGTGTACCGGTACGCCCTGCATGTAAACCCCCCCTGCTCAGTGCAGGGGGGGTTACATGCTGTAATGGGTGCTGTTTAAGACACCCAGCCACCCATAGTTAAGGCCTCGGGGGGTGCCGTGCACCCCCCATAAAGGCGATCGCTGTGAATGGCTGGTCTATTCAGACCAGCCATTCACAGCAGGCAAGGGGTACTCGGCGGGGATAGCGCTATTCTAGCGAATCCCCGCCGAGTGTCAGTATTTAGGGGGAGGTCAGGGTGTCCCCCCCGCCCCCCTGATTGGCTGTGGGCAGATGGGTGGGCGGGCGGGGGGGAGATTTGCAATGTGCGGGCGGCTGCCGCAAGTGCCGCCCGCAATGATTTCTCAGGATGGCCGAGCGTATGCAAGCAGAGTATCAGCATACAGCTGATACTCTGCTTGAAACTGCTGACATCGGTGCTAGCACCGATGTCAGCAGTTTAACCCCTTCCATGCCGCGGTCCGTAGGGACCGCTGTATGGAAGGGGTTAACAGGGAGGGAGCGCTCCCTTCCTCTCCCATCGGCGCTGCGGTGCGCTGGCAGCGCCGATGGTGTGGGCAGATGAGAGGGAGGAAGCTCCCTCTCCCTTCCATCGGGACGCTGCTCTGCTGTGGCAGCGTCCCGATGGTTACCATGGCAACCAGACGCTTTCGTCTGGCTTGCCATGGAAGCCTGTTCAAGCTCCTGCTAAAGGCAGGAGCTTGAACAGGCTATAAGAAAATACACTGCAGTACACTATACAGTGTACTGCAGTGTATTGTAAAATACCAGACCCACTGGTTCTTGAAGAACCAAGTGGATCTGAGTCAAGAAAGTGAAAAAAAAAAAAAAAAAAGTTAAAAAAATTGATTAAAAATAAAAAAACACACAATACATAAACATGTTAGGTATCGCCACATCCGTAATAACCCGCTCTATAAAAATATTACATGAGATGGCCCCCCAGGCGAATGCTGTAAAAAAAAAATAAAAAAAACTATGCCAAAATAGCCATTTTTTTCCCCTCTTCCCTCACAAAAAGTGTAATAGCAGGCGATCAAAAAGGCGTATTTACCCCAAAATGGTATCAATTCAACCGTCATCTTGTCCCGCAAAAACTGTACCCTACCTGAGACAATCGCCTGAAAACTGAAAAAAATATGGCTCTCTGAAAATGGCAACACAAAAAAAAATATTTTATTCTGTTTAAAATGCATCTAATGTGTAAAACTTTCCAACAATAAAAAAGTTGGACATATTGGGTATCGCTGCGTCCGTAACAACCTGCTCTATAAAAATATTACATGAGATGGCCCCCCAGGCGAATGCTGTAAAAAATTTTTTTTTAAAAACTATGCCAAAATAGCCATTTTTTCCCCTCTTCCCTCACAAAAAGTGTAATAGCAGGCGATCAAAAAGGCGTAATTACCCCAAAATGGTATCAATTCAACCGTCATCTTGTCCCGCAAAAACTGTACCCTACCTGAGACAATCGCCTGAAAACTGAAAAAAATATGGCTCTCTGAAAATGGCAACACAAAAAAAATATTTTATTCTGTTCAAAATGCATCTAATGTGTAAAACTTTCCAACATTAAAAAAGTTGGACATATTGGGTATCGCTGCGTCCGTAACAACCTGCTCTATAAAAATATTACATGAGATGGCCCCCCAGGCGAATTCTGTAAAAAAAATTAAAAAAAAAACTATGCCAAAATAGCCATTTTTTTCCCTCTTCCCTCACAAAAAGTGTAATAGTAGGCGATCAAAAAGGCGTATTTACCCCAAAATGGTACCAATGAAAACCTCACCTCATCCTGCAAAAAATGAGCCCCCACATAAGACAATAACTCAAAAAAATAAAAATCAATGGCTCCCGCAAACCACTCCATCAAAATCTGTGTTGTAAAATCCATATGGCGCTCCTTCTGTTCTGAGTCCTGCCATGTGCCCCCACAGCAGTTTACCACAACATATGGGGTGTTGCCGTATTCAGGAGAAAATGGGTAACAAATTATGGGGGGGCTTTTCTCCTGTTACCCCTTATGCAAATAAAAAAAATTGGGGCTAAAGCAACATTTTATTGGAAGAAAAAAAATGTTCATTTTCACAGCCAAGTGTTTCCAAATTCCGTAAAATGCTTAGGGGGTCAAAGTGGTCAGTACCCCCTTAATATATTCTTTGAAGGGTGTAGTTTCCAAAATGGGGTCACTTTATGAGGGTTTCCACTGTAGGGGTACGTCAGGGTCTCTCAATTACAAAATGGTGCCTAAAAACTATTCTAGCAAATTTTGCCTCCAAAATCCGTATGGCGCTCCTTTCCTTCTGACCACTGCCACAAACCCATAGAGATGTTTACCACCACATATGGGGTATTTCTGTAAACTGCAGAATCAGAGGAATGTATATTGAGGTTTAGTTTGCTGTTAACCCTTGCTGTGTTGCAAGAAAAAAAATGTTAACATGAATAATCTACGAAAAAAGTGAAATTTTGAAATTTCACCTCCATTTTCCATTAATTCTTGTGGAACACCTCAAGGGTTAACAAAGTTTGTAACAGCAGTTTTTTATAATTTGAGGGGTGTAGTTTCTAAAATGGGGTCATTTATGGTGGGTTTCATTATGTAAGCCCCTCAAAATCACTTTATATCTGCATTGGTGCTAAAAAAAAATGGTTTTGGAAAATTTGGTGAAAATTTGAAAAATGGCTTCTAAACTTCTAAGCCTCCTAACTTCCTAAAAAAGTAAAATGACGTTTACAAAATGATGCCAACATAAAGTAGACATATGGGGAATGTAAAATAATAACTATTTTTGGAGGTATTACGGTGTATTTTGAAAGTAGAGAAATTGAAATTTGGAAATTTGCAAATTTTTCAGAATTTTTGGTAAATTTGGGATTTTTTCATAAATAAGGGTGAAATATATTGACTCAAATTTATGACTGTTATGAAGTACAATGTGTCACGAGAAAACAATCTCAGAATGGCCTGGATAAGTAAAAGCGTTCCAAAGTTATTACCACATAAAGTGACACATGTCAGAATTAAAAAATTTGGCCCAGACATTAAGGCCAAAATGGGCTCTGTCCTCAAGGGGTTAATTTTGAAGCTTGTATTTGAGCCTATAAAATCCATTTTTTTTATTCTGAACAGAATTTGACATTTCTTATGTTGGCCTGCCACCTGCTGGCCCAAATAAGAATTTGATCTTCATTATCCTGGGTCTCTTTAGAGAGACCCAGCGTATTGAAACCAATTAACGGCATCCTCATTGGTCGCAGAGGATGCTGGTAAGAAGCTCTGAAGTGCGATGTTTCGGTTTTTTAACCCATTAGATTACATGATCTTGAAATATGCTTGATGTTTGAAACAGTGGAGACCCGCCGGCCATGTCGCCCACTGCTTGAGCGAGAGGGCACCATGTTTGCACTTCGCTCCAGCATCGTACATGTACGGCACTGGTAGCGAACGGGTTAAATGGTGCCATTACAAAGTTCAACTTGTCCGGCAATAATCAAGCCCTGATATGGCTGTGTGAACAGAAAAATTAAAAAAAAAGTTGTGGCTTCTAGAATTTAGGGAGTATAAAACGAAAAAAAAAAAAAAAAACCCTAGAAAATAGCAGCGTCAGGAAGGTGTTAAAGAGGCTCTGTCACCAGGTTTTAACCTATGTATTTTAATACATAGGTTAAAACCCCTTAAATTGCACTTTTTTAACATACCTGTATTGCAGAGTACAGCGCAGCGGTTGTGCTGAAAAAAGAACTTTAAACATTATGCTAATGAGCCTTCGGAGCACAGGGGGGGGCGGGCTCTTTCCTCCTGAGCACCGCTTCTTCACCGCCCCCCTCCCCCCCCGGGCCCGAGGCTCTCCTCCTTGTCTTTGGTAACGCCCCTTCTACAACAAGATTGACAGCGCTAGACCGTTTGGACTAGCGCTGAAATTCCGCGCCTGCGCAGTGCGATCGTGCCGGCGCGTGCGCAATAGCACTTGCAGTGCCGAACACTGCAAGTGCTTCCAACCTTGGTCACTTCCGGGTTCAGGGAAGTGACGGCGCGTGCGCACAAGGTTGGAAGCGCTTGCAGTGCTCGGCACTGCAAGCGCTATTGCGCAAGCGCCGGCGCGATCGCACTGCGCAGGCGCGGAATTTCAGCGCTAGGCCAAACGGTCTAGCGCTGTCAATCTTGTTGTAGAAGGGGCGTTACCAAAGACAAGGAGGAGAGCCTCGGGCCTGGGGGGGCAGTGAAGAAGCGGTGCTCAGGAGGAAAGAGCCCGCCCCCCGGTGCTCCGAAGGCTCATTAGCATAATGTTTAAAGTTCTTTTTTCAGCACAACCGCTGTGCTATACTCTGCAATACAGGTATGTTAAAAAAGTGCAATTTAAGGGGTTTTAACCTATGTATTAAAATACATAGGTTAAAACCTGGTGACAGAGTCTCTTTAAAAAGCTACTGTATGTTTAGTAACCTGTTGACTCATGGCCAATGCAAAAATTATTCTTTACCATGGATAACCCCTTTTTTTAAAAAATCAGTGTCGTAGAATGCACTACCCATCTAGTGCACACCGTGAATGGTTAGGAGCATTTGGCAATTGAGACATCAGATTTCCACTGTAAGAAGCCTTGTGCTCCAGATACTTATGAAGATATTTAGAGTAGTCCCCAGGAAAGTCATATATGATCCACTAACATTTCACTTTCTCTTTTCTTGTAGAGGTGAGACAAACAATGACTCAGTTTTGGGAAGAGCATTCACGAGATGCAACAGTAGAAGAGATGATGCTTGATTCAAGTGCTGAGCTCTTATCCAAACAAGAAAAACCAGAGATCATCTCGTTGTTGCCATGTTTAGATGGATTAAATGTCCTGGAGCTTGGAGCTGGGATTGGGTAAGAGCCATAAACAGTTTTCAGTGTAAAGGTGGCCATACATATTTGTCTAAAGTTGATCAAAATATATGATGTCGACCAAAAATGATTGTTCATCAGATGAACTTTAAAGGCTCTGAACCCGGACACAACCCGATCTGCACTCATTCACCATGTTCCCATTGACGTCACTAGCTCTAATGGGCAGTTTTGCGCACTAAAGACCGTCTATTAGTGCTAATAGACTAAACTGACTAAATGTCAGTTCAGAACAGCAGCTACGGTAATATACAAGTCTGATGATCTGTGCCGAAACTGATAGTAATTGAAAATAATCCAAATCTTACAGACACTGTACTGACCGTGTGAGAGACACCCTCCTCCCAATGCCGTTTTGCCCAGAGGCTTCTCCTGGGATGCGGGGTGTATGTGTATATACCTCAAGACCCCATTGAGTAGGGTTGAAACGTCGCACGGGAATAAAGATTCACAACTATAGTCAAGTTTGGAGTGCTGCCTCATCTTTTGCTATATATATATATATATACACTGAAGATCAAAATTGGAGAACAATTCATGAGCACTTGATTTTTTCAGAAATAATGCGATCTTCATTTGATTTTTTGTTAGGGGTATACCATGCCACTAGAACAGCGTTTAACAAAATAACCAAAGTACTTCAACAAAAAATCTTTATTTTGCAAAAAACACAATGATCAAAATTAGAGAACAGCAACGACTGTAACATAGTAACATAGTTTGTAAGGCCGAAAAAAGACATCTGTCCATCCAGTTCGGCCTGTTTTCCTACAAGTTGATCCAGAGGAAGGAAAAAAACCCTGTGAGGTAGAAGCCATTTTTCCTCACTTTAGGGGGAAAAATTCCTTCCCGACTCCAATCAGGCAATCAGAATTACTCCCTGGACCAACGACCCATCTCTAGTAACTATAACCTGTAATATTATTACCCTCCAGAAATACATCCAGGCCCTTCTTGAACTCTCTTAGTGAACTTACCATCACCACCTCCTCAGGCAGAGAGTTCCATAGTCTCACTGCTCTTACAGTAAAGAATCCTCTTCTATGTTTATGTACAAACCTTCTTTCCTCCACTGTAGCACAGAGAAAGATTACAACTAAATTTTCTGAAGGTTACAAGTCACCAGTCAGTAGGACGTGTACAGCCATCAGCACGTCTGCGGCCACAGGACATCACTAGTCCCTCACACTGCTCTGGTGGGATTTTGGTTCACTCTTCTTGCAGTTTCTTCCACAGTTCGGTGACTGTCATGGGTTTCTTGGCCATAACTTTGTCACAAAGGATTTTCCAGAGGTTTTCTATTGGGTTCAGATCAGGACTCTAAGGCTACTTTCACACGGACTTCCGGCCCCACACATGTCCCAGTACCATATACAGACATACATACATAAACACAAACACATACTTACTTACATACTCCAGGCAGGCAGGCAGGCTGCACGTCTTCACGCCCAGGAGGCGCGCAGCTATGACGATTCCCCACAGCGCCCTCTGCTGGGCGCTGTAGGGAATCGTCATAGCGGCGCGCCTCCTGGGCTTGAAGACGTGCGGCCTGCCTGCCTGGAGTATGTAAGTATGTATGTGTTTGTGTGTATGTATGTATGTATGTCTGTCTGTCTGTATGTATGTGGTGACGGATCCGTCCTGAACTCCATTGAAAGTCAATGGAGGGCGGATCCGTTTACCATTGTGGTCACACCAAACGGATCCGTCCCCATTGACTTGCATTGGGGGTCATTCCGGATCTGTCTTGGTGCGGATGCCTGGACAGCATGCTGCGGTTTGTTCTCCGGTCCAAAGACGGAACGGAATGCTTTCAGGAGCATTCCGTTGTCTTCAGTTCAGTTTTGTCCCCATTGACAATGAATGGGGACAAAACTGAAGCGTTTTTTTCCGGTATTGAGCCCCTATGACGGAACTCAATACCAGAATTAAAAAACGCTAGTGTGAAAGTAGCCTTAGCTGGCCATTTCATTGTTTCAATGTTTTCAGTTTCAAGGAACTCCTTTATCCGTTTTGCTGTGTGACAGGGGGCATTGTCATGCATGAAAATTGCTGGCTGATTGAGTGACAAACGCAAGGAAGGAACCACGTGTTGTTGAAGAAGGTTCTGATACAAACTTGCATTCACTCTGCCATGTAGCTGTATGAGAGGCCCAACTCCTGCTGCTGAAAACATTCCCCAAACCATGACATGTCCTCCTCCACCTTTCACTGACTTCTTTACACACTTTGGGTTCAGTCTTTTCCCAGTTTGTCGACCAACATAATGTTTCCCATCAGACCCAAATAAATTAAACTTGCTTTCATCACTAAAATGAACTCTGGAGCACTTTTCCTCTGTCCACACAACATGCTCCTCAGCCTTTTGATTCTTTCTGCTTATGAGAGGTTTGGTCACTGCAGAGTAGGCATTCAGTCCAAATGCTCTTAAACGTTGAGACACTGTATGACGAGACAGAACCTTACCCTGTTCAGTGCTGAACTGGCGAGCAATTCCAGCTGCAGTGTTGAACCGATTGCCCATGGAGATTCTCCACATTATCCTGTCCTCTTTTGCATTTGTCTTTCGTGGGCGACCAGCCTTCTTGGGGGACTTGAATGAGTTTGTGGTGTTATAAAGATGCAGTATTCTAGAAATAACAGACTTGGAACGACCAACTTTTCTTGCTATGGCTGATAGGGTCACCCCTTTGGCCTTCATCATGACAACCTGTTGACGGAGGGTTTCAGTCACTTTGGAACGGCTTTCCATCTTGCAAAGTCAGTGAAAACTGGAAAGTTGGGCTGCCAGTTAAATAGGGTTTGTCAGATAATTAAGGATATTAGCACCAGGTGCCATATTAACACCACCAACTTGCAGGTGTCTGAAAGTGTTCTCTAATTGTGATCAGTGTTCTTTTTCAAATACCTCATTTACGTTTTTATACTGTGCTTTAGAATATATGCAACTCATGAAATTTGTTTAAAATACTGCTCTTTAACGCCTGTTAGGATAAATTCACATAGGACTAAATAGTGACCTAGACATTTAGGAAATGGTGTGTTGTTCTCTAATTTTGATCTCCAGTGTATATACACACTAGTAGGCTGACCATGGGTATATTTCTACTATTTCATTTAATGTTTATGTGTGAGGTTAAAAGATATCCACAGTTTTCTCCATAACGGTGACCTCCACAGCAGCCCGCTCCATTAGCAATGACCTCCACAGTGCCCCACCCCGTCAACTGCGATCTTTACAGCCTCCCGCTCCCATAACATTGTTCTCCATAGCAGTCCATCCCCTTAAAACTGACCCTCCACAACACCCTGTCCCTTAAAATTGACCTTCACAGAAGCCCGCCGCCTTAACAGTGACCTCCACAGGGACCTTCCCCCTTAACAGTGACCTCCAAAATACGCCACCCCCTTAACTCTGACCTCCATCTGTACAAGATGGCACACTTTTTTGCCCCACAGTGGGGAAAATGGCAGTGTATCTTATAAAGCGAATACTAATGAGCGCCTTCATTATGGAAGCATTGCTAAATCTACCTGTACTCACCTCTCCCTGGTCGGCCTCTGGGCGCTGCTTTGCAAGTGTCCTGTCAGGTTACAGTGCAGCATGGGCCTGGAGAATACCAGGGAGTGGTGAGTGCAGTACAGACCAACAAACCTGCAGAGTAGCGGCAGAACAAGACAGGAGAGTTAATTTATTTTCTTTGATGGGGTTCTCATCTAAGATCTAAGATGATCTGAGCTCTGATGGGGTCTGACATAGCGGTATGATCTGAGGTCTGATGGGGGTCTGATATGGTGGGTCTGATCTGAGATTTAATATACGGGTCTGGTCTGAGGTTTGATGTGGGGGACTGATTTGAGGTCTGAGTCTGAGGTATTTTTTCTTATTTTCCTCCTTAAATGTGGGTGTGTAATAATATGGATTATCTATGCAGTTTTTTGTCATTGAAAATCATTATCTTCAATGGAGAATGTATTTATTTTAACTTTTACTAAAAATGTATTTAATTTTTTTAATACTATTAGGGGACTTTGACATGCAATCCTCTGTTCACTTCTTTAACCCTGTACTGTACTACTGCTGTGTGAAAACATCGGCACCCTGCGATCTCATTCATGGAGGTGCAAATGCCTAACAAAGGGAGCCCCCTCCTCTTGAAACTGCTTAGATGGTTTAATGGCCAGGGCTGGCACTTCTGCCTTTTAGTGAGCACCATAAAAAAGTGTTGTCACGGGGAGCCGGCGGCGTGCTTCCTCCGTGCAGCGCCGTCTCCCACTATTGAGCGGACTCCCACTGTTGTTCAGGAGTGAGGACAAGATGTGCAACCTCGTCTCCATGACAACAGGGGCAGGGAGGACCCGGAGCGCGTTCAGTCTCCTTGACGACAGGCAGGAGGAGCTTCAGCTAAGAATATGTGTGCTATAGGTCACGTGACGCTGGCCAGCACTTCCTGTTTCAGTTTTGGAGTTAGGTCATGTGACGCCACCTCGTCACATGATCTACCTGGCGCTCTATTTAAACAGGCAGCCTGCCAGCCACCTTGCTGACCCTCAGATATTGTGTTTGTGTTCTGTCTTTGTTTGTTGTATTCTCCTCTTGTTCCCCTTCCCTTTACGCCCCAGCACTTATTCAGGCTAGGGATTGCCGCCCAGTTACGCGCCGTTACCTAGGACGGGCCGTGTAAGTAGGCAGGGACAGAGGTTGGGGATCAAGTCAGGGCTCACTACCCCCCATACGTGACAGGTGTATTGGTGGTCACTAAGGGGTTAAGGGTGCTATTACACATGTTTATGTTAACGGCGACAAGTAAAGCTCTTAATTTACTGCTAATCGCCAGCTCTGCTTGGACTTCTCAGATTTCAAGGGCTATCTGCTGGCTCCAATGCCCATGTAATATTTGAATTGTTGGATATTGTTCATGGGTTGTGATTTGTTACCAAAGAGAAACAACGGAATTTGTGACTCAGGACTTGCAATGAGATGCAGAACTTTCTTTTTTAAGGCTTTTCATTTGTCTCAATATTTTCCCAAGTCGTTTTACAGGACACCTGGCCAAGTTGGCAAGCCAAGTAACAGCGGTGGACTTCATGCAGAACTTCATTGACAAGAATCGTGAAGACAATGGTCATCGTGGAAACATTACCTTTTTACAAGCTGATGTCACTGTTTTGGACTTTCCTAATGAGAGGTAAGCTGTAACATGAAATAAATACAGCATCATCCAACTGATGAACATAAAGGAAATGTCATATTATGAAGCACAACCGTGTAACCCGTTCCCTTTCTCCTCAGTTATGACTTTATCTTCTCAAATTGGCTCTTCATGTACCTGACTGATGTAGAATTAGCAGCCCTGACACAAAAGATGTTGGGATGGCTTAGACCTGGTGGCTATCTCTTTTTCAGAGAGTCCTGCTTTTATCAGTCAGGTGAGTATGTTTTATCATTGGTTACTGTAAATGATTGCTGTAAAATCAGATCTCCAGTAATCTCCCTTAACCGTCTCCTTGCCAAGGAATATCTCATAAGGTTGAGGTCACAATACGTCCTTGCAAGGTGACAGTTCAAGTTCTACATATCAAGGTGATGCGTAGCCAAGAACGTATCTCATGTAACAACTATAGATGCAAGCCAGGTCTTATTTTAACCCATTCCAGACACAGTCAGTTTCCCCTTTCTGACCTGTTATTTTGTGTGGAATGCTTTTATGTATCCAAGTGATTTTGAGACATTTTCATGTTAGTGGTAAATTTGGATCAAAAATCTAAATTTTGCGAAAAATTTGCAGTTTTCTAAATTTGAATTTCTCTGCTTTTAAGACATAGTGATACCCCACAAAATAGTTAGTAAAATTCATGATACTTTGTGTTGGAAGTTAGAAAGCTTAGAATTTTAGAAGCAGTTTTTCAAATTTTCAAGAAAATTTCCAAAAAAGACTTTATGCTCCAGTTCAGTTCTGAAGTTACTTTGAGGGGCTTACATAATATAAACCACTATTCAAAACTGAATTTAGAAACGTTGTTAAGCCTCTAGGTATTCCAAAGGAATTAAAGTAAAAGGAAATTAAAACATTTCATTTTTTTTGCAAAATTTCCATTATAATGATTTTTTTCTCATAGCATGGCAAGTGTTAAAGGGGTTCTACAGTTCTGTAAACCTGATGATCTATTCCCTGCGGGGAGGTACTGGCATTCACTGTAATGGCTACTGGCATTACACTGATTGGCTGACCAGGAATGCCTATATAGCACCCGATGACATGTGACCCGGCTCAGTGTGAGTCAGGGAGAGCTGCTGCAAGGAGGGATAGAAATTGGCTAGGCAGGGCTACTTTTTCTATTTTATCTATTATATCTGGCTGCATTATAACGTTTCTGTGTCCTATATACCTGACATCCGGTGTCATTTTTTCTGCTGCTAATCAAGGCAACATTACCTGGGTTCGTCTGCTGTTTAACGTTTGTGTATCCTAAATATATCTCACATTCGGTGTAATTTTTCTGCTCGTACACTTAAAAAAAAAAATCTGCTGTGACAAACTTGCATATATACCATTTCATATGCGCAAGGCAAGCAGTAAGGGACAGGGAAGTGGATGTGCTGCTGATGGTGCACGCAGAGGCCATGGCTCTGGGCGAGGTGAAACTGTGCCTGCTGGCAGAGCACAAGAAACAAAGTCATCCAGAACTCCTAGCTTCATGTCCCAGTTTGCAGGGTGGCGCAAGACACCATTCTTGACGCCACAGCAGTGCGGCCAGGTAGTCGGTTGGATTGCAGCAGATAATGCTTCCAGTCGATTAAGCACTACCCTCTCTTCCACAAAGTCCAGTCTCAGTAGTCAAGAGTCTGGTCAACCAAATCCTCCCCCTGATCCTACTTCCTCCCACCATGCAGAGTCTGGGCAAACAAGTGATCCCACACTCGGATATTCCGAGGAACTTTTTTCATCACCGTTCCTTGGCTTGGCAATATTTGGCAAAATTTGGCACAAATGTACATCAGGTGTCGGGGAACGTTTTAGAACAGTTTTCAGCTCTCCAGGACGTACCATTCCTGAGATATTCCCAAAAAATGCATTAGCCAGTAGTAGGCTGGTCACATGACCTTTATCAGCCAATAGAAGCTCACAGGCACACACCAGGTTTCTATGACAACCTAGCCAGTTCACTGCTGTAGGTCTGCATTAAAGAGGTTACCATAAATATAACTTATGTTTTAGACTAATTCATCATCAATCATTACCTCATATAATTTAAATTTCACATATTTACTGTTCAGTAGTAGTAAAAGATGTATTCTTCCACTGCTACCCACCTTCCTCCTAAATTACTATGTCATCGACCTGTAATTCAGGCCACCGTCAAAAGAAGGACTTAAAAGCCCCACCCCCAGATCCCACTAAGTCACACCCTTGACTTAGTCAGGCCACGCCCCTTCCATGCCGCATTTGACCGGGATTAAAAATATAGGTAAAAATCAACTTCTTTCAGCTGCAGGGGTGGTGGGAGGGTGACTTTCTCCCTGCAGCTAATGCTCAGACTGCACAGTGCTGCTGCTGAGAGTGAGGTCACTGTTAAAGGGGCGGGGCGCTGTAGAGGTCACTGTTAAAGGGGCGGGCCGCTGTAGAGGTCACTGTTAAAGGGGAGGGCCGCTGTAGAGGTCACTGTTAAAGGGGCGGGTCGCTGTAGAGGTCACTGTTAAAGGGGCTGGCCGCTGTAGAGGTCACTGTTAAAGGGGCTGGCCGCTGTAGAGGTCACTGTTAAAGGGGCTGGCCGCTGTAGAGGTCACTGTTAAAGGGGCGGGCTGCTGTAGAGGTCACTGTTAAAGGGGCGGGCACTGTAGAGGTCACTGTCGATATCTTTTAAGGACACACACACAAACAGTAAATGAAATAAATCAAATATACCCGGGCGAAGCCGGGTCCTTCAGCTAGTATATGTATATAATAGTAATAGTGGTGACTTTGATCTTCCAGAGAAGTATATATATATATATATATATATTATCTTTCAAATGAGCATGGTATTGTCTTTGCAATGAGCTTATCACGATAATATGCTCTATTATTGTACTTATAGTATAAGAATCATCTCAAGTATAATGTGTACAATTGTAACGTTACCCCTTCTTGGGACGGTCAGCTCAGCAGCAGGCACGCACACATAGTGGCGTAATAGTCGGACAACATCGTTCCCAGCAGCGACTTTGGAGTCCAAGAGGCATCCAGACATGCTCCCATGCTGTTCCCAAACCATTTCAGTGGTGTTTCCACCATTTTCTGACCTTTCCCTATGAACCAGACATCCTCCCCTCTTCAGAGCAGGGGGTGCCTGGTTTAGTGCTCGGGTTCTCCCATTGACTTCTATTGTGCTTGGCCGAGCACTCAAGCACCGCCTAGTGTTCGACCCGAGCACTACGGTGCTCGATCATCACTACTCCCCACCTCTCGTATCGTCACTTCCATTGTATGTCGAGTAAGCGGTGTAGGAGGAGAATGTGACTGACGATTTACACTCCCCTGGCTTCCGATTGGTACTTCAGATGGATAAGCCCACTAAATGGGCAGGACTTTCTGTTTAAAAGGAAGGAAAGCACACTCTCCTATTGCCACTGTCATTGCTTCTTATACAGTCTACCATGCTATTCCCTGATGAGCTACGTAATATGGCGAAACGTGTTGGAGAAGAAGGGAAAAAGTGTAGGAGAGGGTCAACTAGCCTAGGTCTGAGGTTCCAGTTGGTTGCGGGTCGCTCTTTTCAGGGCAGGTGCTCCGACTACAGTCACATTAGCTATCTCCCCATTGCAAGTCTAGAGCCCAAAAGGGAAAGAAACCACTGGCATTTAGACTAGGGAGCACTCAGTATTCAGCAGTCTACTATGCAGGGACGGATTGGCCATAGACCTTACAGGGAAATTTCCCGGTGGGCCGATGCCCAGGGGGCCGCCTGAGCCCTCCTCATGGCCGGCCAGTGGAAGTTTTTGGGGATGTATTTTGTGATGGACTGTGGTATTTGGCTCTGTTGGGTTGGTATAATGTGCCACAATATGGTATTGCTGGCCCTGCCTTCCATCAATTTGGACCCAATTACAAAACGTGGCCACTTTTCATATTTTTTCCAGGGCCACTTTACGTTCCCAGTCCGCCCCTGCTACTATGTCATACAACTTTGATATAGTGTACGGAGCTGAACTATTCTATTTCCACCTGTTATAAATGATTTGGCATTATTAGCCTACAGATCCTGTTTATTAGTATATTAGATCACCTTTGACACATTATTGTATGAGCAACTTATATTAAAAGTTAAGTTTTATTTGATGAGAGGTCCCAGCTACTTAAAGGGGTTATCCCACAAATAATGTAAAAATGAAAATCATGCATCATATAGCCCATGACAATACCTTTCTAACAAAGCTAGAACCAGCCCTGTACCTCACATGGATCCAGAGATTAAAATGTTACTTTAATCTTAAAGGGGTGGTCCCACGGAAAATATTCTACAGTTTTCAAACCAGCACCTGGACCTAAATACTTTTGCAATTGCATGTAATTAAAAATTTGTATAGCTACTGAATTATTCAGTAAGTTGTATCTTTATAGTGCCACTTAATTTCTTATTTCTTTGACCTGCTCACTGAGTTGGTCGCACATGCTCAGTTTCATCTTTCAACTGCCTCCTGAGCTGTGATAGGGAGAGCATAGACACGTCCCCTGAGCTGTGATAGGGAGAGCATGGACACGCCTCCAGAGCTGTGATAGGGAGAGCATGGACACGCCCCCTTAGCTGCAGCAAAAAAAAGACACTCCCCCTGAGCTGTCATCTTGATATAAATCTAGCAGAGCAATGAATGTGGAGATCCATGTGAGGTACAGGGCTGGTTCTAGGTTTATTAGAAAGGTATTGTCATGGACTATATGATGTCTGATTTTCATTTTTTACATTATTCATGGGATAACCCCTTTAAGTGACATTTTTGGTAATTTAGAGATGAGGATTATTAGATAACCGGTACAAAGTACGAATCATGCAGCATGATAGTTAACCTTTAGTGACTGGAAAAACTGAATATTTTTAACAAAGACCAATTGAAAAAATGATTTCTAGTCCAAAATGATTATGAACAGAATAATGCCTTTATGATAATAATTATTTGCTGTGCAAACATTAATGGATATGATTTGTTTGATTTCAGGGGATTCCGAACGAACATTTAACCCCACGGTTTACCGTACACCTGCTCAGTATAATCACCTTCTTACATCAGTCACCTCAAAGTCTGGAGACAATGGTTTTGATATTGTGATGTCAAAGTCTGTGCAGACATATATAAAGGTGAGACAGCAGCATCCACTTTTACTTATGCCTATTCCAGTGGTCACACAGCCAATAAATAGTCAGATCAGTGATCGATTTAGCCAATATCCTAACCACACCTGAATGTTGCTGCTGAATGCCTGTTTTCCATTCTGACCTGTCTGCATACAAAGCTTCATAAAAGAGTAGAGTAATAGTTGACATTGGTTACTGAGGATGGACTGTGAGAATCTAGTCACCTATTAGGTAGGTTAAAGGGGTTCTCTAGTAATTAAGAAAATAAAAATACTTAAAGGGAACCTGTCATCTCCGAAACACCCCCTGAACTAGAGTAAGCGTTGTATAGTGTAAGTGATGCTGAATCCAAATATGTAAGTTTTATCTTCATACTCACTTCCATTCCGACGCTGTGCTCCCACAAACCTGCAGTAAAATGCACTCAGTGGACTCCAGTGCTCACTCACATAATGGAGAGGACTCAAAGAAGAGTCCTGTCAATGTATTTTACTGCTGGTTTGTGGGAGCACAGCGATGGAATGGAAGTGAGTATGAAGATAAAACTTACATATTCGGATTCAGTATCACTTACACTATACAACACTTACTCTAGTTCAGGGGGTGTTTTGGAGATGACAGGTTCCCTTTAAATATTACTTCACATCCTGTATTGTGCTGCATTGAACTGTCAACGTCTTACAGTGTACCAATGCACCCAGCCTGTGTAAGGCATCAACGCTGCCATATCAACCATTGGCCCACTGTCACCACAGTGCGGGGGGCTTACGGAGTCAGATGGAGCGCTGACTGCGGCATGTGAAGGGTTAATCCGCCAGCTTTGGATCCAACAAACTGTTAAAAGAGGAGAGAAAACTCTCATGGGGCATTCAGGAAGTAACACAAGAAGAAAGCCCCCCCACCCCTAGTTGCAAACCCACTTCTCCAACCCCAACCGCTCTCCTGTCCTACAGGTCGAAGAACCCTTCTTCTGCCATTTACTTTTCCACTTTTTGTCCACATCCGCTAATACCGATGATATGGCATCAGGAATATCCCGCTCCTCCTCTCTCTTTATCTTTCTAACTTTTCTTGGACATGATGCGGTTTTTTTTCCGTTTTGATTTCACACAACCACATCCTAACAGAACGGCTGCATCCTGATGTGCAAAATCAAAACGGATCCTTTTAATTCTGATATTGAGATTCTCTGCTGGATCTCAGTACTGGAATTAACAACTCAAGTGTGAACGTAGGCTAACAGGGATTGTGTCAGCAGTTGAACTAGATGCACGTTGCAATATTTTAGACTGCCCTTTAATACTGAGGCACAGTAATTCTATATATAGACTAACAGATTAACTGGGATTGTGGCAGCAGGTGAACAAGATGCACAGGTCGATTACACTCAACCTGCACTGTCCCTGCAGTCTCCCTACATTGTCTACAAACTCCACCTACCATCTCCCTACACTGTCCCTGCACTCTCCCTACCCAATATTCTACAATGTAAAGCTTTCTGCAACACTGTCCCTTGTGTATAAGCGCTTGTCACATCTCTCACTAAGCTCAGCACACAGTGAAATGGCGGAGACTGTGCAGGATGAGGCTTTTTATAGAGCTGAGACATCACAGGGGATGGCTATCTGCTGATTGGCTAGCTGCATGGTATTATGGGTCATATCGCATTCTCGGGCTTCTTACTTTCACTTTGTAACACATGCATTAGCCATTTTAGAAAAAAACTGTATTTGCTACCATGAAGCTCAAGGAAATTAGGCTTTACAGCAAATCACATTTTTCCTAAACTTACCCTTAGATATGTTTGTCCTGCTCTCCACAACCAGCTCCTATCTACTGCTGTTATCAGTTTAGCATGGCCAAAGCTGCCTTTAATGGGGAGTTTAATATTGATGCCTATCTTCAGGATAGGTAATCAGTATCTGATTGGTGGGGGTCCACCACCTGGCAACCCCTGCTGATCAGCTGTTTTAAGAGGCCGTGGTGGTCCCGTAAGCACTGCAGCCTTCTCACAGCTTACCACCTCAGAGCTGCACATTGTATAGTGGCTGTGCTTGGTACTGCAGCCCAGGTCTATTCAGGTGAGACTGAGCTGTGCCTAGGCCATATGACTGATGAACGTGAACTGACTGACCTAGGAAGAACCTGCAGCATTCATCGGAGTGCCACTCTCTTGGTGGCGGTGCTGGAAGATAGACCTCCATTGATCAAGTATTGATGACTGATCCTGAGGAGAAGTCATTAAGGGCTCATGCACACAACCGTATGTATTTTGTGGTCCGCAAAAAACGGATCTGCAAAAAATACGGATAACGTCCGTGTGCATTCGCATTTATTGAAAAGGAACAGATGGCCTCTAATAGAACAGTACTATCCTTGTCTGTAAGGCAGACAATAATAGGACATGTTGTATAATGTATACAAAAATGGAATACACACAGAGTAACTTCCGTTTTTTTGCGGACCCATTGAAATGAATGGTTATGCATACAGTTCGCAATAAAAGGGAACGGACACGGAAATAAAATACGTTCGTGTGCATGAGCCCTAGTATTGAATTCTTGGAAAACCCCAGGGAGGGAGTGATCAACTGTGTTGAAGGCAGAGAACAGGTCTAGAAGGCTGAGCACAGAGTCATGTCAATTGGAATTAGAGGTTAGGAGATCATTAGTGACTTTAGTTAAATTGAGTCTGTGACCTCTTTTTCACCAATATATCTAAGAGCACTGTATCACAGAAGATTGCAGACACATCCCAGACATACCTGTGTGCACTTTGCGTCTGTATTCCATATCCAGGAAAAGCACTTTTATTCTGCTGGAAAACAGCTCCCGAGTGCCCAGCTCTGCTGCTGCAAGTGCCCAAAGCAAACCAGACTGAAGAGGGGAGGGCTGCTTTAGCTGCTAATATCTTGGGATTGGTACGAGCTAGAAATATGGGCCTGACCATGTTTGAAAGCTGGCATTCCAACCTTTCAAACAATACCAGAATCACAGCATTATATCCACTATATCATAAGATATAGCCGTTAGAAATCGAGTCAGGAGTGAAAGCTGTTTTTACTTTCACTTTCAGCTGGTTTTCAGCAGAATAAAAGTGCTTTTCCTGGACATGGAATACAGACACACAGTGCACACAGGTATGCTTGGAATGTGTCTGCAATCTTTTGTGGTACAGTGCTCTTAGATATATTGGTGAAAATTATGTGACAGACTCCCTTTAAGGTGATGTCCGTGTTCCCTTATTCCAGAATCCCCTCCATGTAGCCATATTAGAGGCTGTTGCTTTTTTATTTCTGCATAGCAACATATTTGGCTCTTATCCTTTCACACCTCTTACATCTCTCGAATGTTCCACAGATAAAGAAGAATCAAAACCAAGTTTGCTGGATGTTGCAGAAGGTCCCACGGGATGCTGACGGGCACCAGGGTTATGTGACATTCCAGCAGTTCCTTGACAACCAGCAGTATTCTCGGAAAGGAATACTCAGATATGAGAAGATATTTGGGGATGGCTTTGTGAGCACTGGAGGGCTGGAAACCACTAAGGTAAGAATTGTACATAAGGAAGAAATCCATCGGCAAAGGTTTAAATCCCGGAATAATCTCTCGGCACTCATTTAAACTTATTTATATCACTTTAAGGGCTCATTCACACGACCGTATTTTCTTTCCGTTTCCGTTCCGTTTTGCGGACCGTATGCGGAACCATTCATTTCAATGGGTCCACAAAAAATAAATGGAAGGTACTCCGTGTGCATTCCGTTTCCATATGTCCGTTTTTCCATTCCGCAAAAAAATAGAACATGTCCTATTTTATTGTTCGCATTACGGACAAGGATAGTACTGTTCTATTAGAGGCCAGCTGTTCCGTTCCGCAAAATATGGAATGCACACGGATGTCATCGTATTTTTTGGGGATCCGTTTTTGCGGACCCCCAGTATACGTCTTTTTTACTGGATTCTGTAGGATACAAGAACGTTGTGTGCTGTGTTTTTGTATTCCTTTTTTCCTAACGTATACATCAAATGGAGGCATAAAACGTGATGTGAACCCACCCTAAGTTCATCAAGTTCAACCAAGGGATGGGACGCAGAAAGGATTTTTCTGTAGATCTGCCTTGATTAGATTGTATATGTATGGACCTCATGTACCAATATTGTCCATAATATGCAGCATTGCCCTGTGAAGGATGTTTTTGATTTCAGAAATCCCTGGTTGCTATGGGCTTTGTTCATTGATTTGTTATCCTGACCAACTTTGCATATATAGCAACTTCGATCCATTCGTGATGGGCTTTGCTACTTTTGATTTTATTCACCTGAGCTTGCTGACTCCCCTCTTTGAGGGAGGTGACCCTATGGGCAAACATGCTATAAGGCTCTATTCACGCGTCCGTATGTGTTTTCCGTTCCGTATATTGCAGATCGGCAAAAAAAAACGGATGACGTTCCGTATGTCATCCGTGTTTCCGTTTTTTTGCAGATCCATTGTAACAATGCCTATCCTTGTCAGCAAAACAGACAAGAATAGGACATGTTCTATCTTTTTTGTAGAACAGAAATACGGACATACGGAAACGGAATGCATAAGTTTTTTTTCTCTGACCCATTGAAATGAATTTTTCTGCATACGGTCCGCAAAAAAAACGGAACGGACGCGGAAACAAAATACGGACTGTGTGAATGAAGCCTAAAGGTGTATTCAGGCTTGAGTTTGTATGCCATAAGGAGGGATGAAGTGTTAGGGCTCATGCACATGAACGTATTTTCTTTCCGTGTCCGTTCCGTTTTTTTTTTTGTGGACTGTATGCGGAACCATTCATTTCAATGGGTCCACAAAAAAACGGAAGTTACTCCGTGTGCATTCCGTTTCCGTATTTCCGTTCCGCAAAAAAATAGAACATGTCCTATTATTGTCCGCATTATGGACAAGGATAGTACTGTTCTATTAGGCCCCATTCACACGACCGTTCTGTTTTTTTGCGGACCGTATGCGGAACCATTCATTTCAATGGGTCCGCAAAAAAAACGGAAGGTCTTGCGTGTGCATTCCGTTTCCGTATGTCCGTATTTCCGTTCCGCAAGATTATGAGTCTTGTCCTATTATTGTCCGCATCACGGACAAGGATAGGACTGTTCTATTAGGGGCCAGCTGTTCCGTTCCGCAAAATACGGAATGCACACGGATGTCATCCATATTTTTGCGGATCCGTTTTTTCATACGGTCGTGACTGTGCACGAGGCCTTACATGAATGCTGAGTAGAGATGAGCGAGCAGTGCTCGTTACGAGCACTGTAACGCTCGGGTCCTGTGTGAAATGCCCGCAGGCATTGCGGATCCGTCCTCAGCTGCATGTAAGTCAATGAGGACGGATCGTTTGGTATGACACTCATACCAAACGGTTCCGTCCTCACCCGTCTTAAAGTCAGTGGGGACGGAACCGTTTGGTGTGAGTGTCATACCAAACGATCCGTCCTCATTGACTTACATGCAGCTGAGGACGGATCCGCAATGCCTGCGGGCATTTCACACAGGACCCGAGCGTTACAGTGCTCGTAACGAGCACTGCTCGCTCATCTCTAATGCTGAGGGATTATTCTGGGATTGAACTTTTTGCTGAGTGAACTGAGCTGACACAGGTGTGTCTGGTTTCCTTCTGAGCACCGTGTGAACTGAGGAGGTGTGGCAGGACGTGGGTGAGCAACACATCAGTTTTATTTTTCTTTGACATGATGAAGAATGCCAGGGACAAGTTATGGCATAACACATAGTGTCCCTAAGAAAAATAAAGAAATATTCCCTTTTCTGCAAAAAACTGTGTGTTTCACTTGCAGGAGTTTATTGCCATGCTAAAGCTTGTTCCTGGTCAGCGAGTCATTGATGTGGGCTGTGGCATTGGAGGAGGAGACTTCTATATGGCTAAGGTAGGGCTACAGTGCCTTATAAATGAACCTAAATAACATTTCTTATAAGGGTGATGGCACACAGTGCAGTTTTGACATGAAGTTAGGATGCAGTTTTTTATTGTAGCAAGCTGAAATTAATTAAATCATTACCACTAGAGATGAGCGAATCTATTCGCCGCTTCATAGATTCGATACGAATCTTGAAAATTTTCCACTGCAAAGCGAATCCGGATTTTTTTTTTTTTTACCCTTTTTTTTTTTTTTTTCTATTTCGTCATTTGCCATATGGGGAAATTTTTTTTTTTTTATAATTTGGCCGTTTTTGCATCTAGTGATACCCATGATGTGTATTTATTTTTGGGAAAAGTGGGTGTTGTAGGGAATATTAATTATTAAAGGGGTTCTGTAGTTTTTTCAAACTGATGATCTATCCTGGATAGATCATCAGCATCTGATCAGCGGGGGTCCGACACCTGGGACCCCTGCCGATCAGCTGTTTGAGAAGGCAGTGGCGCTGCAGGAGCGCCGCAGCCTTCTCTGTGTTTACCGCAAGCCCAGTGACGTCACGACTACTATCACTGGCCTGGGCGCGGCTAAGCTCCATTCATGTGAACAGAGCTTAGCCCCGCCCAGGCCAGTGATACTAGTCGTGACGTCACTGGCCTGCGGTAAACACAGAGAAGGCCGCAGAGCTCCTGCAGCGCCGCTGCCTTCTCAAACAGCTGATCGGCAGGGGTCCCAGGTGTCGGACCCCCGCCGATCAGATGCTGATGATCTATCCAAAGGATAGATCATCAGTTTGAAAAAACTACAGAACCCCTTTAATATTTTGGGTAATATCAATAATTAATATTCATAAATAGGCGTAGGCCGGCTATTGCTAGCTCCACCTATTTATTCCCTTTATTACACTTGTACTGTACTATCGTGGCAACTATAAAAAGACAGTAAACTGTATTTAAATAATAAAATATTTATTATACAATACTACACATATACAGTCTAATTATTTAGACTATATATATATATATATATATATATATATATATATATATATACACACATACACACATATAGTTGCACAATAATACACCTCAGTATAAAAGCTAGCTACACTACACAAACCCACATAGAAATTCCACCCTTAAAACTAGCTATGCACATACACTCACACAGAAATACATGTAATTACAGCAGTACCCTCCCAAGCCTACTACTAGCTGTCCCTAAAAGGGTTTACTTACAATACAGGGGTTATGGGGGAAACAAGGAATGAAAGGGGTTAAATGCAGTAATAAAGGCACTGGAGGGGTCAGGAGTTTGGGGGTAATAAGGGGTAACAGGGGGTTCCGGAGGTACTTAGCCAGTCTCTGTTTCCGGAGGGGCTGCTTGGCTCCATGTATGTTGTCCTTCCTCTGTGGTGATGAGTCCCCTCTCCTTGTGGTCATGAAAGCTCTCCCGCTTGTAGTAATGAAAGCTCTCTTTATCCCTCATAAGTAGGGGGGGGAGGTGTCTGGCCATGGGGCAGAGATGTGGATGGCCCATGCTATAAAAACAGGTTTAGCATGTCACCAACTGCTTGTTTGGGGTCTGCACAAAGGGGGCCTAGATACCGACCTTTACAATGCAAGCAATGGAGGCCAACACCCGTGTTCATAGCACCCGGACACTGGGGGTCAGTTTATACATATAGATATATGTACAGTCATGGCCAAAAGTTTTGAGAATGATACAAATATTAATTTTTACAAAGTCTACTGCTTCAGTTTTTATAATGGCAATTTGCATATACTCCAGAATGTTATAAAGAGTGATCAGCTTAACAGCAATTACTTACAAAGTCAATATTTGCCTAGAAAATGAACTTTATCCCCCAAAACACATTTCAACATCATTGCAGCCCTGCCTTAAAAGTACCAGCTAACATCGTTTCAGTGATTGCTCCATTAACACAGGTGTGGATGTGGATGAGGACAGGGCTGGAGATCAATCTGTCATGATTAAGTAAGAATGACACCACTGGACACTTTAAAAAGAGGCTGGTGCTTGGCATCATTGTTTCTCTTCTGTTAACCATGGTTATCTCTAAAGAAACACGTGCAGTCATCATTGCACTGCACAAAAATGGCCTAACAGGGAAGAGTATCGCAGCTAGAAAGATTGCACCTCAGTCAACAATCTATCGCATCATCAAGAACGTCAAGGAGAGAGGTTCCATTGTTGCCAAAAAGGCTCCAGGGCGCCCAAGAAAGACCAGCAAGCGCCAGGACCGTCTCTTAAAAGTGTTTCAGCTGCGGGATCGGGCTACCAGCAGTGCAGAGCTTGCTCAGGAATGGCAGCAGGCAGGTGTGAGTGCATCTGCACGCACTGTGAGGCGGAAACTCTTGGAGCAAGGCCTGGTCTCAAGGAGGGCAGCAAAGAAGCCACTTCTCTCCAGAAAAAACATCAGGGACAGACTGATATTCTGCAAAAGGTACAGGGAGTGGACTGCTGAGGACTGGGGGAAAGTCATTTTCTCTGATGAATCCCCTTTTCGATTGTTTGGGACATCTGGAAAACAGCTTATTCGGAGAAGATGAGGTGAGCGCTACCACCAGTCTTGTCTCATGCCAACTGTAAAGCATCCTGAAACCATTCATGTGTGGGGTTGCTTCTCAGCCAAGGGAATCGGCTCTCTCACAGTCTTGCCTAAAAACACAGCCATGAATAAAGAATGGTACCAGAATGTCCTCCGAGAGCAACTTCTCCCAACCGTCCAAGAGCAGTTTGGCGATCAACAATGCCTTTTCCAGCATGATGGAGCACCTTGCCATAAAGCAAAGGTGATAACTAAATGGCTCAGGGAACAAAACATAGAGATTTTGGGTCCATGGCCTGGAAACTCCCCAGATCTTAATCCCATTGAGAACTTGTGGTCAATCATCAAGAGACGGGTGGACAAACAAAAACCTACAAATTCTGACAAAATGCAAGCATTGATTGTGCAAGAATGGACTGCTATCAGTCAGGATTTGGTCCAGAAGTTGATTGAGAGCATGCCAGGGAGAATTGCAGAGGTCCTGAAGAAGAAGGGTCAACACTGCAAATATTGACTTGCTGCATTAACTCATTCTAACTGTCAATATAAGCTTTTGTTACTCATAATATGATTGCAATTATATTTCTGTATGTGATAAAAACATCTGACAAACACACATAAAACCCAGAGGGCAGCAGATCATGTGAAAATAGAAGATTTGTGTCATTCTCAAAACTTTTGGCCATGACTGTATATAAATTCTGGGGGCATATATACATGTATCTATATGTATTAGGAGCAGTGGGGGACATTTATGAACTGGGGACACATATTATATCTAGGGGGCATAATTTTCGGCCATTTTATATACAGGGGCAAATATTCAAATACCCATAGATATATATATATATATATGCCTAATATGCCTAATTAGTCATGCATGCATATACACATATACATATCAGCACTTCCTACTACAGTGGGTGATTAGAATTTTTTTTTTACACTTTTTTTTTTTTTTTTTAATGGTTCCGATAGGTAACTAACTATAACAATCAATCATTAGATTTAGCAATAGACTCATTTGCATTGGAGTCTATGAGAAATGTACTAGTCTCCCTACAGGCAGGGGCGCCATAGGAAACACTATACATCAGCCTCCTGTCATTCTAAAAGACAGGGGCTGCTGCATACAAGCTCAAGCTCCTCTGATTGTTGTCAGAGGGAGTCGGAGCATACCTGGAAGCGTGCACTTCAGGGTTTGCATGTGGTCAGGATTGATCACACCATCTGAAGTGTTAAACGTTGCGGACATGAGCTGCGGGTGTCTGTTGTATGAAACACAGACACCCAAGACACAAGATGCGAAGCTATCTTATGATAACAGGCCAGAAGGGGGAAGAGACTACACACCAATTTAAGGATAGTAAAATATATACTTTATTTTTTACCTGATAAGACACACTTTTTTGCCCCAAAGTGGGGGAAAAATGTGTCTTATCAGGTAAAAACTGCATCTTAGGCCCCTTTCACACGAGCGTCACGGATTAGGTCAGGATGTGTTCAGGGTGCGTTCAGGAAAACTCGCACCATTTTGCAAGCAAGTTCAGTCAGTTTTGTCTGCAATTGCGTTCAGTTGTTCAGTTTTTTCCGCGCGGGTGCAATGCATTTTGATGCGTTTTTCACGCGCGTGATAAAAAACTGAAGGTTTACAAACAACATCTCTTAGCAACCATCAGTGAAAAACGCATTGCATCCGCACTTGCTTCAGGGTGCAATGCGTTTTTCACTGAAGCCCCATTCACTTCTATGGGGCCAGGGCTGCGTGAAAAACGCAGAATATAGAACATGCTGCGTTTTTCACGCAACGCAGAACTGATGCGTGAAAAAAAAACGCTCATGTACACAGACCCATAGAAATGAATGGGTCAGGATTCACTGCGGGTGCTATGCGTTCACGTCACGCATTGCACCCGCGCAGAAAACTCGCTCGTGTGAAAGGGGCCTTATAGGCCCCTCGCTTGTGTGAAAGGGGCCTTATAGGGTGAATACTAATGAGCGCTTCCATTATGAAAGAGGGCCAGGAAGTGGTAAAGGCTCTTTACTCACTGCTTCCTGGTCCTCTGCTGTGCACAGTGTGAGTAGGGCCGGCGTTGGGGGCAAACTGGGGCCCCCTGCTTCAGTCCCAATGGCAGGAGTGGGGAATTTCATATATGGATCTGTCCATATATGGAGTTAGTGTTTCATTATGCTTGGGGAAACCCTATGTGTATATGAATCTAATTTTGACCTGTTTCTGTGGGGATGTGAACTCATAATCTTCTATATTACGGGCAGGAACCTTAACCACTGGGCTATAAAGCTCAGTGTTAAGCAAGTGGTGAAAAACCTCATAGAAGTTTCTCTTCTATAATACCATAGAAACTTCTATGAGGTTTTTTTAATACAAGAGAAACCTCTATGAGTTTTTTCAGTACTGATTTAGCATTGTGCTCTATAGCCCAGTGGTTAAGGTTTTTTTGCCTTTAGTGTAGATGGTTGGGAGTTCAAATCCCCCCAGAAACATTTTAAAAATAGAGGCCAAATAAAACTTAAATACATAGGGTGTCCCCAACAATGAAATGTTTGATTTTATTGTGAAAATTTTTTTGCGCAAAACGTAAAATATGATCAAATAACACCCGTATTAACCCACACAAACCTTTTTAACTTGTGGAACCAGTATTTTTTGTTGGGAAAGGTGGCCAACCCTAGCAACACCCGTTCATTAGGACTCACTTTGTAAAAAATTATCGCGAAATTCTGACCCTCATAACTTTTTTTATAGTTATTTCTATGGAGATGTCTGGGGGCTCATTTTTTGCGGGGCGATCTGTCATTTTTGACAGTACCATTTTGGGGTGTGTATGACTTTTTATAAAATTTTCTTGGGAGATAAAGTGCGGCGATACCCATAATGCTATTTTTATTTTGTGTTTTTTTTTTGTTTTGGGGAATGGGGTGATTTTAATTTTTAAGGTGTTTTCAAAACTTTTTTTACTTTTTTTTTTTTACTTTTTCTTAAGTCCCCCAAGTGGACCACAACTTATAATCATCAGTAATTTGCTCTTAGTCTGTATAGAAATCACTATATCACAGTTCAGTGCTGCCATCTGCCATCTAGTGGCTTGAACTGGGATATACCAACAATGAGCCTGGAAGCCTAGTACAGGCTGCAGCTTATTTATAGAACAGGATGGCTTCCCCAATCTCCGCTGGGGGAAAGTGCGCCTGAAGAGGAATCCCGCGCTTCCGGTTTTTAACACTCTCAGATGCCGTGAGTGAGGGGAACTCATTGCTGTGAGGGGAGGGGGCATGTGGTGTATTCTGGGGTCATGAGGATGAAGAACTGTGTGAGGAGCTTCATGGGGTGTAAATCTGTGAGGGAGTGCCGGAATCGACAGAACGTAACTGTTGTTAGTACATTATTACAATATTTGGGGCCCCACTTTTGATTTTGCCCAGGGCCACATTTTGTCTAAAACCGGCCCTGAGTGTGAGGGCGCTCTGTGACGTCAAGCAGTGCACATCAGGTCACAGCACAGCCGAGGCAGGAAGAATCAGCCATGGCTCACAATCACTGATGGAAAGTACTAACCGAAACACTGTCGCTTGCATAAGGCATTAGAGGCCCCTAGTTTTATTATTGCCCCCAGAATTAATACCCCATTAGTGGCCCCAGTATTGTTGGTGCCCCCCCAGTATTTTAATGCCCCCATTAGTAGCCTTTCCTTGTGTAAAAAAAAAAAAAAAAAAACTCAAACTTGCACACACAGGACACTCACTTCTCATTGAATGCTGCAGGACCTGTGCTCCTAGCGTAATAATGAGGAGCGAGTGTCCTGTACGTTCAAGTTATTATACCCCTGAAACAGAGGCGTAGCTAGAACTGACTGGGCCCCACAGCAAATTTTTGTACGGGCCCCCCCACGCTCAGCATATACATAGCTGCCCTCATACACGCACTCACCATATACATAGACGCACTCTCCACGTACATGTGCTCACCATATACATAGACGCACTTATACACTCACTCTCCAAATACATGGACGCACCCTCCACATACATGCGCTCAGTATATACATAGACGCACTGATACATGCACTCTTCACATACATAGACGCACTTATACAAGCACTCTGCACATACATGTGCTCACTATATACATAGACGCACTCATATACGCACTCTCCACATACATAGACGCACTCATATATGCACTCTCCACATACATAGACGCACTCATACACGCACTCTCCACGTACATGTGCTCACCATATACATAGACGCACTTATACACTCACTCTCCAAATACATGGACGCACCCTCCACATACATGCACTCAGTATATACATAGACGCACTCATACACGCACTCTCCACATACATGCGCTCACCATATACATAGACACTCATATACGCACTTCTACATACATGCGCTCACCATATACATAGACACACTCACACAAGCACTCTACATACATGGACGCACTCATACACAGTCACCACATACATGGACGCATTCATACACACACTCTCCACGTACATGGATGTACTCTCCACATATATGCGCTCACCATATACATAGACACACTCATACAAGCACTCTACATACATGGACGCACTCATACACACTCTCCACGTACATGGATGTACTCTCCACATATATGCGCTCACCATATACATAGACACACTCATACACGCACTCTCCACATACATGGATGCATAAATACACACAGTCACCACATACATGGACGCACACACACATATACACTCACCGGCCACTTTATTAGGTACACCTGTCCAACTGCTCGTTAACACTTAATTTCTAATCAGCCAATCACATGGCGGCAACTCAGTGCATTTAGGCATGTAGACATGGTCAAGACAATCTCCTGCAGTTCAAACCGAGCATCAGTATGGGGAAGAAAGGTGATTTGAGTGCCTTTGAACGTGGCATGGTTGTTGGTGCCAGAAGGGCTGGTCTGAGTATTTCAGAAACTGCTGATCTACTGGGATTTTCACGCACAACCATCTCTAGGGTTTACAGAGAATGGTCCGAAAAAGAAAAAACATCCAGTGAGCGGCAGTTCTGTGGGCGGAAATGCCTTGTTGATGCCAGAGGTCAGAGGAGAATGGGCAGACTGGTTCGAGCTGATAGAAAGGCAACAGTGACTCAAATTGCCACCCGTTACAACCAAGGTAGGCAGAAGAGCATCTCTGAACGCACAGTACGTCGAACTTTGAGGCAGATGGGCTACAGCAGCAGAAGACCACACCGGGTGCCACTCCTTTCAGCTAAGAACAGGAAACTGAGGCTACAATTTGCACAAGCTCATCGAAATTGGACAGTAGAAGATTGGAAAAACGTTGCCTGGTCTGATGAGTCTCGATTTCTGCTGCGACATTCGGATGGTAGGGTCAGAATTTGGCGTCAACAACATGAAATCATGGATCCATCCTGCCTTGTATCAACGGTTCAAGCTGGTGGTGGTGGTGTCATGGTGTGGGGAATATTTTCTTGGCACTCTTTGGGCCCCTTGGTACCAATTGAGCATCGTTGCAACGCCACAGCCTACCTGAGTATTGTTGCTGACCATGTCCATCCCTTTATGACCACAATGTACCCAACATCTGATGGCTACTTTCAGCAGGATAATGCGCCATGTCATAAAGCTGGAATCATCTCAGACTGGTTTCTTGAACATGACAATGAGTTCACTGTACTCAAATGGCCTCCACAGTCACCAGATCTCAATCCAATAGAGCATCTTTGGGATGTGGTGGAACGGGAGATTCGCGTCATGGATGTGCAGCCGACAAATCTGCGGCAACTGTGTGATGCCATCATGTCAATATGGACCAAAATCTCTGAGGAATGCTTCCAGCACCTTGTTGAATCTATGCCACGAAGAATTGAGGCAGTTCTGAAGGCAAAAGGGGGTCCAACCCGTTACTAGCATGGTGTACCTAATAAAGTGGCCGGTGAGTGTATATATATATATATATATATATATATATATATATATATAGACACCCAGCTTTCCTGCTGTGTTTCTCCCCCATACTCTAATGCCTCTGCACTTGTGCTATTCAGGATAGCAGGGAAGCTGGATGACATCTTATGATATAATGTCACCCAGCTTTCCTACTGTACTGCATGTCACATGTGCAGAGACATGAGGACAGTCTGGGAAAACTGATTATAACCCCAGATCCCCTGACACTCACATCACTGGGAGGTTGTGGAAATCCTACTGATGTCCAGCATGCTCAGCATGAAAGGTCCAGACTGCAAGAATGGCGGGTATGAAAGGGGGCGGGGCTATGATAGCTCCGCCCACATCGGACCACCCTGATGCTGGGGAGAGGCGGAGCAATGTCACTGATGTCAGGTCAGTGGTGAAAGTGCAGGACTCTGGACCTGGTGCAGGGGAAGTCAGCTGCTCTGACAGGGGCCCGGTTTGACCAAGTACAGTGACTGCTCCCGGGCCCCTTCTTAGCTCGGGCCCTATTTTTACCTAGTGCACCCGTTTTTAATGGCTGTTAGCCGGATGCACTTCTATCTTGATTTTAATGGGGGTTTGTCTGGCTGTGAAAACGGCCAAAAATATGACCTGATAAAAAACAGCAGTGTGAATAGTCCCATTGACATCAGTTGGTTCTAAAAATGACCATTTTTCCCGTTCGTGTGAATGTAGCCTAAGAAGATTTAACAGTCAGTGTAAGCCATGAATAATATGTTTTTGAACAGATAGTAGATCTTTATTAATACTTGCTCTTTTCTGGACATATAACCGATATAATGGTTTATTTTCTCTTGACAGACCTATGGGGTAGAAGTCCTAGGGATGGACCTGTCATCTAACATGGTGGAGATTGCCATGGAGAAAGCTATCAAGGAGAAGACTCCACAGGTGAGTTATGAAACTGAACCTGTTCAGTAGGTTGGAGAATTAATTTAATGATAATGTTGATAATGTTTTTCATCGGTACCCTGATAGGACAATTGGCTGGGCCCAGGGTCGTTGTTAGGGTCTCAAGAGATCCGGGGCCCAAGCCCCAGTTCTCTAAATCGACCCTCCCCCCGCACAACGCATTTTGCTGTACTTGCTATACAGCAGCACATACCTGTCATATCCAGGGCCTCCCAGGTGACGTCTCCTCCGATGTAGATCTTTTCTGTCATCATCTTCTCCATTTGGTCTGTACAACTTCTCTCAGCCGCTCCTCGTCTCTGCAGAGTGTGACACACAGACATCTTAGCTTCCTCACATCATCCCCCAACCTGGAATCCCCACAGTGTTATCCTGCTGCTCGCTGTGCTCCCCAATACCCTGAAATACTACTGCGAAGAAAAATGAGTGCCATACAGATAGGCCTCCCCCCATATTAATAGCGCTCCTCCAAGTACCACCAATAGTAATTCCCTTCTAGAATGCCCTCATTAGTAATACTGCCCCCAACAGACCCCTCAGTAGTAATAATATTCTCTACAGACCCCTCACTAGTAATAATATTCTCTACAGACCCCTCAGTAGTAATAATATTCTCTACAGACCCCTCACTAGGAATAATATTCTAATAGAGGGTGCACTACCAATGGTGAGGAGTGCAAAAACAGTTTGAATACAATGCTAAACAACCAAAAAGCGAGAGAGCTTAGAAAACCGTAATAAAGAACACATCCAATAGATATAAAATCACTAAAACAATTTTATCAGACGGGACAAACTTACAAACACATTAAAATTTGTATACAATGTGCCAGTATAGGCGAAACCAGGCACAGACATACAGCCCACCAAAGTCCACAAATAGGGACCAAACACGTGCAGTCCGGGATCATTTAGGGCTCATTCAGACCGCCGTATGTTGTCCGCAAAAATGCAGATCCGTTTTTTTTGCCAATTACATACTGACCCATTCACTTCTATGAGCCCTTCTTTTCATTCCATGGCTCCGCAAAACAAATGAAACATGCCCTATACTTGTCAGTGAAAATCAGGACATAGCCCCATTGAAGTCTATGGGTCCGCAAAAAAAAAACGGAATGCTATCTGGTTTTTTTGCGGATATGTTGAACTGTCCGCAAAAAAACGAATCCGTATTTTTGCGGACATCATACGGTCGTCTGAATGAGCCCTTAAAGTCCAATTCAATGCCAAAAAAAAATAATAATAATAATATCACCCCCTCCCCAGTCGTCTCCAACATGCAGTCCCATGTAAACATCACTCCCTCAACAGTTGACATCATCGCAGGTCCACTGCCTTTTGTACTGGTCACATGACCTGTGATGTCATCACAGGTCCTTCAGCTCTTCAAGTGCATTAGATTCAATTGTATTGCCGCCCTATATCTAGCTGGCAGGCGGTATATTCGGGGCCTGGGACACAATTCAGAGGCCCAGTACCCGAATGTTTTAACCTAGCAACTGTCAGGGATGGTATCCACAGATAAGGGGTAAGTGATCCCTAAGCTTAATCCCAACCCCTTTCCCTGCCTATTGCCCGCTCAGGCTAACCCCTGAGCCGACAACCTGAAGACTGGAAATACACTAACAAAAGTGCGGGGGATGGGAAGACAAACAAGACAGACAAACAAGAACCAATTGGGTAGTCAGGTAGCCGCGTCAAAACCAGGAGAGTACGTCAGGAACAAAATCAGCAAGCAAAGAGAAGTAGTCAAAAACACGACAAGGGTCAAGGAACAACTGCAGAGCAAGAATGTCAAACCAGGTAGTAGCAAGGAAACTCCAAACACTGGCAGCTAGGTAAACATTAGAGGGCCTTAACCCTTACAGTACCAGCGCCGTACATGTACGGCGCTGGGGCGATGCGGGCACATGGCGCCCGCTCGCAGGTGCGGCGGGCGTCATGGCCGGCAAGTCTCTGCTGTTTCTAACAGCAGAGACTTGCCGCTACCTACTGTGTCGGCGGCGTCTTCCGGGGTGACTAGATGCCGTGATCACACGTGATCTAGTTGCGTCTGGTGTACAGACACCCCGTGTGGCCAATCGGGGTGTCTGTACACCATATGAAAACTGTAATCCTCGCTGGTGAGGATTACAGTTTTCAAAGTGCAATTCTTATTCTGGCCACTAGATGGCAGGCAAGGATAAGAAATGAGCAATTCATGGATTTAACTGCCTCTAGTAAATCCATGATTGCTCATAAAGAAAATTAAAAAGCCACAATATATAAGCTCATATTTGAGCATTCAAATAGTAAAAAAAAAATAAAAAAAAAATGTTAAAAAATATATAAAAAATAAAAAAGATATAAAAGTTCAAATCACCCCCCTTTCCGTATAAGTAAAAAATAAATACCTAAATAACACTAAATATAGACATCATGGGTATCACCGTGACCGAAAACGCCCATACTTTTAAAATATAAAAAAAAAATCCAATACGACGAATTGTGTGGCGGAAAAAAGCGTCCAAATTGCGATTTGCCGTTTTTTGTCGCTTTTTTTTTCTAAAAAAAAATAAATAAAAAGTGATCAAAAAGTCATACACACCCCAGAATGGTATTAATAAAATCTTCAGATTGTCCCGCAAAAAATGAGCCCCCATACAGCTCTGTACACGTAAATACCAAAAAGTTATAGGGGTCAAGATATGACAAGGAAAAAAAAAAAAAAAGGGCAACTTTCTAATTTTTTTTTCACTATCAAAACGCAGGAAAAACTATACATATTAGGAATTGCCGGATTCGTACTGACCAGTAGAATGAAAATAACAGATCAGTTTTAATGCACATCGAACGCTGTAAATAAGAAACCCGTAGAACTGTAGCGGAATAGCGTTTTTTTTGCAATTTCACCTGATTTGGAATTTTTTTCCCGCTTCCCACTACACCATATGCAATATTAAATGGTGGCGTTGGAAAGTACAACTTGTCCCGCAAAAAACAAGCCCTCATACAGCTATGTGAACAGAAAAATAAAAGAGTTATGGCTGTTTGAAGGCAGGGAGCGCAAAACGAAAATGCATGACCGAAAAAACCTCTGGTACTGAAAGGGTTAAATACCTAGCAGACCCCCTCAAACCAGCTGACTGGGAGGAGAAGCAAGGAACAAAAACTTAACTCATGAGATACCAATGAACAGAAAATAAACAGACACTATATTGCTCACGTTTTCCGGCGACCAGTAACAGGCCGCGAGCGAGAGTGCGCACCAGCCACGTCCCTGGCACTTATGACCGTTGCGCGTGTCCCCTGCCTGGGACGCGCATCCACAGCCAGAGACCGCCGGCTGGAGGAGGAGCCTGCCGAAATAGCGGACGAAGCCTGACCCCGGGCAACCACCTCGCCACCAGAGTTAGGGGCAGGACCAGCAGAACGGGTGCAATGACTGCCGGTCCTGACAACAACGACCCTGGCTGTGTCTATTTTACACATGAAACACATTTACATTTACTTTATGTTTCATTTGTTAAAGTCAGATGGCTAGTTACTGTGTCACAATGCTGCTGCACATCCATGTTTTTTTTCATGTGCAGCTTTTGGGGAATGTGATATCTCCTTATGGAGAGCGCCTTATACTGCGTGAGGAGTCTTACAGGCCAGGCAAGTCATGTCATGTCTCAAGGCCTTTTGAAAGGTTGAATATTGACTTATATCATAGCTACCTTACATCTGGTAGAATTAGAGGCATAGCTTGTTAAAGGCTATGTTCACCTTTGGGGGCAATTTTTTTATTATTGCATTAATATTATTATACATGATTTTTTGTGTACAAAGCTGAGATGCACTACTAGCTGCCTATGGTTTTTTTGTATTTTCTGTCATCTGAGGAGCAGACTACTTATCTCTGATCTCTCACATTATAAACACTGATTAAGGCCTCATTCACACATCCGTGGACCACGGTCCGTGAAAACCGGGCCTGACGTCCTGCTAAGTGCAGGAGCACACAGCATCATTAGTTGCTATGATGCCGTGCGCTTCGTGGCGCCACCGCTGTACAGTAATACACTCGTGTAGATCACTGATAAGAATGTCTAGTAGTTTAGAGATAAGGGTAATTAGATGATGGCACAAAGTGAAAGTGAAAGTACCAGTCACACAGTTGGAAAAACAGTTAACCCTTTCTGACTTAACAGCTCAATATTTTTAATAAAGGCCAATTGAAAATATGATTTGTAACCAAAAATAAGTTAAATGCAATCATTAAAAAAATTGACTCCAAATGTCATCTGATGCTTAATATGTAAATTATTTAATTGTCCATTGCCCTGTTTTTGAGTAAAATGAACTTTTATAATATGTAAATTAGCCGTTTTCCCCACCTTGAAAAACGCCTTCTTCACGTGATTGCCAGGACCAGGCAGCTCGCTCCATCTGCTGCCGGCCCTGTCAGATCCAAATCCTGTGCCTACGCCGTGCGTCCTTCATTTGGCGCAGGTGCAGTAAGTGTAGCAGGCTCCCGGCTTCCTCACTGTGCCTGCGCTGCCTTCTCTTCCGGGTGGACTCTGACGTAGTTGGCGCAGGCGCAGTGAGAAAGCCGGGAGCCCGCTACACTCACTGCGCCTGCGCCGAATGAAGGACGAGCTGCCTGGCCCTGTCAATCACGTAAAGAAGGCGTGTGGAAAACGGCGCCTCCAGGAGCAGGGTTACGCCCCCCCCCGCTCCTAGGAGGCTAATTTACATATTATAAAAGTTCATTTGGAAATGTCATTCTGTTTAATATGATAATTTATGGTGACAGAAACCCTTTAAGAGTTCATTTGCATACCTTCTTTCATATGCAGTTGTGGTTAAGGTAGATACAACCTCTTCTCATTTCCACAGGTCCAGTTTGAAATAGGAGATGCCACAAGAAGGATCTTTCCTGAAGCATCATTTGATGTGGTTTACAGCCGAGACACCATTCTGCACATCAATGATAAGGGAGCACTTTTCAGGAAATTCTATGTAAGACTGAATGAAAACTTGAGTGACTGTGGAAATCCGCTTTACAGCATGTTTTCTGTCCATGGAACAGCAACGTAGTTCCTAAAACATGTCTGCTATTGGGTCATAGGACAGTGCAGAAATGTTCAGTCCCCTCACCCCAGCTTTCCAACCTGTGTAGTTTTATAGGGAATCTGTCACAGATTAAGGCCTCTTTCCAGTATTTTTTGCGGGCTCCGATCCGCATTTTTCACATGAAAAATGCGGACCCATTCATTTCTATGGGCCCGCAAAAAATGCTGAGAGCATACTGTGTGCTGTCCGCATCCGTATGCCAGTTCCGTAGCCCCGCAAAAAAGATAGAACATGTCCTATTCTTGTCCGTATTACGGACAAGAATAGTACTGTTCTATTAGGGGCCAGCTGTTCCATTCCGCAAAATACGTAATGCACACGGATGCCATCCGTTTTTTTTGCGGATCCGCAATTTGCGGACCGCAAAACAAAACGTTCGTGTGAAAGTAGCCTAAGGCCGCATTCACATGGCCATATTATTGCGGGTCCGCATTCAAAATGCCTATACTTGTCCGCTTGTTTTATATTTTCTTGCAGAGCCGCGGCATGGAGCTGCGGCTCGGCAAGATCGCGAGCCGACCATAGAGGTGAACAGGCCCGCCCCTATTCCGCAATTTTGCTGCATAACGGAGACTGGACGGATCCATTATGCAGCCCATAGACTTCTATTATGACGGAATGAATAACGGAATGTCTCTAAAGACATTCCGTTATGCATTCCGTCATAGAATTGCGTTGTGGTCCGTGGTAACGGAATTCATAACGCAATTTACCTTTTACCACCAAACGAAGCGTGAACGCATTTCAAAATATGAAATTCGCTCATCTCTAGTGCCGTCATACTGTTTTCTCATCTCAGTCAGATATCTTCTCCTCAGACACAGGCTCACAGAAGGATACTATTTTGTATTTAATATTCAATGGTATAATGTACCAAAATGAAAAAGAAAAACAAGCAATGATTCTAAAAAAATGTTTTAAATAAAAATAAAGGGTTAAAAAAAACCTCTCTGATGTAAGTGTCCCTTTAAATGTATTTTTTTAAGTATTTTTTTTTTCCTTTTTCTTGCAGTCCTGGCTGAAACCTGGAGGGAAACTCTTAATCACAGATTACTGTTGCGGTGATCAGCCTTGGTCTCCAGTGTTTGAGGACTATGTGAAACAGAGAGGCTATGTTCTGTACACACCTAAGGAGTATGGACAGGTAATTCCAGTGCATATATTTAGGACTGCTATGGATACACCAGTTACAGAACATAGTAGCTATGACCTTGGTACTTTAAATGAAATTTTCCCACTCCATTCACACGTCCTGTTTTTCTTTCCTGATTCGATCCTGATTTTTTCAGGACCCATTGAAATGAATGGATCCAGATCAGGATCGAATCAGGAAAGAAAAACAGGACGTGTGAATGGAGCCTAAGGCTACTTTCACACTAGCGGCAGGCCTGATCCGGCAGGTGAAGGGTGCTGCCGGATCAGGCCTGCCGCAGCGACATGTGTGGAGCCGGAACCGCGCTCCGGCCCCACACATGTCACACAGTACATACATACACACAGACACACACACATATACACAGACAAATACACATACATACTTACATGCTCCCGGCAGGTCTTCGGAGCGCCGGAGTAGCAGGACGGCTCGCACAGGTGACGATTCACCACAGCGCCCTCTGCTGGGCGCCTGGTGAAATCGTCATCTGTGCGCGCCGACCTGTCCCTCCGGCGCTCTGAAGACCTGCCGGGAGCATGTAAGTATGTATGTGTATATGTATGTATATATGTCTGTGTATGTTTATGTTTATGTCTGTATGTGTGTATTGTGTGTATGTGTAGCCGGATCCATCATGAACTCCATTGAAAGTCAATGGAGGGCGGATCCGGTTACCATTGTGGTCACACCAGACGGATCCGCCACATTGACTTGCATTGGGGGTTATTCCGGATCCGTCTTGGTGCGGATGCCTGGACCGGAGAGCAAACCGCAGCATGCTGCGGTTTGTTCTCCGGTCTGAAGACAGAACAGAATGCTTTCAGGAGCATTCCGTTGTCTTCAGTTCAGTTTTGTCCCAATTGACAATGAATGGGGACAAAACTGAAGCGTTTTATTCCGGTATTGAGCCCCTATGACGGAACTCAATACCGGAATTTAAAAACGCTAGTGTGAAAGTAGCCTAATAATTCGAAAAGCGGGCAACACATGAACACTAATTAGCTTGTGAGCAGGCTGAACTCTTCCCTTTTCCTAGTTGCTGCTGTAATCGTGCTACTTATTTGTGGTATTTGCAGCGCACTTCTGCACCTTCATCAAAATTTCATTGCCGTGCCTTCAACCAGTTTTTAATCTTCTGGGCCGTGTTTTCCCACATGCCATCACTATGACTTTTGGCCAGGCAAGCATGAATAAAAATTATCTTGTTCCACAAATGCAACATCTGCGCCTTCACCCACATTTTAGGCACCACTTTCCAGCTGTCTCTGCTACAACAACAAGCAGAAGCCAGTTTGCTAGTTGTTATAGGATAGAACAGTTTTTCCAACTGCCGTGTGTTCTACGTACCAGTACTTGTCAATTCTGCTGTATTATATTTGTACTTCTGGACAGCTGTTGATATTTATTTATTTTTAATTTAAAAAAAATTGTTTAACCCTCAGGATACTGGAGTTTTTTTTAGTTTTTTGCGTTTTCATTTTTCTTCCCTATGTTCCTTTAAGGGGTTGTCCGAGTTATGAAAAAAAAACATATAGTACTGTAAATCTGATGGGCAGCAATATATAACTAAGTTAAGTAAGTTTTAGGCAAAAAAAAATCTATATTTCCTCATTTCCCTGGTTCTCTTCTGGCCGTTGTTTACCTGCAGTAATAACAATCTCTGCCCCTCCCCCTGCTCTGCAAAGGGAGTGAATACAAGAGCTGCCCTTCTAGGATACTCAGCAGCATGTTGTATGTGTAGGACTACAAGTCCCAGCTGTACAATGACAATGCTGATACACACAGGAACTTCCCCCTACCTGTTCTTGTACAATACAATTCCTCTATAGCTCCTTGCCCAGCATTTGTCTCCTCTCACTGCTGCAGCTACTATTTGTTGTAAAGCCTTGAGCCCTTAGTGTGTTCTGGCTGAAGGGGTTAATGTTTTATCTGAAGGAATCCAGGGAGAGCAGATAGCCGCCCGGCAGAGCAGGGGAGTGTAGTCAGCACAGTGACATCTGGTGTACAGAGTGTTATCTGAACTCTGAAGCTTGTGCACGAAACATCACAGAGCAGGGAGATAAGCTGACATCACAAGTCATGTGACCCTCAGTGAAATCTCAGAAACCAGCAGCTTTAGAAGCACAAAATGTATGGGAAAATTGCTATATTTGACAAGTTAGTAACATACAAAGAACAAAAAAATAACTCGGACAACCCCTTTAAGCCATAACTTTTTTTTACATTTCCGTTCACATAACTGTATGAGGGCTTATTTTTTGCGTGACAAGTTGTTCTTTCTATTGCCACCATTAATAATGGAATACAATGTAGTGGGAAGCGGTAAAAACATTCCAAATGGGGTGAAATTGGAAAAAACACAATTCCTCCACCGTTTTACGGGTTTTGTTCCCACAGCGTTCCATTTACCTCTCATTCTCTGGGTCAGTACGATTACAGCGATACCCCATATCTATAGTTTTTTTATGTCTAAATAGTGTAAAAATAAGTTTAAACTTTATTAATACCATTTTGGAGTGTGTGTGACTTTTTGATTACATTTTATTTTTTTTTTGGTAAGAGAAATTGGCCATTTTGACCCTTTTTTCCTTTATGCCATTCGCCATATTGGAAAAATATTTTTATATCGCGGTGATACCCATGATGTTTATATTTTTTGTTATTTAGCTTTTTTTTTATTATACCGGGGGTTATTTAAACATTTAAATATTTTTTTATATATTTTTAAAGTTTTTTTTTTACTTTTTTGCAATGATTTTAAAGATCGTATTTGAGCATACAAAATCCCCAAAAAAGTTTAATTTTGATTTTTAAAATGCATTTATTAATTTTGGATTTTTAAAATGCATGTATTACTGACTGTTGCTGATTACTTATGTTGGCCTGCCACATGGTGGCCAAAATAAGAATTGCAGCTTGAATGCCCTCAGCCTCTTCAGAGAGGCTGAGCGCATTTAAAGAGGACCTTTCATGACTTTTAAAAAATGAATCTGCACTATCTACCTGATAGTGCGTCCCCCACTGATGCCAGCAGCGTTGTTTTCTTTGCAAATTGTCCCCCGGTGGCTTCACACGGGCCCCCCGTTCTTCTGTCCGGCTTTATGCTAATTAGAAAGCATCGGAACAGGGAGGAGGAGACTCCCTGTTCCTCAATGGGCGTTGCTTCTGCCCTGCTGTGAGCGCTGTCCAATCAGAGCGGACCGCTCACAGCAGGGCCGAAGGAGTTCAACCCTGCTGTGAGCGGTCCGCTCTGATTGGACAACGCTCACAGCAGGGCAGAAGCAACGCCCATTGAGGAACAGGGAGTCTCCTCCTCCCTGTTCCGATGCTTTCTAATTAGCATAAAGCCGGACAGAAGAACGGGGGGCCCGTGTGAAGCCACCGGGGGACAATTTGCAAAGAAAACAACGCTGCTGGCATCAGTGGGGGACGCACTTTCAGGTAGATAGTGCAGATTCATTTTTTAAAAGTCATGAAAGGTCCTCTTTAACTCAATTACCGGCATCCTCATTGGCCACAGAGGATGCCAGTAACAAGCTGTGTTTTTGACCCTTTAGATGTCGTTATCTCACAGCATCTAAAGGCTTTAATTACCGCGATCAGCATTATTGCCAGTCGCGGTAATTAGCCACGGGTCTCTGCTGTTTGAAACAGCAGAGACCTGCATGCCATGACGCCCGCTGCACGTGTGAGCGGGTGCCATGTTGGCCTATCGCTCCAGCGCAAACAGTTACAATTGTCTTGTTCTCTATATGACTGTGGCTTTTCCCCAGTGCATACTGTGTTCCCTTTACCCTATGGAATTCCGGGGAATTCTGGGCAGGAGTGGTCCGAATTGGCCCAGTATGTTCTGTCTGTTTTCTCTTGCCCAGCCTACAGTGTAATCTCAGAGATTGTTTTCAGGATGGCAGAGATCATTGTGACACTCAAACAGACTAATTTGTCATCCGCCAGTGTACAAAACATCACTTTTGTCAAACTGAACTATTCATGGATCCGTGAGGATTTTCTCAATCTTCAAGCTGAGGCTCATGAATAGATCTGTCCTTGCGACTGCTGCTGTTTGCCTGCTTACCGTCATGTTCCGTACCATATGGCTGCTGTGGCCATCATGCTGCTGTCGGCCTGCTTACCAACTTGTTCCGTATCATATGGCTGCTGCTGCCATTGTTGCCGCTGCAGCTACAATTCCCTACTGCCACTACCATTACGGCTACACAGTTGCCACTACTAGTACTACTACCGTCTGGTCTGTTCCAAGCTGTGCTGCTACTGTTGCTGCCACATTCCACTATTACCCTGCCTTTTCGACAATCCACAGTGTACTACTGCTGCTGCTGCCTATTAAAAGGGTGAATTTTTCCAGGTTCGTTCAGAAGATGCTACTCTTTCTTCTGACACTAAACACTTGTGCGTGTATAAATATGGGCAGGCATCCTTCCCCTGTTATTGCAGAATTTTTGGACACTTGTGTGGAATGGGCCACTCTTTCTTCTACAATTAAAAGGGTCGTGTGCTTTCTTATATTGATGACCTATCTTCAGGATAGAAAAACGGGGGTCAGACAGCACATCCAAACGCGCAGGTGCATGCTGCCGTGGCTAGAAACACAAAGGAAAAAAAAACACTATGAACAGCACTCTGCACACCAAATAAAGTACATTCTGGCGCTAATGCTACACCTATTTTGTAAATTTGAGATTCTTGGCAAATACATTTTGTACTAAATTATTTGGGTCTGTCTGCCAAACGTCAAGGCGATCTCTGTAAGACGGGAACCTAAAACTAAATGCTACCTGTTATGTGTCACAATGGCCACCATAAAATTCAGGGAGTGCAGGTTCTACATGCATGCTGGGTCCACTCTGCTTTTTATCGTTTTTGGTGATAAAATGGCCTCTATTCAATCCAGGGAATGCAGGTACCAACATGCATGCCGAGTCCACTCTTACCTTTCCTGGTGCCAGATGGCCTACAATGAATGCAATGAGAGTCTACGCTATACCTCTTCTGGTGCCAAAAGGCTTCCAGTGAGTGCAGGGAGAGCAGGCTACAGCTTTATGCTTCCACTAATTAAAATCAGCCTATGGGGCAGACAGGGTGATTATTTTATCATATGTGAACTTGTACTCTATTCTTATCTAATGGCCACAATAAGAAATGCAGCTTGAACGCTGTAAGCCTCATCAGTGAGGCTTACAGCTTTCAGAAAAAGTGCAGATGCCCCAATTGGCCACAAGGGGCATCTGTACGACACTCGGAAGCGCGTGTTTCCGGGTTTTTGCCCTATTAGATGCCGTGATCTCAGCGGGCGTCATGTTCCGACATCGCTCCAGCGCCGTACATGTGTAAGGGTTAAAAAATATTCATATTGGGCACTAAACGAATTTCAATACATTTGCTCATCTATAAAACAGAGTTTAACCCCTTAAGCCATCATGACGTACCTGTACCTGTACGTCATGGACTCCACTGCCTTAAACCACCATGACATACAAGTTCATCATGGCAGAAATCTTTCTCCATGTCTGCAGGCATGGTGACAGCACTGAGATCCCAGCTGTTACACAGCTGACTGGCCCTTCACGAATGAGGGCCATCTCGGGCCGGTGATCCCTCTAATTGGCTAAGGTAAAAAATGGCTTGGTACTGAATAGGTTAAAAAACAAGTCAGTCATGGTGTTTGGAGACCATGTCTCTGCGCTGCTAAAGACCTTTATATAACATTCTTGTCAACTGTTTAACATTGTTTCTACCTATACTTTCAGAAAATGATTCTCTGTAACTTTGTGAAAAAATTGCTATTCCCACAGTTTTTTTTATAATATATTGTTTTTTTCATAGATCTTCCTATCCCAGAAATACGTGGCCATAATTTTATCATTTGATAGATTTCTTTTTGATGATGAATAAATTATTGTGAGGTAATACAGCTTAAAGGGGTTGTCCAGGCTTTACTAAGTGAAGGCCTTTCCTTGGGATAGGTCACCACTAGCAGATTGGTGGAGCTCTGCCCACTACAAGGCTGATAGAGCTGTTTAGTTCTGGCGCCAACTTCTGGTGACAGGGCTACATCTAAACAGCTTGTCGGGCGGGGGGGGGGGGGGAAGTTGTCGGACCCCTGATGATCAGCTAGTGATGGCCTATCCAACTGTCTGATTAAGGTGTAAGACTTGGGAAGAGTATCCCTATGTGCTGTGCGCTGAAACAGATAAACAGAGTTTAATATTATTTTGGATTCATGTAGTAGACTATGGCCCTGATTTATCACACCTTCACTCCAGAATTCTGTCTTCAAAAAGTCGCACGATAGGGCTTTTGCGACTTTTTTGCGCATTTTTTTGCGACTTTTTGCATGTGTACACAACTCACTCCAGTATGTAATATGGGTGGAAAAGTGGGTGTGGTTAGCCATGTTAATGAGTTTCACTCCAGATTTATCATTGCGACTTTTTTAAAAAAGTCGCAAAATAGTCGCAATCTCACTCCAGGAGGAGGGTGGAGTAGGAAAAGTGGAGTAGCTTCTCTAGACAGAAGTGTTAGGTTTAAGGACAAGCCACATTTATCAAACAACCTGTGACGTTTGATAAATGTGGCACAAAGTACTCCAACATAGATGCAAGCAAAACTGACTTCAAATATTCTCCTAATGATAAATTCCCCCCTATGTCTTTGTAACTTCTCACATCTGTCCACAGTTCTTGCAGAAAGTTGGTTTTGTTAAGGTTCAAGCTTTGGATCGGACAGAACAGTTCGTACAAGTTCTGAAAAAGGAGCTGGAACGTACCCAAGAGAAAAAGCAGGAGTTCCTAGAGGTAATGGCCTAAAGCCTGGATCTGTATAATGTGTCTGACGTGACATCTAGGATTGTAGAATGACTTACACTTTCACTCTCTCTTCCATGTAGAGCTTTTCAGAAGAGGATTATAACTACATTATTGAAGGCTGGAAGGAAAAACTTCATCGCTGTAGCCTAGGTGATCAGCGTTGGGGCCTGTTCCTAGCAGAGAAACCACTGGACATCATGTCTTAACTGTTTTGACGACCAAAGTTCAGCTCTAATTCTTCAATTGTTTTTTATGTGACTGGTTGCTATAGGCACCTTTGACACTTTTCCCATTCCCTAATCCAAAAGCATTAACCACTAGTAATGGGAACGTATATCCACAATACGTTTGTTCTAATGTAAATTAAAAAAAAACAGCAATAAAAGAACTGTTGTATTTTACATGGTGTAGATTACCCTTTATAGAAACATAAGACAGCCGTGCAGTGCATAGAGCGAACTCCTAAGTTTGTGCACATTATTGAAAGGTCTCTAATACTCAGCAGATATCATGTAGCCTGTGTTTGCAAGCGCACAGCAGAAGAATGTCAGTGTTTAACCCTTTCAGTAACGGAGGTTTTTTCGGTTATGCGTTTTCGTTTTGCGCTCCCTGCCTTCAAACAGCCATAACTGTTTTATTTTTCTGTTCACATAGCTGTATGAGGGCTTGTTTTTTGCGGGACAAGTTGTACTTTCCAACGCCACCATTTAATGTTGCATATAGTGTAGTGGGAAGCGGGAAAAAAATTCTAAATCGGGTGAAATTGCAAAAAAACGCTATTCCGCTACAGTTCTACGGGTTTCTTATTTACAACGTTCGATGTTCATTAAAACTGACCAGTTACTTTTATTCTACTGGTCAGTACGAATCCGGCGATACCTAATATGTATAGTTTTTCCTGCGTTTTGATAGTGATAAAATAATTAGAAAGTTTGCCTTTTTTTTGTTGTCATATCTTGACCCCTATAACTTTTTGGTATTTATGTGTACGGAGCTGTATGGGGGGCTCATTTTTTGCAGGGCGATCTGAAGTTTTTATTGATACCATTCTGGGGTGTGTATGACTTTTTGATCACTTTTTATTTAATTTTTTTTTAGAAAAAAAAAAGCGACAAAAAACAGCGAATCGCCATTTGGACGCTTTTTTCCGCCACACAATTCGCCGTATTGGAATTTTTTTTAATATTTTAAAAGTATGGGCGTTTTCAGTCACGGTGATACCCGTGATGTCTATATTTATTGTTATTTAGGTATTTATTTTTTAATTATACGGAAAGGTGGGTGATTTAAATTTTTATTTTTATATATATATTTTTTTAACTTTTTTCAAAAAAATTTTTTTAAAAAATACTTTGCCCAGCAAGACGCCGCCAATGGCGGTAAGTAGCCGCAGGTCTCTGCTGTTAGATGTACGGCGCTGGGACGATGCGGACACATGGCGCCCGCTTGCACGTGCGGCGGGCATCATGTACTGTAATGGTTAACGATCCCACTCCTTCTAAGGCTCCATTCACACATCCGTAAATGGCGTCCGCATTTTGCAGAACGGGTGTGGACCCATTCACTTTCAATGGGGCTGCAAAAGATGCACTGTGTGCCGTCCGCATCCGTACTTCCGGTCCGCGGCCCCGCAAAAAAATAGAACATGTCCTTTTCTTGTCCGGATACACGGACAAGAAAAGACATTTCTATTATAGAGCCGGCCTTGTGCGGTCCGCGCAAAATGCGGAACGCACATGGCCGGTGTCCGTGTTTTGCGGATCTGCAATGACACACGGACATGTGAATGGACCCTAAGAACTCATTAGAAGGTGGATGTTAGTTGTTATATAGCTGACACCTGCTGAGAACAAAACATCCCACTTTTCTGATTTATCATGTGAAAAAATTGAAACAATAAAAAATATACATAATAAATATCATTGCATTGGGAAGTGTATGAGATATAATGTATGCTGCACATTAAGTCCTGGAAAAAAATACAGTGCCAAAATTGCTTTTTTGGTTGCCTACCAAAAATATAGAATAAGAGTGATTAAAAAAAAATCAAATGTACCCAAAAATGATACCAGTAAAAAAACAAGCCCTAAGACCACTCCGCTGACAGAAAAATAAAAAAGTGGGTCTTTTATTATAGAATATGAAGCAATTTTTAAAGTTTTATTTTTATTTTGGAGAAGTAGTAAAACAGAAGAAAAAGCATAATCCTACTAGTTTATAAAATTACTGTTACTTCTAAGTGAACTTAAAATTGGATTTACTTTTTTTTATTAAACGCCTTACAAATACTGTGTTTAAACCTTTATATGTTTATATTGACTGGAAAAAACCTTATGGGGAAGGGATGAAAATTGTCTTAACCTTTATTAATGTTACATTCAGCTTTATATATTAGATGTATGTGTGTATGTCCGCTAAAGGAATCTGCACCATTGCATTTACAATCACAAAATTTGGCACACAGGTATATCAGGTGTCCGGGAAGGTTTTAGAACGGGTTTCAGCTCTCTTAAGACGTACCGTTCCTGAGACATTCCCAAAAAATGCATCAGCCAATAGAAGCCTGGTCACATGACCTTTATCAGCCAATAGAAGCTTGCAGGGCCTTACTCTCCACATACACACAGTTTTACTGCAGTTTTCCATAACAACCCAGTGAAATTGCCAAAAAAAAACAACGCAATTCCGCCATGGTTTTACGGGTATTTTTTATTTACGGCGTTCGATGTTCATTAACCTGACCAGTTACTTTTATTCTACAGGTCCGTACGAATCCAGTGATACCTAATATGTATAGTTTTACTTGCGTTTTGATAGTGATAAAATAATTATACAGTGGGAATTTTTTTTTGTCATTTTGACCCCTATAATTTTTTGGTAATTATGTGTACGGAGCTGTCTGGGGGCTCATTTTTTGCGGAGCAATCTGAACTTTTCATTGATACCATTCTGAGGTGTGTATGATTTTTTGATCGCTTTCCATTTAATTTTTTTTTTAGAAAAAAATGCGACAAAAAATGGCGAATCGGGCATTTTGACGCTTTTTCCTGTTTCGCTGTTTTTCGTATGGGAAAGAAATTTTTATATTTTTAGAATATGGGCGTTTTCGCACATGACGATACCCATGATGTGTTGTGTTTTGTTTGTTTTTTTAAGTACTTTTATTTTTATTTTGGGTGATTTGAACTTTTATGTTTTTTTTGTTTTGTTTTTAAACTTTATTTATTTAAATTTTTTTACACTTTTTTCTTTATAGTTCCCATAAGGGACTATAACAAGCAATCACTTGCATTGGAGTCTATGATAATTTTACTGCATTCCGACGGAGTCCTTTTACACAGAAGGACTCCATAGGAAAGCCTATGCAGCAGCCTCCTGTCATTCACTATGCTGCAGGCACGCTCTAGCTCCTCCCATCGCTGCACAGGGGAGCCGGAGCAACACTGGAAGCGCGCAAAGGGGTTAAAGGAGTTGTCCAAGTTATTTTTTGTTCTTTGTATGTTTCTAACTAGGCAAATGGAGGAATATTGGAGAAGCACACCATGAAATTGTTATTGAAATTGGCAAGTAACTTAGCTTCTTTCCAGACAATTTGTGAAACTCAGTGAAGTGTGAGCAAGGGCTTGTGAATTAGCTGAGGCCACAAATTGAACAAATCCACAGCCATTTCAGTGAATGAGGAAACAGTGACATCTACTGGGGAGAAAGGGGAACTGTGTGCTTAATGAAAGGAAGAATAGAATAAGGAAACTGGATGAAGTAAAACAAGGATAAATGAATGGAATGAAAAAAAGAAAAAGGGGGAACGACAATAGGATTAGACATTATGAGTGAATAGTATAATAATATGGGAAAATGATTGAAAAAAAATTAAAAATACAAATAAAAATGCAGAATTATTATAAAAAGGAATGAAGGAATATTGAAAAAGTGTACTAAAAATATAAAACAAATGTGAAAGAATGTGGAAAAATGGGAAAAATAAGAAAAACAATAAGAAAAATGAATAGAAAGAAATTTGTGTAAGGGAAGAAAAGTACGAAGACAAAAAAATTAATGAAAAGATAAATGTATGGAGACAAAAAATATACTATCAATCTATATCTTAGAGCTTATATATATATATATATACACTCACCGGCCACTTTATTAGGTACACCTGTCCAACTGCTCGTTAACACTTAATTTCTAATCAGCCAATCACATGGCGGCAACTCAGTGCATTTAGGCATGTAGACATGGTCAAGACAATCTCCTGCAGTTCAAACCGAGCATCAGTATGGGGAAGAAAGGTGATTTGAGTGCCTTTGAACGTGGCATGGTTGTTGGTGCCAGAAGGGCTGGTCTGAGTATTTCAGAAACTGCTGATCTACTGGGATTTTCACGCACAACCATCAGAGAATTTACAGAGAATGGTCCGAAAAAGAAAAAACATCCAGTGAGCGGCAGTTCTGTGGGCGGAAATGCCTTGTTGATGCCAGAGGTCAGAGGAGAATGGGCAGACTGGTTCGAGCTGATAGAAAGGCAACAGTGACTCAAATTGCCACCCGTTACAACCAAGGTAGGCAGAAGAGCATCTCTGAACGCACAGTACGTCGAACTTTGAGGCAGATGGGCTACAGCAGCAGAAGACCACACCGGGTGCCACTCCTTTCAGCTAAGAACAGGAAACTGAGGCTACAATTTGCACAAGCTCATCGAAATTGGACAGTAGAAGATTGGAAAAACGTTGCCTGGTCTGATGAGTCTCGATTTCTGCTGCGACATTCGGATGGTAGGGTCAGAATTTGGCGTCAACAACATGAAAGCATGGATCCATCCTGCCTTGTATCAACGGTTCAAGCTGGTGGTGGTGGTGTCATGGTGTGGGGAATATTTTCTTGGCACTCTTTGGGCCCCTTGGTACCAATTGAGCATCGTTGCAACGCCACAGCCTACCTGAGTATTGTTGCTAACCATGTCCATCCCTTTATGACCACAATGTACCCAACATCTGATGGCTACTTTCAGCAGGATAATGCGCCATGTCATAAAGCTGGAATCATCTCAGACTGGTTTCTTGAACATGACAATGAGTTCACTGTACTCAAATGGCCTCCACAGTCACCAGATCTCAATCCAATAGAGCATCTTTGGGATGTGGTGGAACGGGAGATTCGCATCATGGATGTGCAGCCGACAAATCTGCGGCAACTGTGTGATGCCATCATGTCAATATGGACCAAAATCTCTGAGGAATGCTTCCAGCACCTTGTTGAATCTATGCCACGAAGAATTGAGGCAGTTCTGAAGGCAAAAGGGGGTCCAACCCGTTACTAGCATGGTGTACCTAATAAAGTGGCCGGTGAGTGTATATATATATATATATCCACATCCACCCGTCCCTATTGGATTGTCGATCATTTAATCTGTAAAGAGATCAATAGAAAGAACATTCATATTCTCGGTTCAGTCCCAATGTTTCCAAGGTTTGTAGGGGTATGAATCCAGAACGCTTCTCTTTTCTTGAGGATGATGTTTCTGTTGCCTCCGTGACAAGGTGGTGGAATGTGTTCGATAACTTGAAAACGTAGCTGTGAGATACGGTGGTTGGCTTGTGAGAAGTAGTATGGCAGGGGTAAACGTCTCTCTTTCATCTGTGGATTTACAAGTGCATCTCACTAAATTTGAATATCCTCAAAAAGTTTTTTTTTTCTCAGTAATTCAATTAAAAAAGTGAAACGCATATAATATGTGGAGTCATTACAAACAGAGTGAATGTTTTCAAGTTTTTATTTCTATTAATGTTGATGATTATGGCTTTAAAGCCAAGGGAAACCCAAAAGTCATTATCTCAGTAAATTTGAATATTATATTAGACCAACTGTCATTTTTTTTTTTTTTAAACACTGAAATGTTGGCCAAATGAAAAGTATGTACAGTAAATGCACTCAATACTTGGTTGGGGCTCATTTTACATGAATGACTCCATCAATGCAGCGTGGAATGGAGGTGATCAGCCTGTGGCACTGCAGAGGTGTTATGGAAGCCCAGGATGCTTTGATAGCAGCCTGCAGCTCGTCTGCATTGTTGGGTCTGGTGTCTCTCATAGATTCTCTATGGGGTTAAGGTCAGACGAGTTTGCTGGCCAATCAAGCACAGTGATACTGTGGTTATTACACCAGGTATTGGTACTTTTGGCAGAGTGGACAGGTGCCAAGTCCTGCTGGAAAATAAAAATTCCATCTCCAAAAAGCTTGTCGGCAGAGGGAAGCATGAAGTGCTCTAAAATGTCTTGGTAGACGGCTGCAGTGACTTTGGTCTTGATAAAACACAGTGGACCTACACCAGCAGAGGACATGGCTCCCCAAACCATCACTGATTGTGTGGACTTCATACTAGACCTCAAGCAGCTTGGATTGAGGCCTCTCCACTCTTCCTCCAGACTCTGGGACCTTGATTTCCAAATGAAATGCAAAATTTACTTTCATCTGAGAACACCACCTTTGACCACTGAGAACAGTCCAGTTCTTTTTCTGTTTGGCCCAGGTAAGACGCTTCTGGCATTGTCTATTGGTCATGAGTGGCTTGACACATGGAATGTGACACTTGTAGCCCATGTCCTGGATACGTCTGTGTGTTGTGGCTCTTGAAGCACTGACTCCAGCAGCAGTCTACTCCTTGTGAATCTCCCCCAAATTTAGGAAAGGCCTTTTCTTAACAATCGTATCAAGGCTGTGGGTCTCCCTGTTGCTTTTCCACCTTTTTCTACCACCCTTTTTCCTTCCACTCAACTTTCCATTAATATGCTTTGATATAGCACTCTGTGAACAGCCAGCTTCTTTAGCAATGACCTTTTGTGGCTTACCCTCCTTGTGGAGTGTGTCAATGACAGCCTTCTGGACATCTGTCAAGTCAGCAGTCTTCCCCATGATTGTGTCGCCTACTGAACCAGACTAAGGGACCTTTTTAAAGGCTTAGGAAGCCTTTGCAGGTGTTTTGGATTAATTATTCTAATTTTCTGAGATAATGACTTTTGGGTTCTCCTTGGCTGTAAGCTATAATCATCAACATTAACATAAATAAACACTTGTAAAAGTTCACTCTGTTTGTAATGACTCTACATAATATATGTGTTTCACTTTTTGAACTGAATTACTAAAAAAAAACCTTTTTGATGATATTCTAATTTATTGAAATGCACTTGTATGTTGACAAATACGGTCCTGTATACACTGTGTGGTTTCCCCCATGTAGGCTAGTCCGCAGGGGCATTTTATGAGGTATATTACGTAATTCGAAGTGCATGTGAAATAACCATTAATAGGGAAATGTTTACTAGTTCTGGGGTGGGTGAAATGGGTGCCCTTGGTTACAGAGGAGCATTGGCTACAGTGGAGGCAAGGGAAAGTCCCATTGCGAGTGATAGAAAGGAACGTTTGTGTAGAAGGGTGTGATAGGCTGACGATGTCTGCACGGATCAGCATATCACGTATGTTTTTACTCCGTTTGTAACATGGCATAATGGGTGATCGAAGTTCTGTCACCTCAGGGTACACTTTTTAAGGAGATGCCAATGTTGTTTTAAAATGTGTATTATTTGGAATGTTGTATCCATACAACATTCCAAAGCTATGATCATGATGGATCGTTTCCTTGACACTCAGAAACTGACCAATCAAGGCAAATCATTTTGTATGGACTTACTCCACCTAGTAGTCAATAACAATTTCTTTCACTTTGGGGACCATTTCTATTTGCAGAAATGCAGAACAGCAATGGGATCCAACGTGGCCCCTCCCTACGCAAATGTCTAAATTGCAATTTTTGATTATATATACCCAAACTCACAATTTTTACAATATGCCATTTTGTAGCGTCAATAAAACAACATTTTTTGCATTTGGAATAGACCACTTGACACCCTATTGCATTTCCATGTGTACCTGAATTCAATTTAGGAACTACAGTTCACCTTACATCATGACTTCAATACTATCAGTTTTCTGGACACACAGGTTTCAAAAAACCACGCAGGGTCCATTACCATAGACTTATACACCAAACCGACAGACCATATTAGCCTTCTTCATTTCTCTACTTCACATCCGCCCAATACCAAAAAGTCCCTACCTAAGTCACAGTTCCAAAGGGTCAGGCGTATTGTCACTGACAACCAAACCAGAGACAGCAGATTGAAAGAAATTACCAACCGCTTCATTGATTGCGGCTACCCTTCAAAAATTCTTGACAATTCTCCCACGACGGTTAGAACCCCCACACAGAACATCAAACAAGCAAGAATACCTTTTGGCCATTAATACAGTAATAAAATTATACACATTTTAAAACGCCATTGGCATCTCCTTAACCACTTCAGCTCTGAGCCATTTCCCCCCTTCCTGACCAGGCCTAATTTTTCAAATCTGACATGTGTCACTTCATGTGGTAATAACTTTGGAACGCTTTTACTTAGCCAAGCGATTCTGAGATTGTTTTCTCGTGACACATTGTACTTCAAGTTAATGGCAAACTTGAGTCGATAAGTTTTAATTTTATTTATAAAAAAATCCAAAAGTTACCGAAAATTTGAAAAAAATCACTGTTTTCTAAATTTCAATCTCTCTGCTTTTAAGACAGATAGTGATGCCCCATAAAATACTTTTTAATTTACATTCCCCATATGTCAACTTTATGTTGGCATCATTTTGGTAGTGTCATTTTATTTTTTTAGGACAGTAGAAGGTTTAGAATTTTAGACGCAATTTTTGCTAATTTGCAAAATCAACTTTTTTAAGGACCAGTTCAGTTCTGAAGTCAGTTTGTGGGCTTACATAATAAAAACCACCCATAAATGACCCCATTTTAGAAACTACACCCCTCAAACTATTCAAAACTGATTTTAGAAATGTTGTTAACCCTTTAAGTATTCCACAGGAATTAAAGCAAAATAGATGTGAAATTTCAAAATTTCACTTTTTTTGCAGATTTTCCATTTTAATAATTTTTTCCTGTAACACATCAAGGGTTAACAACAAAACAAAACTCAATATTTATTACCCCGATTCTGCAGTTTGCAGAAACACCCCACATGTGGTCGTAAACTGTTATTTGGGGATACGCCAGGGCTCAGAAGGGGAGGAGCAGCATCTGCATTTTCTAACATGGAATTTTTTGTCATGGTTTGTAAGAGTGATAACTTTTTAATTTTTTTGTGGACTGAGCTGCGTGAGGTCTTATTTTTTGCGGGACAAGCTGTGCTTTTTATTGGCACCATTTTGGGGTACATATGGCTTTCTGATCACTTTTTAATCTAATTTTTGGGAGGTTAACTAAAAAAAAAAAAGCAGTTTAGGGGCATTTTTCTATATTTTTTTTTACACAGTTCACTTGATGAGGTAGATCATGTGATATTTTTGTAGAGCCAGTTGTTACGGACGCAACGATACCAAATATGTCTATTTTTTATTTATTTTTTTACGTTTTACACAATAAGAGCATTTTTAGAAGAAAAATCATGTTTTTGTGTTGCAGTTTTTTAAGAGCCATTTTTTTTTTCATTTTTCGGGCTATAATCTTGTGTGGGGGCTCATTTTTTGCGGGATGAGGTGACGTTTTTATTGCTACCATTTTGGGATGCATACGACTTTTTGATTGTTTAATATTATGTTTTTTGGTAGGTGATGCGACAAAAAAAGCTGTTTTGGCTTAATTTTTATTAGATTTTTTTTACGCAGTGCACTTTATGGGGTAGATCATGTGATATTTTTATAGAGACGGTCGTTTCGGACGCGGTGATACCAAATATGTGTATCTTATTTATTTATTTTTATTTGTAACTTTTTTAATGAAATATTTGGGGGGAAATTATTTTTTATATATATATATATATATATATATATATATATATATATATATATATGTGATTTTTATTTTTATTTTTATGATACTATTTTTTTTTTTTTTTTTACACTTTGTGTCCCCCATAAGGTCATACAAGACCTCAGGGGGACATTTAACTTCACTTATTTTATTATTTTTTTTTTTTACACTTGATTTCTCCTGTAACTGGGGCTGACATAGTGGCCCCAGTTACAGGGGAAATACATCCCCAGAGAGGCTGTACAGCATAATACTATGCTGTACAGCCTCAGTGCAGGGCTGATCGGGTCTATGAGAGACCCGGCAGCTCCTGCACTCTCCCGGCCCCGGCGATCACGTGACCGCCGGGCCGGAACAGGAAGCGCAATAGCGCTTCCTGATATGTATACACAGCGCTCGTTGAGCGCTGTGTATACAGCGATCTAGAAGGCAGGGACCCCTGGGAACGGTCCCTGCCTTCTCTTTGGGGTACCCTGCTGTCACTGACAGCAGGTACCCCACTGTGCAGCTGCACGATTAGCGTGCAGCTGCTATCTCTGAATGGCCGTTTATAAACGGCCATTCAGAGATAGATAACCACTTCCCGGACGTTTATAGTCAACGTGCGGACGGGAAGTGGTTAAAAAGCGTACCCTGAGGTGACAGAATTTCGATCACCCATTATGCCATGTTACAGATGGAGTAAAAACATACGTGATATGCTGATCCGTGCGGACATTGGCAGCCTATCACGTCCTTCTACACAAACGTTCCTTTCTACCACCCGCAATGGGACTTTCCCTTGCCTCCACTGTAGCCAATGCTTCTCTGTAACCAAGGGCACCCATTTTACCCACCCCAGAACTGGTAAAGATTTCCCTATCAATGGCTATTTCACATGCACTTCGAATGACGTAATATACCTCATAAAATGCCCCTGCGGACTAGCCGACGTGGGGGAAACCACAAAGTGTATACAGGACTGTATTTGTCAACATAAATCCACAATCAGATGCAAGAGAGACTTTTTACCCCTGCCATACTACTTCTCACAAGCCAACCACCGTATCTCACAGCTACATTTTCAAGTTATCGAACACATTCCACCACCTCGTCGCGGAGGTAACAGGAACATCATCCTAAAGAAAAGAGAAGCGTTCTGGATTCATACCCCTACAAACCTTATCTTATTATGTAAATCCTCTAGACCTTATTTGTGACCTAAACCTGTCACGTAAGGGAATAGTGAGCCTTGACTTGAGCCCCAACCTCTGTCCCTGCCTACTTACACAGCCCGTCCTAAATAACGGCGCATAAATGGGCGGCAATCCCTAGCCTGAATAAGTGCTGGGGCGTAAAGGGAAGGGGAACAAGAGGAATATACAGCAAACAAAGACACAAACACAATATCGGAGGGTCAGCAAGCCAAAAGTTGTACCAGGAAGTCGCCTCAAACCAGGGGAGAGAACAAGAGCAAGGTCAAAATACACAGCCGACATCCAAAACACAGTAGTCACAATGAGGATAAGCAAACACTAGCACTGGAGGTAAAGACCAATCACAGGCAACCTGTGGCCAGCAGGTTGCCTGTTTAAATAGGCCTCCAAATGGGTCATGTGATGTGGCCAGCGTCACATGACCCTAATCACATAATTCAAAATGTTTGAGCGTCAGCTTATCCCTGCTCGTTGTCAAGAGGATGGGTCATCTGTGAGTGCTGGCTTATAATTTGCCAGTGCTCAATTCCCCCTGCTTGCTCGTTGTCTAAAGGGGGCAGGGAGGACGTCGGGCGCGGCAGCAGAGAGCACGCCGGGTCCTCCCAGCTCAGGGTTACCATGGGAGCGAGGACGCAGGGAGCGCAGAGGCGACCGGCAGAGCAGCACAGGAGGAGCACACCGCCAGCTCCCCGTGACAAAACCTCCTTTTCAGTTTTCTCTTTACAGATTAAATGAACAACAATCCAATAGGGGGGAGGTGGAAGTGGTTATTTCTATATATACATAGGAGCTCTAAGATATAGATTGATAGTATATTTTTTTCTCTCCATACATTTATCTTTGCATTACATTTTTGCCTCCATACTTTTCTCCCCTTACGCAAATTTTGTTCTATCCATTTTACTTATTTTTTCTTGTGTTCCCATTTTTTTCCACATCCTTTCATATTTCAATATTCCTTTTATTCCTTTCAATTCAATTTTTTTTTAATAATTTCCCCATATTTATATTTGTTTCATTATCTTTTCATACTCCTTTTTCACCTATTCACTTATAATAATCTCTAATCCTATTTTCTTCCCCCCTTTTTCTTTCCTTTCATTCCATTCATTTATCCTGGTTTTACTTCATCTATTCTCTTTCATTAAGCACACAGTTCCCCTTTCTCTCCAGTAGTTGTCACTGTTTCCTCATTCACTGTCATAGCTCTGGGTTCCCGAAGCCTGGATAACACGTCACCTGCCCCCTCAAGCCGGCCGTGCATCTCAGCTCGTACTACATAAGCACACCGACTGAGACGCTGGTCCTTGGTCTCGTCTATTCCTCCTTTCTTATGCCACACATGGCAGTAAGTACCTTTTTGCCCTCGCCACCTCGTTTATCCTTACAATATATTTTATCCATCCAGTGCTATCTTGCTGCCTGTAGTATCACCATCGCCGGCCCTAGAGAGACCACACCGAGCAACGAGTCAACGTGTCTCTGCATATCTGTGGAAGGTAAGGGCGACCTGTAAAATTAACAGGGTGAGGATTCTCTACTCCCTGTAGATTGGTTACACGTTGCCAATACATCATCAGCACGTCTGTCTCCTGTTCTGTTTGCTACAATGTATCAGGGCAGCTATAGTGTATCAGTATGGAGTCTAAGCAATTTAAAGCGGCTTTCTGGGAGTTTGATATTGACAACATCTATATCTGATCGGTGGGGGTCCAACTCCCATCATCCCAGGAGTGTGAAGAGGCTGTGGTGCTCCAATGAGAGGCTAGGCTTCCTCCTAAGGCCTCATGCACACGACCGTATGAAAAAATGGATCGGCAAAAACGCATCTGCAGAAAATACGGATGACATCCATGTGCATTCCGTATTTTGCCCCTAATAGAACAGTCCTATCCTTGTCCGTAATGCGGACAATAATAGGACATGTTCTATCTTTTTGCGGAAAGGAAATACGGGCATATGGAAACGAAATGCAAACGGAGTACCTTCCGTTTTTTTTTTTGCGGACCCATTGAAATGAATGGTTCCGCATATGGTCTGCAAATAAAAAACGGAACGGACACGGAAAGAATATACGTTTTTGTGCATGAGGCCTAAATCAGTGACGTCATATTCTTTGGCTCCATGGTCTAGGCCAGGAATTGGCAACCTCCGGCACTCCAGCTCTTGTGAAACTACAACTCCCAGAATCCCCCTTTTACTTCTGTGGGAGTTACAAGAACAGCAGAGGAAGTTTTCATGCTGGGAGTTGTAGCTCCGTGTGAATGGAGCCGTATCTATTCCGCACTATTGCAGAATAGATGCGGCCCCATTCACCTCTATGGGAGCGACATACGAAGCTTGTCCTATACTTGTCCGCATGCACGGACAAGTATAGGCATTTTGAATGGGGCGCCCGGCCGTGTGTTCCAAGCAGTGCGGAACACACGCCGGGAAGCCCCCCTATTATTACGGGTCCGGATTATTGCGGACCCACAATAATACGGCAGTCTGAATGGGCCCTTTTGTTAGCTCCAGCCTCTGTGTCTGTCTGTCTCACTCTGCGTCTCACTGCGCTCTCCTCCCCTCTCCATAGTCTTCTATGGGATGATTCATCTGATCCTTCAGTGAGCTGACAGCCCATCTTGGTTTTAACAAAACAGATGCGTGCTAGTTTGTGAAAAAAGGGGAGAAGAGATGATAACTGGAAAACAATGCGTTTTCTCTGATTAGATATATTACAAAGTTTCTTCTATTCTCTTGCACTATTGATTTAGGCGAAAGTGTGTGACCATTTAGTGGACGTTTTCCTTTTTATTAATTAGTTTGGCTGTCATATAAGTTGTGGACTTATGCTGTAAAATGAGACATGCTTTTTATTCCAGGGGGGACAGCAAATCTTCATTACCATAAGGCTCTGTTCACATCACGTTACGTTGGCGGTATAGTTGGAACATAAAACTCAGCTGGAAGATTGCTTTGTATCCCATTGTACTGGCATACAGTAGGATATTAGGCTAATAGGCCCCCATTGTAAAAAAAAAAAAAAAAAAAAAACGTGAGTTCAACTCTCTATTCCATACCTAAAAAACAGATATAGCAATGCATACTGGCCGATGAAGGCCAAAAGGACACTGTTTTTGAGCCCTGTAGATACATATACTGCAGGATATATCAAACATCCGGAAGCTTCAATCCGGATGTGATTATAGCCTTAACCTTACGTAATATTGGTGTGCTTCTTGAGATGGGCAGAACAGTGGTTAGTACTGTTACCTTGTGGCACTTGCATCCTCAGTTTGAGTCTGCATATATCTGTAGGTAGTTGTTGTATTAGGGCTCATGCACATGAACGTGTGCCGGCCGGGCCCATGCTGCAGACCGCAAATTGCAGTCCGCAACGCACGCGCACTGACCATAAGGCCGCCATATGCAGACGCAGGACCTACTCACTTGAATGGGGTCTGCAATCCGCATGCGATGGTCCGCATGCACCACTTTTTTGCAGTGCAGAGGCACGGACAGAAACCCCACTCAAGTGAACGGGTTGCCGGCCGCAATGCGGGCATGGCCGGGCAATGGCCGCGTGCACAAGCCCTAATTCTCATATTTCAGGAAGTTTTCTTTTGGGTTCTCAGGTGTCTTCCCACAACCCAAGAATGTACCAATAGAAAAAGTAGCATGCAATAAAACTGTCCTTAGTAGGTGTGTCAGCTTGTGACCTGTAGGATTCAGAACGATTACATTTTACATGGTCGCCCGTTGAGTTACAGCGGTGTTATACACTCCTGCATATTCCTAGGGAAAGAACTTGAAAAGGACTGGGCAGCAACACCAGGCACAGCCAACATATCACTGAGCTGCTGGAAGCTATGAAGAGAGTGCAGGGCTCACCATCGTGCTGATCAGTGGGGGTCCCAGAGGTGAAATGTATCCCAGGTATAGGCCAGTAATGTTTAATGGACATCTGTCGGCAGTTTTGTCCCTATGACACTGGCTGACCTGTTACATGAGCACTTGGCAGCTGAAGACATCTGTGTTGGTCCCATGTTCATATGTACCTGCATTGCTGAAAAAATTGTTTTTATATATGCAAATTAGCCTCTAGGAGCAAGGGGGGCGTTGCCGTTACACCAAGAGGCTCTGCTTTCTCTGCAACTGCTGCACCCCCACCCACCGAACCGATATTGATGACATATCCTAAAGGTTAGTACTTAGAATTAAAGGGGTTATCTTAGACCTCAGAGAGTGGCCGACCTGCAGTGGCATTCATACTTACCTGGTCCCCGCTGCTGGGTTCCGGTTTCTTTGCTCCCCGGCCACCTCTGCAGTTCCATGATGCTCTGGTATCAACATCCATGTGACTGCCGCAGCCAATCACTGGCTGCAGTGGTGACCTGTCACTCATGCGGCTCGTCACTGGGTTACAAGCCACGACAGGCCAGCTGCAACGGTCACATGGCGCCTTTCAACAGAATGTTGATGCCAGAGCATCATGGAGCTGCATAGATGGCCGGGGAGCAATGGAGCCGGAACCCAGCGGAGGGGACCAGGTAAGTATGAGCCCCACCGCGAGTCGACCACTTTCTGAGGTCTTTTTAAGTCATGAATGACCCCATTAAGGTCTACGAAAACCCATTTAACTTTAGACATTGCAGACCTTGCACAGCACAAGTCTCTTCTCTCTCTAGCCCGCGTTTTTTTCTTTGATGGACTGAAGAACAAAGACTAGAGAAATTTCACTGCTCACAATGAAGATATAAATTGCCAGCCATGACTCCATCACTCGTATGCATGGTGCCTGTGATTGACGCTGTGTATGAACATGAAGTCCTTGCACTTAAACGTGACCCATAACTCTGAAAAAAGTGTGAATAGCCTCTAGATACTGAATGGAGAAGACGTCATCCTTTATTAATTTATTTCATTATAGGCTGTCAACACATTTCAATAGCATGCGGGAGAATTGGGTCCTTGTCCCGATGCATCATTTATGCACTCTCCCTACCCACTAGCCATTGACGGCCTCTGCCCAATTTCCAGCTATGACTCACTAATACCTGTAAATCCTCTTCTCTGCACGTCAGCGTCCTCCATCAAAGAGAAAGACGATTCATGATGGGAAATAATACATGAAGAACTCGCATACTCAGTAGACTGAGGAGCATTACCAACACGGGGTACAATTTGGTGGCTAGTTGTTTGTCCCCGTCCTTTGATGCGCCCTGGCGTTAGAGGACATGTCATGTTGAGTGAGAACATTCTGGTTTTCACCGATAACGATGGCTGATGTATCACGAGGCAGCGTCTTGATGTTCTTGGCTGCAGATGAAGGCAGGTACAATACCCAGCGCCACGCGTTTCAGGGGAAAAAGGATATTTCACAGGACCAGAAAGCTAATTTACACTCCTGTTGTGAAGTAGAGAGAAGACGGGCTCTGAGAAGAATGGACCGCTGTATGGACGTATAGAAAGCAGCAGGTGTGAAGATAAGCTGGAATGACGTAAGCCTCCCTCGGGTCACAAAGATACAAAGAAAACAAAAGGAGATGAAATGTATATCTGGAAAAATCAAAGCTGCGCTACCCAGTATCTCTGGCGTCCTTGAGGTCAGGGACAGACTGGCCTTAGACCTTACAGGGAAATTCCTGGTGGGTAACCATAGCCTCCCATTGACCTGGCATAGTACATATGCTGATTGTAGCCATAGGCTCCCACTGACCGGGCATAGTAGAATTCTGCATTGTGCTTGTCCATTGTCATTCCTTCTGGAAATTACTAAATAAATTGACAACTGGGTATTAGCATTCCCCATGTTAATAGTGTGTCGCTGCACCACTTCATACATCTAGCACTGGTTGGGCAGTCTCAAAATTTGTAGAGACAGGTAGAACTAGCCCCCTACCTCCAAGAGCCCAATATTAGCCACATGGTATACCACTATGGAATGTATGCACTGGCATGGGGAGAGCTCAGTGTCACCCAATAATTCCTTTCTTTGACCAGTTATATATCCACAAGGTCATAGAGTTAAAGGGGTTTTCCAAGATTTTTATACTGATTACCTATCCTAAGGGTAGGTCATCAGTATCTGATCGGTGGGGATCAGACACCCAGGACCACGCCGATCAGCTGTTTGAGAAGTCACCGGCGTTCCTGTGAGCATCGATTCCTTCTCTTTGCACTTCCTAGGTCAGTGACGTCACGTTCATGTGTCACCTGGCCTAGACGCAGCTCAGCCTCACACCAAGTACAGCCGCTATACAATATATGACGCTGTGATTGGTGAACTAAGAGAAGGCAGCAGGGCTCACAGGAGCACCGGTGCCTTCTTAAAACAACTGATTGGCGGGTGTCGAACCTCCACCAATCACATACTGATGACCTATCCAGAAGATTGGTCATCAGCAGGGATGGACTGGGAACTCCCTGGAAAAATATTAAAAGTGGCCCCGTTTTGTAGTCGGGTCCAAATTGATGGAAGGCAGAGCCAGTAATACCATATTGTGGCTCATTATACCGGCCTAACAGAGCCAAATACCACAGTCCATCACAATATACTGCCAATACATCCCCAAAAACCTCCACTGGCCAGCCATAAGAAAGGTTCAGGCGACCCCCTAGGCAGTGGCCCACAGGGAAATTTCCCTGTAAGATCTATGGCCAATCTGCCCCTGGTCATCAGTATGAAAAACTTGGAAAACCCTTTTAAAGGGGGTTTCCAGGCTACAGATATTGATGACCTATCCTCAGCATAGGTCATCAATATCAAATTGGTGGGCTACCAACCCCAGTACCCACACAATCAGCACCGGCATGGGTATTTTTCGAAGTCCCATAGTGCACCATGCATTGCACGGCCACCTCTCCATTCACCTCCATGGCGCTCGGTTATTTTCAGAACTCCCACAGCGGTAAATAGAGGATGGCTGCCCTTGCGTGGTACTTTTTCATTCACTTTTGGGGGCTTGTTCTGAAAATCGGAGCTGATCCCATATGTGGGACCCACACCTATCTGACATGGATGACATATCCTAGGGATAGGCCACCAACTTTTGAGATGAGACAACCCCTTCAACTATTTTAGATTTGCAATTTGACAAAGAACCCACTGAATTGCCACTTGGTGGCCAGCAATATATTACTGTCAGATATAAATCGCGTTGCTGTCTACGATTGATCGCGTGGCCAAAAATCCAACAGCTTTGGTTGCATTATGTTGCACGACCAACACAACCACTCAACATTCCTTAGATGCAATCTCACCATGCAACTGCAATTTGCAAGTCTCTATGTAACCCTAACCTAAATGAAAGGTTCCTCAAGGTTCACTAGAGCCTGAAGGATTTTCCAGAAGTCCATCATTCTCCAGACCTTGACATTTTCTGTTGTTCTTTTACATACTGACAGATAATAGGGTGACACAACTCCTGCACCCCGAGCTTGAGGTTCTGCTATACCGATAAGTGAATTTCTTGCAGTGCAGACTCCAAACATGCTTCTCACATTGTGTGTGACTGTAAGTCTGCTGGCAGTACGAAGAGCGATTGTTAGTATCTGTGAAGGCGTTGAGTGGAGAAGCAATATGTCAGATTGTGCAAAAATAACAAAACTCCCAGCTGCCGGCTTGGACTTCTTGTTCTGTAATGAGCACAGGCAGTTCCAAACTTCAGCCCTACAGAATGATGGAAGTTTGGGGGGAGGTGTTTGCATATTTTCCCCATTTTGTCCTTGATCTGTTGGAGGTGACAATTCACGTGGGCGGCAGTAAAGATGGTATTTTATAGAAATTGACTGTACTTGCTCCTTTTTCTGCCTCAACTCCAGTAGGGCAGGGATAAAGCTTGACTGTATACAGTATGTGTACTGTGTACAGTATGTTCCTCAATGCGGTGCTGGAGCCGTGGTTCAGTGGGTATCTGGTCTGGAATATAGGCACTATTACCATTCTGATTGAGACCTTAAAGGGGTTCTTCATGCTACAGAATACCAATATCAGCTCGTTGGGGGTCTGACATACTGATCAGCTGTGTCAGTCTGCTGCAGCACCAGACACTACCATTGTACAGGGTAGAAGGCTTTGCACAGTATCCCGACACAGCCACAACATAATATACGGAGTTGTCTGCCTCTGGCTCCACTGCAGCCCGAAACAGCTTCTTGGTGAAGGTGCCGGGTGTCAGACCCCCACCAATCTGATACCGCTGTCCTATCCAGAGGGTAGGTCATTAATGTCTGTAGCCCGGAGAACCCCTTTCAGCAGAACATACACATTAAGGGGGACATTTATTACGGCCGGAGTTTTCCATGCTGGAGGAAGCGCCAAAGTGATGTGGAAGCTCAGGCCTCTACATAAATTTACCGCTTCATTCCGACAGCCCAAACCTAAAAAATTCACTCACAATACGCGGGCCCCTCATACAGAGAGTACTTACGTCCCCAACAAATAGTAAGTATGGGGATGATAATTCCTTTACATACGTTTCTTACTTTTTTGATCTTTGTCTACTGATGGCCTACTCCCAGGACCCAAGCCAATCTCACAGTTTACCCCAGACCAGTGACATCATATGGCCTGGGCACAGCTTGGTCCCATTCAAGTGACTGGTGTTGAGCTGTGATAGAAAGCAAAGCCGCTATCCAATGTACTCACAGGAGCATGACAGTCTCCTCAAAAAGCTGATTGGGGGAGTCGTGGGTGTCAGGCCCCTTCCAATTAGTATAAAAAGTCGGAAAATCCCTTTAATGTACACTGACTAGCTGAGAAATAGAGAAGATGTCTAATGATGAACTGTTTTCTCTCTTTCCAGGTGGCAGACTTTGATTTTGGTATTTGATGGTTTTGATTTTGGTTTTTGATTTTGATATTTTGGTGCCAAAAAGTGGTACCGTCTGTAATGAATTTAATGAATTTTATCACTTCTCTTAGGCGTGTCCCTCTTTAAGACACCTACCATTAGAAGTAGAGATGAGCGAAGTTTTTCCAAAATTCAATTCGGCTGCTTCACCAAATTTTACAAAAAAATTTGCTTTGTGACGAATTACATTGTCACAAGACGCATTTCTTTGTAAGTAGTGGGTACAATGACAGGGAGCGGAGATTGTGGCGCTTCCTGTCATTGTACCCCTCAGATGCCACGTTCATAGCTGATCGCTGCATCTGATAGCAATAACAGAGTGTTAAATAAAATAAAAAAAACTAAAAAAAAAATACTTACTGTATCCATTTGATTGCGTCGGGCTGGCTGCCATCATCTTGATTGAAGATCTGGCGCAAAATCTCGCATGGCCTGTGATGACGTCGTCACGGCATGGGATTTTGTGCAAGATCTTCAAGTAAGATGGCGGCGGCCAGCCCTTCACGAGCAAATGGATCAGGTAAGTATGTTTTTTTTTTTTAACATTATTTCAGGTAAAATAAACTTGCTACCACGAAGCACGAGGAAATTCGGCTCTGCGACAAATTAAATTTATCCTGAAATTTGGAGCGATGTTCGTGGACTTCGATTCGCTCAACACTAGTTAGAAGTGTCTAAAACACATTAAAGGGTTGTTCAAGTATGTGAAGGGGTTTTCTTTAATTTTAATATTGATGACCTGTCCTCAGGATCAGATCGGCAGGGGTCTGAAACCCAGCATCTCCAGCGATCAGCTGGTTGAAGAGAAGGCTGCCCTCCCTTCATTGCTTAAAGGGGTATTCCCATTTCACAAATGTAGTTTGTATAGTTAGATATAGCCATACCGATATTATTACTAATAGAATGTATTTATATAAAATGTACCATTTGGAAGATTTGCCTATTTGTATATCCTTTGTCCCACACACATCAGTCAGGCCGTTGCCCCTAGTTACGGCCACCGTGGCCATGTAGTAGTGGTAGCCGGCTTGCTCCTTTTCAAACCCGCTCTGAGGTAACTGCTGTATTGTGAACGCACATTGCATGAGCATGAGGAGACACATCTTAGGGTACTTTCACATCTGCGTTTTGGACGCTACCAGTCCAAAGCGCAGACTTTATAAACGGATCCTGCTCCATAGAGATGAATTGCTCTAGGAATAAGGTCCGTTTCTCTGCGTTTTGGAAGCGCAGACAAAAAATGCTACAACCCTAAGATGTGTCTCCTCATGTTCATGTAAAGTGCGTTCACAATACAGCAGTTACCTCAGAGCGGGTTTGAAAAGAAGCAAGCTGACCACCACTACTACATGGCCGCGGTGGCCGTAACCAGGGGCAACGGCCTGACTGATGTGTGTGGGACAATGGATATACAAATAGCAAAATCTTCTAAACGGTACATTTTATATAAATACATTCTATTAGTAATATTATTGGTATGGCTATATCTAACTATACAAATTACATTTGTGAGATGGGAATACCCCTTTAACTGCTCACCGTTGCAACCGCAGAAGTGAGCAGGTGTAATTGACTTTTATGGGACAGATCCTTCCTATTCAAGTGTAGAAGAATGAGTCGTCCTATTGAAGTAAATGGGACAACTTGTAATTACACCTGTTCACCGCTGCGATGTCGACGGCGAGCAAGTAAACAATGAAGGGAAGGCTCTGCTCGCACAGAACGGGGCCTTCTCTTCAACCAGCTGATCGGCGGGGGTGCCGGGAGTGGAACCCCCACTGATCAGATACTGATGACCTATCCTGAGAATAGTCCATCAGTATTAAACAGTCAGACAACCACTTTAAAAATTGGCTCCATTTCCCTTATATCTCACACATATGGATGGGGTCGCAGCAGCAGCAATTTGAGAATCACGCAGTGGCCCCATTCAGTTCAGTGCACAGTGATCATTGGTTGCATGATGGATATCACAGCCAAGATCACCATGTAGCCCCAGTCTAAATCCAAAGATGATCCTATCTCAGATTAAGATGATGCATCAGTAACATAGAGCAAGCCTTGGAATAAAGGGTATCTAAGTATCTGGGCTCCCTGCCCTCCCGGTATCACTTGCTGATGGTGGGAAACATTATCATTGGAGGGACCTTTTAATTTTTTTTCCATGTGTTTTTGGTGTGTTGGAGGAAACACAAGGAGAACATACCAACCTCATGCAGATGTTGCTGGTGAGATTTGAACCCAGGTCCTCAGATCTGCTGGGACAAAGTGCCACTAAGCCACCTTGCCTACACAGAATATTAGTCTTGGGGGTCACTTACTTACACAAAGCTCGCTTATGAAGACGTTAGGGTGTAATTACTGCAGCTTACTTGAAGCTTCTGTTGAGGGTTGGGGGAGTCCATCATGAGCCAGCAGTACAAGTCTCAGCGCCGATGATACATTGACACGTCATCATAATGTGAACCTTTATTTTGTATATTGTGGATATTGTATATAAAATACACAGTCCGATGCTGTAATTATATTTGATTTGAGAAATTCCCATAAATTAATACATGAACTTCTACAGAAATTTCCCATTTTTGTAACCATTCACTTTTGATTAGCACCATGTTTTTATTATTGAAGCCTTGCCACATTGTGATATCCCCTAAAAAACATGGTCAATAATGTCATGTTTGAATGGGAAATGATTGCAAGTATGCAGTACTCTTTTCAACCAGCAGGTGGCTCTCTGAGTCCTGGTAAATGGATGTCTTCAATTATAAAGCTCATTGTCCTGAATACACAATATAAATTCTCTTTCTTTTCTCATCTCGGAGCCAGCGCTTTCCCAGACAGAAACAGGTTCTTACCTATGGGATCAGTTTGGACTGTGCGCCCTTTCTTCAAACAGCCACATGGGCTCCCCCAAATACTAACTTCCATAGGGGCGGATTTAACATTTCTGGAGCCCTAAGCAAAGTCCCTCTTACACTGCTATATATTTCTATATTTTCGCTTACCTTTCTACCAACTATTGGTTGCCTTAGTTTAAAACCAAATTTTACACCCGAATTATGGTGCTATTTTGGTGCAAAATGTTGTATCTTAGTCCACAGCAATAGTCAGATGTCTAAATCTTGGGACAGAAGTGGCATTTAATGCTAGCAGTGACAAGAGCAGAAGATACTTCGTTGTCACCCAGTGCTTGCCAAGATTGTTCCTGCCTTGAAAACGTTTTCATACCCCTTTGGATTTTTCCACATTACACCCACGAACTTAAATGTATTTTATTGGGATTTTATATTTGAATTGGACATTAAATACAGCACTACATACCTCTTACATCCAGTGATGTCCCCTCTGATGTAGACGTTCTCTTTCCTCATCTTCTCCATTTGGACCAGATCGGCATGACAGAGGATTTCAGCCGTGTCTCCTCTGCAATTTGCCACACAGACATCTTAGTTTCCTCACTTTTCCATTATCCCCCCTCTGGGTGCCCCAACAGTATTATCCTGCTGCTACCTCCAATACTGTGCCCACTGTGCTCCCAAATACAATACTTGCAAAATAACAGTGTTTTACAGATAGTCCCCTAAGTGCTCCCAAAAGTCCCACCAATGGTAATAATCCTCTCTCAGAGTGCCATCATTAATAATAGTGCCCCCAATAGTGATAATGTTCTCCAGTGCAGTGCCCTCCATATTGCGCTGGGACACAGGTGGACATGACAACGTCATCATGCCGCTTAAGACCCAGCACAAGATGTCGTAGTAATTGCGGCAGTGTGCGTCATTGTACTGCTTCATAGGCTTCAGGCCTAGTAGCCTGAGGCCTGTGAGAGAAAACTGCACTGTCTGACTCGCCTGTCAGGGGGACTTGTTTGCATGGTGGTGAAGACTGTCACTAACTGCAGGAGGATGTGCCTAATTTCTGACGAGGAGTGCGCCTTGTCATAAATTTGGTGCATCCGCCAGTGGCGCAGTGGATATCAAGACCAGTGCAGAAAGTGCCAGTCTTGATAACTCAACTCCATGATGTGACACTATATTCAGTTAATCAATATAACATGCCTGCAAAGTTTTCCTAAGCCTTTAAATGGTCCCTCAGTTTGGTTCAGTACGCTACACCATCATGGGGAAGACTGCTGACTTGACAGTTGTCCAGAAGATAGTCATTGACATTCACCACAAGGAGGGTAAGCCACAAAAGGTCATTGCTAAAAAAAAACCTGGCTGTTCACAGAGCGCTGTTTCCAAGCATATTAATGGAAAGTTGAGTGGAAGAAAAAAGTCTGGTAGAAAAGTGTGCATAAGCAACAGGGATAACCGCAGCCTTGAAAGAATTGTCAAAAAAAAAAGACTTTGGGAGACATTCACAAGGAGTGGACTGTGGCTAGAGCTGCGTGTGGTCAAGAGTCACCACACACAAACGTATCCAGGACATGGTATACAACTGTCACATTCCTTGTGTCAAGCCACTCATGACCCAGAGATGTCAGAAGCGTCTTACCTGGACTAAGGGGTAAAAAAGGACTGGACTGTTGCTCAGTGGTCCAAAAAATTTTGCATTTCATTTGGAAATCAATGTCCCAGTCTGGAGGAAGAATGGAGAGGCACTCAGTCCAAGCTGCTTGAGGTCTAGTGTGAAGTTTCCACAGTCAGTGATGGTTTGGGAAGCCATATCATCTGCTGGTGTAGGTCCACTGTGTTTTATCAAGTCCAAAGTCAGTGCAGCCGTCTACCAGGACATTTTAGAGCACTTCATGCTTCCCTCTGCTGACAAGCTTTATGGAGATGCTGATTTTATTTTCCAGCAGGACTTGGCACCTGTCCACACTGCCAAAAGTACCAATACCTGGTTTAACAACTACCGTATCATTGTGCTTGACCAGCTAACTCACCTGATGTAAACCTCATAGAAAATATTTGGGTTATTGTCAGTAGGAAGATGAGAGACACCAGACCCAACAATGCAGACGAGCTGAAGGCTGCTATCAAAACAACCCGGGGCTTCCATAACACCTCTGCAGTGCCACAGGCTGATTGTCTCCATGCCACGCCGCATTGATGCAGTAATTCATGCAGAAGGAGCCCCAACCAAGTATTGAGTGCATTTACTGTAGATACTTTTCAGTAGGCCAACATTTCTGTACAAAAAAAATAATTTTTTTAATTGGTCTCATATGATATTTCTAATTTTCTGAGATACTGACTTTTGGGTGTTCATTAGCTGTAAGCCTTAATAATCAACATTAAAAGAAATGAAGGCTTGAAATAGATCACTCTCTGTGTAACAAATCTATAGAATATAGTTTCACTTTTTGAATTGGATTACTAAAATTAAGTTTTCAATGATATTCTAATTTATTGAGATGCACCTGTATGTAATAGAAAATAATAAATACAGTATAAGATATGTAATGCCATCTGTAAATAAGATGTAATAAATCAAAAAAGTTCATTGAGAAAACAGGGATATTTTCTAAATCTCTAAAGCTGTTTGCTTCTCATACTTGCATTGACACAAGACTTTTATTGAAGGTCCACCATGGTTAGAGGCAACTTCATGTGCTTTTGCCAGTATTCGATATACTATTCAGTTATCCAAGTCATAATTTAAAAAACAGGTAAGTAAGATGAGTAATACTGCATCACTCCCCTGCTGCTCCCATTCCGACATTTTGCAATCCACCAATGGTCTCTGTTTCTTGGACCTTCTTAACATGTATGAAATGACCACTCAACCAATTACTGGCTATCTACCGAGTGGTAGGCTAAGCTTTTGAGAAGTACAAGGAAGCATCCTAAAGGGCTCTTCGGGGGAATCACTAAGGTAAAGCACAACACTTATTTTACCCCATTTTGAGCTTGCTTTAAAAAATATTTCTCATTCGAAAATTTCCTTAAACAAGATAAAAAGAAGAAAAAAGGAAAGGGAGTATAAGACTACATAGAGTTTGTTTGTAGTCTGCTACCATGGAGACACATAGGTTTGCATAAGAGCTGTGGACAGTGTAGGGGAGAAATCAGTCCACCTTCTTGTTTTCTATGAGAAATTGTTACAACATTGACTGATTTTAGGAGACAGAGGACTGTGCTCCAATATTTCTGAAGGGTTTGTTATGCAGGCACTGACTGGGACTGACTAGTGTATGTGTGTGTATGGGCATATACACGACCCATGATGTCTGTGAGAAGACCCTACATTTGCAGCTGTACAGTATGTGAGACCTCATTTGTTTTTCAACATCTTCAAGTCTTCTTGACTATATCCCTTTCATCCTGACTTTCTGTTGTTAACACTGATCTAGTTTTCCCTGTGTAAGTTGATAGGATGACAATGTGCGATCTGTCACATCAATACTGTCTAGACAGAGTTTAATTGAACCTAATCACCATCAGCTATTAGCAGATGTCACATCAGCGACTGACAAATATGATAACTATATTAAACAGATATTAGTCTCATTTGTGACTGATATAAATAGAATCAGAGAATGTAAGAAGCGATATCTGTTCAAGTAAATTGGTTATTCTTAAAGGGTCACTTAGCCCTTCAGTCTATTGTGTTACTATTTACTATACAGTTGAATCTTGTCTGTGGAAGGCTGCCGCCACTTCGAGTTGGGAGGAAGGTATAATGAGGATCCTTGCTGAAAAATAGTATAAAAGAATGTCAAAGTACTTTTTGTATTTAGGAAAATCTTTGGAAAATTAGGAAGTATGATAATATGGTATAGGAGCAACAGGCAGGCTGCAGTGCACTAGGACCCTAACAATAGATTTGGTAGCACTAAGTCTGTGCAATTATTGATAGTGTAAAGTCAATCCATAGTCCTACCCATTCAACATTTCCCGGTTCTTTCTTATCAACCTTCCCCAGTCGTCTCTTCTCAGCCTTCCCCAGTCGTCTCTACTTAACTTTCCTTAATCATCTCTACTCAATCTTCTCCAATCCTCTCATTCAAACTCTGTCCAATCCTCTCCAATCAACCTTTCCCAATCTTTTCTACTCAGACTTCCCTAATCTTCTCTACTCAACCTTCCCCAATCCTCTCTACTCAACCTTCCCCAATCCTCTCTACTCAACCTTCCCCAATCCTCTCTACTCAACCCTTCCCCACTCCTCTCCGCTCAACCTTCTCCACTCCTTTTCAATCAACCTTCTCAAATCCTCTCCTTCAAACCTTCTCCAGTCCTCTCCAGTCAACCTTCCCCATTTTTTATTTTTTAACTTATTATTCACCATCTTTCCTTCCCTCAACATTACCTCCACAATCCCACTCCCATTCCCCAACCACTCTTCCTCCATTCATGTTTGCTGTTGTCCTCAACTGGGGAAATGCTTTCACAATTCCTTGTTACTGACTTTGGTAATTTGGGGTTGGTGTTCATTTCATGACAAGAGCTCATCCAGGGAAAGGGTTAGACATTGAAACAGGCCTAGAAATCCTGTAACAGACACACAGTAGAGCTTATCAGGAGACATATGTAGCATGATGTATCATCTACTACTACATGACAGAGGCCAAATCACAGTGGACATCAGTAGAGCCAAGAGGTCAATGATTGTTGACTCCTGGGATCCAACTTGAGGGGTGGGTAACAGAGGCCAACCTCTACCCCTCCCCCCACTGCCACGACCAACCACATATATATTTTTTGGGTCTAATGGAAAACAAATGTTGGTCCTTCTGTCCTCATCGGTAGGGACAAAAGTTAGCAGATCCTGTAGCATACATTGTAGGATGCAAAAACCTTTTTTTTATGCTCCACACGTTAGACAAAAGTTAGCCCAAAAGTGAAGCCTCGTTTTAAGCTGCCCTGTAGGTAGTTCTTTGCTTTTAGTATGTGATGTGCATACTTTATACATTCACAATGTGTCATGGTCTGTTTCTTTCAAAAATATGAATTCCATAAACACAAATAACTGTGTTTTTTTATCTCTCAAGGTTTAGCACAAGAGCTGCCATAGTAACAGATCACGTCTCTGCACAAGCATTCAGCAGAGCTTCAAAGGTTGCATCTGAGTGTTTCGAGCTATATCTTCTATTGAATGTGCTGCCGAAATATTGTTATAGACCTTCCCATGTGCGGCTTTCACATCTCATGAAAGTGCTTTGTGTACAGAAAACAAAAGCAAACCAGAGTAACAAAGAAGGACAGATATGAGGTTACCATTGGAAACCATGCACAGAAGAGGAGGTATGGAAAATGAAAGATGATAAACTGGAACATCGTTCAAATGTGGTTATAGAAATGGCAGAGAGTACACGCACAGGCCGTATATAAGTATATTACCCTCTATACATAAGTGACTATAATAATAGGGTAGTTAATGTAAGCGCATATCCAGTAATGTGTAATGAAAGAGGTGGTCTTGTAGGCAGTTCTGAGTTAAAGAAGGTTTCTGAGACCCTCAAACATTGCAGTAAAGGCAGGGAGCGTTCTTAAATAACAAATGAAGTCTTAGGCTAGTGGTGTACATAGAGAAGTAAGGGCCCAATAGCAAGGATCAAGGCCCCCACACAGGACAGAAGGGTTTCTGCCTAAACCCCTTTTCAATGACCCTTGGGCCATTTTCCACTGCCTCATTTGCTAAAAGTTGTTTCTTTAGAGGGTAGAGTCCTGACCAAGTATCACCTTCAGTAGAAGAGATAATCCCAACTAAGACTGGGCCCCTCTTGCCCTGGGCCCCATAGCAGTCGCATGGTCTGACACTATGGTAGTTACACTCCTGCCTTAGGCTACTTTCACACTTGTGTTGTCTGGCAGAGTATCTCTATACCAGAATTAAATGGATCCATTTTGATTTTGCACATCAGGATGCATGCGTTCCGTTAGGATGCGGTTATGTGAAATCAAAATGGAAAAAAAAACGGATTCGTCACTAAATACATTGAAAGTGAATGGGTGACAGATCCTTTTTTTTAGGCTCCTAAAAAAACGGATCAGTCACCATTGACTTACACTGTTTGCAGCGGTTGTGTGTCCAGTCACAAAACAACAACGCAAGTGTGAAAGTAGCCTTAATTGCCCATCCAATCCACCATTACACCAGTGTTCCCTACCAGTCTTTGTTTCTAGCAGCGAATACATGTTCGATTGGCCAGTGACTGGCTGCAGCAATCATAGGGAATAGTCCAAGATCTCATCGCTGCAGAAACAAATATTGGCAGAGACCTGGAGCGGTGGTGCTGGAACAGCAGAGGGTCAGATGGGTGAGTAAGATTTTTTTTATTCCAGCACTCCTCGCCTTTACAGCGGTCTGCCGGGAGGGGAGTGGTAGTAGTGGCACTGATAGGAGTGGTGGTGGTGCATGGTGTCTGTCCTCACTCCAACACCCAGTAAATGGAGGTTGCTCCCTTTCCTTGGGGCACACCCTGGGATTTCTGGAGTCTGCTGCCTGATGGTAGTTGGGGCAACCTTGATGATGAGCAGTTGGCAAGGTGCAAGTCAGGAGGGTAGATGCAGGGGCCAACGGATGGATAGTGGAAGAGACAATGAACAGGCCCGTTTTGTTACAATAAATAAAGTCTCTCTTTACTAAATTGATGATAGGATTTGCAGTGCATACACCAGCAGTAATAGCCATAATTCCAAAGTATATTACAGTGCAGGCTTTTGCAATATCTGTGTATAGGCAGCAATGATGGTAGTAGTCCTTCCTGATCCTTACTCCAAGTTCACGTTACAATCTTTCCAATTAGTCATGTGTCATGGGTGCAAAAGCAATATACCCTTTCCACAAGCAGTAAAGTCCTCTGCCGTAAACAAGCGGTACCTTATTGTCCTTTCAGGTATGACCTTGGTTCTCTACACTCTGTATGGATTTCAGGATTTCAGATTTCGGTTCAGGTGCTTTTCCTGGAAGCTTTCAGTCTCAAGGATGAAGGTTCCTTGGATTAATACTAGTCTCTCTCTCTCTCACACACATTCTTCCTTCCTCTAGCTGTGATCTTCATGTGAAGGTGGTATGACGGTATCAGATGCTGGCATTGACAACTAATTCGGGAGCTTCCTAGAAAATCAGCCACTTCCATAAATTATTCATCAGTGATGCCAAATAGCTCCATGATGAATGATTACAACTGGGAGGGTTTTTCCTAAACTTTTCCATTTCTCCCTGTAAAGGTGTCCAAAGATGAAAGTCAAACAAACCTGTTGACTTTGGCAGAGCAGACTAATGGGGTCATTTATCAAACTGGTGTAAAGTAGAACTGACTTAGTTGCCCATAGCAACCAATCAGATTCCACCTTTCATTTTTGACAGCTCCTTTGGAAAAGGAAAGGAGGAATCTGACTGGTTGCTATGGGCAACTATGCCAGTTCTACTTTACACCAGTTTGATAAATGACCCCATAAGTATCTGAGTATGAGTATAAGGGCATCTCTGCTAGACTCCTCTTATTCCCCTCTCCTCATTGAACACACATGTATGATCAGCTGAGTCTGACTTGCATGTATTAGAAGGAGTTGGGAGAATTTGTTTGGCCAATAGTATACTAGCATTTTCAAAGAGTTTTTTTCAACAGATACGCTCATGCTGTTTACCTCATATACATATACATTTTTCAATGTGGACTCCCCTGACTTGTTTTCCTCATGTAAACCAATCCCTCTAGGTTGTTTCCATCCTGTATGTAGCACTTCCTGTTACCATATCCAACCAAGCCTATGATGCACTTCTCCTTGTGACTCTTAGGTCACTTTCGCTAGCACTAATAAATTGAAGGGTGTGCAGACCTCAACATTATCTACTTGCACTTCTCCTTCCTGTACCAGAGCTCCAGCACTGCCCCTAGCCACTCCTAGCTAGTTTATAGCCCCTCCCACTCACCTAGTTACATAGACACTCCCCTATCACTACACCGCCCATGGACATAACATCACAGGAAATAAAAAAGAGCTACAGGGACATGGTCACCACAGCCACAGCCTGAAACATAAAGGTAAAGGAAATACATTACTAAACTTTAAAATGATTATTTTAAGTTGTTGACGCGAACTGGAAAACCCCTTTAAGGCTAGATCAACAGAGGCCAAGGATTCCCAATTAAAGTGGACTACAAAAAATGCACTGTACTGTAAATGCTGCAGGGTACATGATATCCCAGCATGTACCAGCATCAACCAACCCAGTCACCATCTGCTCTTCTAATTGGATCTTCTAAACACTTCTACTTTTACATTTAATGAGTGTTTATCTTGTCTCTCATGCATGTTTAATGCTGTGATTTTTTTGTGGCTTCATAAATATAAGAAAGAATTGATTCAGCAAAGAAAGCTTAGAAGTAAATACTGAGACTTGATGAATTTTTAAGATGTTGGAAAGCAGCACACTCATACAACATACAGTATATACTATATATATATATATATATATATATATATATATATATATGGTGTGTAATAGGCTGTCTGCACACTTATTCCTAGTTGCTGTCATGGGTAAAAGGAGCGATTTATCAGAGATGCAAAAAGGGGTGATTATTGACTTTCGTGACAGGGGTGGCGGTATTTCAGAAACTGCACAACTGCACAACTGCACAACTGTACTGTGTGAACTATTTTTTCTCAGCAATGCAGGCACATATGAACATGGGACCAACACAGATGTCTTCAGCTGCCAAGTGCACATGTAACAGGTCAGCCAGTGTCATAGGTACAAAGCTGCTGACAGGTGCGCGTAAAAAGCTTTAGGACTATCCATAAACTGTGACAATTAACCCCTTACTCGTTTGTGTCAAATCTAGCCTTCCACAGGGGCGATATATTTTTGAAAGCACCAAAACCTACAAAACACACTTGCGTTCCCTTCGGACCGATGTCTTGTCACTTTCTAGCACTGATGTACGCCTCTTAAGAAAAGATATAAAGTTTCACACAAAAAAGCCACAAGCAGTCTAGATATTTGCTCATTTGGTTTACAAATGTGCGGAACGCTTACAGCCAAATGCCGCATAACACAAAGTTTGCAGAAGTATTTTTTTTTTCAAAACCAGAAAGTGGGAGCATAATTTCAACTGAGCAGGTTGGGCCCTCGTCCAAGTAGAAAACTATGCATATTTTGTGTTCGCTTTTAGATGCCTTTAATGGAAGAAGAAAATTTTACTGTGTAGATGGTCAATTCAATCATTTCTTGCAGTGACATAGAATATCTTTAGCCTCTGTTTGCAGACTGCTGTAAATGCATATGGTCCATTCACTTTGGAATTCAAGGGAACCTCTCACTATGGCAAAGCAGTGTAGGATTTTATGGAGCCGGAGGAGCTGAGCAGATTGATATACAGTTTTATGGAAAAAGAATCTGTATAACGTAATTTACTCAATTAAATCTTAAAGGGGTATTCCCATCTCACAAATGTAGTTTGTATAGTTAGATATAGCCATACCAGTATTATTACTAATAGAATGTATTTATATAAAATGTACTGTTTAGAAGATTTGCCTATTTGTATATCCATTGTCCCACACACATCAGTCAGGCCGTTGCCCCTAGTTACGACCACCAAAGCCACGTAGTAGTGGTGGCCGGCTTAATTCTTTTTCAAACCTGCTCTGAGGTACAGTAATTGCTGTATTGTGAACGCACATTACATGGGCATGCGGAGACACATCTTAGGGTACTTTCACATCTGCGTTTTGGACACTACCAGTCCAAAACGCAATGGTCAGGATCCGTCCAAAACGCAGACTTTATACACGGATCCTTTTCCATAGAGATGAATTGATCTTGGAACAGGATCCGTTTCTCTGCGTTTTGGAAGCGCAGACAAAAATGCCACAACCCTAAAATGTGTCTCCACATGTTCATGCAATGTGCGTTCACAATACAGCAGTTACCTCAGAGCGGGTTTGAACAGGAGCAGCGGTGGTCGTAACTAGGGGCAACGGCCTGACTGATGTGTGTGGGACAATGGATATACAAATAGGGAAATCTTCTAAACGGTACATTTTATATAAATACATTCTATTAGTAATAATATTGGTATGGCTATATCTAACTATACAAACTACATTTGTGAGATGGGAATACCCCTTTAAGGCTTGAGGGGGAGGAGTTCGGTGAAGGAATTCAAAGAACACCAAAGATAACCCCTCAAGCCCCAAACTGTATCATTTTGGCCAGGAATGTTCCTTGAATTGTATGCCTATAGACAATGGCACAATGACTAGTCCAACCTTATGTATATCAGTAATATTTAATGATCTATTTTTATTCTGTATCTATAGGCCTCTGACTTTCCTGATCTTGTACTTTCCAGATGGTTTCAGCTCCTGATTATGCTTATGTTTGCATCCCTTCCTCTTATGGTTGGTTTTCTTCTTCCTCTTTTCAGCAAAGATGGGTGTACACTGTAGCAATACAGTTTTTCATTGTTCCGTAAAAATCAAGTTTGCACATAAGTTATATCTTTTTCTAGTTTTGTGACTCCACCTTCTATACAGGCCTATGTGTCAGCATGGTTACAGACTACAAACAAACGTTTGTAGTCAGATCCTCCAGACATACTTTTCTCTTTCTGTACCCTCCTTCATACCAAAAAACATTTGTTTGGGTCAGCAAGGAGATGGGGACACATGGAAAGGAGGAGGACTGCAGGATCAGACTACACAAGGTTTGTTTGTAGTCAGTTTCCGTTAAGAAAAATGGCTCTGCGTAGGAGCTGTAGACACAGAACAGTATGGAATTTCTTAGGGTACGTTCCCATGACAGTGAAGAGACATAGCCATTAAAAACAGATACACCGTCAGTTTCTCATGACCACTTAGCATCAGTGTGTGCATCCATCCATTTTTATGCCCATTTCACATTCCGTTTTGTTAAAAACAGCTGTTAAAAACTGATGAATTTGATTGGCTTTTTTTTTAGATCCACGCCCCTGCAGTGCCTCAGTATGTATTATGGCCTGTCATAGTGCCCCTATTAAGATAAATGGCCCTGAATGGTGTCCCAGAATATATATTGGCTTCACTCTTTGGTATGCTGGCGATGAAAAAAATTACCTCAACCACTTGACCATTCATGGACACTCACCCTTCAGTTGGAGGAAGCAGGACCTGATGCTTCCAGCGTGATCATGTGATGTTATCACACTCGGAGAGCAAGTCCTGCTACATCCAGTGAGGAGCAAGTGACCCTGTGCGTGCAAGTGGTTGAGGTGAGTATTTTTTTTCTAACCCTGAAAGACCAATTTTTCCCTAGTGTACTTGTTTTTGACTGCCGTTAGATGGGTGTAAAAAAAGGTCCCTTTGATTTCAAAGGGGTCTGTCTAGCAGTGAAGAAATAGGACATTTCCTATTCTTGACAGCCGCTATTCAATGGCCATTAAGAAACAGTCATGTAAATAGCCCCATAGACTGCAATGGTTTTGAAAATGGCCATCCAATGGTCATTAAAAATCAGCTGTCACAAATTGTGTGAATAAGGCCTTATTCAAGACTATTTACAAAAGCTTCTAATGGAAAAATAGGTTGACTTAGAATTAGAACTCACAATTTTTGTCATCCTCATTATTTTCAAAAGCTTTTGCCAACATCAAAGTCCAAAGTTTTCAGTTCCAATAATTTATAATGTGGCTTTCCCAATGATAAAGAATCACAGAAAATACAACTTCCTCAGCCAGACAGTGCTGATCTTTTTTCGTCAAGAAATAGCTTTATTCTGTATTTTAAGAACTGTTCTTGGTCTTTTATCACCACTCTTTCAAGTGTCATTCTAGGTCTTATTTCTCAGCTACTCTTTTCGTACTTGCTTTCAACAAATAAGTAAAGTTGGTGAAACCCTCCCATGTCCTTGGCATGGACTCTAACGTAAGCTGTATACCCTGCTGTTAGGATTTTTGTGTTCTTCATATTTGGGGTAAGTCAAGTCTTTGGACCTTAGGACCTTCTTATCTTTCCATGAGTGAGTTTACAACTCTGATGTATCTGCTCTTATATGTAATATATGAATGTTTTTGCATGTTCCTCATGTGTAGTGTAATGAGCTGAAGTGTGCCTAGCTTTCTAATATGTTATAGCGAAGTTGAAAAATTTGACTAGTGGAGTTCCAGGAGCTGAGATCCCTCACTGATCAATAAAATCAACAGACAGGAGCTCTCATCTGAGCACTGTGCCTCTTTGGTTCTCAGCTTTGATCAGACAGAGTGGCTTACAAACTCATACACTTTCTGTGAGTCTAGCAGAGCCGAAGGTGCACAGCACTTAGCTAAGCATATCTTTGCTTAAACTAAATTAAGACGTATTCAATTTTTGTGCAAAACCTAAGCCAATTTATTTAAAATGTAAAAATATACCACTTTATGATACATCATAGTTATCTATTTTGACTCCTCGTGTATCACTTCTCGGTGTATATGCTACTGGTATACAGTGCCTTGCGAAAGTATTCGCCCCCTGGAACTTTTCAACCTTTTGCTACATTTCAGGCTTCAAACAAAAATTTTTGGTGAAGAATCAACAACAAGTGGGTCACAATTGTGAAGTGGAACGAAATTTATTGGACCATTTAAACTTTTTTTGTAATAATAAAACTGAAAAGTTGGGCGTGCAAAATTATTCGGCCCATTTACTTTCAGTTCAGAAAACTCACTCCAGAAGTTCATTGAGGATCTCTGAATGATCCAATGTTGTCCTAAATGACTGATGAAGATAAATAGAATCCACCTGTGTGTAATCAAGTCTCCGTATAAATGCACCTGCTCTGTGATAGTCTCAGGGTTCTGCATCATGAAGACCAAGGAACACACCAGGCAGGTCCGTGATACTGTTGTGGAGAAGTTTAAAGCCGGATTTGGATACCAAAAGATTTCCCAAGCTTTAAACATCCCAAGGAGCACTGTGCAAGCGATCATATTGAAATGGAAGGCGTATCAGACCACTGCAAATCTACCAAGACCCGGCCGTCCCTCTAAACTTTCATCTCAAACAAGGAGAAGACTGATCAGAGATGCAGCCAAGAGGCCCATGATCACTCTGGATGAACTGCAGAGATCTACAGCTGAGGTGGGACAGACTCGTCCATAGGACAACAATCAGTCCAACACTTCACAAATCTGGCCTTTATGGAAGAGTGGCAAGAAGAAAGCCATTTCTCAAAGATATCCATAAAAAGTCTTGTTTACAGTTTGCCACAAGCCAGAGACACCAAACATGTGGAAGAAGGTGCTCTGGTCAGATAAAACCAAAATCTAACTTTTTGGAAACAATGCAAAACGATATGTTTGGCGTAAAAGCAACACAGCTCATCACCCTGAACACACCATCCCCACTGTCAAACATGGTGGTGGCAGCATCATGGTTTGGGCCTGCTTTTCATCAGCAGGGACAGGGAAGATGGTTAAAATTGATGGGAAGATGGATGGAGCCAAATACAGGACCAGGGGCGGACACAGACAGCAGAGGGCCCTTGTGCAAGGAATGTGTTTGGGCCCCCCCCCCCCCCGCCGTTCCCAAACCAAATTCTCAACCTAACCTATGGTGTCCTAACATTACATACAGCAATACAAAACATACAGGGTAAGGCTACTTTCACACCTGCAGCACTACGCTCCGGCCACCTGATTTGGCAGAGAATGCAAGAAATTGGCCGGACACAGACTCAGTCATGCAGAGGTTTGTGTCCTGCTGATTCTCTGCATTTTTGCCAGATTGTGGCCGGATCTCTGCCTGACCCCATTATAGTTAATGGGGCCGGCGGGCATTCTGCATCCAGCAGTGCCAAAGCCGGTGAATTCCAGAAGGCTGTTCTCTGCTGGACCAGCCTGCCAGAATCACCAACTCAGATGTGAAAGTAGCCTAATACAGGTCCACATACCTCCTACATCCAGTGACGTCTTCTTAGATGTAGATGTTCTCTTTCCTCATCTTTTCCTTTCAGACCAGACTGCCATGATGATTTCTTCCAGCCATCTCTTCTCTCTGTGGAGTTTGACAAATAGACATCTTAGATTCCTACTTTTCTATCATTCTTCCACCTTCTTGAACACCTCATCCTGCCACTCCCCAATACTGTGCCCGCTGTGCTCCCCAAAACTATACTGCAGAAACAGTCCCCCTCAAATACTACCGCCTTCAGTAATTAAAATAACTGCACCCAGGAAAGTGTCCCTGACACTAAATTATAACCAAAATGTTCCCCAAAAATAACTGTGCTAAGCTGATAGTAATAGTCCCAACAATAGAAATAATTAGTGCCCCCGGCCAGCCAATGTCCCCATAGTGCCCTCATAATGTGCCAATGCCCCCTACTATGTACCCAAAAAACCCTCTTAGTGCCCCTATACAATGACCCCAATAGTGCTCCTCTCCCCCCCTTCTCCATAGTGCCCCCATGTCTGCCAGAATATAAGATAGGGCCCCCATAGTGATCCTCGCCCTCCATAGTGCCAGTATATATATAGGGCCCCCCATAGTCGTCCTCCTCCTCCAGAGTGCCCCCCATAATGCTCCCCCTCCATAGTGGCCCCCCATAGTGCTCCTCCTCCATAGTGGCCCCCCATAGTGCTCCTCCTCCATAGTGGCCCCCCATAGTGCTCCTCCTCCATAGTAGCCCCCCATAATGCTCCTCCTCCATAGTGGCCCCCCATAGTGCTCCTCCCCCATAGTGCTCCCCCTCCATAGTGGCCCCCCATAGTGCTCCCCCTCCATAGTGGCCCCCCATAGTGCTCCTCCTCCATAGTAGCCCCCATAGTGTTCCTTCTCCATAGTGGCCCCCCATAGTGCTCCCCCTCCATAGTGGCCCCCCATAGTGCTCCCCCTCCATAGTGCTCCCCCTCCATAGTGGCCCCCCATAGTGCTCCCCCTCCATAGTGCTCCTCCTCCATAGTGGCCCCCCATAGTGCTCCTCCTCCATAGTAGCCCCCATAGTGTTCCTCCTCCATAGTAGCCCCCATAGTGTTCCTTCTCCATAGTGGCCCCCCATAGTGCTCCCCCTCCATAGTGGCCCCCCATAGTGCTCCTCCTCCATAGTAGCCCCCATAGTGTTCCTTCTCCATAGTGGCCCCCCATAGTGCTCCTCCTCCATAGTGGCCCCCCATAGTGCTCCTCCTCCATAGTAGCCCCCATAGTTTTCCTTCTCCATAGTGGCCCCCCATAGTGCTCCTCCTCCATAGTGGCCCCCCATAGTGCTCCTCCTCCATAGTGGCCCCCCATAGTGCTCCTCCTCCATAGTAGCCCCCATAGTGTTCCTTCTCCATAGTGGCCCCCCATAGTGCTCCTCCTCCATAGTGGCCCCCCATAGTGCTCCTCCTCCATAGTAGCCCCCATAGTTTTCCTTCTCCATAGTGGCCCCCCATAGTGCTCCTCCTCCATAGTGGCCCCCATAGTGTTCCTTCTCCATTGTGCTCCCCCTCCAAAGTAGCCCCCATAGTGCCTCTCCTCCATAGTGCTCCTCCCCCATAGTGCCCCCACTGAGTGCCAACTTAAATAAAAAAAAATTAACAGTCATACTTACCTCCTTGCCTCTGTCAGCGACGCGATGCAGGCCTCTTCCGGCCTGTGTCCCGCGCTGTACGGCTCAGGCGGCGCGATGCCGTCATCGCGCCGCCTGTGCCGGCCTCTGATAGGCTACAGGCCTAGTGCCTGCAGCCTATCAGAGTAACGGGGAAGGGACACGCCTCTCCCTCCCTTGCCCCGCATTATCCATCTGTATCGCCGTCCTAAGGACGGCGATACAGATGAATATAGAGATGAGCGCTTCCAAAATGGAAGCGCTCATCTCTACCTGCCGCCGGGAAGAAAGGGCCCCCCTCCGGTCCCGGGCCCCGGTGCAGCCGAACCGGCTGCACCGCGGTATGTCCGCCCCTGTACAGGACCATTCTGGATGAAAACCTGTTGGAGTCTGCAAAAGATCTGAGACTAGGACGGAGATTTATCTTCCAACAAGACAATGATCCCAAACATGAAGCAAAATCTACAATGGAATGGTTCAAAAATAAACGTATCTTAGAATGGCCAAGTCAAAGTACAGACCTGAATCTAATTGAGAATATGTGGAAAGAACTGAAAACTGCTGTTCACAAACGCTCTCCATCCAACCTCAAAGAGCTCGAGCTGTTTTGCAAGGAAGAATGGGCAAGAATTTCAGTCTCTAGATGTGCAAAACTGATAGAGACATACCCCAAGCGACTTGCAGCTGTAATTGCAGCAAAAGGTGGCGCAACAATGTATTAAAGGGAACCTGTCACCTCCTTGGGCTAAAAAAACCTGTTAGCAGTACCTTAATTTATGTTCCAGTGTGATTCAGAAGATGATCTTTGTAAGGAGAAGAGATCCTTCAAACTGTGTAAAATTCATATTTTAATCCTCCGTTGGCGCGCTGCCTTGACTCGGCTTGAAGTCAAGGGGGCAGCGGCCTCCTTGACTCGAGTCAAGTAAACCACTCCCCTTGGCAAGTTGATGGACAGTTTGCTGATGGGCCGGGGATCGCGCAAGTCTCGCGCATGCGCGGTGCGCGATATCTCCCTGCGCGATCCCGGCCCCAGCTCTTCAAATTCCGGGCGCCTGTGCCTGTACTGCGCATGTGCCAAGCGCTCGCTTACTTGGCGCATGCGCAGTACAGGCACAGGCGCCCGGAATTTGAAGAGCTGGGGCCGGGATCGCGCAGGGAGATATCGCGCACCGCGCATGCGCGAGACTTGCGCGATCCCCGGCCCATCAGCAAACTGTCCATCAACTTGCCAAGGGGAGTGGTTTACTTGACTCGAGTCAAGGAGGCCGCTGCCCCCTTGACTTCAAGCCGAGTCAAGGCAGCGCGCCAACGGAGGATTAAAATATGAATTTTACACAGTTTGAAGGATCTCTTCTCCTTACAAAGATCATCTTCTGAATCACGCTGGAACATAAATTAAGGTACTGCTAACAGGTTTTTTTAGCCCAAGGAGGTGACAGGTTCCCTTTAATGCAAGGGGGCCGAATAATTTTGCACACCCCACTTTTCAGTTTTATTATTACAAAAAAAGTTTAAATGATCCAATAAATTTCGTTCCACTTCACAATTGTGATCCACTTGATTCTTCACCAAAAATTTAAAATGCTATATCTTTTTGTTTAAAGCCTGAAATGTGGCAAAAGGTTGAAAAGTTCTAGGGGGACGAATACTTTCGCAAGGCACTGTAAAAAGGTCAAAGGGGTTGTCCGTGTTCTAGATATTAATGACCTATTTGCAGAAGAGGTTCTCAATATCCCCACCATTCAGCTGTTCTTAGCAGCATCACCTGAATAGGAACAGAGCTACGCTAACCCAGCATGCCCGCTGCATAGTGGATGAAGTTGTCTATTTCTGGTCCAGTCTACTGTGGTTTTTCTGGTGTCAGCAGCTGCTGAGAACAACTGAGCAGGGTGCTGGATCCCTACCGATATGATATTGAAGACCTATTCTAAGAATAGGTCATCAATATCTAAAGCCCAGAACACACCTTTAGCTAAAAGACCCTGGCTACAAATATTCTTTTCTGTAGTCAGGTTAAGCTAGTAGACCCTGACTACAAATATTCTCTTCTGTAGTCAGGCTTAGCTAGTAGATCCTGACTACAAATGATCTCCTCTGTAGTCAGGTTTAGCTAGAAGACCCTGGCTACAAATATTCTCTTCTGTAGTCAGGCTTAGCTAGTAGATCCTGACTACAAATGATCTCCTCTGTAGTCAGGTTCTATCAATACAAGCCACATTTAGGCTGCTTAGCACATAGACTATTCTCTCCAATGACCTGTCCTACAGCTTCATCCCCTCTCAGGTGTCATAATGCAGATTGCAGTGACTGAGAACCACCTCAGCAGCATTAGGAAGGAAGGGAGGACTGATGAGACATTACAGCCTTTAATAGTGAGAGGGAATAGATGGAGAGTGTGTAGTATGGGCAATAATAGAGTTTTCTGTGATGAGTGAGGAGCAAAGAAGTGTTTGAGGCTGTACACATGTGTACTGCCTGAGATTTAAAATTTCAGCTTTTTTGCTCATTTACATCGCCACTCTTATAAATAGGCTAGATCTGGTATTGCAGTTTACAGGTCATTGATCTGATCAGGTGCTACTTTTCCCTAGTGCTTGCTTGGCCTTCTCTACCAAATCGTGTAGCCGGCTCACCTACCACTGAGTAAACATCACCATCCAGTTTAAAGGGGTTCTCCAGGAATTAAGAAAATGAAAATACTTAACTATTACTTCATTACAAATATATTCCAAAATACCCTTCATTAGTTATAATGGCTCGTTTTGTCTAGAGAGCAATTATTAGGAGAAACAAAATGGCTGCTGTCCTATTAGTGCACACAAAACCTGTCCTAATCACACAGGAGGACAAGTTACTTCACAACACTGAGGTAAAGAGCTGCCTCATCCTCCTCTCTGCTCTGCTTGTCAGGGATTATGATCCTGAATACAGATGATAAGATCTTCAGATGAATCTCTGTAGGAATGGAGTCCATGAGTAGATGAGGATAATGAGCAGCAGCTCTTGTATGCAGTCTACATTACCACAGTCTGTCCTGTCCGTCCTCTCTGTACTTCATGTCTCCTCATGAACTCCATTCCTACAGAGATTCAGCTAAAGATTTTATCATCTGTATTCGGGATTAAAATCCCTGACAAGCAGAGATGAGGATGAGGCAGATCTTTACCTCGGTGTTGTGAAGTAACTTGTCCTCCTGTGTGATTAGGACAAGTTTTGTGTGTATTAATAGGACGGCGGCCATTTTGTTTCTCCTAATCATTGCTCCCTAGACAAAACGAGCCATTATAAATACTGAAAGTTATTTGGGAATATATCTATAATAAAGTAATATTTACATATTTTCATTTTCTTAATTCCCAGAGACCCCCTTTAAGGCCCCCATTACACATCTGTGTATCGTCAGCCGGACCTGCTGAGAACGTAATGTGCATGGGGAGTTCCAAACTCTGACACCCCCACCCCCCAGCATCATCATGCAATGTTCTTCCAGGAGATACGCCACCTCCAGAAGTGTCTGAAGTGTCAGAAATGTCCTGCTTCTCTGTGCCATCTAATACACACATGCAGCAAAACTAAATGTGTATGTGTATGGAGGAGTCGGTAGGGAGTCAGGAGAGATGGCCAGCTTTAGTCCCTGGAGAAGAGTTCTGCAGTCCCCTAAATGAGGTCCATATGCCCTAGTATAACATATGGAATCAGATTCTTTGAATTGTTGCACTATACCAAACTTTTCATTCAATCCTTTATGGGCTTTTAATGGCAGACGTCTATCTACTGACCTGTTCATAGACTGTGAAAGGTAGGTATATCTGGACCTGTAAGCTCTGCCTATAATTCTGCTGATATTTCCAGCAGTCTACATGTGTCAGGACAGCTCGATCTTGGCAGAAATAAACAGAATATCTCAAGATCGACTGAATGCGGAATCAAAGTTGAAGGCTGCTGTCAGAGCGTTCAGATGTGATGTATTATGCCAAGTAAAGTAAGAGAAACCTTCTCATTAAAACTCCCAGGGATGATTAATTTAGTAGTTATAGTCTTATTTAGTGCATATTTATCATGTTATTTTTTGCATAATAGGTTTAATTTCAGCAACTTTTTCTTTGCCATTGCCAAACATTTTCTGTATCAGGGCCAGCATGAATTACTGCCGTCAACCCATCACAAACTTCACATATAGGTTGCTAATTGCTGAAATGATTTTGTGTAGCCCTTTATGTTTTAGATAGCTTTATGTGCTGTGTTACTTTAGATTAGTGATTTCCAACAGAGGTTGTAAGATTACGACTCCCAGCTTGACCTGACAGCCTCCAACTGTAAGAACATGCAGGGGGTTGTAGTTTCACACATGCTGGAGAGAACAGTCCCTGCTTTAGAATAATGAATGACCTAAGTTGCAGGGTCTCCTTGTGACTCCTGAAGGCTCTCAGATTAATACACTGGTCTTATTCATCAAACCAGCCTCCAGGAGCCACAAAGGTGTAGAAATTTTTTCTTGCAAAGTCACGTCCCTTCTTTTCAGGCTGCCCCCTTTTGAGTGGTGCCCTGCCCACATTTGAACATTGCTCCACCTCCTTTTTGAGTGGTGCCCCGCCCTTTCAAAGTACTTCAGGTAGTAGCAGGACTGTGTCTAATGAAAGTAACAGGAGAAAGCAGCCCTCCCTGCTGTACCCAGGAGATTTGGTAACTCCCCAAGGCAGCCCAGGAGGTCTCTTCTTTTGGCAGGAGCCTTACCGACATTTCGGGACAGTTGGCAACCAGTCAGAGCTCAGCTTTCATAAGAAATCAAGCTGCACTATGATTCGGGGCTAATTATTAGATTGTGGGAGTCTGATCACCGCATCCCCCTCCACTCATGAGAATGACCTGTACCCTGAAATGAATTGAGCTGAGCATGAGATCTGCTCCTCCATTAATTCTCTATAGGACGGCTGGAGATAGCTGGGCGCAGTACTTATCTATCTCCAGCAGTCTCGCTGCTCGACCAGCCGCTCCATTCATCTTGGTGCTACCATGATCTTATTCTCGTAGTGGTCAGTGGTGGTCCCAGTGATTGAACCACTTATGATCTAATAGTTATCCCATATACTTTGGCCACCGCTACATTCCTGGCTGTGTGTGATGGGGTCCCATTCTGCACACAGTTGGGACCCACACCTATCGGACATTATGCCTAGTGTTGAGCGAGCATGCTCAGCCGAACTCGCTGTTTGGCCGAGCATGCCTACGTTCAAGTCCGCTCGGTGTTCGGCAGAACACGGAGTGTACTCGAGCGTAATGCTCGAGTCTCTTCCCCGCACTGTAATATTGATTTGTACGCTAATGCATACAAATTCAGTTAATTAGCATACTTTTAAGAGTGAAAGGAGTAAAAGAGGAGAAGTCGCGATTCTGACCTTTTTTCTATTAACCAGACACCCTCCCCTCTTCCGAGCGGGGGGTGCCTGGTTTAGTCCCATTGACTAACATTATCCTTGGGTGCTCGGCAGAGCACTCGAGCAACCCCTAGTGCTCGGCCAGAGCACCCGAGCATACGAGCACAGAGGTACTCGCTCAACACTAATTATGGCTTAACCTGTGGATATGATAGATGATAATACCCCTTTAAGTTATCATTAGCTATAGGCCCCACCTTACATATACTTTTTGTGCTCATGATTGGGCATCTGCTTTAGGCCTCATGCACACAGTCGTTGCCCAGCCGTGGTCGTATTGTGGCCCGTAAACAGCGGGTCCGCGATACATGGGCACCGGCCGTGTGCCCATTTACTTCATGTTCTATTTTTTTACGGTGCGGACGGATCACAGACCCGTTTAAGTTGAATGGGTCTCGATCCATCCCGGCCGCCGCATGGATATTGCCGGATATTGGAACGGCCGCGCAATGGCTGTGTGCATGAGGCCTTAATCAGAAGCTGTCAGCGCTTAGGTCAAGTCTTTTAGGAAATGCTTGTATTCCTCATAAGTTACTCATACCGGAGCATCTTTTCTTAGAATTCTTCATTGTGCTGTTCTCTTTATTCCTCCTGGAAACATATGGATAAGGGTACGACTCCATGCGAGAGAATTGGTAGTGGTTCTGATGCGATGTTGTGTCATCATGTACTCCCTCAGTCCTTTTCTCCCTGGGGATTGGAGCAGTGGAAAGGTAGCTTGAAGAATGAGACCAGAAGTAGCGGTATAACAGTCTCTCTTTACTAAGTGCAAAATGTAACTTCTAGTACTGTGCATTCAATAGCAGCAGTTTCTGGCACCAGAATAGGAGTTATGAAGGTGTCTGCTGTCAGGTTCAGACTTGAATTTTATCTGACTTAGTGGTAATTTTGCATAATGGGTGTCTGAGCCGTAGTCCTTCACCTTGAAGCAGTGTCTGTAATGCAGGATTAAACAGTTTACTCTGCTGTCTTGTCTCTCAAGTGTTTCTTGAGGCAGGATTAAGTTGATCTCTCTGGAGTATCTCTGTAAGGCCTCATGCACACAACCGTATGTATTATGCGGCCTGCAAAACACATATCCGCCAAAAATACGGATGACGTCCGAGTGCATTCTGCGGCTATTTTGAGTAACGGAACAGCTGGCCCCTAATAGAACAGTCCTATCCTTGTCCGTAATGCGAACAATAATGTTCTGTCTTTTTGTGGAACAGACATATGAAAATGCAGTCGTGTTCATAAGGCCTAATAGATGGAGCTCTGCAGTGTGCTTCCTCTCCCTCCCCTAGCTGCTCTCCAACTCCCCCTCTCGGCAGGATGCGGTTCCAGCCCACTCCTACAAGAGAGGAGAAACAGGGTGGTTAGCCCTGCTCCTGCCAACCATTTACCATCCATATCCTCCTCCCTTACTGGGACTTAGGGCCAAAGAACATGAAATACACAACATTATAGTACACAACTCCATACAATGCAATTGGAGATTCCCCCAGGTTTAGGGTACTGCACATGTCGCGCACAATCCATTGACTTTAATGTAAGTAGCGAGTGACTTGCCCATGACTCTATAATAGTCGTACAACAGCAAGTCCCAGACACGTTGCACAACTTTTCATGTCGCCATGTGGCCATACCCTAAATTGACAAACAGACATCACAACCCCCCTTCAAAGGGGTGTGTCCCTATACACTCTCATACCATCCAGCCGATGCTGACAGTGTCAGACTGTGTAGAGACACATCCTGCTGTCAAAAGTCATGCCCAGTTGTCAGTGTATTCACATATTTCCAGGAAGAATAACAGAGGAATGACTCAATGCAAAGTTCTAATGCAAGGGGTTTTAGCATGAGGAATACAATTATTTATTAAAAGAAATTTAAAAATCAGTGGAGCTTTTCCTATGAAGCCCCCCTTTTTTGTCTGCAGGGTAAGGCGACATCTTATTCATTGCTGACTCCTCTTCATTGTGTTTCATCCTAGTTTTTTCCGGTTGTCAAATTGCAAATGTTTTAATCCTATTGATTGTGATGTTGCTGGATATCTTATCATATTTCATTACCAGGCACTTTCCCTTCAAAAAAGAAATTAAGAAATGCGCACGCCATTAACGGGAATACGATCTCACCACAAGGGAATAAAACTTTGTTTAGCCGAGGAACGTGCGTTGGTCCCCGTGGCAAAAAAAAAGCGTCACTGAGGAGAAAATAATTTAAAGCCATTTGAAATGGCTCTCATAAGGAAGAGAGAGGCAGACGTCACGTCTCGCACACATCCAGCCTGCGGGAGCTTAAAATCATTACTTTTATATGTATAATATATGTTGTGTTTTAGCAGAGTAAGAAGAAAATTAAAGAGCCACGGCACCATAGGGTAGGCAATGTCACCTTAAAATAAGCAATAAGAAAACTGATTATTTTATGGAGCCAACGGCGGTTGCCAGAAGCATTTTAATTCTTTTCGGTCTGCAAGAGCTAAAAAACCACAGACACACTGCAGTCTCTGCGGGACTCATTAGCAACATGCCGCCGCTGAGCCAGTGCTAGTGCCAGCCTCTGGGTACACATGCAGAATTTAGCTGAATGCCTGTCCAGGGAGACGTCTGCGATGACAGGTGATCCAGCAAGAGGAGGCTCCAGAGACAATGCATTATAAAAGAACTCGTTAGCATCTTGATCTTAATACATTGGTTCTCACAACAGAGACGGCAAAATACCACTGATTATAGAGACAGCATTCTTTATAACTTATCTCATGCACTTTTCTATAGGGTGGTATCAGGGTTAGTAATTGGGTTAGTAAATTCCAAATAGGGTGGAATTGGGGAAAAAAGCCAACTCCTCTGCACTTGGGCAATCTCTGAAAATAGCTGAGTGCACTCACTTGACTAGTTTGGGAACTCCCATAGCCATGAATGGAGAACACGCGTTGCATGCCGTTCTATTTTGGAGCCTCATTCTGAGTCCCAAAGGTGGAACCTTCAGCTACCTGACATGGATGGCATATCCTAGCCATATACTACCTAAGAATGGGATGAGATAACCCCTTTAAAGTTACCTGCTTAATCCAACAAGAAGGGTAGCATCACCTTAAAAAGGCAAATCACTGGGCCCAGATGGTAGTTATTCCCGAAACCTTGAAAAAATTTAAGACAGACCCCTATTTCTAATATTTCCTGCAGAACTAGGTCAAAAGTGATCCTAGAAACTATGTCTGTATGTTTATCCTCTATTGTGGAGAAAATATTTGATGACTTTCTAAGAGATTTTTTTCAGCATTGTTTTATAAGGGATCAGTTTTGTCAGACTAGCCAGCTTCTGCAAGAAGGTAAGTTCTAAACTGGACCAGATGGTGTAGATGTTGAATACCTAAACATTTTAAAGGCATTTGATACTGCACCACATAGAAGGTTGGTACATAAAATGAGAATGCTGGGGCTAGAACCGAATATGTGTAATTGGGTTGGCAGCTGGGTCACTGATAGGAAACAGAGGGTGGTTATTAATGGTACAGCCTCAGATTGGGTCACAGTCACCAGTGGGGTGCCACAGGGGTCAGTATCAGGTCCTATTCTTTTTAATATAATTAATAATGACCTTATAGTAGAATTTTACTAATTGCAGATGATACTAAGCTCTGTAATGTAATCACCACATAGGCGGATTATATAATATTACAAAGAGATTTGGGCAAGCTGGAGACTTGGCCGGAGAAATGGTAAATGAAGTTCAACGTGAATCAACATAAGGTCAAGGAAAACATGTCCAGTTATGTATTAAATATTAAAACTCTAGAAAAAAACTTGTTGGATATTGGAGCACAAAAAAGTTAAAGGGGTTGTCGAAAAAAACATCTTGCATTTTTCAAACCAGCACCTGGATGTGAATACTTTTTTAATTGCATGTAATTAAAAATTTAGCATAGCCACTGAGTTTTTCAATGAAATGTATCTGTATTGTGCCACCTACAGTTCATTCTTTTTCTTATTTCTCTGCCCCCTCACTGAGGTGGATGCACCTGCTTAGTTCTGTCCTTCAACTGCCTCTTGAGCTGTGATAGGGAGAGTGCTGCAGAAGAAAGGACACACTCCCTGAGTTGCAGCAGAAAGTGCACATCCCTGAGCTGCCAGCTTAAGATAAATCTATTAGAGCAATAAAGGGGGGATCTCTGGATCCATGTTAGGTACAGGGCTGGTTCTAGCTTTGTTAGAGAGTGTTTTAATTTTTGACATTAATCATGGGACAACCCCTATACATTTAAAGGGAGTCTGTCAGCTACTTTGAGTGTTTTACACCGTTCATATCACCATTTAGCACAGTTGCCCAACATAAAAATAGTACCTGTATTGTGTCTTTCACTTGTCCACAAATGCAAAAAAATCACTTTATAACAATATGCAAATTAGGGCCTGCTAGTGCCCAGGGGCGGTGTTATGGCCGCAAGTGCCCAGGCCCCACTCTTATGTGTCCAGATAACTGCTCCCCTTGGATTCCTTTGGCCCATCCTCCTCTCCTTATTCAGCCTCCTACTCTGGTTTAGATCTCATGCGAATGCCGATAACCGATGGACCTGCGCATGCACACTGCTCTGCCTACTACAGCGGTGAGCGGCACTCACGTGAGATATAACCAAAGGAGGAGGATGAATAAGGAGAGGATAGCGGTCCAAAGGAATCCAAGGGCAGTGGCTATCTGGGCACATCAAAGAGGGGCCTGGGCACTTGCAGGCCCTAATTTGCATATTGCTATAAAGTGTTTTTTTCCGTTTGTGAACAAGTGAAAGAAACAATACAGATACTATTTTTATGTTGGGCAACTGTGCTAAATCATGATATCAGCGGTGTAAAACGCTCAAAGTCGCTGACAGACTCCCTTTAATGACCAATGCCAGGCAGCTGCTACTAGGGCAAATCAGGGGATGCATCAAAAGAGGTATAGATACTCTTGACAAGTACACAGTTTTGCCTCATTACAAATCAGGACATGGAATTGACCACCATATAGGGTTCAACCTTTGAACCTCCAGATGTGGTTTACAGTACAGTTGGCAGCATGGCGCCACAGCGGATGAATGTCAGGGCATTTTATGATATGGTTAATTTTTATCTTTCTGAAGAGAACCTGATTTCTTTTGTTGCAATGACCTAAGTACCATAGTATAACTATCGCTGGAGCTTTTTATTGACAGCAGTAAGCCTTGAGGCATCTTAGCACCTGATGGGTCCTCTCAGCAGGTTGCTGTGGTAACTCACAATGGTGATAAATGTACAATATGTTCCATCTGCCCATATTTCCTTGAGCTGTAACTTTGTTAATTTTCGGTATAATTGTTAATTATTTAAATGGCTTTGTGGTCTTTTTGGTGTTTCTCTTTCACTAATAAAAACATTTTAAGCCCTTTGTCTACATCCCCAACCTTTGTAACCATGTACAAAGCTTAAACTGGGAACATTAAGAAATAGATTTGAATGTTAAAGGAGTTGTCCCCTGAAAAATATTCTAAATTTTTCAAACTGGCACCTGAATTGGAATAGTTTTGGAATTGCATATAATTAACAATTTGGTATAGCCACTGAGTTATTCAATAAAATCTATCTGTATAGCGCCACCTGCTGTTTTCTCCTTTCGATATTTATCTGTCCACCTCGCTGAAGTGGTCGCACATGTTCAATTCGATCCTTCAATTGCCACCCACCATATTTACTGTTAGAAGCTTTGACAGTTACAAGGAGAGAGCTGCAACAGAAAAGGACATGACCCCCTGAGAAAGGAAAGCATACAAGGAGAGAGCTGCAACAGAAAAGGACACGACCCCCTGAGAAAGGAAAGCATACAAGGAGAGAGCTGCAACAGAAAAGGACACGACCCCCTGAGAAAGGAAAGCATACAAGGAGAGAGCTGCAACAGAAAAGGACACGACCCCCTGAGAAAGGATACACCCCCTGAGACATGAATTGGGGGAGCTCTGGACCCATGTGAGGTACAGGGCTGGTTCTAGCTTTGTTAGAAAGAGACTGTCATCAACTATACGATGCCTGATTTTCATTTTTTTTACATTAATCATGAGATCACCCTTTTAAGGATATTTTGAGGACAGTACCTGTGCAATATCCAGCTGATTCATTTGTGCTAGGCTCTGTTCACATCTGCATCATGATTTCTGTTCTAAACAAAAACCATGGTGCAGTGGGGTATCTATTGTGCCATCGATAGCATCCATCAGACCCCACTGACTTATAATGGAGTCCATGAAGTTCCATCTCGGTATCTGTTTTTTTATTGGAAGAATAGCGCTGAATGTGCAGCAAGCCCCTGAGGAGCCAGTGCAGAGGATGGGAGTGGTAGTGGCCCTGATGCAATTTTATGTCACAGTGTACTACCTCAGGCTGTTGCTCCCTAGGGATGGGTGCAGTAGGATAGTGGTTTGAATAATCAGATGAGGAATAATTTCTGGCATCAGATGAGGAGGCATGGTGTCAGTTTAATGGCACTTGGAGGCACTTGTGGATATAGGTGTCCACTTTGATACTGGCTTGATGTTAGTCTGGCCTAGTGGTGGTTTAGGTGATGGGTGTCTGAACAATAGTCCCTCACCTGCAGCACTGTCTGTAAAGCTGTAATTTCACTGATCACTCTGCTATCTTTTCACACTCCAGTGTTCTGGATTCTGATGGTCTCTCTGCAGTGATGGCCTCACAGGGAAATTTGATACAGTTCCAAAGAGTAGGAGCTCATGTGTGTGCTTCCTCTCCTTTCATTCTCTGAACTCCCTGTCCTGGACGGAAGTAGGACAAGCCCACTCCTACCAAATGAGGAGGAACTGAGTGGTTAGCCATGTCCCTGCCAACCATTGCCTCCTCTGCTGGAATGAAGGCATAACACTGTATATCTATACATAATAAAACAATATAAAATATTTGAAGATGCCCCCAGGACTGCAGTATTGCAAATCCTGTGCATGTTGTAGAGCTTCTGTGCTATGGACATATCTAGGGTGATTCTAGTGGGGTGTGTGCCCCAGGTGCTCTGTGTAAGGGATGACACTATTATGTGTGCAGGATTTTAAAAAAAGAGATTTTCTGAGATTTTCTTATTGATACCTTATCTCCAGGATAGCTCCTCAATATCTAATCAAGGGGGTCGGACAACCGCCACCCTTACAGATCAGCTGTTTGAAGAGGACGCAGTGCTAATGTAAATGCTGCAGCCTCCTCACAGCTTATCAAACACAGCGCCGTAAATTGTATAGTGGCTGTGCTTGGTATTACACCCCAAGCCCATTCACTTGAATAGGATTGAGCTGAGCCTAGGCCATATGGTGGATAAACGTGATATCACACGGCCTAGGAAGAGGCCATGGAGCACACCAAAGCTCCCTGGCTCTTCAAACAGCTGATGGTGGGGATGTCAACAGTTGGACATCCGCTGATCAGATGCTGGGGATAGGCTAACAATATCAAAGTTCCGGAACCCCCTTTAAAGAGGTTATGCTATGATTGATGTAAAAATGGAAAATCAGACATCATATAGTACATGATAATCTCTTTCTAACAAAGTTAGAACCAGCACCTGTACCTCACATCTTCTCATTCATTGGTTCAATTGCTATGCTATATTTATTTTAGGCTAGCATGCTTAGTGGACAGGTCCTTTCTCAGGGGACATGTCCACTCTGCTGTAGTTCTTTACCTGTAACTGCCACAGCTTCTTACAGAAGTTATGGTTGGTTACAGATAAAGTTTTAAAACTGAGCGTGTGCGACCAGCTCAGTGAGGTGGACAGGAAATAAGAAAAAGAACAAACAGCAGGTGGCAACATACGGATAGATTTCAGTGCATACCTCAGTGGCTAAACTAAATTTTTAATTACATTCAATTGAAAAAGTATTCAGAATCAGGTTCTGGTTTGAAAAATGTAAATGCCCTTTAAAGTTTTATTCTGTAGCCAGTCCATATACACATTATACAATTTTCTGATGCCTGTGAATGGTAACCTTGTAGAGGGTTCTGTGCACAGTAAATTGGTGTTACCATATTAATTAATCATACTCAGGAGATTTATCAATTTTTATCGACTTTTAGCCTCCACGTGGTGTTGTGTTCTATTACTTGTTCTAAATGTCAAGATGGTGACGTAGAGCACAGCACTAACCTTATATAACATTACGAGTGACCCCCAGGAGGTCTGCGTGTTTATGTAAGGAACCAATTTGTCTTACTCTCTACTATATAACCTTTTATCTCCTACCACTCATCTCCCTTAGGCACTGTATCAGTGCACCTAGACAGCTCAAGCTCACGTACAGATGGCCACAGTCCCTGAATGGGAATGACTTGTACATCATTTGATCTTTTTGGTGCTTTAGGGTGCGGCCAGTAGTAGTTCTGCCATGGATCTGGATTAAAAAAACACCCATGGGCTGGGATTGGGATACTTGGGCCATGTCGCTTCCAAGTTTTGCATCCTCACCATACAGATTCAGAACCTCTCGACATGTTTTTCACCATGGTTGCATCTGCAAAAAACTAAACTTTTCTAAAAAAATTTTTTTATCAAGTATTCACTATTTAAATGGAAATAGTGAAAACTAGACATAACATGAATAGCATCTGTGTTCTTTGTGGTTTTCAGCGACCCATAGGCACGTTTGGGCCGCAAGACAGACCAAAGTAGTACATGTCTCCATGGGTCAGTGGAGAAATGAGGACACAGTCAAATCAATGGGTACTGTCTGTGATACACTGACACGTGAATAAGTCCTTAGTGCGCAGAGTGTTTTACTTGTTACAGCAGCAGTTTGTACTCAAGAACTGATCTTCCTAATGCCTACAGGAAAACTGCAATTCTAGTCATAGATGTCAAGGACATGGAACTCATTTCTTCACTCCGATGGTGGAAAATCTATGCTCACTTCTATATTTTAAATGGGGTGTGGGTGGGTGAGGGGTTACTATTGGGTTTTCCGAGACTTTAATACTGATGACCCATGCTCTGGTTAGGTTATCAGTATCTGATCGGTGAGGTCCAACACCCGGGACCCCCGCCGATCAGCTGTTTGAGAAAGCACTGCTCTCCTGTGAGGGCCGCAGCCTTCTTACAGTTTTTCCTAGGCCATGTGACGACACATTCATCAGTCACATGACCTAAGCGCATCGGTCACATGACCTAGAAGTGAATGCGGCTGAGCTGCGATACTAAGCACAGGCGCTATACAATATATGGCACTGTGCTTGGTAAGCACAAAGAAGGCTGCAGTGCTCACAGAAACGCCGGTGCCTTCTCAAACAGCTGATCAGCGGGGGTCCTGGATGTTGGACCCCTCCGAATCACATACTGATGACCTATCCAGAAGATAGCTCATGAGTTCTAAAGGAAAACCCTTTTAATAACAGAATCCCTGCAGATTCTGTAGCTGTCAGTGGTTAGAAAATAAGGGAAATATCTGACTAATAAAATGGACCCTTAAAGGAAATGTTTCACCAAAAATTTTATCTGCCAGTTAAAACCAGATAGCGACACACATCCTTTTTTAAAAAAATCTAATCTGATTTTATTTTTTGATTACAGATCTTTTTATACTATTTCCTGAACATGATTGGGTGGAAGGCATGCCTGAGCTGTTCTTAACAGAATTTAGAAAGCATTAAAAGGGTTATCCAACCCCTATAATGACCCCCCTAATGACCTCCCTCATATAGATGATACTTACCCGTGTTTTTGGTGCCGGGTGCCGGGGAACAGGGTAAGTATCATCTATATGACGGGCCCAGGCATTAGGGGGGTCATTATACGGGTTTGATTACCCCTATAAGAAAATCGCTTTACGGCAGCCCCATGGTCCATAAACACAATGGTCAGTAGAGGACCTCAGTGACTTCTATGGGTTAGTTTTCCAGGCATACTCTGTGACCTGTGCAGAGGACATTGTACAAGGAAGGAATGGATAACTTCCGACAATCGCCTATTGTGAATGGTGGATCCTGTCTTATTTCTACAGAGAGGTGATATCATTACAAGCAGGATAAGAATGACAGATAAGTAGATAACTGCAGTAAAGTGATCTGTACAGACCAAGAGATTACACCTATTATTAGACTTGCACTTGCTAGTGCCCAGTTGAAATCTGCAAGAATTTATGTTTTTTGTTTATATTAAGATATTGACATGGAAAATTAAAAATATCAAACATTCTTTAAAAGTATGTTAAACGTAAAAAAAACGTGATTTAAACAGTAGGTTATTTTCTGATGACACATTCCCTTTAGATTGCAAAATTCTGTGATCCCATTGACCTTGCTCTGGTTTATGTGCCATAGTAGATATAGTATTGGGTATTTCAAATGAAAGCACTGGTGGTCCCATCCATGTCTGGCAGTATGGCTCCACTGTATCCGTCTTCTGTTATTCCGTTCTCCATCAGGAGTCATTACATATAAATCTGTAAGAATTATGGGCTCAGATTCATCTCCATGAACCATACAAGTTAATTAAAAGTGGATGACATAATTGTCTCAGCTTCAAGCTGTTAATGTCACATTCACGGCATTGCTTTTCCACATGGAATGCAATTATACAAAGCGATTCTGAAAAACATAAATCAGATGGTTACGTAGAAAGCATATAAAAGGATTTGCTCCGAAAACTATTAAAACAAACCTAATGGAGATGTGATAACTGTGTAGCTTCCACGTACATAATTTAAGGAGGAGCTGTCACCTCCCCTGACATGTATTTTAGTAACTACTTGCATCCCCCATGTAATAACAATTATGGAGCATCTATTCTTATGGCTCTATGATATGTTTCCTTTATTATTCCTGCTAGAAGTTATGAATTAATTGCTAGCTTTTTACACTGAAGGTCCAGATGGGAGTTACCAGTTAGGGATGTGTTCCTACACAGTCTGCCACTATGTAATCAGTGCAGCCAGAGTCAGGGGTACACCCCCAACTGGTACCTCCCAGCAGGGGCGTAGCTAGCGGCTCATGGGCCCTGGTGCAAGAGTTCACTTGGGCCCCCCTTTCATCAGTGCTTTGTGTGTCTTCTTATGCGGCACAAGGGTCTTTGGGCCCCCTCAAGCTACTGAGCCCGGTAGCGACTGCTACCTCTGCACCCCCTATAGCTACGCCCCTGCCTCCCAGCTGGACCTTCATTGCAGAGTGCTTGCAAATCATTTATAAACTATAACTTATAACCCTAATATAGGCCCCTGACCCCTAATACTGGCCCTGCCTGACTCCTAATCCTAGTACTGGCCCCTGACCTCTAGTACTGGCCGCTGACCACTTATTTTGGCCCCTGACCCCTACCCTAGTACTGACCTCTAACCTTGGACCCCTAACCCTGATACTAGCCCCTTACCCCCTAGTACTGACCCCTAATACTGGCCTTGCCTGACCCCCTAATACTGGCCCTGTCGCACCCCTAAGGCTACTTTCACACTTGCGTCAGCAGGATCCGTTTGTGAGATCCGTCCAGGCTCTCATAAACGGATCCGTCCTGATAATACAACCGTCTGCATCCGTTCTGAATGGATCCGTTTGTATTATCTTTTACATAGCAGAGACGGATCCGTTCAGAACTCCATTGAAAGTCAGTGGGGGACGGATCCGTTTACTATTGTGCATGAGTAAACGGATCCGTTCCCATTGACTTACATTGTAGTCATGACGGATCTGTTTCCATTCTGCTCAGTCAAGCGGACACCAAAACGCTGTCAGAGCGGAATGGAGACGTAACGGAGGCAAACTGATGCATTTTGAACGGATCCTTATCCATTCAGAATGCATTAAGGAAAAACTGATCAGTTCAGGGCCGTTTGTGAGAGCCTGGGACTGATCTCACAAACGGATCCTGCTGACGCAAGTGTGAAAGTAGCCTAACCCTAGTACTGGCCCCTGACCTCTAATACTGGCCCCTGACCCCTACCCTAGTACTGACCTCTAACCCTGGACCCCTAACCCTAATCCTGTCCCTAACCCTAATATTGACTGCTAATACTGACCCCTAATACTTTCCCTAACTCTAATACTACGCCATACAGACCCCAAACCCTACTACTGACCATTAACCCTGAGGCTACATTCACATGACCATATGTGTTTTGAGGTCCACACATTGCGGATCCATAAAACATGGATACTGGCCGTGTGCATTCCACATTTTGTGGAACACACATGCCCAGCCCTATAATAGAAATGCCTGTTCTTGTCTGCGATTGCGGTCAAGGATAGGACATACTCTATCTTTTTTTGCAGGGCTTGCGGAACGGAACTTAGGATTTGCGGCCCCTTTTAAGTGAATGGAAATACGGTTGTTTGAATGTACCCTAACGCTGCCTCTAACCCCAGTACTGGCCCCTAACTGATACTGACCCTAATTCTAATACTGGCCCTAAGGGTGCATTCAGACAACCGTATTCAGACGACCGTATTTCTAAGTCTGAATCCGTTCCACAATTTTGCCGAACGGGTGCGGACCCATTCATTTTAATGGGGCCGCAAAAGATGCGGACACCACACCATGTACTGTCCGCATACGTAGTTCCGTTCCCCCCCAAAAAATATAGTGCATATGCCCTATTCTTGTCCGCAAGAATAGGCATTTCTATATAGGGCTGGCACTGTGCGTTCCGCAAAATGTGGAACGCACAAGGCCAGTATATGTGTTTTGCGGATCCACAATTTGGGGACTGCAAAACACTTTTGGTCGTCTGAATGTAGCTTTATGCTAATACTACGCCTATCCCTAATACTGACCCCTAACCCCAATACTGACCCCTAACCCCAATACTGGCCCTTAACTCTAACACAGTGACCATAATATATGACTGTCCACATATATCTGTACACACTGCATCTTTTATACCTCACACCTGACATATACACACAGAGTACTGATACGTCAGGTACAAGGTATAATAGATGCAGTGGGTAAACGTATATAGTATATACAGCAGTGTACTGATATGTGAGGTATAATAGATGTAGTGTGTACAGGTATATAGTATACAATGCAGTGTACTGATATGTGAGATACAAGGTGTAACTTATACTGTACATCACACCTCACATATCAGTACACTGCTGTATATACTATATATCTGTACACACTGCATCTATTATACCTCATACCTCACATATCAGTACACTGCTGTATATACTATATATCTGTACACACTGCATCTATTATATCTCATACCTCACATATCAGTACACTGCTGTATATACTATATATCTGTACACACTACATCTATTATACCTCATACCTCACATATCAGTACACTGCTGTATGTACTATATATCTGTACACACTGCATCTATTATACCTCGTACCTCACATATCAGTACACTGCTGTATATACTATATATCTGTACACACTGCATCTATTATACTTCATACCTCACATATCAGTACACTGCTGTATACACTATATATCTGTACACACTGCATCTATTATACCTCACATATCAGTACACTGCTGTATATACTATATATCTGTACACACTGCATCTAATATACGTCATACTTCACATATCAGTACACTGCTGTATATACTATATATCTGTACACACTGCATCTAATATACGTCATACTTCACATATCAGTACACTGCTGTATATGCTATATATCTGTATATACTGCATGTATTATAAAAGTATAATAGATGCAGTGTGTACAGATATATATACAGCAGTGTACTGATATGTGAGGTATGAGGTATAATAGATGTAGTGTGTACAGATATATAGTATATACAGCAGTGTACTGATATGTGAGGTATAATAGATGCAGTGTGTACAGATATATAGTATATACAGCAGTGTACTGATATGTGAGGTACGAGGTATAATAGATGCAGTGTGTACAGATATATAGTATATACAGCAGTGTACTGATATGTTAGGTACGAGGTATAATAGATGCAGTGTGTACAGATATATGGTATATACAGCAGTGTACTGATATGTTAGGTACGAGGTATAATAGATGCAGTGTGTATAGATATATATTATATAAACTGCTGTATATACTCTATATACCCACTGCATCTAGCTTGTCATGTGACCGTTAGCAACTTGTAGCCAGTGACGTCTCACCCACTGCATTCTAGCTTTTACCGAGTATTATAATACAGTGTGTGTATGCTGTATTCAGGGGGCACTCAGAAGAGGCACTATACACAAATGGGCACATATACTGCAAGAGGCACAATACATAAAGGGGGCACACTGAAGGGGCACTATACAGAAAGGGGCACATATAAGAGGCACGTTTTATAAGGGGCACCAAGCATGTGGCACTAGCATTAGGGGCACTGTGTGTGGCACTATAAACAGAGGGCACAGGGCATATGACACTATATACAGAGGGCACAAAGCATGTGGCACTATAAACAGAGGACACAGAGCATGTGGCACTATATACAGAGGGTAAAGGGCATATGGCACTGTATACAGAGGGCACAGAGTATGTGGCACTATATATAGAGGGCACAGGGCATATGACATTGTATACAGAGGGCACAGAATATGTGGCACTATATACAGAGGGCACAGAGTATGTGGCACTATATACAGAGGGCACAGAGTATGTGGCACTATATACAGAGGGCACAGAGTATGTGGCACTATATACAGAGGGCACAGAGCATGTGGCACTATATACAGAGGGCATATGGCACTGTATACAGAGGGCACAGAGTATGTGGCACTAATGCTACTGTTATATTCAGGGCACAGAATGTGGCACTAAGATGAGTTTGTGTCAGTATGCAGGGTGCCAATGTGTTGGTAAAGCGTGAAGCTGAAGACATCTTCTCGGCAAAATCTGCAAAGCTGCATTGTGGATGGGAGGAGTCGTCATGGTGGTCTGAACCAGATGGGGAAGGAGGAGACGTCACCTGTAAGTCACTAAATGGAAATGATTATTCTGCTACTGACTGTGTATGATGGGAGCTGTAGTCACCTGGATGATCTACAGCTGATGATGGGTGGTAGCATGCTGTTTTGCGCAATAACTCCCAGCATCCCTTTACACTTGTTCAGGCCATACTGGGAGCTGTAGTTTCATATGGCGAGGGCTGACCTGACTACTCAGATGGTATCTGTACTAAACATTTAAAATCTGGTAATGTATTTATGTATTGAACTTGGTTCTGGTGCTGTATTTATGTAGAGAACTTGGTTCTGGTGCTGTATTTATGTATTGAACTTGGTTCTGATGCTGTATTTATGTAGAGAACTTGGTTCTGGTTCTGTATTTATGTAGAGAACTTGGTTCTGGTGCTGTATTTATGTAGATAAATTGGTTCTGGTGCTGTATTTATGTATTGAACTAGGTTCTGGTGCTGTATTTGACTTATGGGTTTGGTTCTGGTGCTGTATTTATGTAGTAAACTTGGTTCTGGTTCTGTATTTGACTTATAGGTTTAGTTATGGTGCTATATTTCTTGTTGATTTTGTTGCTGTATTTGACTTATGGGCCTGGTTCTGGTGTTGTATTCATGCAGTGAACTTGGTTCTGGTTCTGTGTTTGACTTCTAGGTTTGGTTCTGGTGCTGTGTGTATGTAGTGATCTTGGTTCTTGCTCTGTATTTGTGTTAAACAGACATCTGATGCTATACGTCTAATACTATCCATTCACATTTGCGTTTGGGTCACAGATTCTGTTAAAAAGACCGGGCAGAAATGTTCTGCATGCAAGACCTTTTTGTCCGGTAAAAGATCAGCATCCTGAGCAGACCCCATTGTACTCAATGGAGTCTCTTAAGCTCAGGGGTTGGTAAATCTGGTCCCTCTAATGATCAGGCTGTTGCTACGGACTCAGCCATGTTCTGTATCTGGGATCCAACATGAAAACACAACCAGCTGCCGCCTTTTAACCATTTAAAGCCCATTTACCTATACCGGCTTTATGGTAGGCGGAGTTAAACAGGTTAAGGGTGGGCCGCTACACATGGGCCAGTGCTGTGTGCTTGCCCCCCAGGCTAAAATTTGCCAGCCAGCCCCTGACTACTCCAAGAGTGAAACTGCAAAAGCACACCCACCATGGCTTCTAGCAGTGTCCATCCAGACACCATGCCAAGAATGGACGTGTCCACTGTGAGCGTGGTCATGGCTTTAAATCCGTAGCTTGGATTTTGGTGTAGAATCCGGCGTGTGAACATACCTTATCAGTTCAACACATTTTGCTCCAGAGGGCCCAATGCAGGAACACCCTTTGGCCTTTTTTAAAATGTCCCTGATCTCATCATTAGTACATGACCCTTCTTAAAGCTTCATGCACGCGACTGTGGGGCCGCCGTGCAAACTGCAGGTCTGCAAAATACAGGCATGGGCCTTGTGCTCTCGGCATCGCTGTGCAGACCCATTGACTGCGGTGAAAAGGCATGAACCTGGAACACCAAGGAAACACACAGTAGCCCTTCCGTTCGCTTCCATGTCCATGCCTCCGCACCACGAAAGATAGAACATGTCTTTCAATGTCTTGAAGTCAATGGGTCCGCACCGCGATATGGAGTGCACACCACCACAGCAGGACCCACATCCAATTGCCTAGAAGCTACTGGATCACAGTTCATTTCATGGCATGGGATTTTTGCCATACTATGTGCTGGATTAGTGACATGTTGTTCTTAGTAGTGGAATTTTGCAGTATTTTTTTTTATTTTCTCCCTCCTATGGCGCCAGGCATGTATACTTTCGTGCTCAGGTTTGCATCAGTAAATGACATGTTCCAGTGTCAGAACATTAATCTGGCGAGATAATTTGGATGTACAGCGCGAGCAGCCTTGCATCGCATTAATGCATGTACATTTGATACTCCCAAGGGCTCAGGTCTTTTTCAGAAGCTTTTAAAGCTGAGTTAAAAATCAGATTAAACTATTATGAGCCATGATGTCGGCGGCATGTGACATACCCAGATGCCAAGACAATGCCAGGCTACGAGGGATTAGCCAGTTCAAAGATAAGCGGGGCGCCTGGACTCTCATCATGTTGAAAGACATCCTCTACAAAGGATGGTGTCCTTTGATTGAAAGCTGCGTCTCCCAGACGTAAGGGCAGCGGTTTTCCTTCGACTTGTCATTGGCATGCTTCAGATCAGCCTAGATTAAAGCTACACCTGACATTAATAGTCTGATGCAAGTAGAAAGTTAGCAGTTCTCTGCCTGCAACTATAACATCTAATTATGCCAAGAAATTCCCAAAGCTTTCCTTAGGTTGTACAGTACGTTTTCAAGGAGAAAAAGGATAATTGTACACTTGGCTTCATTCATTACAATATTATCTCTTTCAGCATAACAGGTTCTTCCTCATCAGCGTGTCCTGCCAACTACACAGCCGAATACTGAGAGATCACTGAAATCAGGTCGGCACAGAATCCTGCCAAATGCAAGGATCTCTCAGTTTGTCAGGTCAGAAGCAAAGCTTTATTCAAATTCATTAAAACTTCACTCCCTGTACTTCACTCCGCTCACTCCTCCTGAGCTTGCTGTAGCTTTTCTGACGTCACGAACAGGATCCATAGAGGTTGCAGCAAGCCCACGAGGAGCAAGCAAAGGATGGGAGTGATAGCAGTATTGGCAATGATAGTTGTACACACAGAACAAAGTGACGATCCTCATACCGGTGCTCCCTAACGACTGTGCAGGGACAGGAGGGTGCGCCCTTTCTTCCCTCGGGGCTTACCCTGACATTGGGGCTCCACACACTCCTCCTGGGCTTGCTGCAGCCTTTCTGGTGTCACAAACAGGATCCAGAAAGGTTGCAGGAAACCTATAAGGTGAAAGCAAAGAATGGAACTGGTAGTTTTGGCAACGGTAGTTGTGCACATAGAACAGAGTGACAATCCTCATATCCTCAATCCTCCCTAGGAACTGTGAAAGACAGGAGGATGCACCCTTTCTTTCCTCGCGACTCACCCTGGTATTGGGGCTTCTGCCTCTCTGTCTTTCTAAGGTCTCTCTGCAGAAATTTAGGCTGGCAATTGAGGTTTTTGGTATAGGTTCTGTAATTCCTGGCAAGATTTTTGATATGGCTGTCCAAAAGCAACAAAATCTCTCTCTGCCATTAACGTGCACAATATCTTGCTGTCTGACTCCAATGCACAGCCTTGCAGATTCTGGATCTTGTTATTTCCTATCTTTTTCTCTCTCTCTGTCTCTCTGGAACACTTTTGGTAGTAGAATAACTTGCTTGAGTAGCTGTAGATATCTCAGAGATGATGGTTCTCTGAAATTCAGGCCTAGCTCTGAGGAGCTCACACAACATAAGTCCCCTTTGTAGCACAGCTTGACTGGAATCCCCGCTAACCAGGGGCGAACCCAGGTCTATCTCCCGGGAACTTAATAGTAGCTGTGGCAAGGTGTTTAACCCTGACCTATCCATACAGTACTATTAGATACACAAACACATTAAATCAAAACACTTCACTTTAGCAATATAACATTATAACAATCAACCTTTTGCAGTAATCCTACTATGGGTACTTCACATCTATTTATCTATCTATCTAAAATAAAAGAACTCATTTTTTTCCATCATTCATATCTATCTGTCTATCTAGATCTGCCAGAACCCTTGCTAGATGTACCAAAACCACATGGAATATTGTGAAATTTTAGAAACTATTATCTAGGAAAGACATAGAAGAACTAGAGACAGTTCAGAAAAGGGCGATCAACTTAAAGGGATTGTCCCACAAAAATATTCAATATTATTCAAACAGCACTTGGATCTCAATGGTTTTGTAATTGCATGTAATTAAATATTTAGTATATCAATAAAATCTATCTGTATAGTACCACCTGCTGTTTGTTCTTTTCCTTATTTCTCTGAGCACTTTGCTGAGGTGGTCACACATGCTCAGTTCTATCCTTCAACTGCCACCAGCCATATCTACTATTAGAAGCTGTGACAGTTACAGGCAGGGCCGGTTTTAGACAAAACGTGGCCCTGGGCAGAATCAAAAGTGGGGCCCCAAATATTGTAATAATGTACTAACAACACAGTTACGTTCTGTCGATTTCGGCAATCCCTCACAGATTTACACCCCATGAAGCTCCTCACATAGTTCTTCACCCTCATGACCCCAGAATACACCACATGCCCCCTCCCTTCACAGCAATGAGTTCCCCTCACTCACGGCATCTGAGAGTGTTAAAAACCGGAAGCGCGGGATTCCTCTTCAGGCGCACTTTCTCCCAGCGGAGATTGGGGAAAGCACCCTGTTCTATAAATAAGCTGCAGCCTGTACTAGGCTTCCAGGCTCATTGTTGGTATATCCCAGTTCAGGTCACTAGATGGCAGCACTGAACTGTGATATAGTGATTTCTATACAGACTAATAGAGCAATTTACTAATGATTGTAAGTTGTGGTCCACTTGGGGGACTTAAGAAAAAGGGAAAAAAAGGAAAAAAAGTTTTGAAAACACCTTAAAAATTAAAATCACCCCCATTCCCCAAAACAAAAAAAAAACACAAAATAAAAAATAGCATTATGGGTATCGGTGCATGCGAAAACGTGAAATTCGCGTTTTTTTCATCACTTTATCTCCCAAGAAAATGTAATAAAAAGTGATCAAGTCATACACACCCCAAAATGGTACTGTCAAAAATGACAGATCGCCCCGCAAAAAATGAGCCCCCAGACATCTCCATAGAAATAACTATAAAAAAGTTATGAGGGTCAAAATATTGCGATAATTTTTTACGAAGTGAGTCCTAATGAACGGGTGCTGCTAGGGTTGCCACTAGAGATGAGCGAGCAGTGCTCGTTACGAGCACTGTAACGCTCGGGTCCCGTGTGAAATGCCCGCAGGCATTGCGGATCCGTCCTCATCTGCATGTAAGTCAATGAGGACGGATCGTTTGGTATGACACTCATACCAAACGGTTCCGTCCCCACTGACTTTAAGACCATTGGGCTATAGAGCTCAATGCTAAGTCAGTATTGAAAAACCTCATAGAAGTTTCTCTTGTATTAAAAACCTCATAGAAGTTTCTATGGTATTATAGAAGAGAAACTTCTATGAGGTTTTTCCACCACCTACTTTACACTGTGCTCTATAGCCCAGTGGTTAAGTTTCCTGCCTTAATAAGTAAGAATGTTGTGAAATTAGATGTATTTATACATAGGGTGTCCCCAAGCATAGTGACTATGCTTGGAAACACTACCCTTTTTGGTAACACTAACTCCATATATGAAGACATATATGGACACATATATGGAGTCAGAGCAGGGACTCCTAAGCTGGGAAATTCCCCACTCCTGACTCTTCAAACATCTGAGATCTGAACGCTGCCATCGGGACTGAAGCAAGGGGGCCCCTTAGAGTATCGGAGCCCAATTTGCCCACCCCTAACGTCGGCCCTGTTTACAGGGAGAGAGCTGCATCAAAAAGGACACAGCACCTGACCTGCAATACGGAAGGAGCTAGAAAAGACATGCCCCAAGACAAAGAACATGTCCCCTGAGCTGCCAACTTGAATTTAATCTTATAGTGTAATTGTAGCAATACATGGGGATGGGGGGAGCTCTGGATCCATGTGAGGTACAGGGCTGGTTCTAGTTTTGTTAGAAAGAGATTATGATGTACTATATGATATGATTTTTATTTCCAGCATTAATCATGGGATAATCCCTTTAAGGATGAGTGGACTGAAGTACCATGAAAGTATGACCATGTAGGTAATATATTTCCTTTGAATCTTTTTATAACTCCCTTAGGCCCCTTTCACACGGGCGATGTTTCCGCGCGGGTGCAATACGTGATGCGAACGCATTGCACCCGCACTGAATCCTGACCCATTCATTTCAATGGGGCTTTTCACATGAGCGATGTTTTTCACGCAGCAGTTCGCCGTTGCGTGAAAATCGCAGCATGTTCTATATTCTGCGTTTTTCACGCAGAACTGGCCCCATTGAAGTGAATGGGGCAGCTTGAATAACGCATTGCATCCGCACACAAGTGCGGATGCAATGCGTGATTCACTGATGGTTGCTAAGAGATGTTGTTTGTAAACATTCAGTTTTTTTTCAGGCGCGTGAAAAACGCATTTAAACGCTTCGCACCCGTGCGGAAAAAACTGAACGAACGTACGCAATCGCAGTCAAAACTGACTGCGATTCCGTGCGGATTGGTGCGGATGCGTGCGGATTTTCCTGAACGCATCCGGACCAAATCCGGACACGCTCGTGTGAAAGAGGCCTTAAATTAATTGATTGGTATATGGATTGTTCTGTTTTGTTTGTGTTAACCTGATAAAATATGAAAGTGCATGGCTACGACTACCCTTGAATGACCAACTGGTAATAGGAAATAAGTGAAAAAGCTATTGACACTTACATCCATTTGTGGTTGTCTTTCATAATCCTGATCTCTGGACTACGGCATTGATGTTTTCTGAGAAGTCTTAAAAAGAAATCTCATTCAGGACAAGTATTATTATAAAAAAGTTCAAAGCTTCTTCTTCTAAGAGTAGAAACGTAAGATTAAGCACAAAATGAATCAATTTGTCTCCTTCTGGGTCAAGTACATTTCTGCAGAAATATCTAAAAATCATTTTTCAATTGTGAACATCAACGTATAATACCAAGGTGTCCACAGTGTGACTCATGACTGGTCTGTGACTGGGCTCATAGACTAAGTAGAACTGGCCTACTAGAGCACCAGAGAGACCTCCGCTGTATCCAGGCTCTAACATAATAATGAATCTGAAAGGTCCACCGGAAGAACCACATTTGGAACTAATTACTTCCACTAGGGTCTATGTCTTATGTGTTGATTCTTTACTATCAATATTTAATGAGCTCCCAGAATCATGTCCTGGGGTGCACACAAGGAATCCTAGTCTGATGTTTTTTGCAGGCGTACCAAGTGGTACTTGACAACCCAACCCCAAGCCAAACAAGTGAAAAGAATTTAGCAAGTCCTAGATTTATGGCACTTTCCCAGAATTCATCACATCAGTAATTCATGGGCACCATTTGACTTTGAGCCACCTGAGATTAGAAAAAAAAAGCTCTACTTTTTTTTTTTTTTTAGAAACAGCACTACTTTTGCCCATGAGTTGTCTGGTATTGCACTTACTGTCTCTAGACAACTTTCTTACAGAAAAGTCACTAATCTCCTAATTGTTTAATGATATAAGTGCATATGGACACAAGAGCAGCATCTTATTAAAGAAGTTATCCCACACCCTAGGATAGACAATAAGTGTATGATCGCTAAGAAACCTACCGCTTAGACCTCCACCAATGACTATAACTGGGGTCCTGAACCCTGAACCCCTTCCCCTTTCTGGATGCATTACAATGGAGCATTGGTCAAACAGGTTCCTTGCCTTGCCATTCAAAGTCTCCAGAACTGATGGAGATAACAGAGTATCGATTGGTTGTCTCTACCAGTCCTGTGGCTGTTGAATGGAGTGGCAAGGTGCATGCATGACCGAATCAAATGTGTCCAAAACAGGCTCAGAACCCTCATACTAGCGATCAGTGGGGGTCCCAGTGGTAAAACCGCCTTGACTAAACATTTTTTTTTTTCTAGCTAAAATACATAGTCTAGAAGGCAATCTTATCACCCTAGGACCCTGACCACCCATAAAACGGGTAATTTATCAATCTCCTCCCTCTCCTTCTCTTTCCTTTTATTACATTGACTAACCTAACCCCCATTACCCAGCGTCCAGTGGTGTCCAATTACCTTCTGATTTAACAATCGATACATGTATTTCTTTATTCCCTCCCCCCCCCATCCCCACAGACCTTACAGAGTTGGGTATACACTACGCACCATCATAAAATCAATTATAAAGATCTGATCTTAATTTTTGAACAAGCCCTAACTTCTCTGTAACCGACATAGCTGCAATCCATACCCTCCATATGCTATAAAATTTTTTCGTATTACCTTTTTTTAACCAATATACATATTCAAAATTAATATTTTTTTAAATTGAATTCTCCACATATTTAATTGAGGGTGCCGTACCCGCCATCCAATTCCTGGCTATTGCCAGCCTTACAATAAAAAAGATCCTGTTGAGGACTCTCCTTACCCCTCGATTTTCAATTTTCTCCATATTTCCCAAAAGCCAAACTATAGGTCCTCCCAAATCCCTAATTTTCAGGCGAGTCCCCAAGAGGACCAGTACCTCTTCCCAAAATTTGTTCACTACCTGACAATTATACAGCATATGTAAAAAACCTACTCCTTCAAGTCCACATTTTGGACAGTGGGCTTCCTGTCCCTTTCTAAATTTTGAAATGGCCATTGGTGTGTAATAGAGACGATACATCATAAAAAATTGAGTACTTCTGTGATTCTTATTAATTGAGTTATCTCTTGCCCATTTATAGATATTTAACCAGTCTACCCTAGTTTGGGCCCCCAATTCCGCCTCCCATTCTCTTCTACTCCTGTGATTCATCCAACCCGACTTTGTTGACAGGAGGGACTTATATACATTGGACAATCCTTTTCTATCAGAGCTAGCCCCTTTTAAATATAACACCAACTGTATGTCCTCAATCTGAAATTTCCTCTTATCCCGTGACTTATTATACGCATGCTTAATTTGTAAATACCTATAGTATGCAAATATCGGCAAATTATATTCCTTCTGTAAATCCACAAAATCTTTTAATACCCCTTGACGAAAAAATTGTGCAACCCTCATCAACCCATGAAATCTCCAAAAATTATAATCTTTCAGCTTATACATCTCTTCAAAATGTTTATTGGCCCACAATAAAGTAAAAGTGAATGAACCATATACTTGCAATATCCTTTTCATCTGTTCCCACACCCTGAAAGTGAGATCCTCCAAACTCTTTTTCCCCTTCTTATCAGCTTTACCAGACTCTAATAATTCCCAAATATCATTATATTTCACCTCGTTTTCCTCCACCATTTTACACAAATACTTTCTCCTTGTCCATGACATTAAGTAAACTAATTGGGAGGCCACAAAATACAACTGGAAATCGGGGACTGCCAATCCACCCTTTGACTCCTCTACATACATGTATTCAATCTTTATCCTAGGCCTACGCCCTCGCCAAATAAAATCCGATAACATTGACCTCAGTTTCTTAAAAACTTCCCCTCTATCCTTGACTAAACATTGATCACCTATCCTGTTGGATAAACTCTTTAGCCCTTTCTACCCCGGAGGTTTTTTTGGTTTTGCGTTTTCGTTTTGCGCTCCCTGCCTTGATACAGCCATAACTTTTTTATTTTTCTGTTCACATAGCTGTATGATGGCTTGTTTTTTGCGGGACAAGTTGTACTTTCCAACACCACCATTTAATATTGCATATGGTGTAGTGGGAAGCGGGAAAAAAATTCCAAATAGGGTGAAATTGCAAAAAAACCCTGCAATTCTGCCACAGTTTTATGAGTTTTTTATTTACTGCGTTCGATGTGCGTTAAAACTGACCAGTTACATTCATTCTACTGGTCAGTACAAATCCAGCGATACCTAATATGTATAGTTTTTCTTGCATTTTGATAGTGATAAAAAAATTATAAATTTGGACATTTTTTTCAGTTCTTGACCCCTATAACTTTTTGGTATTTATGTGTACGGAGCTGTATGGGGGCTCATTTTTTGCAGGGCGATCTGAACTTTTTATTGATACCATTCTGGGGTGTGTACGACTTTTTGATCGCTTTTTATTTATTTATTATTATTTTTTAAAGCAACAAAAAATGGCGAATCGGCCATTTTGACGCTTTTTTCCGTTTCGCTTTTTTCCATATGGGAAATGTTTTTTTTATATTTTTATAATATGGGCGTTTTTGCACACGGCGATACCCATGATGTGTATTTTTTTATTTTTTTAATACTTTCATTTTTATTTTCGGGAAAGGAGGGTTATTTGAACTTTTACCTTTTTTTATTTTATTTTTTTAAAACTTTATTATTATTTTTTTACACTTTTTTTATAGTTCCCATTGGAAAATATAACTAGCAATAATTTGATTGCTTATATCATAGACTCCAATGCACTTACATTGGAGTCTATGATGATTTTAGTGCTTTCCTATGGAGCCCTATTACAGGCAATGGCTCCATAGGAAAGCCTATGCAGCAGCCTCCTGTCATTTACTATGACAGAGGCTGCTGCAGGCACGCTCCGGCTCCTCCGATCACCACACGCTTGACCGCGGCACCTGAGGGGTTAAATGTCCGCGGTCGGCATTACTACCGGTTGCGGACGTTAGGCACGTGCCTGCTAGTGGGATATGCAGGTCACCTGCGGCCATCATGCCTGCTCCATGCAGGAGCATCTTTAAAGTCCTGGCCAGTGCCGTACATGTACGCCGCTGGTTGGGAAGGGGTTAAAGGGAACCTGCATGTTATAGAGCAGGACGAGCAGAGCAGATTGATATATAGCAGGGATCAACAACCTTTGGTACTCCAGCTATTGTGAAATTGCAATGCCCAGCATGCTCCATTCATTTCTATGAGAGTTCTGAGAAGAGCAGAGCAATTATACATGCTGAGAGTTGTAGTTTCACAACAGCTGGAGTGCCGGAGGTTGCCTACCTATGATATATAGCTTTATGGGAAAAGATTCAGTGAAACGTGTAACTTACTCATTAAAGTCTCTCATCTTTCTGAGCTCAGTGCCCCAAGTGGGCGGTCCTATCAGTGATTGACAGCCTTCCCTGTATAAATGTGTATAGCTGTCAATTACTGATAGGACCGCCCACTCGGGGCACTGACCTTAGTAAGAGATTTTAATGAATAAATCACACGTTTCGCTGAATATTTTCCTATAAAACTATATATCAATATGCACAGCTCCTCCTGCTCTACAACATGCCTCCTACAGACTGCACTGCTTTTGGTGGTGCCGGGTTCCCCTTTAAACCTTTGTCCTTGCAGAACTAAGCCATATTCTTCTTACTGTTCCTTTAAAACTTTGCAGTGAGCTTTACAAACAGATTGTAGCAGGTTGATTCATTCTGTCACAAAGAGAATACTTCTTAAAGGCACAGTTCCAGGATGAGTAGGCTGTCATCTAATATGTCACTCCTGATGACTGATGAGGCATGCCTGTGTCACACAAGAAATCTGTTTCTCCTTTTGGAAAGCCAAATTTTTTTAAAAAAAAATGCTCTTTTACTTATTTTGGGATTGTTTTCTGATTTCGCCGCGGTTGCTTATTGCACAGTGTCATCCCCAGTCACATTGCAGTACAGCTGACTAAAATTAATACGGGATCTGGAGAAGTTGCCAAAGCAATCTGCTTCCTTACCGAGATGTTCAGAAAGAATCCGCTCGATTATTAGTTCTTCACATCTGTCAAACAATTACTAAGACAGAGATAAATGTGAAATCCTGTCTTATCCACGCGCGGCCCTTCTCTGGTCTGACAGCAATAATGTGATATGTCCCGGAGACTGGCAGGGGAAATCAAAATTGATGGCGGAGGCTTTCTGTACACAAAATGTAGCTTGCAACATAAGAAGGTAGCAGAGATTTATTGCTATAACTTAGCTGAGGTATTGTGGTCAGACAGTGGAATTAAAGGGGTTTGCCCATCTTAAATATTGGTGTCATATAGCTAGGATGTGCCATCAGTGTGGTATTCTAGTAATAGGCCACGATGTGTAAGATGTGAATACACCTTTAAGGGGGTTGTGCAAACCCGACCTGCGAAGAGAAGCACACTTACCTGGCTCCCGGCTGCTCCATTGAGCTCCCTGGATGTAAGTTTTCTGCCTGACACCACTGCAGCCAATTGCTGCCTGCTGCGGTGACCTGCATCCCTTGCATCACATGACCATTTGTCATGATGGAAGGGGAGCATACTGTACTGGAAAAGAGATGTGAAAGCCAGTCCTCTTTTTAGAAGAACAAGAAAACCGAGTATCTCCAGAAAGATTTGCCCTGGTTAGCTGAGTGGCCTTTGTTAGGGTCTTGGGAGTGCTCTTTCTCATTAGTATGTATGATGAGTACTGTAGTCCAGCCAATGTTGATTTGTATTTCTGGGGAAAATATATGCAAATTAGCATATCTTACTTTTAGTGTTTTTTTCTGTTTGGAAAGAAAGCTCATTTGAATATCTTTCCCCCAAACCCAAAGGTATGCAAATTTGCAAATTGAGTCTACCAACAAGGGAAAATCCTATTAAGAAAAACACTGCTTGAACAGTTCGAGGCTACCATGAAGGGAAAATCTTATTATGAAAAAACACTGATTTAACAGTTTAAGGCTACCACCAGATTTCCCCCCTGGTGGTAGCCTCCTACTGTTCAATCAGTGCTTTTTCATAATAAAATTTTCCTCTGTTGGTAGCCTTGAACTGTTCAATTGGTTCTTTTTTTTATAAAGGAAAACTAACCTTTGGGTTTCTGGGGAAAATATTCAAGTTCGCTTCTGTTTAAAAAAAAGAACACTAAGCCTAGTACCCTAAGATATGCTAATTTGCATATATTTTCCCCAGAAATCCAGAGCAGCATTGGCTGGTCTACAATGCTCATCATGCCTACTAAGCACTCTCCACAATGAGAAACAGTATCCATCAGACAACACATATATTTTTCCCAAAAACCCAGAGTAGCATACTAGGCACTCTTTCTCATTTGCCCAAAATAAATCAGAATAAATTTGGGATGAATTCCAAATCGATTCGTATCCCTCGGCAAGTCAACATCGCTGTAATCTTTAGAAGATTACTTACAATCAGGCTGAATTAATTATGGTAACCTTTTGTCTTATTACAGCTCACATTAAAATACAAATGAATATTCAAACACGGCGGAGCGCAGATTAGTTTCTGATAGAACAATGCAAAATTGAAAAAGAATCGAAGACTCGCGTCTATGGTGGATAGGAAGAAATCTAATTAAAAAAACATTAAAGACGAGGCCAGACAATGGAGCCGAGCACCCGGAGACGTCGTCCCTTCCAGGACAAAGGTGTTTAGGGTGCACCCGACCGCCAGAGAGCGAGAAATGCCATCTATTACAGTGCATGAAATTCCAGTTAATGATGGCACAAATCTCCAACATGAAAAAGCGAGATGTCGGGAGACTGTCAGCAGCTCTCACAAATGGAGAAATTACCTGAATCTATCACATTTCATAAAATGAAAGAATACGTCTCTCCTTCCTGACAGGGGTATAAATAAATGTGGATTTATTTATGCAGGATGACTTCTTGTAAAGGAATTTCGATGACAAGGAATTTAAATTGCCGGAGAAATATAGATGGTGGCTGCAGCTGAGGTGAGAGGTAGTTACATTCTCTCATACAGTTTTATAATAGTTTGCTGAGAAAACATCAAACTGATGGTAGCATTATACCTCAGCACTGTGTGTCATTATAATACACATCAATAGCGTGTGATAATGATACCTATTGTGATATCGAAGCATGCAAATGATATAGAAATTCACCATCAGTGCATGTAGCATGGCCTGAGATTTAAAGGGGGTTTCCAAGACTTTTATACTGATGATCTATCTTCTGATTGGTGGCGGTCTAACACCTGTGCCCCCGTAAATCATCTGTTTGAGAAGGCATCAGCGCTTACAGTATCATCGCAGCCTTCTCGCAGCTGTCCCTAGGCCATGTGACATCCGGCTCACCGGTCATATGGTGTAGGGGCAGTGGTAGGGACCTTTGGCACAGGTGCCACCCACGTCTTGGAATAAGTCTATGGCATACCAATATGCCTTAGACTTTTCCCGCCATTCATCAGCGCAGGGTGCACTATGAACGGCACAGGCAGCGCACTGAATGTAGGCAGGCTATTATAGCTAAATGATAAAGTACATGGAAGATATACTATGTTGGACTGTAGTATTCAGGTTAAATTTCCGTGTTGGCACTTTGCGATAAATAAGTGGGTTTTGGGTTGCAGTTTGGGCACTTGGCCTCTAAACAGTTCACCACCACTGGTCTAGGCGCATAGAAGTCAATGGGGCTGAGCTGCAATACCAAGCACAGCCACTATACAATGGACGGCGCTGTGCTTGGTGAGCTTCGAGAAGGCCCTAGCGCTTACAGGAGCACCTGTGCCTTCTCACAGCTGATCAACGGGGGTCATAGATGTCAGACCCCCACCGATCAGATACTGGTGACCTATCCATCAGTGAAAAAGTCTCGGAAAACCCCTTTAATTGGGTATTATTTTCATTTTTCACAGCTCCTTTGGAAAATGAAAGGCAGAATCTGATTGGTTGCTATGGGCAACTAAGTCAGTTCTATTTTACACCAGTGTGATAAATCTCCCTCATTATATAATTGGCCATATTTACATCTTCAAGCCATGAGCTAAAACATTATAAAACCAGAAATGCATGTATAAAACGTAATAATCTCTATTGAACAGTATCATATTAGGGATGGGTAGTATAAAACCTGACCTTTACTTTATGTCAAATACATCAGCAGGGGTTTCCTCCACAGCCGAGAAAATCCACGATTGATAGATTTTATATTTTATTTTATTCTATTAGATGACAAAAAGGTTGAAAATCTATCGATTTCATCCTGATACATCGATATTTTTTCAAGTGAACCTGCCAAAAAATTTATATGTAGAAATCTAATTTCCAGGTTTACAATATATAAATTAATTAGCTGTAGACCATAAGAGCAGTTTATGAGAAAGGTCACATCCACAGCTGGAGGCTAAAATGTGTATAGCAATTGACAGGTCTATCTATTAACACATAATGAGTCAGTTTACGAATGTGTCTATTCAATGACAAATGACTAATTCCTGTATGGTTTAGGCTGTGTTCACACGCTGTGGCTTTGTCATGTGATGTGTGAACACAGTCTATAAAGACAACTACACTCTATGGACATAACAAGTATGTGGACATCATACCTATTTTATATGAGCTTGTTGGCCATCCCATGCCCAAACCATAAGTGGTTATATGGGGTTAAACCCCCGCATTTGCGGCTATAACAGCCTCCACACTTCTGGAAAGACTTTCCACAAGATTTTGGAACTGTGTCTGTGACAATTTGTGTTCATTTAGAAAATTAGTGAGATCAGGCACTGATGTTGGACGAGAAGGTCTGGCTCCACTAAATTTTACATGAGGCACTATGCAGGGTTCTTCAGGTGAACTCAGAATTGTCCAGCAGACTGTCAGGGAGTGAAATATGGTTTATTACTCCAGAGATCATGTTTCCACTGCTGCAAAATCAAGTGGTGGCGTGCTTTACACCAACCCAGCTGGCACTTGAAATTGCGCATGGTGACCTTAGGCTTTTGTGCAGCTGTCTGACCATAGAAACCCAATTCATGAAGCTCCCAGTGAACAGTTATTGTACTGATGCTGCGTCCAGAGGCATTTCAGAGGGTAGGCGATTTTAATGCTCCAAGCCATTCAGCACTACTACTCCTAGACACTTCCATTAAATCTACAGCTGTCCAGGGTGGTTCTAGCAGATCAGAAAGTTCATAAACCCACTTGTGGCAAAGGTGGCATCTCATGACGATGCCACGTTTAGGCTTTGGCTTCAACTAGATTTTTGTAGCACTTTTATTTGATTTGCGTAGTTCAAACCCAGCCTTAAAGGAATTGTGCAGTTCAAAAATATTAATCACCTATCATCAGCATAGGTCATTAATATCAGATCGTCTGGGATCCAACTCCCCCACAATCAGCTGTTTGAATGGGACAAGCAGTTGTAATTACACTGTACCTCCTCTACAAGCAAGGTGACACACAGGTAATTTGGAAGCAGAAGTGCAGCTACCCCCCCGAGAAGCTGAGGTAGAGGAGTGGTAGTGGTCCTGATGAAGTGTAGTGTCACAGTGTACTCTCTCAAGCAGTTGCTCCCTGAGGTTTGGCACTGTAGAGTACAGAAGAAGAAGGCCAGAGTTAACAAAGTCCTTTTTACTAAGTGCAAGGTAGAACTTGAAAAACATACAGTAGCAGCAGCCTTTAGTGCTATTCTTCTCTGGCTCCAGCAAGGATATGTGCAACGCCTGTAGGTAGGGAAAAACATGGTCAGTGAGCCCTTACCTAGAACCCAGACCATTTTTCCCACCTAGATGCAGTACAAGCCCTAAGTAGCAAGACCGCAACTGGTCGACAGTCCCTGTACTACTAAGGTGCAGAGACACACATACACCAAGAAACAAAAAAACACAAAAACTGGTTGGTACTTAAATGGGTCAGAACCAGACAGGCTATGCAGTACCAAATGAGAAACAGAGAGCGGTCAGAAGACAAGCTGAAATCAGAACCAGACGGATAACGCAGTACCAAATAAAAGACAGAAAGTGGTCAAAAGGCAAGCCGGGGTCAGATAAATAAGCAATCCAAAAAGGGCAGGAACTAGGAACACAGATAGTGAGTCAGAGTCTATCACTAGCACTTGTGTATGGCCACGAAGGGGTTTTAAATAGAGCACCAAGTTCCAGGATCAGAACCTGATAGGTCCATAACTCAGCGCTCCATTAGTCAGAAATACTAGCACTAGAGATGAGCGAGCAGTGCTCGTTACGAGCACTGTAACGCTCGGGTCCCGTGTGAAATGCCCGCAGGCATTGCGGATCCGTCCTCATCTGCATGTAAGTCAATGAGGACGGATCGTTTGGTATGACTCATACCAAACGGTTCCGCCCTCACCCGTCTTAAAGTCAGTGGGGACGGAACCGTTTGGTATGAGTGTCATACCAAACGATCCGTCCTCATTGACTTACATGCAGATGAGGACGGATCCGCAATGCCTGCGGGCATTTCACACAGGACCCGAGCGTTACAGTGCTCGTAACGAGCACTGCTCGCTCATCTCTAACTAGCACATAAGAATAGAGCAGCTGAGCAATCAGCCCACTGCTAGTGTTCTCCAGCACATACCCGCTGTGGGGAGAAACAGAGCATGTTGCCAAGGATGCTGTCGCCTCTCCCGTCGCGGCCATGCCACAGCCGAAGATCGCACCACTGGAGCCTGGACAGGTGAGTTTGTGACAATATGGAGGCAGATTGGTTGGTAGTAAGTCAGCACTTAGATAATGCTGGCCTAGTGGTTGTTTGGTAATGGGTGGATTGGTTGTAGTCAAACAGCTTACAGCAGTGTCTGTAGATGCAGAAGTAACAGGTCACTCTTCTGTCTGAACTCTCATGGCTTTACTTGAGGATGATTTGGAATACTGTGGACCAGCCCACTCCTCCTAAGAGGGAAGGAACAGGGTCTTTAACCCTGTTCCTGTCAACCTTTGGAAATATTTAATGCAATAAATATTCACATTTTACAATATCATCCCTAGTAATCACTCTGCACAGGAATATGTATGTGGATGGGGATTATTGTTTGTAATGAGACAACCTCTTTAATTACCAAAATAGCATTTTTGTTAGCTTTTTAGATGCGCTGATTGCTGGTTATGGCTGTGCAATTCACCATGAAAGAACACATTCAGTTCAAGAAACTATCATTTAAATGAGATAGTGCGAACCTTTATCATTTAAGGAAATTCCTGCCGACTGGAAGGAAGTTTTGTAAAGTTCAAAACACCAGGAGAGCGGATGGTAAGCTGTATGAATGGCTCTAGAGGGAAATTATGTTGAGTATTCATATTTATTGTGTAACCCATGATGTATTCAAGGCATGCTAAGAACCTTCTGCTATTTATTCCATTAATATCTGTGCAAAAACTAATTAGAGAATGTCTTAGAGCGTGCAATAGCTCTACTGCCCTGGGTAAAAATGATACACGTGTAGTACCACAGACCTGGGGGTACTACAACGTTGTATATAGTTTTATATTGTAATGCTATGTATTTTGTATTGTAGTTTATGGTCGTTGTTACCACTAAGGAAAGGATGGTAAGGGTTAATCAGGAACAAGGCTAATTACCCTGTTCATCTTCTCCTGGTAGGAGTGAGATGTTCCTGCTTCCTTCCAGGAGGAGGAGTTCCTGTCAAGACTGTGAGTGGAGAGGAGTCACACCACTGAGCTCCTGTTCCTTAGAAGGATTCTCCAAAGAGAATAACAGCTATTGATATACTGTAAAGCCTCAAGCAAATTCTTGAGAAGACAGCTACATCCAGATTCATAGACACCACTGTAAGGTGAGGGACACCCATCACCCAGAACATAACTAGGCCAATATGACCTAAGTGCTAAATTGCCACCATCCAACCTGCCCCCATAATGCTTACTGGTGTTAGAGAAAATTGCATTCAAAACCTGCTGCTATGGAATGTACTTGAAGTATTTGAGTGTATTTTAATGCGTTTAATTTTGGCCTCATTCTTCAATACTACATTTCCACTGCACCGATCCCCAGGGAGCAACAGCCTGAAGGAGCACATCGTGACACAATTCTTCAGCAGGGTCACTACCACTACCATCCTCTGCATCAGCTCCTCAGGGGCTTGCGGCATATTCCTACAGTATGTGATTCAGCCTCAGCCTGTTTCTACTGCCTCCTGCTTGTAGTAGGTTTCTTCCAGTTATCTCTAATAAGCAGGAAGCCAGGAAAAGTTGTTCTGCACACAGCACTCACAAATAGTAGATAAATAGTGTAAGCCATAGGAGTTTTAAAACTCTGTACATACTCATCTTAGGGACCCACATACTAGATTACTGTTCTTTTGGTCTCTTAATTAAGGTAGAAATGAAATCATCTGCAGTACCCTGTTCATGAAGGGACATACAGACAAACAAGTATGATGGAGCTGGGTGGGAAGGGAGAAGGTCTGAAAGCTGCTGGGAAGGGTACACAGATGATGATGTAATCTGTTAAGGTCAGTGGGTGTGGACTAACCAGTTTGGCTTTGGGCTAAACCTAAGGGTGTTGTCCTGGCAGTTCCTTGGTATTCAACCTTTTACCCCCTATACAGCATTAAATGTCCAAAAAAGTGCTTCTTTAAGAGAGACCTGAACACTTCCTGGGGTGAGTAGTTATTATACACTTCAGGAAAGTTCTACACAGATGGACTAGAATCAGAACATTCATTAGTAAGCGTGTCATTTGCCTCCATAATGCAAATTTCTTATCATTCCTAATCACACATATGGACCCTTGTGCCTCCTACTCTGTGACCTTCTCGTTGACGAGAATTTGGACACGTCTTCCCAGCATGTCTTCAGCCAAATGCTTCTTCTTTTGCTTTAACAGCAATAACTGTTCACTCCGTGAAACTGTAGGAATATCCCGTCACACGGTACTGTATTATCATCAATTGCCGAGCATACAGACCAAGCAAGGACCTGGCAGGTATATACATGCAGCATGAGCAAGGAGTCCATATCAGATCACAGCAGGTATATTCTCCAAATTCTGTATGGTGTTCACAGATCATATGTCTGCTAATATTATGGAAAAACAGTATTTGTGGTGCCTGCTATGCACAGGGGTAACCAGTGTGTAAGCTGAAGAGCCTGCATAGGTTATTGATCACATCTGGGTAGAGATTTTGGTCAAAAGGCAGACTGCAAGTAGTTTGGGGAATGTTAATTAAGCACCCTTACAAACCATCGGTGGCCACATCACGGCTAGATTCACTTAGGGGACTCATGAACCCTTATTCTCATGATTGGCGGGGGTCCCAATGGTTGGAGTGATCCTCAGGTATCATATACTATTATGCAACGTGCCATCGGGGTCCCAGTGTGTAGGAAATGCAGAGTGGTGATGCACCCTTACAAGTTCTGTGTGTCACTGTGCTCCTACCTGGATACCATCGCTCCCCAGGGTTAGGCTCCGCAGCATTCTAAGAAGAGAGTCGTAGTTGATGGAGAATAAGTCGAGTCCTGACTTGATAAAGGTCAACCGTTTTACTTGAATAAACTTGCATCCAGATAATATTTGATCTTTCTCTGGCTCCAGCAGGTTTTAGGGTGCACTAGCAGGCAAACTTGGATACCTTGCTTTCTCTTTCTCTGCTGTATTAATCTCTGGCTTTAATCTGGTTACTGGACATTATGACAGTTCTGGTACCTTGAAATGGGGTGCCTTTGGCCGTTGACCACCTTGCAATACTCCATGAACTGCAATGAGTCAGGGTGCTTTCCATATTGCTTCCCCAGGGGGAAGAGGGGGGAGGCTCCCCTCACTGTGCCATGTTCTCTCCTCTCCTTCCAACTGTCAATTCTCCTATCCCTTCATGCAACCCCTCCCTTGGTAGGAAGCAGGCCTAGCCCACTTTTGCCCAAACGTGGGGAGAATGGAATGGTAAGTTTGATTCTATCTAAAGATCTCCATCTGCTGCCAGATACACTGCTACCTGCTGGATAACCAGGCACAGTGCATGAAATACAATACATAACAGTTACATAGCAATAGTATTAAAGGGGCTATCCAAGACTATAAAAATGTCCCCCATATGCCGGGCCCCTCACAGTGAATATACTTACCCTGCTCCCAATGGCAGGCGGGGACATGGATGTCCCCATCCCCGCCTCCCATTGGCTGCTCCCCCTCCCAACACTGGGACCCAGGTAAGTATATTCAGTGTGGGGGGCCCGGCATATTGGAAAGCTTTTGATAGGGTTGGATATTCCCTTTAAGGTTCTTATAAATGCTTCTGTAATTCCTAGGTTGAGGAGTACAGATGTAAGTTTCTGCTGCTGGCCAAACAGTTTCAAAGTGTGAAATGGTGCATTGGCATTATTCCCGCTCACAGCAGCAAAGTGTCTATTATCCTTAAAAAACCCTAGTCCTTTTCTGTCTAACTCCAGTGCCTTTCAGATTCTGGACCTTCTAATCTTCCTTCTCTTTCTGTATCACTTTGGATAAAGTTGCTTTTATAGCTGTAAATGTCTCAGAGTTGATAGTCCTCTAAGCTCAGGCCTAGTACTAAGGAGCAAGCACATGTAGAACCTGCAAGTAGCTATGCTTCTGTCTAGACTCCAGTAGGAACTCTCTCTAGGGGTGGACCCAGGCCCATCTTCTAACATCCTAAAGGTCTGAGTCAAGGTTTTTAACTTTGACCTACGCATACAATATCATTGAGTAAGCATATAGAGTAAATAAAGACATTTCAACTAACCAGATAACAATACAATTAAAGGGGTTTTCCAAGATTTTTTACCTATCCTCTGGATAGGTCATCAGTATCTGATTAGTGGGGGTTCGACACCCGGGAAGCCAGCGATCAGCTGTTTGAGAAGTCACCAGAGCTCAGAGTAGCACCGTAGCATTCCTGCAGCTTTGCCTAAACCATGTGACAACACGTTCATCAGTCACATGGCCTAGATGCAGTTTGGCCCCATTGAAGTGACCAAGCACAGCCGTCATACGATGTATGATGCTGTGCTTAGTAAGCTGACAGAAGGCAGCAGCGCTCACAGAAGTTCTCATACAGCTGATCAGCGGGGGTCCGGGGTGTCAGCCCCCCACGATTAGATACTGATGACCTATCCAGAGGATAGGCAATCAATTAAAAAATCTCAAATCTTAAAACCCCTTTAACTCTTTTGCAGTGACCCTGTTCACTGGGGTACTGCATATCCAAATGGCAGCACTGTGTCTGGTAAGTTGTGGCCTGCTCAAACAGCTGACCAGCAGGGATGCCAGGAGTCAGACCCCCACCATTCAGATATTGAGGACCTCTCCTGATGATAGGCCATCAATATGAAAACTGCAAGATTGCTTTTAGTGTGACTGCGGCAGAAATATTCTTAAACCCAGCAAACCTGTCTTCATAGAGTAGAAAAGTTTCAGAGTGAAAGAAAGCTTGGGGCTGACAGGACATTTTATCACCGCTATTGATGAGCGCTAACCACATCTTCTTTGTGAAGTTCGGGTGCTGTGTTTTAAAATGGTGTCAGTGCTTTTTGATTGGTGTTGCAGCTGTAACATTTGATATATTATTTTCCAAGAATATAGTGCTCCAAAGTGCAATGCTTGAACCTGATTTACGAGATCTTCTGATAGATTCTCTGGTATACATTGCAAGATGAAGAACTGAACATGATCAAGTGCAAAAATGTATCATTCAGTTTTGTTGTTTGGCTCTTAATTTGGCACTCGAGAAAGAAGAAGGAAGCATCAATGTAGTATAGAAAATTGACCAAAGTATTAAAGGGTTAGAAAAACCCGCTAGCCTCCAGCAAGGCCCTGATTCCCTTTAGCTTCAGCATATCCTTGGCGCGGCTCATCCAGGTAAGCCACTCATGGCACCTTCCATGATACCCATCCAGGCATCTTCATGTCTATAGCAGGAGTCTATTAGTTAAATTTTGAGCACTAGATATTTGGGTTTATCCTTACTAAAATTCTGTGTTTCCTTATATTTCTTCTAGTAATCGGCATCTAAGGTTCATGTGGATATAACCTGAGGCCCTACTTAAAGGGAACCTGTCATATCCGAAACACCTCCTGAACTAGAGTAAGTGGTATATAGTGGAAGTGATGCTGAATCCAAATATGTAAGTTTTATCTTCATACTCACTACCAACTTCCGATGCTGTGCTCCCACAAACCGGCAGTAAAATGCATTTAGAGGACTCTTCTTTGAGTCCTCTCCATTATGTGAGTGAGCACTGGAGTCCACTGAGTGCATTTTACAGTAGGTTTGTGGGAGCACAGCGTCGGAATGTAAGTGAGTATGAAGATAAAACTTACATGACTGGACTTGACGTCACTTACACTATACACCGCTTACTGTAGTTTGGAGGGTGTTTCAGAGCTGACAGGTTCCCATTAACTTTACTAACGATATCGGTTACCACAATGTTGTGTTACCCAATAGTTTATTGTTGTATTAATATTTTCAGCAATCACGTTTCTTATTTACTATATCCGGATAGATCTTCTTTCCTAGGATGCTTTAAAGGGGTATTCCGGTAAAGTAACTTAATTTTTGAAAAACTGCATTAAGGCTGCAAGCTGTGACCCAACTAGAACCCATACCTATACATATGATCAGAGCTTCAATTTACCTAGCAATCCATTTGTCTAGCTCCTGTGTGAGCCTGCAACACACTGAAAGTATCATGTTGCCTGATCTTTCCTCACAAAACTACAATCCCCACAATCCCTAGCTTTCCTGTTGTGAGGTTGTGCTTGTTCATGAGTAATGATGTTTCCTGATTGGTGGCCTGATATACAGTCCGGTCATGTCCCCTCTACTCAGTAATCAGCAGCACACTAACATTTAGCTAGAGAACTGATAGCAACACACTGAGCATGCTCGACCTCAAAAAGGCTCAGAACTACAGGTCGATGCCATGGTAACGCATGAGGAAACACAGTGGGTAGCTGAGGAAGAAAACTACTGAACGGTAAATATGTAAAATTGACATTATATTAGGTAGTTATTGATGATGAATTAGTCCAAAACATAAAGTTATATTTATGGTAACCGGAATACCACTTTAAGATGATAAATGTGCACCGTTATGTCTTTACATCACTCCAGCAAGCTCTGACTATAATTTTTCTGATTGTCTTTTTTCTATATGTATTTCAGTATTTCTGGTGAAGGCCATGTGGCCGAAAACGTTTATTGAATTGTAACCATAAAGGAAATCCCACTAAAATAAATTGGAAAAACGACACTGAGCAATACAGTGGAGTACAGAAGTTTTCTTTACCATTTACTTTGGCCTGGGAACCATCTCCTGAAACCCACGTTATTCACGATTAAGTGCCATCTAAACTTACATTATACGTTGCCCAGGATAGACACTATCTTAACCGAACCTGTACCATCTACCATGTTTATTTGATGGGGTGTAGAACTGGTGACGAGTTCTCTTTAAACCTTCATGGTTGACCTAGTATGGCCATCATAACCAACGAATAGATGTTTGAAAAGTTTTCAAGTCATGTTCCCGACATAGAAAATAGATTACACAAAAGATGGCGGTAATAATGCTACGGCAAATAAAACTGTCTAAACTATGTGTCTACCTCTTAGCTAAGGACTATACACGTTTCCAGGTCAAGGTAATATTTTTCAGACTATGTTTTTTTTGCTTGCTGCCTTCTCCATCCATTGTTTCATTCTTTTCCAGGCCTTTCACCTCTAAATAAAATATTTTTTTTTGTTCTTGACGTACTTGCTTTTCATCTAGCTTTCATGGCTGGGGATAATAAATTGAATGCTGAGAGTTTATTGTCTCCATACTGTGTTACGTGTCTGTGTCACCTGTTTACCAGCTGCACCGTGTCACAGCTTGTGAATTACTAACTCCAACAATACGAAGCGTTCCTGACCAAGGACGCAACCAATAAATCTATTCTTACCAAATGCTCAGTTCATTTGTCATAGAGTGAATCATCCCCCGTTTTCTTTGTACAAGCAAATTATACATCTAATTAATTACCACCCTAACTACCTCAGACCCAATTAGTAAGAACATTAAAAAACTAGGCCTTAGTATACAACATTGACGTAAAGTAGGTAAAATGTATGACTTCATTACCCCCTACATGCAAACCAGTTGAGTTTACGGAGGTTTATAATAAAATTACCAATAATCTACTAATTTCCAACCACCTATTACTTGGATTACTTTCTGCATTTTGTGGCACACATTGTTGCATCCTAAACCATGCCTCTTTATGGTAGACCATGCCCCCTTTCCCACCACAACTGCTTCTCAGGCAATTTGATTAAAAGGGAGGAGTTTATGACAGTTCTACTGTTGTTTTCTTGCATAGAAAAGTCACAAATATTGGCACAAATCTCATTTTGCACCAAAATTTGTGACTTTTTCCCTTTTCTCGATAGGACCCCCTCCTCATAGAGGGAAGGCTGTCAATCACTGATAGGACCTCCTCCTCATAGAGGGAAGGCTGTCAATCACTGATAGGCCCTCCTCCTCATAGAGGGAAGGCTGTCAATCACTGATAGGCCCTCCTCCTCATAGAGGGAAGGCTGTCAGTCAATGATAGGACCTCCTCCTCATAGAGGAAAGGCTGTCAGTGACTGATAGGACCTCCTCCTCATAGAGGGAAGGCTGTCAATCACTAATAGGACCTCCTCCTCATAGAGGGAAGGCTGTCAATCACTGATAGGCCCTCCTCCTCATAGAGGGAAGGCTGTCAATCACTGATAGGCCCTCCTCCTCATAGAGGGAAGGCTGTCAATCACTGATAGGCCCTCCTCCTCATAGAGGGAAGGCTGTCAGTCAATGATAGGACCTCCTCCTCATAGAGGAAAGGCTGTCAGTGACTGATAGGACCTCCTCCTCATAGAGGGAAGGCTGTCAATCACTGATAGGCCCTCCTCCTCATAGAGGGAAGGCTGTCAATCACTGATAGGCCCTCCTCCTCATAGAGGGAAGGCTGTCAGTCAATGATAGGACCTCCTCCTCATAGAGGAAAGGCTGTCAGTGACTGATAGGACCTCCTCCTCATAGAGGGAAGGCTGTCAATCACTAATAGGACCTCCTCCTCATAGAGGGAAGGCTGTCAATCACTGATAGGACCTCCTCCTCATAGAGGGAAGGCTGTCAATCACTGATAGGACCTCCTCCTCATAGAGGGAAGGCTGTCAATCACTGATAGGACCTCCTCCTCATAGAGGGAAGGCTGTCAATCACTGATAGGACAGTCTCCTCATAGAGGGAAGGCTGTCAATCACTGATAGGATCTCCTCCTCATAGAGGGAAGGCTGTCAATCACTGATAGGACCTCCTCCTCATAGAGGGAAGGCTGTCAATCACTGATAGGACCTCCTCCTCATAGAGGGAAGGCTGTCAATCACTGATAGGACCATCTCCTCATAGAGGGAAGGCTGTCAATCACTCATAGGACCTCCTCCTCATAGAGCGAAGGCTGTCAGTCAGTCTCCTCATAGAGGGAAGGCTGTCAATCACTCATAGGACCGCTTTCTCATAGAGGGAAGGCTGTCAATCACTCATAGGACTGTCTCCTCACAGAGGGAAGGCTGTCAATCACTGATATTACCATCTCCTTGACTTCAAAGTCCAGAATGTTCAGGGATTTAAATGACTGAAATACAAGTTATACTGAATCTTTTTGACAAAACTATATATCAATCTGCTCAGCTCCTCCTGCCCTACAACATGCTGCAGATTGCACTGCACTTTCAAGGTGACCGGTTATTTAAAAGAAAAAACATCCTAGACAACCCTTTTAAGGGCAGAATATGGGTATATAGCATATAGTTATTGTTACATCGGAGGCTCGTGTCCACCTCTACTCTGCAACTTCTATTAGGAACATTACTCATTGAACAACTACTACTACCTTTTTTGCTTCACATCCCTTGTGTGCTGCTGCATGGCTGCTTCTAATAGGTAATCAGCTCTGCTATAACACAATGCTGCTGACCTAATTTCCTTGCCTAAGCAATTAGGTTCCTAGCTTGCTAACTTCTTTGCAAATGTGTGCTGTTTTCTTATGACTGCTTGTGTACCATCCTATACCCGTTTACCCTTAGGACCCTCTGCTGCAAAACCTGATCTCAGACCTGTTCTGCAGAGTCACTCGAACTCTGCTTGTCCTGACTTGGGCCTGTTACTGACTACGTGTTTTGCCTATTCTTTCAATACCTTGCACCCCGTGGGTCAGCTGTCAACCACAGCAGGACTACAAGAGGTAGCTGTCTGGTGGTATCCTGAATAAAAGTCAAGAATTGTGTGAAACAAAATGCAATAGAAGCAAACGATAAGAAGAAAGAATCAGATAAAGAAAAACAGTCTTGAGTTATTTGAAACTGATTTTAGAATTGAAGCTGTATGCTGTCATCTATAGCACGTATACCTAAAATAGACAGAGGTCTGTAATACAAGACATGTATTTTATGGCTTTGTTTTAGGTGTGTCTTGGGAAACTCATGCTTCTCCATCCGTCTGGATGAACTTAATAAACAAGGCCTCCGAGGACTATGTAACAGAATCACTTAAGGAAAAAACTCTGCGATGTGTGAGAAGCAGCTCACGGAAAAAATAATAAACCCAAGGCCCATGACCATACTTTTGTATTCTGTTTTTGCTTTATTACTCAGTGAATCTATTTCAAGAGTTTTGCTGGATGCACTCCTCTATACACTGTATCTTACTGGGCTGATCTAGCTTTTTATTGGTTTGGATGGCGCACCTGTCAAAGTGTGACTCCTTTCCCCATAATAGTGCCCTCATATGCTAAGAGCCAGTAACTTTAAGCTTCTGTGCACCTATGTAAAATCTGTCATAAGACCTGCACCTACCATATGCCAATTATATTGCTGATGTCTCCTTAGAGGCCATTGAGACCATCAGGCATAAGAATGTGGGTACAGTACAACTGCTACCACTACACCTCCTATGGCTACACCCCTGATGACAGCCACAGTGCCTCTATAACCATGGCAGAAGCTGTGCTTTCAAAACAGAGACAGCCACAGCCCTCATAATACAGCCCACTACAGCCCCCTAAAAAGTAACCGCCCACACTATGTCCAAAAAATTGTTTATGATCTCTTGACCACACAGGCCCAAAACTTGGGGCAGCATTACCAATAATCCAAGATTCCAGTGTTCTTTGATTAAATGATAGTCCACCCAATCTTCCCAGCCCCAATGGAGGAAAAATAGAAAAAAAAAAAAAGATTTATCTGAGTACGCCTGCAAATTACCCCAGTCTATCCAATATGGTTTACAACACTGCCCAGCAACATGAACATTGCATTTTTACCCAGCAACCTGAACATTACGTTTTTTCTATGATGGCTTCATTGATCATTACTCATTTCCAGAATGATGAGGGAGGTGGTGATCCTATGAATACGTGATACTTGTGCAGTGACCCAGAGGCCAAGGTTAGTAATGGGGTTTTGCAGATTTCATGTGAACCATAGGGTTAATTCCTGGTCTTTATCTACCATTGCATTGTCTCTGTTTGGGGTGGCTGCAACGCTATGCTGGGTCCCCCAGACACTGTCGAGTTGTCACCACATGTTGCTGCTCTCTGGAAGGCATGGTAAGGTGTGGTGCATAATAACATAGCTAAACCAGACATCCAAAAGGTCAGACTGTCTTGTTTGGTAGTAAACAAGTCTGTCTTTTTTCTCTCCAAAACATGCTCTTCTTCAGCTCTTATGGAAACTGTGGAAAATTGTCAGCTTCTCATTATTAGCTAGAAAGTCCCAAAAGTCTCTCAATATTCATTAACCCCTTCCACAGTGCTGTGCAAACACAGTGCAAATGAACAGGATATATATCATAGCAAACATATAAAATACAGTTAAAAAGTATTAAACAGTAAAAGTCAATGCAAGTTAATCCTATAAAGTAAAATAAAGTAAGAAGGTAATGACTTTGGATAGGGGAAACAGGGGGGAATGTCCACAAATGTCCAGACTTAATATCCCTGCTCCTGGGCACTACACCATCATTGGGAAGGAGTCTTGGTTTGGCTCCTTCCTGTGTGTTAGCAGTCGTACTGTGGATAAGATTTTGAGACCCAGAGAGGAACTCCAAGAAACTTACCAGACTGAGTGAGAAAAAGACTGAGTGAGAAAAAGAATATTATTCAGAAGACTGAGCAGACAAACTGGAGGGTGCCAGGGAACAGACTGGGTATGTAAATTTCAAGTTCTGGCTACTAGACTCCACAACCCTTGGCTGGGTGTCAATATCCTCAGGTCTCCAGTCATAGCAGATGGACAGATTATGAGTCTGTCTTAGGATTCCCATCCCGCAAGGGCATTGCAGAAAAGCATTTTAAGCATAGCACTGCCTGATAAGGAAGAGCATCTTTATTAGGCACCTGGAGACAACCCTCCTGATTCAGCCTGGAATGTATTAAGAACTGTGCCTACATTGAAATGTGAATGTATGTAGAAACCCCTGGTTCTTCAATAAAATCTTGCACCGGCCTCTCCGTTCCACCCACTGCCAGTTCCTGCCTTGCATCTTATGAGGATTCAACATGAAGAGCACCCCACCCTTCTACAGGCAGGAGACACCAAATCAGGGTATGCCCCAGGGGGAATCTGGTGTGCACCTTCTTCACATTACACAGCCCAGGGAACAGCCGGAGCGGGACTACTGCTACCTGAGTAGTCCCCACCATTTGTCTCTACTACCCCTGTCCTCCTCTCTCTACCCCATGCGCCTTACCCCGCCAGAGATATGACAAATGCATCGCTCTTATCTTGGATGTTACTTAAGTGATTTGTAATTAAATCTTCAAATTTTTACTGGGCTATTGGTTTCCTTACATTATGAAGTACGGGCACATATTAGGAATGTGTGCATCACTTGCTGCGTTAATCAGTTCCTGGCAGTAAAAGTATCAGATACAGCTCCAGGCATGAATAGCTTCCTGTAGTCCTCTATTAGCACCCCTCACAGACATGTCTGGAGCTGATACAAGATACGCAAGAAGACCTGTGGTACATGTTCTCATTGCTGTTATGTAATGTGGATTAAAAGAATGTGACTTTTAAAGGGACTGGAACACCAGAACTATGACATAAATGTAGCCTAGAAAAAGGGGTACACCTAGCCTGGTGCTTTCTGAGGCGATCGCCTCACCTGGCCTCATTGGTGGAGCACCCCTGCTTAGAATATATAGCTCACCGCTAATTTTTTAGCATTTACATATTTTTATTATTATAATGCATTATGTATAGTAGTGGACCTGCCACCTCTGTGGTCATACACTTTAGAACAGAGATGAGGGAATCGATTCTAACCAAATCACAAATTTCACAAATATTCTTTTGCCAAACAAGTTTCTGACCATTCATTTCGGATGAATCTTATAAGATGGCGCCCGCCATTTTATTATTAAAATGCAAGGGAAACAGGCAGGGTTGTACATAGAAAAGTAAGGCCCCATAGCAAGGATCAAACCAGGCCCCCCACACAGGACAGAATGGTTTCCGCCTAAACCCCTTTTGATGACCCTTGGGCCATTTTTCCACTGCTTCATTTGCTAAAAGTTATTCCTTTAGAGGATAGAGTCCTGACCACCCCCAGTAGAAGAGGAGATAATCCCAAGTATGACTAGGCCCCCTCTTGCCCTGGGTCACACGGTCTGCCGCTATGGTAGTTATGCCCTTGGAAACAGGGCAGGGAGATTGGAGACTGAGGATCACATGGGGCGCACAATTTGCAGGCAGCCTGACAACCAATCAGGAGGCAGGATATTGGCTGGTCTATTAGCCTCTGGGTAAGGTGTGAAGCATGGACGCCATTCTCAGCCAATGGGTTGAGAGGATGTGTGTGCCACAACAATTACAGACACAAGCCAGCCATCTTAGGCTTCTTTCACACGAGTCAGTTTTCCGTCCGGATGCAATGTGTTCAGTGAATGGACAGCATTCAGACTGAATCCTGACCCATTCATTTCAATGCATCTGTGTACATGAGCATTGGTCTAAATGCATCATTACAGCATTTAGGGAAAATCACAGCGTTTTCGATATTGTACATTTTTCACGCAGCTCTGGCTCCTTAGATTTAAATGGGGCTTGTGTGAAAAACGGAAGGCATCCTGATGCAATGCGTTTTTCACTGATGGTTGATAGGAGGTGTAGATATACCAGTGTAAACTCTGTAAATTTTGCACAGAGTGCCAATAGATTGTCAATATAGCAGTTTAATTCTGATCATTTTAGTGCGTCACTATACCAGTGTAAATTTAGCGTATTTTGGTACATCAATAAACATCACCATGTGTTTAGGCAGCAGCTGCAGCAGACATGTGCCTCCAATAAGGGGCAAGTTTTAGGAAAGTTTTTAATTTTAATTGCTGACATTTAGAGATGAGCAATTCATTCAAATTTTTATTCGCTGAATATTCGCCGAATATCTGACAAGATTCGTATTCGCACAAACTTATTCGGTTAAATCTACGTTAAAAAAAACACAATCGTTGTTTTGCGAACATTCCTGCGTAAATTACGTACGTACATTCAGTGTATGTAAAAGTACGCAACACGTAAGCATTAGCGTACAAAAGTGCGTACGAATCCTTAATGTACAAATGACGCGCGAATGCGTCATACGCACGAGGCTAGGCCGCGGCCTACAGTCTTTAGAGGAAGACTATATGAACTAGAAAAATAAGGTGCTCACTGCTGTTCACTTTCAATACGTTAATAATTTACTAAAAACACTGTACAATAAGTGCATTAATAAGACACATTGCAGTACCAGAAAAAGAATACACACAATGGGCTAAAGTGCTGTATCATTAAAAACAGTGTAGCTAAAATACAGCAAAGACATAAGTATGTAAACATTTTAGTGCAATCAATTTCACATTTGAAAGCATAAAAGGCTCAGATATACGTTTGAGTCTCTCCTTACGGCTCCTAGATGGCTTGGCAATGATAAAACAGTCTGTCTGGAACAAATATTCCAAAATTCAATTGTAATCCACGTGAGGTAAAATTGTAATCCAAACATGTGTAATCCACACGGATAATAAATAGCAGAAAATAGAGAACCCTCTCTGCAAAAGTGGTTCCCAAATAACCTGAGAAGGGGGTAAAAAGGAAAATAGGCGCACTTTTGCGCAACAGGGAATTTTCTGAAGAACGGGGGAGTCCTGACAGCCATGCCCATCTGGGTGAGAGTCAAACGGGGGCAACACAAACTAAACAAAAACAACTGCCAACTAGCATCTCACCCGTCAGGTGCAGTCCATGGTGTGGCTCCCATAGGTCCTCCTGACTCCTCCAGCAGTGTCCTGGACAGCAGCCAGCCAGTAGTTGATTCTTCAGATGAGGGACTTGAAATCCTCCTCACTCGAGCCGCTGCTAAAAGTCATAAGAGGACGCTCCTGCCTCTTGTAGGCCACGCTCACTGCGGTGGTGGAGCTCCACTGCTCTCTTGTTCCGGAATTCGGACTTGACCGGGTCCGGGTGGTGGTCACACTGGCGAGTGCTGCAAACACTTCAGCTTTTCAGGATCCTCCTGCCGGGACAGCTGGGGTAAGAACTTCCGGCTGCAGCGGTTCTGGAAAGGTTGCATGATCCAGGGAAGAAGACCCAGCTTCCCCGGCTGCTGCTGGCTTCACCTTCCACAGAAGCTGGTAGTATTGGTTGATGACCGTTGACTGAAAGGTGAAAGATGATGTAGTCAGCTGACCCAGCTGTAAGGACTGTCGTGGTGGTGGTGCTGGCAGTCCTGGAATCAGAGGCTCCGGCTGAGGCTTTTCACAGAACCAGAGGACGCCATCTGGGAATTCCTGCAGGCAGTACAAGCGTCCTGGACCTGGTGGTTCATCCGGCCACACTTCTGCGTCACTTGAAGGCACCAGTCCTCCACCGCGGTTTTATACTCCCAGGGGGTCTGTGCACGGGCTGTCACAGATGCCGGAACAATGGGGTTCTGGCTTGAACTCCTCCTCGGTGGCGAAGTGGACACTCCAGCCACTTCCGCTGAACAAAACAGAGCGGACCCTCCAGCTGCGCGAACACCAGCAGATGCTCCAGCCGCCTCACTAGTCGCAGCTTCAGTTGATGTTGATGATGGCCAGGCAGGCACTGAAGCTGGGTTTCTCTGGCACAGTTTAACCTGTGACGCCCTGATGTCTGTAGCGGGCGGTGGTTCTGGAAACTCGTCCCCAAAACACATCTCATTCCAGTTGGGCCACAGCAGGTCACGCTTCTTTTTTGGAGCCATGCTTGCTTTCTTGCTTGCTTCCAGGTCAGCAGTCAGCACTGATCTAAACTGGTTCAGACTGCGTGACTCAGAGGAGGATGAAGTACTGAGGGAGGAGTCTTCACTCCCTATACGTGAAAATAGTTAGATCCCCGGTGGGCTGTTTTTTTCCAGTTCGGAGGGGGGTGTATCTTTACTTTCCCGCTCTTGCGAACTTATCCCGCTCATGCGTAATGCGTACATTTCGTACGGTTCATACGTATTGTACGTATAGTTAGCGTGTAAAATTTTGCATACGTTTACGAATAATACGAAGCGAATCCAAGGAAATTCGGATTCGCTTCGCAGCTGAAAAAGATTCAAGATTCGATACGAATCGACGAATAGATTCTATCATCTCTACTGACATTGTGTCAAATGCTGAAAAATTTTTTGGGAAAAAAAAAAGAGAAAAAAAAACTGAAAAAAAAATCCTAGGTGACCTCATAGTATCATTTACCAATTTTCATGCCAATTTTAACATTTTTGAATTGGGTTGAATCGAATTTCGGTAACGATTCGTTAGAAGTGAATTTCAACAAACTCATCTTTACTTTTGACCGCGGACATTTACATCTCTCAACCCAGCCATACACATGCCCACTCAGTACAGCCAAGACCGCGTTTGGAGTGGCTAGAAGGAAGAAAGCCGGTGCCAAACATCTGCGGTGGCAGCTTATCACCCAAAGAACTAAAAGGATAGGGCATGTTGAAATCCAACAGCCCAATTCTTCTGACCATCAGTCCTGGATTTCTGCTATGGATTCCTTATAAAATACATGTTGGATAATTCCACCATGTACAGTATGTTCTGCTGTGTGAACATGCTCTTACAGAGCATTCTAGAACGTAGAGTTCTGGCACAAAGAGGGGGGTCTCGAGTGGTGGAACCCCCTCCTCCATCAGGCTTAAAGGCTATAAATGTAAAATTTGAAATTGTAAACTTTAGCCATTATTAGATCTGATGCATGTGATTAATTCAAATATTGTTCTATGTATTCCCCAGCTTTAGAAAATGTCATTGTGGGGGCTCAGGCTGTTATCTCTCATGTCAGTCTCTCATTCATTCACGGTTAGCGGGTTTATAAATGTTCCATTGCGGTTGCCGCAGCATTTCTCTGTTTCTGCCTGCATAAATATTCTCCAGCACCACTCACCATATGCTCAGTACGCTGCTCACCAGCAGAAATAGCTTCTCCTGAGCTTGTTAGAGTGGCACTACTACCCGTCTCTTTATGCCAGGCATAATCAAATCCAAAATTGTGAACTATACGTAAAGACGCATATATCTAATATATGATACTCAAGAGTCAATTTTCTGACTTAAAGGGCATCTGTCAGCAGATTTGTACCTATGAAACTGGCTGACCTGTTACAGCTGAGCTTAGCAGCTGAAGGTATTTGTGTTGTTCCTATCTTCAAATGTGCCCGCATTGCTGAGAAAGATGATGTTTTATTATATGCAAATGAGCCTCTAGGAGCAACGGGGCGTTGCCATTACACCTAGAGGCTCTGCTTTCTCTGCAACTGTCACGCCCTGTAGAGCAGAGCCTCTAGGTGTAATGGTAATGCCACGGCTAGGGGATCATTTGTATGTGCTAAAATTAAATTTTTCAGAACTGCAGGCACTTGACTACGAATTTATCAGCAGACTCTTGTTATATGCTATAATATCAGTGATGATGTCTTGTCATATTTCCAGTGGTATAATAAATTTGGCAACTGACACCAATTATTTCTCAATTATTGGCAGATCTATGTCCATTCATCTAGGCAGAAAAAGGGTTGAGGTTACAGATGCAATGCCAGATCTGTTCAGCAGGGGGCAGTCTTGCCATGTGCCCCTCATTGGTGAAACCTGAGAATAGATGAGTGCTATTTGAGAGAAGATAGATTCAATGATGTACATAGTAGGAAAGGGACCCCATAACAAATATTAAAATAGGCTGCTATTAAACTACTACCAAGTTTTTCCCACCCAGGGATGAAGGATGTAGTGCTTGGTTCACCTTCCATGCTTCGTCCATGACCCTTGAGCCAATTCCTTGACCTCTTCCTTGCTCACAATGCATTTCCTATGAAATATTCACAGGTTCTCCTCATGTATTCACAAAGTAGATGTATCTTATAAAGGCTGGGCCCCCTCTCTTACACAGCCCCTTAGGAACCAGGGGAGAAATACCTAGTGCTTGGTTCGCCTTCCATGCGGTGTCCATTACTCTTGAGCCAGTTCCTTGACCCCTTGCTTGCTCACTATGCAATTTCTTTGAAATCTTCACAGGTTCTCCCCATCTATTCACAAAGTGGATGTGTCTTATAAGGCCTGGACCCATAAAAGGCCTCATAGAAACCACATGGTCTGCTTCTATGGTACTAGATATGCTCATGGTGTTGGAAAAATTTTAAATTTACTCTATGTTTTCTAGAATGTACTATATTGTAATTACTTGATGTATGTGCAGAGTCCTGGTCTATGCAATATAGAGGTCAAAGACCCTGGAGACATAGATCTTGCCACCAAGAAACCTGAGACAAGCATAATAGTGGACATCTGGAACCTATCCTGTTCTCAGACCCTTCTTTAATAAATTACTCCCAATGTCTGTAACTTTTTCCTGTGTTTTACTTAAATGTGAATATCTATTGTTGGAGCTAGTTCAAACCAGTTTCAGTATGCCTTAAGATTGTCTATATAAACCCAAACCTGATAATAAACCGTAGACAATCTGCTGCACCTCCAGCCAGAAGAGTCTTCTTATATAAGAATATAAAGCAAATGCCTCCTTTAACCTTAACTTCAGAGGGCATCATGATCCTTCCTTTGGTATAGAAATATTTTTAACACACGGATAGATAATTTTAGACTGGACCACGCAGTCGTAGAGTTAATTAGTGTCTCTACCATAGTGGTGTTTGGCATTTGGTGTTCTCCTTCCCACTGTCTCTCTTCTCCTGCAACTTTCCAATGCGCCGGTTCCAGCCTATTAAAGCACCCTTGACTAACAATGCCAGTGCGTCTGAGCTTATATAAATAATCTATATAAATTATCCTAGCCGATCAACCTGGGCCTGAGCAATAAGGTCCATTTGGTATATGATTCTCTTGCTACCGGTTCGTATGATATATTTGACCACGTCTACCCATCTGGTTGACGTCTGCCTTTGTACTGCTTGAAGCTGAGCTCCACCTGCCTTAACTCACTATGATTTCTGTCTACCACTTTACTACCACGTCCTGGTGTCTACTCTCCATTTACACACCAGTGACTACACAGGGCAACAACCTGAGGATTGTCTGTAGAAAACTTCATACCCCCTTATAGGAGTTCAAGGGGAGAACCTCAAAATCTAAAGACACAGCTCCTTGGTTTAGCCCTCAGGCAAACCCATTAGCAACCCAGTGGGCCTTGTTACAAATTGTAAATTCTGGCTGCATGCCATCACTACTAGGTGGAGCTAACTGCACACTGATTTATACAGGTCAATGGGATCTGTTCAAAAATATTGATTTAACAATGTCTCCTTAATGGTGACTGCATGCAAACTATGACCGTGTGATTAGAAATGCGGAAAGTGGTTCAGCACCCTCTCATGGTCCGCCTCTAAGGACAGTACGCTAGTACAGCAAAATAAAACATTTTCCTCCTAAAAATGGCACTAGGTACAAGCAAATATGGTTACTTTGAACTTTGCTCATGAGAGTCATCACCTCAAGCCATTGACATCAGCTGGAAGCAGGCCTTACTGATACGTCAGCGCTGCTCAGCGTAAAACTTGTGATCCAAAACAACTTAATTGGATGTGGCGTCAATCATGATGATCTTGAGGGTAAGAATACCCCTGGTAACACAGGCTCATGACTTGATTGTTATACTGAATTCTGATTTACAGTATGTCAGATTTAAGGCATTGTCTTCAAATTGCTTGAGGGTCCTTGAAATACTTCAAGGTCATATAGAGGGAAATTAAAGGAAGGGAAATCGTGGAATTCACTAAAGAATTTATGGTGATATTTTCAGGAAAACTTCACATTGGGCAAAACATGCAATAATATAAAGTATAATTCTCTTCTTTCAATAGGAATATATAGAGAATTAGGTAAAAGGACATCTTAACGCTGTCCATGATGGATTATTAAAGCGACCCTGGAGGATAGCAGAGGAAAGGATAGGAATGATAGTAGCAAAAATGGTGGTCAGACGACTCACTCTGTTTCTCCCCTGGGCCGTGCAGTGATGGGAAAGCAGCATTTGTTCTTCTCTTCGGAGCACTCTCTAGTTTTGGGGTCCTCCTGCCTAATTTTGGTTGAGGTGCCCTTGATGTTGAAGGTTTTAACGTTCAAGGCAGAGTAGATGTGAGTGCATTCTAACAATGCAGGAAAGAAGACAGGTTACCAGCAGAACGGTTCTTTAATGAAGAATTAAAGGGGCTGTCCCATGATTATTGTAAAAAATGAGAATCAGACATCAAATAGGACATGACAATCTCTTTCTAACAAAGCTAGAACTAGCCCTGTATCTCACATGGATCCAGAAATCTCCCCATTAATTGCTTTGCTGGATTTATATCAAGCTGGAAGTATTACAAATGAAGTATTACATGGTGACCATTGAAATCAGTGGGTCATCCATGTAATGCACGGATGAGCTGGACCCTCCAGAACTCTTTGTAGTCACTCTCCACTGTAGCAGAATATAAGATGTCTCTCCATTAAAGGGGTTGTCTCATTTCAGACAATGGGGGCATATCGCTAGGATATGCCCCCATTGTCTTATAGGTGCGCTTCCCACCTCTGTAACCTGCACCTATATCGAGAACAGAGCCCCGTAAGGTGGTGGCTGGAGGATTCTGGTCTGTCCACCATCAAGCACTCTTCCCATAGCAGTGAATGGGAGCGTGCCACGCATGACAGGCCACCGTTCCAATTCATTTCTATGGGCCTGACGGAAATAGCCGAGCCAGTACTCAGCCACTTTCGGAGGCCCCGTATAAATGAATGGAAGGCGGCTGCGCATGCGCAGTATGCCCTCCACCAATTTCAGGGCTCCATTCTCGATATTGATGGGACCCGCACCTATCAGACAATGGGGACATATCCTAGTGATATGCCCCCATTGTCTGAAATGAGACAACCCCATTAACTGAACTATCATTAATGCATTTTTTTCTAAACCAGACAAGCCTTTTCGGTATGTAATGTTCTACGAGATCACAGAAAAAACTCTTACCAGTAATCAAATTGTATGAGATAACAAGAAAAACTATAATACAGTATTTGTCAGTTTGGTTTATGAATATATAAGAAATAGCCAGAAGTATTCCAACCCAAAAAATATATAGTGACAGAAGAGACTCAAAGCATTGTAAATATCAAATATGGAGAAGTCTAGCGCAATGTTTCTTCAAAGGAGACAAGAACATTGACAGGTCTAGATCAGAAAAATGTCATGTACGAAGTGAAGCCGGCAAGTATTCTACTTGATATGTAACTCCACTATGAATAGAAATTGTTTTTTTTACATTAAAAAGATATTGAAGTTTGACTACAAACTAAAAACAACAAAACCTACTAAAAAACTTATTTTGAAACAATGAGGAAAAATTGCTCTCGTAAAACCAAAGAATCACGTCAATATACAAATATAAAAATGCAACCTCTGAAAACAGTATTAGGGTACTGACACAAACCATAGGTTTCTGCATGCAGTTTTGGAAACCAAAATCAGGTTTGGATTGTAAAAGGAGAGAAAGTATAAAGGAAAGATAAGACTTCTCCTCTTTTTTAAATTCAATTTTGGCTTTGGCTTCCAAATATGCATCAAGAAACCTGACCGTGTGGCCGTACCCTAATAAGGGGGATCTACAAAAGGATAAAGTAGATTGTGGATAATGGAGTTTAAAGTTTACCTGAGTTTAAAAAAAAAAAATTCATAATGGCTGTGCCTCTTTTTACAATCATAACTGCAAAGGAACAGGTCTTTTTTTTTGCTTTCCTAATATCTTTTTCAGCCTAATTATTGCCTGTTTCAGCTGCACAGCTAGATGCATTTCACTCAGAAGCAGGGCCATATCCCTTCTGTGTAATCTGGCGACATTTATACTCCTGTAATATCCTTTACTTTACTACCTACTATGTTTGTTTTCAGCTCCGGAGGTGTCAGATAAAGAAGGGTGAAATTATACTTACAGACACACACAAGGCTCCTATAATGTTCAAAATCTGTGCAGAAGCAGTTCTTTTATCAGGCTCAGGATCCCAGCTAGCTCTTACATGCCTCCATTTCTTGTGAGCTGTCTTCTGAGTCTCAGTTACTAGGGATGGATCTTGCCTGAGAACAGTGGACTCCAGTGGACTGCACATTAGGTGGGAGTGAGACCCCTAGTGGCCATGACTTTACAGTTTTTTTCAGGTGGATGCACGTATATCTTTGTAATTGTGTAAATGTATAGAGACTCTTTAAAGCGCTTACAAAGAAAAAAAGGGATTTCAGTCAGCACTTCCCAGTGCGCAGGTGCACATTGCTAACAACATGCATACCGAGTCCACTCGGCTTTATAGTTACACCAATTAAAATCAACCTATGGGGCAGACAGGCTAGTCAGGAGTGCGTGACCAAATGGAGTAGCCACACCTCCAGTACAAACTTACAAAGAAAAAAGGGGAATTTCAGTCAGCACATCCCAGTGCGCAGGTGCACGTTGCTATGGCTAAATGCACAAGGAAAGGAAAATACATACAATGCAACGGCACACTGCCAACCAGATAAAGCACAAAATGCCATAGTAATATGAGGTATTCTGAAGCTAATGCTATGCTTGTTTAGTAAATTAGAGATTCTTGGCAAATATATTTTGTACAAAATTATCTGAGCCCATCCACCAAATCGTCAAGGTGATCTCTGTAGGACAGGAACCTAACACTATTTCCTACCTGTTATGTGCCAACCTTGGCTTCCGTATAATCAGGGGGTGTTGGTTCCACATGCATGCTGGATCCCCTCTGCCTTTTGCCATTTCTGGTGCTTCAAAGGCCTCCACTAATACAGAGACGCAGGTACCAACATGCTTTAAATAGCTTGTTTGACATAACTGTTACTGGTTTCTTCCCAAAACAGCACCACTTTTGTCCATGGCTGTATTTCAGAATTGCAGCAATTGACCGAGGCTGGGTGCAATACTGGACATGTCTAACATCAGACAAGGCCCTAAGGGATTTGTCACCAGGACATTAACTGATAAACCAGACAAAATGACTTGTAGAGCTAGCTCACGTGAATGCATTGATACCTTTCACTTGGTGATCTGTTGCCTTATCCTTGAGAAAAAGTACTCTTAAAGGGAACCTGTCACCTCAAAACCACATATAAAACTGCCAGCATTACCTTACAGCAGCCCCCAGTCTGTTCCTAATCATGTGTTTGATGTTGTAGTCTGAGGCCCAATAGATTAAAAAAACGATCTTCTAAGTGCCGTCAGCGATATCTTTCAGGTCAGCTTCAAGTCAAGGAAAGCACGCCCCCTCACCATCCCCTCTCATTGACAAGCTGCAGTGCGTCTCGGATGGCCGAATTCTCGCACATGTGCGGTGCACTCCTTGGTAAAGCACGCTCCCATCTCAGGCATCGAGTGCACCGAGGGTGGTTCCAAACCCTTGCTCCTCCTGCTTCCTCTGCTAGCCCTTCTCCATCAACATAGGAGTCCTGGAAAACCCCTTTAATGGTGCTTTACTGGCATGAGGAACTGATGAAAGACATGCAGTATTTTATAGTAACGCTAATCATTTCTGTTTTATCCTGATATATAATGTTCTCTACACAAACTTACAGTCTGGAACAAATCTCATTCAGGCCGCAATGCACACAAGGCTGTTAGTCTGAAATCATTAGCATGGATTGAGGATGTGGTGTTCAGGTGATGAATGCTTAAAACAAGATTGTCGGCCTAATTTCCTTGAGTGTGTCCATTCTGTTTTAATTGCTTGGTCCAAACCACAGTGATGAACGTGACGCCGAATGTTAATGCTGTCTTCAGAAAGAGCTAAAAAGCACTGGCTCCAAGTGCAGGCAAACAAAAATGGTCATTGTGGCTTTCAAGCCTGTGTGTATATATAAGTATTAATGTGTGTACATATATACACATAGAAAACATTGTTCACACCACTCTTAGTATGTAGATTGGTCTATTGAAGTGATTAAAGGGTCATTCTCATCTTATCACTAGTATATGCCTTGACTTTATGATTGGTTGATGTTCCACCTCTGGGACCTCCACCTATACTGAGAATGAAGGTGTACCATTTGTGTCCCCTTCAGAGATACCAGAGTCGTAGCCAGAGGCTGGTGCAAGAGTTCAGCTTGGGCCTCCCTTCCTTCAGTGCTTTGTGGACAGGAGCATGGAAGCACATAGCACCCCCCTCCCATGCCAAATTCTTGACCTTACCCTTTCCCTTGACCTGCATGCACTTTCTATAATACCAGTGTCTTCTTATGTAGCACAAGAGTCTTTGGGCCCTTTCAGGCTCCTGGGCCCGATAGCGACTGCTATGGCCTATAGCCTATAGCTATGGCCCTGCCCTTCACTGTTTTTCTTCTACGTGGTGACTCCCTGACCACCTGCTGTGCCAGAAATGTTTGTGGGCCCCATTCAAGTGAATTGGACCATCTTATACCCAGGTTGGGAGGCTGTGCAGGGAACTAAATGCTAGTACTCAACCAGGGCGGTGGCCTCCTTATTCTTAGGATCGGTGAGGGCCCCACAGGTCATCAGACCCCAATGTATCAAAAAGTGGTGGCATATTCTAACAATTAGAAGGTCCTAAACACATTTTATTTATTGAATACACCTTTATTACAATCAAATCATCAAACATACATACTTAGTACTGTGACGAGACAGCACTTAATCACAATAATCACAATAATCTTTCATAGCATGGTATTGTTATGTGAAGCACAGGCTAACCTACATTATACATCACAATGCATGCTACACTAGCATTCCTATTCAATCACAAATTAACATATTCCATTCAACAAAGCATTTAGACAGTGATAAGGGGTGGGGGATGGGAAGCAGGGGTTAGGGAGGGGTAATCACATGCCCAAAGCTTTATTGAAAGGACAGACACAAAAGGGGGGAGAGGTGGAAGGATAGGGTTTTAGTCCTCTTCTTTGTCGTTGATGTCCAAGATATTGTTGTCCCGCAGCAGGCTATAAATAAGCCTTCAGCAGTCCAGGACATACTCTCCCTCCTTAGGATAAGCTGGTTCCTGGCAATCTATATAGCTTCCTTAAAATAGTTCATAAGATGTCAGACCTCCTGGATGGCCTCAACATTATAAATACCAGGAAACAGTCCGCACAACACCAATGTGTATCGTAGGCTGCTACTGGGCACAGAGTGTTTGAGTTCATGTTCCAGGACATCCAACAGGCCCTGTGCAAAGGGGCACTTCCAAAACAGGTGAAAAGATGTTTCCTTCGTGAAAGGGCACCTGGGGCAGTAGAGGGTTTTGTACAGGTTTCAGGCATGCATGAATGACCAGATAGGCAAGCCTCCCTGGATGGCCATCCATGACACATTAGTCCATACTGTCTCTGTGGTGTCATCATGGAGCCCTGAAATGGACTCCACCAAGTCCTTTGCTCTGATTAGCTTGTGGTTCATCTGAGGTTTCCACAAGTCGGGTTTGTGGCCCTCCAGTTGATGTTCCCTCACAAACCTGACAACTTCTCCGTAATACCAAGGAGCATGCCAGTTGTCTATAAACATATTAGATCTTTGGATGACCCTGCCAAATTTGTCTGTTCAGTTAACTTTTATGTATTGTGTATGACCAGATTTAGAGGGTACTATTTCTCGTTATGGAGAGTGCATAGTAGATGTAAGGAGTCTTAGAGGCTAGGCAATGCTCCTCTGAGTTTCTAAAAAAAAGATTTATGGACAGTTTTAGATAGTGTAAAGGGAGGCTTGGACAAGGAGCCTCTGTCTTTCATAATAGTGACATTAGCACCTAAGAGATGTTCTAGCATGGGCAGAAGAACCATATAGAGTTTAGTATCATTCTTTTTATTGTGGGTTTATGAACAGGTGACGGCTGATTTGAGCTGCATTCTTCGATAATTATAATTCTATAGAAATATACATTTGGATATACTGCTCATTCCCTTTTACCTTGGTTAGTTTTGCCCTTTTTAGCCTCATGGACAAGTGATTTTCTCCTGCTATATAGCTACTTGTGTTTTCCTACAGAGGTGTTCACAAGAGCAAGGACATCACACTTCATGCAAGACCTCTCCTCTCAAGAAACTCAGTTCTCTGCTTCATCTGTTTCTCTCTGCTAAATTCATGCATAATTTTGGCTCATCTCTCATTCTCTGTTTCAACCTAATTCGACTAGACTTTTGTAACTCAACTTTTTACAATGTTCTCAAAATTGTTTTTCGAAGATTCAAGCTCTTATATAGATGAGCTGATCCGCATGAAAAAATAAGCTTTAATACAAAAGTTACAGAGGGAAGCAGGAGCAGACTTGACCCTGGCCTCAATTATAGCTAGTTATGTTAATTATTTACACATTTCCTCATATTTTGTAAGAAATTAGTATATAAAAAGTCAATGGCTTTATTGGTTATCCCACGAAAATTACTTTCCTCTATCCAGAGGATGGGAGTTAAATATTGGGTTGCGGGGTATGTGAACGCTGGAACCCCACACTATCTTGAGAATGAAGGGGTCAGTCATTCTCTAAAAGGAGTGGTGGTGCCCATGTTTATCCACTGCTCGACAATGGGACTGTTATTTTTTAGCTTTATCACCATGTTAATTACCCCCGTGGTATGCCAATAGTGGCAATTGTAGTACTCCCTGTATTTCCCTAAGGACACTTTGCAGTATCTCAAAAGAAACATAGGCATGCAATTAGGTTCTTGTTAACTGTTTCTGCAATTCCCCAACTGAGGGGTCCAGGTTTAGATAGATATGTATGCCCAGTTTGTCTCAAACTTTGGTAGGTGCTGGAGGCAATAGTCCTTTCCACAGCAGTAAAGTCTCTTATGCTATAAACGAACAAATACCTTACTGACATGTAAGCTTGACCTGGATAAGGTTCGGGACCTTCTAAGATGTCAGATCTGAGGGTACTCTGGTATGGAGTTGCTTCTTTAGGAGATGAAGTCTCAGAGACTAAGGTTCTCTGAAATTGGTGCTGGATAGCATGAATTTTTACACACATGTCTTGTAGTTCTCAGACTAGACTGCTCAATTTACCAGGAGGCGGACCCGGTATATCACCCTGGTAATCCAACAAGTCTAAACAGTCTGTTAATATGGTAAAAATCTGGTCGTCTATACATTGCTATTAAGTACACAGAAAACAAACAAACAAAAAATGTTAAAAAAAATTGCTCAATAACATTGCATTAACTCTTGCAATAATAATTAACCCTTTGCAGTAGCCCTGGGGTACTGTACCAATTCTGGGCAGTGATTTGATTTTTGTAAATGGCTTATGCATATGACAAAGCTATTTCTTTTAGATAAGAATACCTGCATACCCCAGCAGGCACAAAGACGTATGGGCCCATTGTCTTTGGGCAGTCTATGGGTGCCATAATACAAATCCATATAACACACATCCATAATGCGGCCACATGCTTTTGGTTTTATGTAACACTCGGTATTTTAGTACAAGTACATGCCCTTTAGTGAGTAATATGAATTCTGCTGCAGAACAAACAGTCCTGACAGTCCTTAAGCGAAAGGCAAGGCCAAATATTTTTGTAAAATATGAACGCTAAACTCCACATTTCGACAGAGACTTGAGCGCATTCCAGATCCTCAAGCATTCTTTACAAAATCACTTTGTGCGTCGTCAAAATGTCATCTATTATAATTCTGCTGACAATGGACAAGCTGTTCAAATCCATTTAGAAAGGCGGCCAGCTCTTCCATGGGGGGCATGCTAGATAACATCATCCGAACCATCATCTGCGAGTATATGATAGCGATCTCCATGTTCTCCCTCCAGTAAAGAAGGAAAAATAATCCTGCTTACTAATAATGTCTTCCCTGCGGCGGTATGCTTCCTTTAAGTAATTGCCAAGGAGAGGAGATGAACAGCCAATTGATTGTACTTGAGAGATGAGCTTTAATCAATCGAGTCCTGGGAGATAGCATTTTTGGGGTTGCGGAAATATGATATATGGATGTCTCTTCTATTCAGGGTTTCATGGTGAAATATGGACTGGAGCATGAATATTAATTTGCGATGATGCATGCCAAGGATATAACATCAAGGCTGACGCATGCCAGGTCGTGCATTTTTAACATGTTTACTGAATAGCTGTGTATTATTCATGAATGAGAGGTTTCATTAAGGAATTCGAGATGTATATAACCAGTCGATGAGGCACCTAATGAGCCTTTTTAATATGCATGCTACAGTGATAGTCTACAAATGACATGCCTCACAGTAGGCTCGCGGTAGGCATGAGATGAGCTTTCCTGCAGCTAGGGTTCTTTAACAGGGGCAGTCCAGAAGAGCCCTAATTGTTCGTATGCAGGTCGATTCACTCTCTTGGCCTGAAGCAAACTGAATGGGGAATGAATGATCGTCACCAGGATTGTTGCTCTTCTTTGAGTTTGCATATTGTCGGCAGCCCATCTGTTCTTTGTATGGGACAATGTCTTGCTAACAAATGACAATTTTTGGTGGTGGGTGAAAGAGGCAGTAAGGAGCATTAGCTAGTTTGTCGGGTGATCGGTGGCATGGTTACACTGCAAAGAGATTGGGAAAGAACATTTATAGTTCCCAATCATCTGCCCGTGTTAAAGGACCCTTAAAGTGAATATATGGGGTTGTCTGGGAGTTTAATATTAATGGCTGAAATAGGTCATCGATATCTGATCGTTAGGGGTCTGACCCCTGGCACCCCAAAGGATAACCTGTATGAAGGGGACATGGCACCCCAGTGAGATCCACTGCCTCTTTCTAGGCCAGTGACGTCATGTTTATCGGTCACACAGCCTCACTCTCAAGTGAATGGGCCCAGGCTGCAATACCATGCACACCGACTGTACAATAAACGGCGCTGTACTTGAGGTGCTTTGAAGAGACTTCAGCGGTCACCTGAGGGCCGCAGCCTCTACAAACACATGAACGGGGAAATGTAGGGTGTCAGGGACCAGTTTTTGTTCCAACTCTTCTGTGAGGCCTGTACTCCAGAGAGACTGCAAGAATATCAACAATACATATACCTGAAAAGTGTTTAGAGTCAGCAGAGTGACCAGCAATCCATAGCTTTACAGACCCAGTTAGGGACTACGGCTCAGACACCCATCACCTAGATCACATCTAGGCCAGACCAACTCAAAAGTCTACATTACACAGTGGACACCTACAGCCACAAATGCCAGCTTCAAGCTATTACCCAGAAGTTTGGGAGAGAGACATCAGCAAGATAGCATACTTGAGGTGCCATTATCTGCCACTTCGCCAGCCACCATACCCCATAATCTGGGAAGAGAAATTGCACAATTAAGTAAAGAGAGACTTTTATACTTTTACTTCTGGCCTGATTCCCTATACCACTTTTCCACTGCCTCCATCCCCAGAGAACAACGTTCTGAGGGAGTACACCGTGACACAACATCTCATTAGGGCCACTACCATTCCAATCCTCTGCTCCGGCTCCTCAGGAGTTTGTTGAACATGCACCAAATTTATCATTTCATTAACATCGTGTGACATCTGATAGATTTGGCCCAAATTATAGCAACACAGACTCTTGCAAAACTTACTTTAAAAGTTCCCCTGATGATAAATTCCCCCCCCCCCCCATTGTCATTGTAAGCGTCCGTGCTTCTTTTCATACGAGTCTTTGATGTGCATATGCATCCATGGGTGATTAGATTGTGGAGGTTGCAGCTTTATGGGTCTTTTATGTTTGTGTTTTATGTGCAGATCTATTACAAAGCTTTTGTTGAGCGATACCCACGTCTCTCCTCCTCAGATGCAAAAATATTCTCTTTGCTCTTGTTAATAAATGAAGTATTGTGTAGTGTCAATTACATTCTTGGGCGGTAATGCTACAGTAACTATGGCTTATTAGACTATATATTCATGTGGAGGATCGGTGGTTTGGAGTGATGCAGATTTTTATTTATTCATGTGGTTGTCTGAAAAAATATCATTTTGTGTAAGACAAATATTCTTTGAACTGTTTAATTATCGTGACTAATGACCAAGGTTATTGCAACTTGTATAATTTGACCCTGATCTGGCTTATTACTCTTCATTAATATAGTACTATCATATTCTGCGTCTCTTGTAATCAGTGTATCCATTCTTCTTGTATTATCCCTTAAAAGGGTTGTCTACATTATAAGATCCTTCCATCAGGTTCAGAGGAGTAATTGTGAAGGGTAAGGCTACTTTCACACTAGCGTTTTAAAATTCCGGTATTGAGTTCCGTCATAGGGGCTCAATACCGGAATAAAACGCTTCAGTTTTGTCCCCATTCATTGTCAATGGGGACAAAACTGAACTGAAGACAACGGAATGCTCCTGAAAGCATTCCGTTCCGTCTTCAGACCGGAGAACAAACCGCAGCATGCTGCGGTTTGCTCTCCGGTCCAGGCATCCGCACCAAGACGGATCCGGAATGACCCCCAATGCAAGTCAATGGGGGTGGATCCGTCTGGTGTGACCATAATGGTAACCGGATCCGCCCTCCATTGACTTTCAATGGAGTCCATTACGGATCCGGGTACACATAGACACATACAGACATAAACATACACACACATAAAGACATACAAACACACATACATACTTACATGCTCCCCGGCAGGTCTTCGGAGCGTCAGGACGGCTCACACAGGTCACGATTCCCCACAGCGCCCTCTGCTGGGCGCCTGGTGGAATCGTCAGATGACGATTCCACCAGGCGCCCAGCAGAGGGCGCTGTGGGGAATCGTGACCTGTGTGAGCCGTCCTGACGCTCTGAAGACCTGCCGGGGAGCATGTAAGTATGTATGTGTGTTTGTATGTCTATATGTGTGTGTATGTTTATGTGTATGTATATGTATGTACATGTATGTACTGTGTGACATGTGTGGGGCCGGAGCGCGGTTCCGGCTCCACACATGTCACTGCGGCAGGCCTGATCCGGCAGCACCCTTCACCTGCCGGATCAGGCCTGCCGCCAGTGTGAAAGTAGCCTAAAGGGCAATGAATGGAGAAGGGTTTGATCAGGAGATGAGATACCTAAAACAATATGTTTTTAGGGAGCGTCTAAACTGTATATTAGGTGAATTAACCTAATTGCTTAGGGTAGAGCATTCCAAAGAGGTGGTGGAGCTCTAGAGAAGTCTTGGAGACGGGAGTGGTGGATGTCAGTAGTAAGTCATTAGCTGAATGGAGAGCACAGGTAAGGTGGTAGACAGAGATTAGGGAGGAGATGCAGGGGGTTGAAGCACTGTGAAGAGCTTTGTGGGTAAGAATGAGGACTTTAAATTGAATCCTGTACTGTATGGGCAACCAGTGCAACGACTGGCACAGGGCAGAGGCATCAGAGTAGCGTTTAGACAGTCAGATAAGCCTGGTGGCTGCATTCAGGGTAGATTGGAGAGGGGAGAGTCTGGTGAGGGGGAGACCAATTAGTAATGAGTTGCAGTAATCGAGACGGGAATGAGGGCAGCAATGAGAGTTTTTGTTATTTCCACAGTAATAAAGGGGCGGATTCTAGAGAGGTTTTTGAGGTGCAGGCGGCATGAGCAGACGAGAGACTGGATACGGGGGGTAAAGGAAAGATCAGTGTGAAACATAACGCTGAGACAGTGGGTGTGCTGCCTAGCAGTTATGATAGTGCCATACACTGAGAGGGAAATATCAGGTTTAGGTACATTAGAGGAAGGAGAGAGGACATGATGTTAGAGTCAGAGTACAGACAGTCACTGGTCTTCTGTAGTACAGGAGGTGTGATGTCACGGGAAGAAATATATAGTTGGGTGTCATTGGCATAGTGATGGTACTGGAAACCAAACTTGCTAATAGTCTGTCCAATAAGGGCTGTGTAGAGAGAAAATAGGAGAGGACCAAGGACTGAACCCTGAGGAACCCCAACAGTAAAAAGGGAGAGGAGTGGAGGTAGAGCCAGTGAACGATACACTGAAAGAGCGGCCAGAGAGGAAGAAAACCAAGAAAGAACTGTGTCCTTAAGGCCGAAGGAGTTCAACCCTGCTGTGAGCGGTCCGCTGTGATTGGACAGCGCTCACAGCAGGGCAGAAGCAACGCCCATTGAGGAACAGGGAGTCTCCTCCTCCCTGTTCCAATGCTTGCTAATTAGCATAAAGCCTGACAGAAGAACAGGGGGCCCGTGTGAAGCCACCAGGGGACCATTTGGAAAAAAAACAACGCTGCTCGCATCAGTGTCGGACGCAGGTACATAGTGCAGTTTCATTTTTTCAAAGTCGTGAAAGGTCCTCTTTAACTCTAAGCAACCCACTAGTCAGCTGTTTGAAGGAGCATCTGTGGACTGGAACCAGACACTGTAAAAGCACTGCAAAACCCTTTAAAGGTTATGTACAACTTTAGGAGCAACTGTTTAAGACTGCATTTTACTCATTTTGGGGTAAAAATACTTTTTGAATTGGTCGTTATTAAAAATATTGAGCTGTTCTGTCACAAAGGGTTGACTTTCACTCTGTGCTGGTTACCTAATAAACCTTATGTCTAAATTACTAAACGGTCATAAACACTTATTTGAACCACATTCTTATCAGTAAGATAAGAACTGAGCAATAATTAGTGTTGAGCGAGCATGCTCGTCCGAACTCGCTGTTCGGCCGAGCATGCCTACGCTCGGGTCTGTTTGGTGTTTGGCCGAACACCGAATGTACTCGAGCGCAATGCTCGAGTCTCTTCCCCGCTCTGTAATGTATGCTAATGCGCACGAATTTGAATTTGTATGCTAATGCGTATGCATTTGGACGCTAATGCGTACGCATTTTGTACACTAATGAGTATGCATTTGTATGCTAATGCGTACAAATTTAGTTCATTAGCATACTTTTACGAGTGAAAGGAGTAAAATAGGAGAAGTCGCAATTCTGACCTTTTTCTATTAACCAGACACCCTCGCCTCTTCCGAGTGGGGGGTGCCTGGTTTAGTCCCATTGAAAAACATTATGCTCGGGTGCTCGGCCGAGTACTCGAGCAACCCCTAGTGCTCGGCCAGAGCACCCGAGCATACGAGCACAGAGGTGCTCGCTCAACACTAGCAATAATGAGTGTTTATAAGGTTGGAAATCAGAGATAAGGAGCCATCAGCTGAGCTGTTTGATGGAACAGAGTGAAAATTCAGATCCTGCTACTAGATAAACTCGAGGCTGCACAAAGACAGTGGTTCAGTACAATGAAATAATAAAAGAAATTGCCCCCATAACTGTGCATAGCCTTTAAAGGTGTTCTCCAAGTTAAATTTATTGATGACCTATCCTCAGGATAGGTCATCAATATCAGATCGGCGGGGGTCCAACACTGATTCTTTCCATTAAAATGAAAGGGGCGGTTAGGTGTAAATATACCTACTCACCACTACCCATGTTACGGCCAGCATGTAAACAGTGAAGAGGAGACAGTGCTGGTACGGCACGCGCCTCCTCTTCAAACTCCTGATCAGCGGGGGTGTCGGATGCTGAGGATAGGTCATCAATAAATTTAACTTGGAGAACCTTTTTAAGGCTGTTGCCACAATATATTTTTCTTGATATTTTGACTTTGGGGTGGAGTTTTAGTTTAAAAAAATGAAGACCAAAATATCTGGAAATTTTTTAAAAATAAGATGTAGTATAAAAACCACCTTAATAAGAAAGTTCATTTGGGATCTCCTTCAATTGCCCAGTGCAGATAGGTATCTGCCATAGTATCTAATTTCAATGACTACCATGCTCTGTGGGGGCACTGTAGTAGAAATGAACACGTTCTCCCAGTTTCCCCTGCATGTTACCACTGATCCCTGGGGAGTTCAACAGTGAGACACCTTGTGATCAGCTTATTTTCGGAGGCCAGTTGTAACATAAAAGAAATTCTCAAAAGTGAATCCACCAGCTTTATTTTAGACACAGAAACAAACAAAAAAAAAAGCAACCAAATGACAAGGAATTTATGTGCGTTTCTTGCTTTATAAAGTGTGCAGAATTTCATAAAGCGGAGAACAGGTTAGATTCTATAGTATAAGTATAAATGGCCAGTTATATGTCTATAAAATTTACTATCTGTAATAAAAGAAGGCAGTCGAGTTCTGATGTTGACCTGATCGTTTTTTTTTGTTCTCCACTCAGGGAGTTCTTCACGAGAATTTATTTATGGCTGTAGCCAATATCTTTTCTTAGTATTTGAATTACTATCAAGCCTGATTGTATAAAATAGTTTCTCATGGTTTATTAAAATGGACTGAAAGTTTTTTTTAGTTATAAATTATTAGAGATTCGTGTTCTGTTGCATCAACCTGCAAGCGAAAGGTGGCCATACATCATCAATAGTTGTTGGCTGACAGCCATCTCTAGTAAATCCCTACTACACGTATACATTTAGTTCAGCCAGGCATGTATGTGTTTTTAATATGTATTTTTAATGGGAAGAGAGAAGATAACTCTTGCCCAACACCTCTGGTGGCATCTCGTGAGAACATAAGGTTTAGACATTGCAATTCAAAGAGCCTATCCTTTTCTGCCTCAACATCATCAGTTGGGAGAAAACCAGGAGCTACCCATACATGTTAGACCAGAGAACAGCAGCTGTGAAACTACAACTCCCAGCATGCAAACACGCTTGGCTGTTGATCTAACTCCCACAGAAGTGAATGAAGCCAATCAGCCTTGAGTGCTGCAGCCTCTTCCTAGGCCAGTGACATCAATGTACATTGGTCATATGGCCTATTTGCAGCTGAGCCCCATTCAAGTTGATGGGGCTGAGCTGCAATACCAAGCACTGCCACTATACAATGTACGGCGCTGTCCTTGGAAAGCTGCCAAGAGCCTGCATTGTTCGCCAGAGTTTTGGTGAGAACAGCGGCTCCCTGTAACAGCTGATCAGTGGGGATGATGGTATTTGGAGCATCGCTGATGAGATAATGTTTGATGACCTATAGGATGAGTCATCATTATTTTTTGGGCGTTACAACCTAAAAATACAAATGAGCCAATAGGATTCTGTCACATAGATCTATATGTCTTCACAATATACCATGTGTCAGGACCGGCAGTCATTGCATCCGTTCTGCTCGTCCTGCCCCTGAATCTGGTGGCGAGGTGGTTGCCCGGGGTCAGGCTTCGTCCACTATTTCGTCAGGCTCCTCCTCCAGCCGGCGGTCTCTGGCTGTAGATGCGTGTCCCAGGCAGGGGACGCGCGCAACGGTCATAAGTGCCAGGGACGTGGCTGGTGCGCACTCTCACTCGCGGCCTGTTACTGGTCGCCGGAAAACGCGAGCAATATAGTGTCTGTTTATTTTCTGTTCATTGGTATCTCATGAGTTAAGTTTTTGTTCCTTGCTTCTCCTCCCAGTCAGCTGGTTGGGTGGGGTCTGCTCGGTATTTAAGGCCCTCTAACTTTTACCTAGCTGCCAGTGTTTGGAGTTTCCTTGCTACTACCTGGTTTGACATTCTTGCTCTGAAGTTTAGACTCTTTATGTTCTTTGACCCTTGGCGTGTTTTTGACTACTTCTCTCTGCTTGCTGATTTTGTTCCTGACGTACTCTCCTGGTTTTGACGCGGCTTCCTGACTATCCATTTGGTTCTTGTTTGTCTGTCTTGTTTGTCTTCCCATCCCCCGCACTTTTGTTAGTGTATTTCCAGTCTTCAGGTTGTCGGCTCAGGGGTTAGCCTGAGCGGGCAATAGGCAGGGAAAGGGGTTGGGATTAATCTTAGGGATCACTTACCCCTTATCTGTGTATCCCAGCCCTGACACCATGTGGACACAATTAGGCTTTTAGGTGGCAATGCAAAGGTATTCCTTTGTCTGAAATGAGGAGATTACACACAGCTAATACCAGAAATTGCAACCTAGGTATTTTCTTGTATAGTCAGTTTGATAAAAGAAGCAGCAAAAATATGTTCAGTGTTTAAAGAATAGATAAACAAGGTGGGGGCACTAAGGAGGTATAACTACTATGTGGGGGCATAACTACTGTGAAGGGAGGACTAAGGGGACATTATACTGTGAAGTGGCACTAAGTGTGCATTCTACTGTGTGGGGCACTAAGGGGGAATAACTACTGTGTGGGGAACTAAGGGAGCATGACTACTATGTGGGGGCACTTAGGAGTCAAGACTACTGTGCGAGGGCACCCAGGAGGCATGACTAATGAGAAGTGGGAACAAAGGTAGCATAACTACTATGTGGGGGCACCAAAGGGGTATGACTACGGTGAAAGGGGCACTAAGGGGACATTCTACTGTGAAAGGGACACCAAGGGGCATGACAACTGTGTGGGACACTAAGAGGGCATACAGGGCCTGGGAGATATACCATAAAGTAAACTCTTAGAGGAGGTTGCAAGGAAGCTGCTGGGGAAGGGGATATCGGGGACCTGTTCAAAAATTTGCTATGAGGCCCAGCCTTTTCTAGTTACATCCCTGCATAAAGCTCATTGATTTCAGGGGGCACTGTGTAATATTTTATTTGTTTTGTGGTGGCCCTTCAGAGAAATTGGGCACTCACGAAATGGTTCCCTCATAATTTACTGTAGATAACTTCTGATAAGCTTATCGTCAACCTCTTTAACTAGTATCTTCAAAGTAAGGATATTTGAAGTAAGGCTAAAATGGTAAGGGTAATCTTCTTACAGTAGTCACATATGGAGATGACATTACTCACACATTAAGCGTACGTCAGATACAGAACATATAGCATTGCACCTGGATGAAAGATACTGGTGGGAAATGGGTAGCATCTCTTATTACAGGATGTGGCATCATGTCTGCAAGTTCTCTGGTCTGGAGCTAATATGAGGGAGAGGGTTCTGCGATGTTTCTGGAAATATTACAAAACAGACAAATCTGTATGCATTGAAACCATTAACTTCTACTAACCTAATCATCAGATCACCAGTGACTACTCTAAAGGGGTTTTACTGTTTGGACAATCTATTATTATTTTAAGGGTCCCTAAATGATAAGTTAATCATGGGTTGCCCCTCTAACTTCAGATATTATTTATGAGGCAGCCATGCAGCAGTTGTTTAATTTCCCTGCTGTAACGTAACTTGAATTCGAAAGATTTGAGAATGAATAAGCTTACGCAGGCTTAGTGAATGTATTTACTAAGTGTGATTAAATATATCATAACACAAACAAATCACATACAGAATAATAAAAAGTAAATAAATAGAAGTAAATAAACATCACTAGCCTAAATGGGGTGGAGACTCCATCTATCATGCTATCACCCATTGCTGTCTACCATGTTGTAACACATGACCCACACTCCAGGGTGTACAAGAGATAAGGCAAGTCATACTTACATCCTACCTAGAATGGAGGGCCTGGTGGAGTCTGCTATGTGAATGTGTGTCATAATGTTTCAACCTGTTAGCCCCTCCTCCAGTGTGCAGCACTCGTGTCTCTGAGATCACTCAGGAATGTGGTCTTATCAGCACAATGGGGGATGGGTACTATCTCTAACCCACTTCATTACAAGGGAAACTTATAAACTATTACACAAAGTATTAAACAGAATTAAAAGGGACAGAACCAATCAGTACTTAAAAATACCTTTGCAATATACCTGCAGTGGCTCCACAGGAGAAATGAAGCATTACACAGCTCCCATTAAAATCAATGGACTGTGTGTAATACACAGACATTCCAGGCCATCCAGAGAGAGAGAGGGGGGGGTCCTATATATGATGGCTAATAGATGAAGGTTCTTGGAATTCTCTAAGTGATATGTAAACATGGCTTTCCTGAACCTAACAACACCTTTGATAGGAATCTGTCAGCAGTCCTGGCCATACCAAACTGCTGTCAGCAGTAGGTAGGAGCTGGGGAGTGCAGGGCAAACTGTGGAGTTTTTATAATCAGAACTCGTGTGACTATTCAGATTCTGCTCCTGCAAGTGCTTTCTGCATTGAGCTACTTCGAATCTCCTCCCTCTTAGTGACAGCTGTAGCATCCAACCAGAAGACCACTACAGCCATCATTCAGAGTAGAGGGGAGGTGCTGTGAAACAGATCACTGCAGAGAGCACTTTACAGTGACTTGCAGGAGCAGAACTTGGCAGAATAAAAGTTCATATTCACACTACTCCTTTTGAAAATGAAAACTTCACAAAAGACATGTTTCTTCTACTCTCCAAGCCCCTACCTAGTGCTGCCAGCAGTTCAGCATGGTCAGAACATCTGACAGACTTCGTTTAAAAACTGTTAAAGTCATTTTGACTAGCCGTATACTGTAACTCAATCCTCCACTACCTTTGTAACCTGGAAAATAACCAGAAGTAATTTTTTTTTATGCGGGGGTGTCCCATCTGTCTCGGATATTCCTGCTGATGAGTAAGTCTTACTATTTCAGTATGACATTTGTATGCCATTCAAAACGCTTGCTAGGTGCATATGTGTGAAGTAACCGCATTGGGCCCGATCCAGTGATTCCACGTATGTGTGAATAGTTTAGTCAGATGTGACATTTATCAAGATTGTTCATCTTACTACAGTATAACATCCAAGCTTACAGAAGGTCGCCCGTTATACAAACTTTCCCATCTGACCCCGGAGAAAAAAGGATATATGAATAAACATTGTTCACACATATGTATACAATGTATATAGTATGTAGCCAATGCGCCTAGAAGTTTGCCTCTGGCACCTACCATCAGCGGTGCACCACCGATGAGGCCAGGTGAGGCGATCCGATCGCCTCAGGCAGCACCAAATAGGGGCAAGAGGGGGACAGCAGAGGGGCCATGGGCAATGAGCGCTTTTCTTGTGGCAAAGGGGATAGGTTAAGAAATTAGCATGGGGGGGTGCTGTTTCAGTTTTCGCCTCAGGCAGCAGAAAGGCTAGATGCACCCCTGCCTACCGTAACTTTTTGGGTTCTTTTCCAGTAATGTCTATGGAATTTCACAAGTCTAGAATAGTGTTGAGCGAGCACCTCTGTGCTCGTATGCTCGGGTGCTCTGGCCGAGCACTAGGGGTTGCACAATGGGACTAAACCAGGCACCCCCCGCTCGGAAGAGGGGAGGGTGTCTGGTTAATAGAAAAAGGTCAGAATCGCGACTTCTCTTTTACTCCTTTCACTCGTAAAAGTATGCTAATTAACAGAATTTGTACGCGTTTAAAATACGCACAGTGTACAAAAATACTACGACTTAGCATACCAAAATGCATACAAATGAGTGTACAAAATACGTACGAAGTAGCGTACCAAAATACGTACAAATTTAAGTGCAAAATGCCTTATTTCTGATATTTAAGGACTCTATACTGACAGGGAGTGTTCCGCTGAATCGTACGGTAATTTGTATGCATTTTGTACGCTAATTCATATGCACATTCGTACGCATTTTTGTACGCTAATTCATACGCAAATCCGTATGCATTTCGTACGCAAATTCATACGCAAATTCGTACGCAATTCGTGCGCATTTTGTACGCTATGTATGCAAAGTCGTATGCAATTTTGTTCGCAGAAGTAGGGCTGCGTCTTAAAAAGATTAAAATAGACAAATCGCCAGGACCGGGTGGCATACACCCCCATATCCTAAGAGAATTAAGTAATGTCATACCCAGACCCTTATTTCTGATATTTAAGGACTCTATACTGACAGGGAGTGTTCCGCTAATTCGTACGCTGAATTGTACGCATTTTGCACATAAATTCATATGCATTTTGGTAAGCTACTTCGTACGTATTTTGTACTCTCATTTGTACGCATTTTGGTATGCTAAATTCTACGTACTATGCACGCTAATTCGTACGCTTTTTTTACCGCTAATTCGTGCGTATTTTGAACGCTAATTCGTATGCAATTTTTCTCACTAATGTGTGCACATTTTGTACGCTAATGCGTACAAATTCTGTTAATTAGCATACTTTTACGAGTGAAAGGAGTAAAAGAGAAGTCGCGATTCTGACCTTTTTGTATTAACCAGACACCCTCCCCTCTTCCGAGCGGGGGGGTGCCTGGTTTAGTCCCATTGACTAACATTATGCTCGGGTGCTCGGCCAGAGCACCCAAGCATACGAGCACCGAGGTGCTCGCTCAACACTATTCTAGACTTGACCGTGGCAAATCAATGGATGTCGTATATCTGGACTTCTCCAAAGCATTTGACACTGTACCACATAAAAGGTTAGTATATAAAATGAGAATGCTTGGACTGGGAGAAAATGCCTGTATGTGGGTAAGTAACTGGCTCAGTGATAGAAAACAGAGGGTGGTTATTAACGGCACATTTTCAGATTGGGTCACTGTCACTAGTGGGGTACCTCAGGAGTCAGTATTGGGCCCTATTCTCTTCAATATATTTATTAATGATCTTGTAGAAGGCTTGCACAGTAAAATATCAACTTTTGCAGATTACACTAAACTGTGTAAAGTAATTAACATAGAAGAGGACAGTACACTGCTACAGATGGATCTGGATAGACTGGAGGCTTGGGCAGAGAAGTGGCAGATGAGGTTTAACACTGACAAATGTAAGGTTATGCATATGGGAAGGAATAATGCAAGTCACCAGTACATACTAAATGGTAAAACACTGGGTAACACTGACATGGAAAAGGACCTAGGAATTTTAGTGAACAGCAAACTAAGCTGCAGAAACCAGTGTCAGACAGCTGCTGCCAAGGCCAATAAGATAATGGGTTGCATCAAAAGAGGCATAGATGCCCGTGATGAGAACATAGTCCTGCCACTTTACAAATCACTAGTCAGACCACACATGGAAAAGGAGACATCCTTCACTGATCATAAATGAGAACTATGTTACATTTTGTAGAAAATCTGGAAAAAAGTTAAGAAAACTGCTATGTAAAAAAAAAAAAAACATAATACATTTATAATGACTCTACAGGCAATCTGAACAAGGAATATAACTTGTAAAGGTAACCCTTCCATTGTGACCTTATTTAGCAGCAATAAGCATATTTTAGTCTCTTTTAGGCAACATGCACACGACCGCACCGTGTTTGCGGAATGGGCCGCCCATAATAGAAATGCAAAACGAACAAGAATAGGACATGTTCTATTATTTTTATTTTTTTATTGCGGGGCCATGGAGCGGAGCAACGGATGCGGACAGAACACTTCAATGGGGCCGCATCCGAGCCGCAAAAAGTGAGTCTCGGATGTGGACGCAAACAACGGTCGTGTGCATGAGTCCTTATGCTGAAGAATGAGACAAGCAAGTATTGTCACAGTACAGGGATAATGCACACAGTGATGAGACAGTACAAGGATAGTGCACACAGTGATGTCACAGCACAGGGATACTGCACTCTGTGATGTCACAGTACAAGAAAAATGTGCACAGTGATGTCATAGTGCCTGGATAGTGCACACAGTAATGTCACAGTACAGGGATGGTGAACACGAAGATGTCATAGTACAGCGATGGTGAACACAGTGATGTCACAGTACAGAGAAAATGCAAACATGATGTTACAGTACAGGAATAATGCACACAGTGATGTCAAAGTACAGGGATGGTGAACACAGTGATGTCATAGTACAGCGATGGTGAACACAGTGATGTCACAGTACAGGGATGGTGAACACGAAGATGTCATAGTACAGCGATGGTGAACACAGTGATGTCACAGTACAGAGAAAATGCAAACATGATGTTACAGTACAGGAATAATGCACACAGTGATGTCAAAGTACAGGGATAATGCACACAGTGATGCCATAGTAGAGGGATTATGCACACAGTGATGTCACAGTACAGGGATAATAAACACAGTGATGTCACAGTACAGGGATAATGCACACAGTGATGTCACAGTACAGGGATGGTGAACACGAAGATGTCATAGTACAGCGATGGTGAACACAGTGATGTCACAGTACAGGGATGGTGAACACAAGGATGTCACAGTACAGCAATGGTGAACACAGTGATGTCACAGTACAGGGATGGTGAACACAGTGATGTCATAGTACAGCGATGGTGAACACAGTGATGTCACAGGACAGGGATGGTGAACACAAGGATGTCACAGTACAGCGATGGTGAACACAGTGATCTCACAGTACAGGGAAAATGCAAACATGATGTTACAGTACAGGAATAATGCACACAGTGATGTCAAAGTACAGGGATAATGCACACAGTGATGTCATAGTAGAGGGATTATGCACACAGTGATGTCACAGTACAGAGATAATAAATACAGCGATGTCACAGTACAGGGATAATGCACACAGTGATGTGATAATACAGGGATAAGGAACACAGTATTGTCACAAAACAAGAGAAATGCACATACTGGTGTCTCAGTACAAGAAAAGTGCACTCAGTGATGTCATAGTGCATGGATAGTGCACACAGTGATGTCACAGTACAGGGACGGTGAACACAGGGATGTCACGGTATAGGGATGGTGAACACAGTGATCTTACAGTACAGGGAAAATGCAAACATGATGTTACAGCACAGGGATAATGCACACAGTGATGTCACAGTACAGGGATTATGAACACAGTGATGTCCCTGTTCAGGAGAAATGCACACAGTAGTGTCACAGTACAGGAATAGTGCACACAGTGGTGTCACAGTACAAGGAAAACACACAATGATATCACAGATAAAGGGATAATGCACACATGATAAGGGATAAGTGCACACAGTGGTGTCACAGTACAAGGAAAACACACAATGATATCACAAAGGGATAATGCACACCGATAATGCATAATCGAACCGTGCTATCATAGCACAGATATGATGCATATAAAAAAGGGTTGCAATGTACACTTTTATATCACAGCATTGGGGGAAAAAACATATAATCACGTCACAAGGGGGGATTATGATAATCCAGTAGTATAAGAATAATGCAGTGATGTCACAGCACATAAATAATGCAAAAAGAATGATGCTATGAGGAGGTATTGCTCACAGCAGCAGTAATTATGGGGTTCCATAGTAAAAAAAAAATGTCACTGTTTATAGTCACCACTAACTGCAAATTATTGCAGTGACCCACTGGTTCACTGCTAAATGGTTAAGGCTATAGTTTACTGCTAAGGGTTTAATTCCCCTTTCACACAAGCGGGAGACTCGCATGTCTCCCGCAACGCATCTACAGGGCTGGACTCAGCACTGACAGGGATCGCATAGCATTATATGCGATCCCAGTCAATGCCGGAGTCCAGCCCTGTAGATGCGTTGCGGGAGACATGCGAGTCTCCCGCTCGTGTGAAAGGGGCATAATACTATAAATGTGTGTTGTTATGCTCCACTACTAAAGTTTTTAGGATGTCTACTGTGATGCTATGGTCCATGCACTCTATATTCCAAAAGGCTATGTATGGGTAGGAAATAGTTAACGTGCAGTCCATAGTAATAGCTGCCAGGTAGTGGGCTGGCCCCAGTCTCCCCTGGCTAATTGAGAGTTGCTAGTAAGCAAGCCAAGAAAAAAGACATCCATGCTACTGTTGGTGTGCAAGCCCAACAAGCTAAAGCTGTAGAAAAGAACTCTTCTCCAGGGAGACACCATCCCTGTGAGTGTAAAGCTGCCCGAAAAGCAACTATGATAAGAAACAGCAGCTTAGGGAAAGGAGCATTGAATTTTTGCCTGAGGACCATGAGGGTCAGTGTGTAGACAGTAAAGGTAACACTCGCATGTGGCTGTAGACTTTACTGCAAGTCATTAGGGTTAATTGAATCTGGCTCCTGCCACACTACTGAGACTGACCATCTGATCTAGGACTGTACCCCATAGTTGGGCATTGCAGAGAAATATTGACACTGATGGCACGCCTTTTGTCATTTGTTAAAATAGCATGTAACTGTGGAAAGAGACACAGGGACGGTCACTATAGTAGCATCCCCTATACAAAGCCTTTGGGAAAAGCTTGCTCTGTCAAATACTTGAGAACTGCTTGTATTTTCACTGTGACACCCATCATCCAACACCCAGTAAAACACTTTATTTTAATATAATAAAGCTTGCCTGGTCAGTGGGTTCCACATCCACTCCGGCCCCTACTATCCTGCCTTGTACCCCGCTACCCATTCACCCAATATCTAAGGCACCCCAGCCACCACCAGGCAGGAGACCCCAAAGTCCAGGATGTGCCCCAAGGGAAGAAAGGGTGCACCCCTTCAACCACTGCATGGCTTAGGGGAGAGGTCAAGTAGGATTCTCCACCATGAGGACTACGACCACCCTCATTGCCACTGCCACTACTCCTATCCTCTCTGTGCTCACACCACCCACCTGTAGGACAGCATGCCACGTTATGGACAAGTGAAAATTGGCCCCATTAGTTGTTGGGACCCATAGCAGCTATTGTGCCTGCTACCCTGGTAGTTACCCTCAAATAGGCAGACACCTAGGGTCATTAAATTCCCTGGGGTTTCTCTGTAAGTCTATGAAGTCCTATGTGACCTACCATAATGTAGGTCACATAGGAGACCACACTAGACAAAGAACTTCAAGAACTTCCAAACCACTCTAAAGTAGCAATAATCATGACCACCTAAAGTACATCTGATTGTTTGGCATACATAAGCACATAGAAGCTCCCTTAGGTAACATGGGCTTTGGTTCAGACCCATTCTTTTGGAAACACAGTCCAAAGATCAGAGAATTGAATATTTTCCAGATGTTCTAACACAAATGAGATCACAACAGTTTCTCCTGTATTTTTGATATTCTATCACAGCGCATGTTTTGTGGGACCAAGATTACTTCACCTAGAAGATTAAATCCTCGGACAGCTCCACCAAATGTTAGAAGCTGGAGACAGTAGAATCACAACAGATGCCAAGGCAAACTTTTGAGCAACCCATTGCTTAGGCTCTGCTGTAAATACCCTAGAAGAAAACTACTCCTTTATGGACAACTTATGGTAAACATTTTGACAATCACTTGTCACTTGGTTCTATTTCTTAGGTTGTATTCTCATCATGTTTTGATCCACTTGATGGAGGCCAAAAGAGTGACCTTTTGGCTTCCTTTGGGTTGGCATGCATGGGTGTTTTTTAACTGTGTAGGTAGTGGCCTGGTAGACATTTTAACATAGAAATAATATTTTCAATGCATTGCTGAAGATCTGGATTTCTACCGTCTTGATGTGGCATTAAGTTTATAGAATCTTGTTATTCATTTTTGATGTACGTCTGTGGTAATATCAGACATCTGTCGTGAAAAAAATAACTTACATAACTTTCAGATTTCAAGTTAATTGAAGTCATAGGTCTGAACATCCCATCTTCCAATATATCAAATAGTCATTAGCAGAGCAAAGCTCCAGTGAAGAGAAAAACACAATAAATCACACTTAATGTGAAGCGTTGGTTTAGAAACACTTTTAATAGGATATTACAGAACTGCAATATGGATAATCCCTTAAAGGATTTAAAAACCTTTAACATATCTGTGATCTGTGGGTGTCCGGAAAGTGGGACCGCACTGATCACTGAAATGAGCAGATCCATAGAAAGTTTGTGAGTCCATAGACCCTGTCTCTCTATGGTTTAGTTGAGCTGAGTCAAAGAGGCATGCTCACTTTAGGCATGCGCACTTCATCGCTATGAAATGTCAAAAGTTTTTTCAAAATTGTAGTTTCCATTTTATATACTGTTTTCGCTGTAAAGAAGGATATTGCCCAATTGGGCATTGCCCCTTTCGCTATTGGACCCTGCAGTACCCTCTACCCTAGTAGTTGCCGAGGCATTTTCAAAGGGTGCATCACTGGACCCTACTGAAAGGAAACTGGTGGCTCTAATGGCCTGGAATCTGCATTCCTACACTTAATGCCCAAAATTATGGGAATATAATGGTGCTGGATCCAGCTATACACCCTAGTTATGTGTGGAGAAATTCATAGTTACCTGTATCCTGCCGTTGTGTTCTGACTCCATGGATGCCAAGTTGTCTTCCATGGATTTCCAGTCCTCATCTGTAGTTGTCACTAGATCTCCTTACATAGGTAGTCTCCTAAAATGGGTTGTCCAGGTTTTTTTTTTTTTAATAATGTGCCCCCAGCCAGAGGTAACTGTAGAGAAATCCATAATTCCCTCTCCTCCACCTCTCCGTTCTGGCTGTCTTCACTGCACTTCCTGTCCTCATCTAACAACTTCCATACAGATGGGGTCACCTGCGTTGCTGCAGCCAATGACTGGCGGTACTCTGTCTCCAAGCATCACATGACCTAGCAGTGGCGTGTTGCTGGGGACACGTCCCGGTTGAGGCCAGTGACTGACTGAAGCAATGCATCTGACCCGAAGTTGACAGGAGGCAAGAGGAAGTCCAGTGAAGAGAGCCATGGAGCAGCCATGGAGCAGGTAGGTATGGATTTCTGCAGACAATAAAAACCAAAAAACCTAGACAACCCTTTTTAGGAGAACATCCATGTGTAATCACTTGGCAGAAATGTTCCATAATAGAATAAAATAAAAACGAAGTATCTCCTAGAGAACGAGAACCATCTCACTGGTGGGGCCACCTTCTGGAAGTGGTTCCCCATGAGGCAATATCTGACCTTTTAACACAAGCCTTTGAACACAACATAGGAAAATAGCCAAGCCATATATTCATCTGCAGACAGCTGTTTCGAGGTCTTTGCCCTTCATCAGGACTCTTGAGTGCTTTTATGTCCCATTACCAGACAGATGACTTTTGCGTTCCTACTGCCAAGTGTGCAGATTATTACTCCGCTCCTCACTGTCAACGAAGAATAAACATCTATAAAGCCATGTTGATTTAATTTATTAGTCTGTATTCCCAGGGAACATTTTACTCATAATTTGTCAAGACCTCAAGTAATCAGTCTGACTTCACGTCAGCTGCAGCATCTGTTAGCGCCACATCACTCGGCTCAACACCATTTGTTTTTTAATGACTGTGACGAGCGATAAATCACAGATTTACACCTTGGCTGCCAGTTGAATCCCAAGCCGGTGTACGTAAAATCTGTCAACGGTGCCAGTCAGGGGATCGATGATCTATAGATGCTATATGTGTACAATGATGGCGGGCCTATCACATACATATGGTAGGTCGAAAAAAAAAAGGGTCTCCTTTAAAAAAATAGCTTAAAGTGTCATCCAAGAGCCCAGAGTGGAGGTCCAATAATGACAGCTCTTTAAATATATGACCCCGTATCATTATGTTATTACAGGAGAAGTGCGCCGCGACGGAAAATTACTCGCTGTAAGTCACGTCTGTCATTTAAAAAGCTCAGGCGCGGATGTAATAAATTACCGCAGACTCATTTACAGACGAGAAAGACACCAAAGTAGGGTTAATGGTTCATTTTATACGCCGCTATTCGAGGACAAGTGCTTGAACGGTTTTAAAGACTGCACTGGGAACGACGGAGATCACAGGAACATCTATAATCGCAATGCCAGGAAATGTATTTTATTAAAAAAATTCTTTGATCTGTGTAATAACCAGGTCTTTAATGGAAGGGTTACAGAGATAAGAAAAAATGGCGCTTGAAAATAATGATCGAAAAAAATTCTGTATAGAGTTAAAAGAACATTCTAAGATATTATTTGCCCACCAATAACATGCAGGTCTTAGCCTAGAAAAAGGCTAATCAGTAGGGTACATATCCATTAAATATATAGTTTTATACATTAAAACTATCTCTATATCTTGTAGCTCTGGCAGTTCTTTAGTTCTTGCATTTTGTGCATGTATCAGGTTGCTCAGGATGAATAGTTCTATAGGTAGCATATAGGGCTTACATGACATTAGGAAAAAGGGTCTACTTTTTTCCCCAGAAAAAGTGCCGCTCTTGTCCATGGACTGTATCTGGTATTCATTTGAATGGAGCTGGGCTGCAATACCAGACTCAGCCAATGGACAAGGATGGCGCTGTTTCTGAAGAAGAATAGATTTTTTTTGTCTATTCTCCTGCAATATCTTTAACCACCTATCTGTTCTGCCTGAGTCCAGCTAAAGTCCAAGAAACAGAAGAGAAATCACTGTTAGAATTCAAGTCGGGAATAATCGTGAGTGAAACCTGTTTTTACTTTCATTTTCAACTGCATTCACAGCATCCTGATTTCTATCAGTGATATCTTTCTCTTTTCTGAACATATTGCTGTCATTTTGATATTGTCTGAAAGCTTTGAATGTCTTCTTTCAAACAAGATCAGTTGCATGTTTCTAGCTGCTACCATTCAGGAGGTAGCAGCATCTAAAGCAGCCCTCCCCCTCCAGGGAGCTACTTTCCCCACTGTTGGAGTTAGGGGGGTTAAAGGGATCTTCTGAGATTTCGATATCGATAGCCTATCTTCAGAACAGACCATCAATATAAGATCAGCCGGGGACCAACTCCTTGCACTCCATCTGACCACTTGCTTGAAATGGCTGGTGCTTTTCCTAAGCACTGCAGCCTCCCCCTAATCCTGTGATATCACGTTCATCGGTCACATGGCCTAGGCACAGCTCAGTCCCATTGAAGTGAATGGGCCTGACCTGCAGTACCAAGCACAGCCACTATACAACGGACAGCGCTGTGCTTTGTAAGAAGTGAGTGCCACGGCCTCCTCAATCAGCTGATTGGACCCCTTCTCATCTTTCCTTAGGACAGGATGGCAATATTATATTCCTGGAAAACCCCTTTAATGCTATAGGACATGAAATTGTGGGAGGGCATAAAAGCTAAATATAAAATAACATGTTACATTTTTAAAAGGGTCCCTAAAATATTATGCAATCTGTTAGACATCTTAAATTTTAGGAAGACGTTTTTATCCTTAAATAACCTTTTCTTAGGATTTCGGTTTTACAAAATCCTTGTATTATAAATAAGTAAGTAGATGGACGTCTCACAGAAGATCACTGATGCTTCAGAAAGCTGAGACATGGTGACATGGTAAGAAAAAGGTGTTGTCCAACTTCTGAGAGCTTTCCTTTTTCCTGTTGATTTCCTCGGGGGAGAAAGGGATGAGACCTAAGTGCTGGATCAGGTGTCGCTGGCACAATGATAAGACTTAATGGCCTTGGTTCTCATTGTTATGTGGTACTGAAGGAGCGATGCTGATAGATTCCACAGCCTGAGTGACAAGACTGGAGGGAGATCCTTCAGACCAGTCTGTTAAATATAGATGTGTACTGAATCGTCAGTGATAATACAGGTTCATTCCCTACTTCTGTATGTCAGAGATGTTGGGTGTACTACTTCTATGAAGAAAATTAATCATTTTCCCAATTCCTATCTAGATAAAGTTACATCATTGGTGCTAAACTGGAAAGTCTTCTACAGTGGAAATAAACAAAGGAGGGATGTTTGACCGTGAGAAATATGGTGATTTATCATTATAGTCCTGGTAGTCTACAGGTCAAGATTATTATCCCTTAGATTATTCCTTTAGAGTTTAATAATATGATTTATGATAGACTTAAAGAGATATTACAATATTTTGATATTGATGGCCTATCCTCGGAATAGATTGACAGGGGTCCGACACTCCGCACCCACCACCTGTCAGCTATTACCTTGTATCTCCACTCTGGAGCACCAAATTTAACTATATATGGATGACACAGTCAGGGTTAACAACCCTGGCTGAGCCCTTTTAGCAGGTAAGGTGTAGATTGGCTCCACCCCTAGCTTTAGTTAGTGATAGGGAGACTTTGGAAGGGAGAGAAAGCTGTGACTTCTGCTCTCAATTCTTAAGCCCAACAAGCTACAGAAATTCACCAATCTCTGCACAATATACAGAAGGAGAGAATGAGTAAGAAAAGGTTAGAGAGCTAAAGTCTGCATGGCTGAGCATTGGAGTCAGTAAGGTAACCTGCTACTAAAGCTATTAAGACTTTACTGCAGTGAGAGACACTGTTAAGACACCCTTCACACCCGGACATGACTTGGCCAGTCATAGCTTTAAAACCCTTTATCCCTCAGTGGACATTACAGCCACCATTACAAGAGTACTATTACCGTCATAGATTCTACTCCCATCCTTGCCTAAATCCATACATCATTATCTGGGAAGAATTGCACAGTGTACAGTTGGAACTACATCACATGGCCTAGTCGCCGCTCACTGGAGTGCAAGGCCTCTTCAAGCAGCTGATCGGTGGGAGTGCTGAGAGTCGGACCCCCACTGATCAGATACTGATGACCTATGCTGAGGATAGGCCATCAATATTTAATTTCCAGAAAGCTCTTTTAAGTGTCACATGTTGCAGCCCTGTTATGTGAGCTTGCGTGGCCTACCACTTTGTGGCTGAGCTGTTACACCTAGGCGCTTCCAATTCACAGTAATTACTGTTGCAGGTGACCGGGGAACATCTAGCAAAGTGACTTGTGGCAAAAGTGGCATCCTACACCAGTGTCACATTGAAAGTCAGTGAGCTCTTCAGTACAATCCACGCTACTACCAATGTTTATCTATGGATATTACATGACTGTGTGCCTGATTGTATGCACTTGTTTGCAATGGGTACAAGTAAAACACCTGAACTCATAATACTGTATATTTATTCCTTAAAATCCAGTTTATGAATTTGCACACAATTTTCTTAACATTAAATAACATTTCCTAATATTTCCCTAATATTAATAACAATAATCAGTACAAAATATTATTGAAATTGCTACAAAACATATACAGGGCTCATTAAAGAAAGAGGCAGCACTAGAAGGAGGTTTGCAGATTTTGTGTGGTAGAGATTTCAGCGGAATCGTCCATATGCTGCTCTGAAAACGTCCTTCACACAACCTGTAAAAGCAACTGTTCCGATTACTCAGAGCCGCAGTCTTTGCTCGAGTGCATCTGCCTGAACCCAGATTGCATTGTGTAAGGAACGGATTATGCATCCTTTCCTCAGAGCTCCAGCCTCTCATGTATCACAAGTGTCAGAATCTTAATCAGCGGCTCAGGCACAAGACCTGCCAGATTCCTGGCAGTGATCTCATTTACAAAGTGTGAGGTTTTTGCTGGCAACCTTTTCCATCCATAAAAAAGTTAATCATCGTCTAAAAACACAACATTCTTAACTTCCTAGTTTCTTCATTTTTATTTTATTATCACTTTGTCTATGAATCAATATTTACTTCCTTATGACTACATTTGACACACTTTGCCCATGAGAGAAGAGGTGATGCAGGAATCATCTAGAGAGGTTCCCTCACATCCATAAATGCACCAAAAAACACACTTCACAACCAAGTGTCACCACAATACCAGGTGGTTTTCGTGTCCCTATATAGGACTTTTCTGTTTAAATTTATGTCCCTATATAGAACTTTCTCTGTTTAAATTCCATACCCCTGAACAGAAACCCGATACAGTCAGTGGGTTCCATTCAATGCTATTTGATTCGGCGCTCCCATTATTTTCACGGTTCTGTTCCTAGAACAGAGCAGAACACTGAAATTAATGGTAGTGATGTAAGCGCTGCCTAGATGTGATCAAAACAGTTCAAGCCATCATTCATCATTTGGCATCAAATGCCAAAATGAATTCAAACCTGAGACCAGGCACCAAAATATATTTAGACCCCCAGACCAGACCTCAAAATCTACAAGGCTGGTCCAAAAGTATTGAGACACTTGAATAAATGGAAAACAGTGGTTGGGAACGTCATCCTGTGTGTGCCATGAAGGGGGGAATGGGCTAATCTGGGAGGGACGGTGTCCAACAAGGCAGCCATTTTGAAAGCCGCCATTTTGGATATAACTTAATATTTTCAAATGGGAAGGGTTGGATGTGACATATGTGTCTGATAGAGAATTTGATGGGGAATCCAAATCTTAAATGTGACTTACCTCTATTCCTGCCAAAGGTATTAACAATCTTCTCTTTGCTACAGACACTGATATGACTGTGAGACTGAGATGTAAGAACAGGACAGAGATTGTGTTGATCTCCGGGAAGCACAGAACCTGAGTTATTGCACCAGATTTCAACGCTCGGTACCCCTAACAGATCACCCATCCACCATGGCGCAGTTGACAAATTGCTTGCTAAAGTTAGACAGGTTCTGTGTTGGACCTGTCAATAAGTGAACATAACAAAACTGCCACAGGCAAAGCAACAACAATGGCCATCCTGGGTCCTTCAGCAAGAGTCCACATCATGGCACTTGACGTCTGTCACAGGAGAGGGGGGGGGGTTAACTGAACCACCAGATCGGGCAGAAGCTTGCTAAATACAATTGGTACCTGTACAAGATTCAGTTGCTGCATGATCGCAATGAGGACAATTCCTATCACCATGTTGAATTTGCAGAATGGGTGTCACAGCAATTGCAATGGGACCCATATTTCGCAGGTTCAGCGCAGAACCTGTTTGACAAAACTTGGCAAGCAATTTGCCAACTGTGCCATGGCAGATGGCATTGAGAGTAAGAGTGGAGAGCATTGAAATCCGGTGAAATGACTTGGGTACTGCCCTCCTTGTAGATCAGCATAATCTCTGTCCTCTCCTCGCGTGTTACTCTCACAGCCATACCTTTAGCAGGAATAGATGTACTTCACACAGATTTGGATTCCTCATCAAATTCTCTATCAGAAACATATGCGACATGATTCCTTCCCATTTGAAAATATTGACTTGGTTCCAAAATGGCAGCTTTTAAAATGGCGGCTGTGTCGGACACCGCCCCTCACCTCAACCTTAGCAACATGTCACACATAGAATGGTGTTCCTAGCCTCCTTTTTCTATTCATTTATGTATCCACCCTGTGGACCACCCTGCATTTAGACCTCAGACGTGACTGGCCCAACAGAGTACCAGAGGATACTCCAGTGAGCCCAGGCTTGGACTGGCCCACAGGGGTACAGGGGAATCCCCTGAAGGACCCCTGAGTAAGGTGGACCCCTAGTCTCCCACCCCCTGCACAAGTGGCACATAACACAGTAGACTTACTGCACTACATACATATATTCAATATACAGCACCTCAACCAGCCTATGGTGATATAACAAACTTGTTAGATTATTTATTATATTTGAATATATCTGTATGGTGGGCCCCAAAATAAATTTTACTGGAGGGCTGGGCCCAAGCACTGATGCAATAATGGGCCCCAAAGGTCCAGAATCCAATTGGAACTGTCTTTGGAGATAATCACTTGCCATGAGGGTCTATTTCTTTGATTTAACATTTATGATGACATAAGGGTCGGGTCCCAAGAATAATATTTTCTGGTGGGTCTAAGGAACCCCAGTCTGACACTTCCCCTACATCCATTTACCACTCCTTGCGCCTGGTTCAGGACCTCTGCAGTTACAGGCACTGCCCCACTGGATCCTGGCACAGTTCAGCATCAGGACTTTGCATGCATGGTTAACATATATAGGTATGTAGAGCGGATATAAAGAGGATCACACCCGGGAAGAGGAGAATAGGTATACGGAGAAGCTGCTATCGTAACTGGGGCCTCCACTAATGGAAGCTACACAGGCCCCAGTTTTCTTAATCTAAGCATCAATATGCCATACTGTATGTGTAATAATGGCATCACAAATAACTTATTTGCTAAATCGTAGTGTGTAAACCCAGCCTTACTCCTCTTCATCCCCCCACTCTCCATCTGTTTTCTTTCTGCCATTGTCCTCATATTCCTCAACGGCTCCTTTTTTCTCTATATGACTTTTTCTCAGTTTTTCTACCCTCCTTCTATCCCTCTCTTTTGCCATTCCTCTCTCCCTCAAAGCTGTCCCGCTGTCTTTAGACTCCATGTCTCAGTGACGTCCTTCTGGTGCTCCAGGTTGTGTTTTTAGACTGTCTTTGGAGTGCATATTCATGCCGCTTAATTATATTAGTTAAAATACAGAAACACCCCAAGCATCTGTCTCCTCAGTGTTTGACGCTAGACGTGTTTTATATTTGTACGATGTATTGACACATAATTCTGCTATGTCAGCTGCTATGAGAGCATTTTTTACAGAAAGTTTTTGATTTGCAATATGCATGCAGTCATGATATGGATCCATGTTGGGCTGAGCTGTTTTAGGGCTCCCAGTCCAGCACATATCCTCTACCTCCGATTTCATATGGTAGCATGGTGTAAGATTGTGGAAGAGCAGGTCTTCATAGTACTGGCTTCTGCACAGTTTCAGGACTTGTGGACTGTGGCAAAAATGCAGAAGAAGAGATGGTATGCTGAAAATGGAGCTAAACTTTACTGGGCAATAAGCTTCACAATACTTCTCTGGTATCTTACAAAGAGACAACAGAGCTTGCAAATAGTCTCTTCATAGGAGGTGGTGATGCAGTGGCTGGGTTTGAGTTGGCCACAATGCTATGCTGGGTCCCCTGGACACTGTTGAGGTGTCACCATGTGTTGCTGCTCTCCGGAAAGTATAGTAAGGCGTGGTGCACCCCAATAGTAAATAAATTCAGAGACTCAGGGACTGCAGTAAACCAGTGTGCTTCTTTACTGGGGGAACTCAACACAGGCGAGACATAGTTTTGGGTTCTCCAGTCTCCTCCCAGGCAGAAGAAGGGTTCATGCTGAAGAAAGGACTGAGCTAGCTGTCCCTTTCTCTCTCAGAAGGCTGGTGTCACGCTCCGGTGTGGGGGTAAGATACCACACCAAGCGCAGGAGGGAAAGGGGGGAAAGGAAATGGAGATTAGGCCTGGAAACTAGGGAAGGCAGATGGACACCTCCTAGAGAAACCCTGACTCCAGTCCTGACTAACAACCAGTATGAACAGGCTTCAAAGGTAGGCGAGTTCATACTGCAGGATACCTGGGACCCTAACTGTCCCTAAAGGACCCTGAAGCTAATGTCAGGAATGAGTAAAACTGTTCCTCCACCAATCTGGACAAACAGGAGTCTCCCCTCAGGCCCAATCACCAAACACAGGGATGGGATACATACAAATAATACAAAAATTCAAAAGGGAAAGAGGACACTTAACTTTCCAGCAGTAAATGGCAGCCACGAGATCTCACTGAGAATCCACACACCAGCAGGCCACAGATACAACAGAAAGTATAAACCGCACAGCGTGGTGGGAGAAGCGACACTAAATATGCAAGGATAATTGAACAGACACCCACACCTGAAGGGGGAGGGTGTGGTGAATGCCAGCAACAACAAAACAACCAAAGGAGAACTTGTCAGATTAACCCATGTGTTGTCAATCTCACTGACCTCCTGCTACCTGTTGCAGGAATGTCAGTTTGTCCCGGCACGTTCGTGACAGCTGGTTTCCTAGCCATAGACTGGTGATCCGGCAGAGTCTTCTTCTGGTCACTCATGCAGTCTGGCACGCTCTCTTTTTCTAAGCACTGATCCCTAACTGCAAAACATTAGGGCCTCTGACTGCTCTCCTTATATGCTGATCTAGAACCTTCTAGTGGGAGGGGTAGAGTGGAGAAACCCAGTACAAACAAATACAAAGTTACAATTTCTGTCTGCCCTAGACTTGCATGAGAACTTCAATAATACCTAATGGGAATGACAAAGTTTTTTCAGACAAAAACAAGACTTCAGACATAATAACATAGCGAAACCAGACATTGAAAGGGTCAGTCTGGTTTTGGTGGTAAAGAATTCTAGCTGTTTCCCTCCAAAACGTAGTCTTCTTTAACCCTTATGGTAACTGTGTAAAATTATTAGCTTCTCATCATTAGCTAGAAAGTCCCAAAAATCTTGCAGTATTGATTAACCCTTTCCACAGTGCCGTGCAATCACAGTGCAAATGAATAGGACATATATCACAACAAAAATATAAAATGCAGTTACACAATAATAAACAGTATAAGTCTCTGCAAGTTAACCCTTTAAAGTGAAATAAAGTAAGTAGTTGATGACTTTGCATAGGGGAAACAGGGGCAAATGTCCACAATTGTCCAGACTTTAAACTACCCTTGCTCCAGGACACTACAGTGACAGTTACTGTGTCTCAGGTGCTCCAGTTACTTAACCACTAGCTCCTGTCTCTACCAGCTAGCTACTTCAACTTCTGCAGAGCTTGCCTTGCTCTGTTGGTCCCAGCTCTTGCACTCTAAATCCAAAACAAATGTGCTGCTGAACAGGCTGCGCTCCACATCCCAAATGGCAAGAAACCTATAAACATTCACTGGATTCCTCTCAGTTCGGTTAAGTAGCCATGCAAGTGTCCATGCTGGAGAGGAAGAATAGTGTTTTGTGTTTGCATAGCCGGAAACAGCATCATTGTGTATGTGCTTACATAACAGCTACCTGCACATATAGCGGATTCTCATGCGTACAAATTGCAGCCTAATACAGTACCATCAAAGTGTATGACAGTTCAAAAATCTCATGTATACTTTGCTTCTTTGTTCTGTGCATAAATTGACCCGGTGTGCAGATTTTGATATCTGCAGAATGTCAATTCTTTGTGTGGTTCTTTTATGCTGATTTCACCCTTTTCAATGCAAGGGTGAGAGGTGTAGCATAGTGGTTCTGCTTCCTGCCAGGAGGGTGAGTTCCAGTCTAGTGAGACAGAGAAGAGAGAGGAGAAAGGAGTTCTTGTTCTAATAGTGGGGGAGTGAGGAAGCACATACACAGCTCATACTCCCAGAAACTGCATCTTATTCCCCTGTGAAGGAAACTCAGGAACCAGATAGTCTTCTCCTGTGAAAACAACTTAATCCTGCCTCAAGAAACCAATTGAGAGACAAGACAACAGAGTGATCAGTGAAATACAGCTTTACAGACGCTGCTGCAAGGTAAGGGACAACAGTTCAGACACCACCACTTACCTAAACCATCGCTGGGCCAGGCTAACGTGAAGCCTGTACTACAGTGGACACCTAAATCCACAAGTGCTTGCTGGTGCCAATTTATTGCCATCCAACCAGCCACCATACCTCCTGATCTGGTGCCAGAAACTGTTCTTTGTATTTACTGCTGCTGGATGTGCCACAAGTTATATTGTGCACTAAGTAAAGAGAGACAGTTTACTTGTATTCTGATTCTTCATTCTACACTTTCACTGCACCAAACCCCAGGGAGTGATGGCCTGAGGGAGTACACAATCTCATTATCCAACAACTCATCAGGGCCACTACCACTCCTATCCTCTGCACCAGGTCCTCAAGGGCTCACTGCACAAGTAAAGCATGCAGTTTTTGGTGCAGAAATGTACAGAAATCTGCACTGACATTCGTGGGAATTTCTGTTACACAGCCAAAAGGCTTTCAAAATGTGTACATGAAAAAGTTTTTGGAAAATCGGCCCAATGTTCCTGCAAAAGAGGAGCGTAAATATGAAATCAAAGTTCAGCCACCACAGGAGTAACGTGAAGGTCCTAGGCCCCAATGCGAGATCTGTAACCGGATCCTTCATCTACCATGCACCACTTATTATACTAGTCTTTTTTATATGACCCCCTCAGCCAGGAATGACTGTGACTACTGCACCCCCTGCACATATCAAACTTCAGAAGTTATTGTTAGCCGAAACTTATCCTGTAACATGGATCTGGTCGGTCTTAGTGACTGAGTACTGCATTGTTAATCTGGGAGAGAAAGAGGAAAATCTTGTAAGACACGAGTTTGAAGTGCTGCATATTAAATTTTCTCCAAGATGTTCTGTCAGACAGGCAATCACCACTGAGCCATGAATTATTTCCCAGTTACCATAAATAATCAGCCTCCATTTTCAATGTAATTATCTTGGGTTATCTGTGGATATAAATCATCACATTCATGTTTAGTGCAGCTTGTAACCATCCCGTTAAAAATACTTCTCCTAACAAGACAGTCTCCAGGTGTCAACAGATCATCAATATCAGATTAATAGGGTTCCGACAACAGCACCCTGTTTCAGACAGGTGTTGGCTCCGGAAACTATACAGTGGACGCTCGAATGGGAGTTGAACTGCAGTACCCCTGTACGGCCACTACACCGTGGATGAAACCTTGTGCTTCCAACTCTGTCCACGGTATAGTTTCTGAAGCCAACAGCTGCACAAAACAGCTGATGAGTAGTGGTGCCAGGGGCTGGATCCCTACTGATCTGATATTAATGACCTATCCTGAGGATAGGCTATCAATATCTACATAATGGAAAACCCTTTAAAGAGGACCCGTCATATTGTCACAGAAATACGGAAAGTAACCTACCCGTATTTTTCGCCCCATAAGACGCACTTTTTCCCCAAAAAAAGTGGGGGGGAAATGACCCTGCGTCTTATGGGGTGAATGCTAATGAGTGCTTCTTTTATGGAAGCGCTCATTAGCACTGGAGGATCGGGAAGCGGTGAAGATTCTGTACTTACCGCTTCCTGGTCCTCCGCTTGGCTGTCGGCTGTGTAGGGCTGCACACAGCGTGAGGGCACTCTGTGACCTCACGCTGTGCGCGACGGGTCACAGCACCGCTGACAGAGGAGGAGGAAGAAGACAGAGCGCGGGCGGAGGCATCCAGGAACAGGAGAGGTAAGTGCTTTATTTATTTTAACTGAGGAATGCTGGGCTAATAAGAGGCATGGGGGCTGAAGTGAGGCATGGAGCTGAAGTGAGGCATGGGGCTGATATGGGGGCCGAAGTGAGGCATGGGGCTGATATGGGGTCTAATTACAGGCATGGGAGCTGATATGGGGCTAATTACAGGCATGGGGGCTGATATGGGGTCTAATTTCAGGCATAGGGGTTGATATGGGGGCTAATTACAGGCATGGAGGCTGATAAGAGGCATATGGGGGCTGATAAGAGGCATGGGGCTCTTATCTGAGGTCTGATTGGGGGTCATTCACATTGGGGTGTGAGCTAAGGTCTGATTGGGGGTCTGATCTGAGGTCTTATTGGGGTCTTATTAACATTGGGGGTCTGATTGCTGGTCTGACCTGAGATCTGATGAAAAATATTTCACATTTTCTTATGATGTGGTGCTAAAAATTAAAAAAAAAATCATGTTTTCCCCCATCAATCTGCACTCAATCCACCTTAATAAAAAACATGGAAACAGAATTTTAGAAATGTTTGCATATTTATTGAAAAGGAAAAATTAAAATTTCACAATGGACAAAAGTATTCAGACATTTGATTTGACACTTGAAATTTAGCTCTGAACTTTTTGGACATAATTCTAAGCGTCATATTTGGAGGAAACCAGGCACTGCCCAATTCTATCCCTGCAGGTGGTGGTGGCGGCATCATGCTGCAGGTTGTTTTCCAGCAGTTGGGAAAGGGAGACTGATCAGGGTTGAGGGAAAGCTGAATGGACAAAATACAAAGATTATCTTAATAGAAACCTGATCCAGAGTGCTCTGGACCTCAGACTGGGCTGAAGGTTCACCCTCCAACAAGACAATGACCCTAAGCACACAGCCAAGACAACATTGGAGTGGCTTAGGGACAACTCTGTGAATGTCTTTAAGTGGCCCGGCCAGAGCCGGTCTCTGGAGAGACCTGAAAATGTTTGTCAACCAAAGGTCTCCATCCAGCATGACAGAGCTTGAGAAGATCTGCAGAAGAAATCCAGGTGTAAACCTTGTGGTGTCATACCCAAGAAGACTGGAGTCTGTAATCTCTGACAAAGGGCCTTCAACTAAGTCCTGAGTAAAGGGTCTGAATACTTATGTCAATGCAAGATTTTAGTTTTTCCTTTTCAACAAATTAGCAAAGATTTCTAACATTCTGATTTCACTTTCTTGCTTTTTTGTTATTTTAGCTGAAACATAACAAAATATGTAAAAATTTAAAGGGTCTGAAGACTTTCCGAATGCATTGTATAACTGGCTGCGTACCTTAGAAGCCACATCTTCCATGACTCCACTGTTTTTCTTTTTCTCCATTCGATCGCTATTGGTGCCATTCATTATGGTGGCCACTAGTTCTATTTCCTTGGGCAATAGAGGGTTGTGTAATATTGCAGCCCTGTCACCAACCATTCCCTTTCATAGGGTGTTCTGTATTGTAGGCATTGATATGACAATGTTGGAGTGTGTAGAGATACCCTCATTTTGACAGTGGAAATAGTAGCACCCACTTATCAGTCTAGTCCAGGGATGGCTAACCTGCAGCTTTCCCAGTTGTTGTAAAACTACAACTCTCAGAATGCCCTGCTGTAGGCTGAAAGCTGTAGGCAGTCTGGGCATGCTGGGAGTTGTAGTTTTTTAACAGCTGGAGAGCCTCAGGTTGTCCATCCCTGATCTAGTCAAACATGGCAGAAGAGCTATCTGATCGTCTTTAAAATAGAAAATAGAGTTTAGAGAAGGTGCTTGTTACAGATGCTGACTTGTGGGTTAAACCCTCAGCAGCACTGGAATAGCTTCAGGCGTCTGCTCCTTACTTCACCCCACCCTGACTAGGACAAGTTACATAAAATGCGAACCATGTAAACAAAATGGCTTCATACCGTAGAAAATGAAAAATCCATGACATCGTGCAAACTAAACAACAACTGCTTCCTGTCTTCTCAGCAGGAAGCCGCAGAAACCTAAATTAAACATGAATGCACACTCGTCATTTATTCACGAAGGCCCCGAAAAAAATCTAATGCAACGTGATTTATTCATATTATACATAATTATCTTTTTGAGTCTTGGATATCAGGGCAGCTGGCATCAACATGAAATAATACACAGAGGGCGTCCTCAAACGACTTTATTTCAATCTCTTTTTTTTATCTTGTTGTTGTTCTGATAATATTGCCCTAATTTTCTGGTCACCAACACATTTCCTTAGTTCCCCGCTGAGCTATCTGAAGCTTTTGCATTTGCTGTTCTGTATGTTTTACTGCTGCTTTGGTACTTTTGTCTTAAAGGAATTTACCATGTTTTTTCTAGTGTTTTTGAGGGGTTCTGCTGTTTTTGGTGGCTGGCATTTCTTGCAGCATTTTTAGGCAGATGTCTAAGGGAAGTATTAATCCTGCAGTAAATCGTTTTCTTTCGTAGTTGTGTGTTTTTTCAACCTTCATGTGCGTTTTTGGGTCAATGGCACATAACAGCTAGGAGTTAGTGTTAGGCTCCCATCTTAAAGAGATCGCCTTGACGTTTGGCAGACGGGCCCAAATTTTGTGCAAAATGTATTTGCCAAGAATCTCAATTTTGCAAAATAAGTGTAGCACTAGCTACTAGCACTACTATGTTTTCTATGACTATGGCAATGTTGTACGTTATTTGTGTTTGCAGAGTGCTGCTGCATTGTGTTTTTTTCCTTTGGGTCAATGGTGTTTTTTTTTGTTTGTTTGCTTTTTTCAGGTGTTTTCCCATAGACTTCTCTATAGGGGTAAAAAAAAATCCTGAAAAAAACCTTCAAGACAAACATGTGACTAAAAATGACACCCTTAAAACAATTGTAAAAAAAAAACAAAAAAAAACACATCTTGATGCATTTACACACCCAAAAAGGCACTTAAAAAGGGAGATTTATGCCACTGGACCATAGGCCTAAACAGAAATCCACAACGGCTCAGAGCCAGAAAACTGGCGTAAATGAAAATGTATTTGTCAAGGCAGCTGAGTACGCCTCCTTCCTGCCGTTGTCACGCCCCTTTTAGGGAAAGTGGCAAGGGAGGCGTAAAATCATAAGGGACTTTTTTTTTTTTTTTTTAAAGTTGCAGTTAAAAAATTGCAATGCCACTTTTCAGGCACAAAGGAGATGATAAATTTCCCCTTATGTGTCACAGCATGCTCAGATTGACAACATATGTAGGATTTGGGGTGTTTTCGATGGGCTTTAGAATTCTTGGTGCATTTTGTTTCAGATGTCACATGGAAAATATTAAACCTAGGCATTTTTTTGTAATGGCATTTCTTCACCCTTGTATGTTTTTGCAGGGTTTTGTGGGTTTTGGTGGATTTTTTTTAGCTGGCTTTTTCTGCTGAGCTTTTATGGCAGCTCCAACCTTTGCATGGAAATGGTAGTAGTGTGGAAATGGTGGCAATACTCACAGTGGTGGCTGTCCTACTCCAGCACCACTTTGGGCCATGCACCCCTTAGGCTTTTCACAGATATTTTCCCTCAGGTAAACCCTGTTAGGGGTTTACTACCAGTTGGATGGTGGGGTGCCCTTGATGTTGGTAGTAGTGAGGTACAAGGCAGAAAATGGAGCTCCCTGCAGAAATGTACTTTTGTTCTATACTCTCCAATTTATCCAACAGGTCCATCAAAAATACAATAATCAGTCTGCATTTCCTACAGTAGACAGTGTTTGGCAAATAGAGCTCTAAATAGAGCTATTTAGAGTCAGTCTTAGATTGGAAAGTGAGGCTTATCCAGGCCATGAAGACCACAGAGGCAGCTCATCTAGATGGACAACTTCCCCAGAGATCCTGCCAGGTCCTAGGCTACAGAGGATTTATAAAGTATGGTGTACATGTGTCAGCAGAGTGATCAAACAATCAAGCTATCAAGACTCTGCTGCAAGGTGGTGGGAAACACATTAAGACACTATCACCGCAGGTCGGGACAGGCATAGCTAGAAGCCTGAATCATACATTGGACGCCTACAGCCACAGGTGCCAGAGAAGAGCCATGGGAAGGGAGTCAGCGGAAAGACATTGTCAGCTAGCAAACTTGTGCCATCGTCTGCCACATTGCCAGTCACCATACCTCATTATCTAGCAAGAGAGAATTTCACTCACATTAACTGCTGCTGGATGGACTGCTATTTGTTTTTTGCACTCAGTAAAGAAAGACATTCTTTGTTTTACAATCTCTGCCTGGTTCCTTCACATTAAGTATTCACTACACCAAACACCAGGGAGTGATGGCCTCAAGTAGGACACCATAATGCTACATTTCATCTGGGCCACAACCACTCCCATCCTCTACACTGGCTTCTCAGGGGCTCACTGCACAGGTACTTGCAAAAGTAAGTTCAATCTTTCCAGTTTCCATGTACAGTTTTCCCAGGGCTGTATATAGGGATAAAGTGAGTACCTCTCTGAATCCCTTTCCAGTTGATCCCAGTAAACTTCCCAATTTGGACAAGGGGTGCAAATCCATTCTCAAAATAAATTCTCATTCTCAGTACAGCACTACAGTGCCCAACTGTGGTGGCCAGTCTGTCTCCGAAGTATGTAAGGGCCCCTGACGCTTCTCCCAACCAAACACAGAGAAGTCTACTGCCCACATACTTGTGTTACCTTCAGTGATGTTTTGTCCCTGCATTGCCCCTTAAAATGGCCCTCAACCTTCTGCAAAGTTCATTGTTTTTTTTCTCGCAGAGGCTAGATGGTCTAAGAGCCACTGATATTTGCTTCTGGCTCGCAAGGCTGGTGGATCCCAAACTTTAGTTGCTCACACTTTTCGGCTACAGCTCCTATCCCCCAAGGGGTGGGCCCAACCCACACCCAGTAATTGTCTCTATGGGGACCAGGAAATAAACCCTCTACTCTCCATATACAGATGTTGAGAAACAAAAAATGCATAAAGTACAATTTTATCCATTTAGCAATGAATCCCCGGATGACAGCAATATCTCGATAAGATTGATTTTCTGAAAAAACAACCACAGTATCATATAAATACATAATGTACAGAACAGAAGTAAATTTGAGATTTGTTTTCTCTGTTCAGTTTGATTAGTCAGTAAGGCTCTGTTCACATATGCCTTGGGGCTTTCTGTTGAGGCTTCTGTCAAAGTTTCCGCCACACTTACCAGCATGCACATTGCAGCACGCAGTGATATTCTTGCTGTCGAAAACAGTGGAAATCTTGATGGAACCCTAACAGACCCGATTATAAAAGTAAACAAATACAAGAGATTCAGCAGCGCCGGGACATACGATTTGAATTTCATGAGTGCTACACTTACTGTACATAGAAATGTGAGGTTCCTAGTGAATGTTTTGATCAAATTGTGTGAGCCCATCCACTCTGATAAGGCGACCTCACATAGATAGACCCTACACTAAAGAAACAGGTAAGGTTCAGCTATATTCTTCTCTAATTTAAAAAGAAAATGTTTTTTCTCAATGCTCACAGAGCAGCGCTGAATCTAACCTTTTTGTGCATAAAAATCCTCAAAGTGTGCAAACCGAATGGGGAATAATGATTGCAACAAGAAACATTCAACCCCTTTCAGTTTGCATTGACCCATCTAAAAGGTCCTATAAAAGAGCACTGATTGACTTATATCATTGGTCAATTTACATCATGTACAATATATTACTTAGTATTAGAGATGACTGAATTTCTTGAAATTCGTTTTGGGTCCAATTTGCACGGATCAGTCATCAGGTTCAATTCAGGCTCAAATAAATTCGACCTGGATTAGAGATGAGTGAATCTATTCGCCGCTTCGTAGATTCGTATCGAATCTTGGAAATTTTCTTCTCCAAAGCGAATCTGAATTTTGTCGGATTCGCTTCGTATTATTCATAAAAGTACGCAAAAATTTGACCGCTAACTATACGTAAGATACATATGAAACGTAAGTAAATTTACGCATTCTGCGTACGGCGGGAAAATGCCGTTCCGCCTCCGCAAGAGCGGGAAAGTGAAGATACGCCCCCCTCAGAACTGGAAAAAAACAATAGTACGCTAAGGATTCATATGCACTTTTGTATGCTCATGCGTACGTGTTCACATAAGCTGCGTACCTTTAACAAGTGTACGTTCATTATAAGAGTGCAAATGTTCGCAAAACACCATATAATACACATAATAACATATAAGTTGTACACAGCTTTGTTGAATAGATTCGTATTCGGCGAAGCAAATTTTGGATGATTTGCTCATCTCTCACCTGGATGGAAAGAGCCCCAATTGGCCTGAAAACTCACTTAGCAGTTTTGTACCTATGACACTGACTGACCTGTTACATGTGCACTTGGCAGCTGAAGACATCTGTGTTGGTCCCATGTTCATATGTGCCCGCATTACTGAGAAAAATTATGTTTTAATATATGCAAATGAGCCTCTAGGAGCAACGGGGGCGTTACCATTACACCTAGAGGCTCTGCTCTCTCTGCAACTGTTGCACCCTCTGCAATTTGATTGACAGGGCCAGGTAGTAAAAACGTCATAATATGAGAAAAAAATATGTAAGATCCTCTAGGTAAATGTGGATAGAATATATATTGTTTAATTACCACCAAGATGTAGTAAATAATAATCAAAATCCCAAATAAAATACATCAAATCTCAAAAGGAAAATGTATACATATAATGCAATAAAAATCCCAGTCTAAATGACCTAAGCCGCTGGCCTAGCAGCTAAAAGTATATAAATGGATCCATATAAAAATAGACAATATATAAAAAAGTATAAAGGAGTCGGTTAGAATAATGTCAGTAGATTACTTGATACAAACAATGTTTCAAAAGTTCTGATTTCCACATTAGCCATAGTGGATCATTTCTACCATCCAGCCACACTTGTGAAAGACTATGTACACCTTTGGGGGCAATTTTTTAAAATCATTATTATTAGAGATGAGCGAGTAGTGTTCGATCGAGCTGGTATTCGATCGAATACTACGATATTCGGCGTGCTCGATTTCTTTCGAGTATAACGGCGATGGCGCACTTAGAATTCGTTTCCCCTCCCACCTTCCCTGGCGCTCTTTTTCCACCAATCACCATGCAGGGGGGGTATGACAGGCACGCTGAGCACGCTGGCAGCGCGAAAACAGCGTCTACATGCATTGGCTGGAAAAACCATGTGACCTCGAATATTAAAAACTCAGCTCTTCCTGCTCGTACGCATATGCTTCGTGAACTTAGTCAGGGACAGAGGCTGGAGAAGGGAGAGACAGATTTTAGCTGTTGGACAGGCAGGAGCGTGATTAAAAGCCCTTATCAGGGCTACTATAGTGCAGTACAGTGATAGCTTTACTACCATATACACTCTGCAGAGAAACGGCTGCTGTATTCAGGGATAGCTGCTGGAGTAGGGACAGAGAGAGGCATTAGTGGTGTATTAGGTGCTTGCTACATACCAAACTATATTTGGCACTACTGCTGTGTACCTTGAAAAAATACAATATATAGGCCTTATAACTGGCAACTGTACTGTGCGTTCTCTTGCAAAGTAATTTCTCATAAACTGGTGTTCATACACACCGTCTGATCACTTATACACGGCTGTGTACCTTGAAAAATACAATATATAGGCCTTATAACTGGCAACTGTACTGTGCGTTCTCTTGCAAAGTAATTTCTCATAACTGTTGTTCATACACACGTCTGATCACTTAGTACACTGCTGTGTACCTTGAAAAATACAATATATAGGGCCTTATAACTGGCAACTGTACTGTGCGTTCTCTTGCAAAGGTAATTTCTCATAACTGGTGTTCATACACACCGTCTGACACTTAATAAAAGGCTGTGTACCTTGAAAAATACAATATATAGGCCTTATAATTGGCAACTGTACTGTGCGTTCTCTTGCAAAGTAATTTTCTCATAACTGGTGTTCATACACACCGTCTGATCACTTAGTACACGGCTGTGTACCTTGAAAAATACAATATATAGGCCTTATAATTGGCAACTGTACTGTGCGTTCTCTTGCAAAAGTAATTTCTCATAACTGGTGTTCATACACACCGTCTGATCACTTAGTACACGGCTGTGTACCTTGAAAAATACAATATATAGGCCTTATAATTGGCAACTGTACTGTGCGTTCTCTTGCAAAGTAATTTCTCATAACTGGTGTTCATACACACCGTCTGATCACTTAGTACACGGCTGTGTACCTTGAAAAATACAATATATAGGCCTTATAATTGGCAACTGTACTGTGCGTTCTCTTGCAAAAGTAATTTCTCATAACTGGTGTTCATACACACCGTCTGATCACTTAGTACACGGCTGTGTACCTTGAAAAATACAATATATAGGCCTTATAATTGGCAACTGTACTGTGCGTTCTCTTGCAAAGTAATTTCTCATAACTGGTGTTCATACACACCGTCTGATCACTTAGTACACGGCTGTGTACCTTGAAAAATACAATATATAGGCCTTATAATTGGCAACTGTACTGTGCGTTTCTCTTGCAAAGTAATTTCTCATAACTGGTGTTCATACACACCGTCTGATCACTTAGTACACGGCTGTGTACCTTGAAAATACAATATATAGGCCTTATAATTGGCAACTGTACTGTGCGTTCTCTTGCAAAGTAATTTCTCATAACTGGTGTTCATACACACCGTCTGATCACTTAGTACACGGCTGTGTACCTTGAAAATACAATATATAGGCCTTATAACTGGCAACTGTACTGTGCGTTCTCTTGCAAAGTAATTTTCATGGTGTTCATACACACCGTCTGATCACTTAATAAAGGCTGTGTACCTTGAAAAATACAATATA